>OV884035.1:4800000-6007500 GCA_930367265.1 Catocala fraxini
TATGATTTAAACATCAAAATAAAATAACATTTTACTACAATACCATGGTTACGCACTAAGGAAATTTTTTACTTTCAGTCATAGTGACGCGACAATATGAATAGGATAAAATCGAACTAATTCTAGGTAAAAACAATAACCCGATAAATAATTTTGTAAATTTGTATTTGATATTAATTATAATTACGTTGCAACGTACTTTAAATCCCACTATGCAAACCCCTAATATATTTTCTTTATCAAAAAATGGATTTGAAGATGCAATATTGGACTTTTGGTTTTAGATATCCCATAATTTTTAAAGAGCAGTTGTCTTGAAAATCAAAATCTGTTATACCTCATTTGTTTCACCCTTATACTAAGTATAGACTAAGTATGTGATACTAGGAATTAATCAAGGATAAGTCCAGATTTACAATTATACAGGTTATATAATTTTGACGTAACTATGCTTTCAATAATAGGTGTGTCAAACTTACATGGACTCCTTTTTTGTTTTTCTGTTTCTATCATTTTTGTTTCGATTCTAAACCCACGATAACAGTTTGTTTGGAAAATTAATCGGTAATCGATTTCGTGATGTGTCGATTGAAACGATCTCTTCACTATCGCTGTTTGAACGATCATCTGTCAAATTGAACTTCGTATTTGAAACGCACTATAACTATTTCTTCTCCAATAATCTTAGACCTACTTAAATTTTTATTGTATAACACCACAGAAATATTTTATGGGTTAATTTATATAGCAGGGGATGGCGTTGATGTCTGTCACACAGTTTTCACTAGCTCAGACACCATCGTTTTACTCTATCAGTTCCGTGTAAATTCTAGCATTGTCCATTACATGTTACAATAAGATAGACAAACTGTACCTATTTTTGGATGAATAAAGATTATTATTATATTAAAGGAATATTCTATGATCCAAAACAGAGGCGATATTTCGTCTGTAAATCGATGTCGAAATGTGTTGCCATAACGCTTATCTTTATTAGTTGTTCATACGGTGAAATCCAACCGCCTCAAGTGTTCTGTTGTTGACTTTTGAATGTGAGGATCAAACGATTTGTTTTGACATCGGTAAGCAAAAGACGTCTTGCTTATTGCCTTTCTGTGAAGATTAACTCAACTAAAAAATAAAGAGAATTGGATTCAATTGGTTGGTTTGGACTGCTTAGATGCACACGTTTGAATGCCAGTTTCACAGAGCGTCCTTAGGTTTATTAATGTTATTTTTATATTAATCTGTTAGCTCAGTGGGGAGACCAACAGACAGCAATGCAGAGGGTCTCGGGTTCGAACCCACGTCGCGCACCTCTGACTTTCGGAAGTTATATGGCTTTTCGAAATTATGTGCGTATTGATTGACAATTATCGCCTGCTCCGTGCCTCGGAGAGCACGTTAAGCCGTCGGTCCCGGCTGCCATGAACATCTATGGCAGTCGTTATTGGGAAAGTCAGTACCCTCTAATATCCTGACACTGGTCTAGCCTTAGGGTATCGTTAGCCTTCGGGTTGCGGAGGTCAGGTGGCAGCCGCTCCGTGTAAAAACTGATATCCAGTCAAATCCGGTTAGACCAGAAAAGCCGACCCCAAGTGACTAAGGGAGAAGAAGATGTACTTTTGTTAGTCAATTACAACATGATATAAAAAATATTCAAAAAAGCTAGCCTATTTTGTTCAAATATGTTTTTTTAAATGTAGGTTTCGGTACGATTTAAAGACTGCTATGATAAATTGTACCACATGGTTCCTAAATCGTACTTAGGGATAAAATGTGTCTAAATTGAATGCTTCCTCTCAACTGTCATCACGCTTAAAAAAAATATTTTTTCCGAAAGCCAGAGGTGCGCGACGTGGATTCGAACCAGAGACCCTCTGCATTGCAGTCTGTTAGTCTCCCCACTGAGCTATCGCTGCTACTAGACTAACAAAAGTACATAATTAATAAAAAAAAATACAATATCTTCTGTAGTATCATCTCTTGTAAAATTAAGTGGTACGATACAGGAGTCTTTCCCCTAAGTGATTTTTTTCTGAGTTTGCCGTAATTTACGTGATGTGGGTTGTTGGATTACCTATCCAACTACCCACATCACGTAAATTATGGCATGGTAAGACGATGTGTCAGCATGGGGTGAGCATGCATTATACTGCTTACCTGACATATAGCCTTTGTATTGCTACTAAAAACTACATACATAGTCTCTCGCCTGTATTCCCAAAAGGGAATAAATGCAGAGATGTATCATATTCACATTTCAAAAATGCTTTTATTCAGCAATAAGCTCGCCTATAATATATACGAATTCCAGACAGGAAAAATCGATGGGTATTTGCCCGACTCGTGTTTCGAACCTGAGATCATATTCACAATATTGGCATTCAATAGCTGCAACAACGAGGCAGACTTATTTTAAAATCAGATTGAACATCTTTAACTTCTACTACTTACAAATAAATGTATAAACTATCTATGTTAATAATGGTTTCTATGAATAATATGTATGTATTTACAAAAAAAAATGTATACATGTATGTTTATCCATTGTCTAGTACCCATAGTACAAGCTCTGCTTAGTTTGGGCTAGATGGAGTTGTGTGTATGTGATAGAATATTATTATTATATTATTTTTCTTCTAAACACGAACAAATGAAATAACGTGGTCATTTAAAATAAATTCGCAATTATTTTTTATCTTATAATTAACTTATTACTAACGTTGATGAAGATTTGTGTTTGTAATTGTTTTGATTATGATTTGTTAACTGTTTTTTTAGGGACCGCAAAATAATTATGAGCTACGCATTCAGTGAACTTGTTGTCAGAAACGAAATTAATAGTTACATATACCTATATATATTCACGCCTGTATATCTACGAACGGTTAGGCAGAGCACGCTCTGCTACTACACTTTACATGACTACATTCACATTTCTGTTTCGAAACCCGATTCGGGCCAATTAAAAGTTTCTGCCAAGAAATCTCAATAGTAGAGTTGCACGAGATACCATCAATTTCCTTCCATCGCGCATCGGATTGTGGAAATACTAAACGAACAGAGAGTGCAATTGTGTTTACGCATAAACTTGTGCACTATAATATCTCTAGCTCAGGTAGCCAGTTTTCGCTAAGATTGCCTGCCGAGACCAAAGTTAGGTCTGGAGGACGTTATTACTATTACTATGATCCATTTTATAGCCGTTTGTCCTCTTATAAGAAAGAGAAAAATTATAAGCTGAATTTATCTTCTTGCAGATAACAGGAGGACAGATCGAATTAAAACCTGAATCAATCTACTGCGTGCTGTTCGTGAGATTGCTACTTACACAAAAATAAGTACACACAGCAACACATCAACCTAGACTATTTGGACTTTGAACTATTAGAAGTTGAACGCTGCGAATCGTGGAAGACAGTGCGTTATATTTTTGTTACGCTCTATCTTTACCATTACATCGACACCACTATGCACTGTCCCTTTCCGACAATTCTTTATTTTGTATGTAGCTTAGCTATGCGTATAAAGGGTGTCTAACTTGATGTGTAGCCGTGTGTACACGAAATAGAATGCGATTTTCACAGTTGCATAGCTGGAGGCCTAACAAATTCCAGGTGGACGAAGTCGCCGGCTAGTTCTATCTAATATTATAAATGCGAATGTGATTTTGTTTATTTGTTTGTTACGCTTTCACGCTTTACTACTTGAGTGATCATTATGAAATTTCGAGGACTCGTTGTCAGAGGTATAGAAAAGGATATGGGGTACTTTTCATCCAAAATAAAAGTATTATGCCCGAAAAAACGAAGTCGTGGTAGAAATTTGCACAAAATAAATACAAGATAAAGGTTTAGGCAGATTTTAGCGTCTCTCCATGGAACACAGGACACTATTCAAATGTAGGTATAAACTCTTGGCCAGATTAAACTATATTCAAATAATCTTGTAGGATTATAGACTGTCGATATATAAGTCAGCCTGTCAATGTTCAGGCTGTGGTGAGCTTTTAAGCCAAGATATTACTGTTGTAGTCAGATTTTGAAGTAATCTCGTAAACCGTTTGAATAGCCAGAATGTTATTGGCTCGTCGGCGCCGAGTCATAGAAACCAGGTATACCTAGCTGTTACAGAGTATCTACCATAAGCTTATGATAATGATAATAATATCACTGTCTTGATAGACCCAGTATTGGGAAATTGTGAGTATTAGGTATATATTGCTGCCTAACCATTTGAGATATACAGTTCAGCAAAATTTTTATTGGGTTAGGATTATTATTATAGGCTTATTTGAAATAAGTACACTTAAAGAGATAAGCGGTGATAGCCTAATGGGAAACCGCTAGACTACTGCGTAGAGTTTGAAGGTTTTCGAAGTTATCAAATAGTTAATTAGCATTCACTTTAACAGTGAAGGAAAACATCGTGAGGAAACCTGAGAGTTCTCCATAGTTCTCGAAGACATGTGAAGTGTGCCAACCCGCACTGGACCAGCGTGGTGGACTAACCCTTCTCACACTGAGAAGAGGCCCATTCCCAGCAGTGGCACAGTTTAATACAGGGCTGATAGTATTATATACACTTCAAGACATTTAGATCAGACCTATCTTAGTGTTGCCGTGATCACGGCTGCTAAGAAGATAAATAATAAATAGTTAAAAGTCGTAATTTAAAGATAAGTGCGATAAAACTGTTTGTTTATAAATACAACGTTCGCTCTTTGTGTCCGTTTCAGAATGTTGATGACAAATTGTTGTTTCAAGACCAGTCTTGAATTTTTCAATTTTTGCAGCACACGAAATTTTATCCCGTGAGAGGATCGAACCCTCAACACTCGGCGCAGTGCCAGTGGTGCCACCACATAAACCTTATAACTTACTATCCCATCCGTGCCGGCTTCGCACTCAGAGCCAACATAATAAACGCTGGGCACGGACAACGGACTGTAGACAGTCGAGAGCAGCCCTACCGGCCATCTCACCACGTCTGACACACCGCCTGCTCAACCTAAAAAGATTGGACCTTCGGACCATCGTGGGGATCCTAACAGGACACTGTCCCCTGAACAAACATCTTTACAACATCGGAGCAACAGACAGCCCACTCTGTAGGGGATGTCTGACCGAAGAAGACTCTGCTGCCCATGTAGTCCTGGAATATGTGGGAGTAACAGCACAACGTAAGGAAATCCTCAACAACCCGAGGTCACTCCGCGAAGCCTGCGAAGACCCCAGGAAACTTCTGTGCTTCTGGGCGGATTTGGGTTGGCTATCTCCGTAACCGGCCGACTCTCACGCATAATGGACCAACTTAGAGTTCAAATTCGGAAAAGGGAGTCCAATTACATTACATTACATTACATCCCATCCGTGCAGTCAAAAATCAGTATCAAAGCAGTGTAATTTCAATGTAGGAATATTTATCCTAATCCTAATAATATATTATATTAATATAATTAATAATATATTAATATAATATCCTAATATTTATCCGTTTACGTGGTCGCCCTACCCGAGTCTTATTTTATCATAGCACATGTACATCACATGTTACGGCTCTAAATATTATATGTTGGGGTAGTTAATAAACCTACGACCACTACACTGGATTAACTAGATGACCCCATAAATGAAGCGTAAAGAATGGCAGAACGACCCCAACGTGCGCAGACTAAATGATTCTGTAAATGAGATTGTATTTATTTAATGACAAAATTATCATTTCCATTAATAAGATTTATTAAATAGCTATAGTGGAATTAGATGGTTTAAATTTGAATGTGTTGGTGGCGATAAATTTTGGATTTATTAGAATAATCTAGATATGAAACTTTCATCGAGCCTAGTTTATATGTTTTAAAATTAAATTGAATCGATACCAAAAATTTAATGGTTTTCCATCTCTCAAACCGTAGCGGCACACCAAACACAATAGATTTTGAACTATATCTAGTATTCTTAGAATTAACAGATTAACGTTGCAGTATATAGGGCTTACTTATAGGTATGATAGATTTTTCAGTTTGTTATAAGCTTTATATAGAAGCGCTTACCTAGTGGGAGAACGTTAAACTGCCACTCAGAGGTCATGAGTTCGATCCCGATGCGCGCATCTCTGACTTTTCAAAGTTATGTGTGTATGAATTATCACTTGCTTTAACGGTGAAGGAAAACATCGTGAGGAAACCTGCATGTCTGAGACATAACGTTCTCAAAGCTATGTGAAGTCTGTCAACTCACACTGGCCAGCGCCCAGCAGTGGGACAGTTTAAAACAGGGCTGATGTTATACTATATAAAAGTTAGCAATTTTTCTCAAAACCATCAACTAAATAGATCGCCCATAATGTTTAGCGTGTCGGTTATTTTACGTTTTAGGGCATTGTTTTATAATCCTAAAAAACCTAGGAATCTAATTTTAATTCCTTAATAGCCAGGATCAAGACACAATCGTAAAGTATAGCCTCTGGTCCCCGGAGGCCGAATATTTTCTACGTAAATGTTTAACAGTCTGCTTGCAAGTTTGTGGTTTCGCAGTTCCCAAATGGATGTATGAATTGAAAACTAGTTTAAGCGTCCATAGTTCTTGGCTGTATTTTATTAAAATAAAACTTATTTAGCATTCGACTTGCATTTTAAAATATGGTATTATATCTGATATTCTAATGATATGTCAACAAGATAATGATAATTATTGAGTAGGTACCAAAATTTTACAATATTTTAGATTTTGCTTGCGGCTTTGCTCGCGTAAATTGAGGTAATGTTAATTTTATATCCCGCGAGAATAGTTTTTCTGGGTGAAATTTTGCGTAACCGTTGCCACGGAAACAAAAATGGACACAGGATACCATCTCCTTTTTTGTTTGCCTGGCAACTGTTACGTGAAATTGCATGAAGATCGGTCAAGTAGTTAAGGCGTTTAAGTGTAATATACAAACAAACAAAGAAACTCTCATTCGCATTTTTATTATTAATTAGGATGAGTTGGAGGTTTTTATTTAGATATTTTTTACTCTGTCACACAAGGAATTTTACAATTTCCTCCGGCATACTTAAGCTAGACAATTTAGCCATGCTTAGCTCAACTATTACACATATGCACATATGATGCAGTCTACATCGATGATACACAAAGGAATGGATGACCTTAGCAAAGTTGATACTTTATAGCTATTGTTACGTTCTTAGAATCGAAGCTACATAATTATATCGAAATGTAGCGCCATTAGTCTGTACGTCAATACATCGTGATAATAATGTAACAAAACATATTACTGTGTCGCGTTTCATTATAAATCACAGTTGAATAATTAGGACTCTTTGATTTAAAAGATTGCCTTTCAGGTTGTCGGTTATTTGTCGTTGCAAATAAACGTTTATCTTGCTTTTTTTTATACTTCTTTGTTGGCAAACAAGCGTATGGCCCACCTGATGGTAAGTGGTCACCGTAGCCTACGGACGCTTGCAGCACCAGAGGCATCACTTGGCCATTGCCGACCCTTTAGGAAAGGAAGTGGAAAGTAGAAGGAAGGGAGAGAGGGTGATTGAGCCTCCGGCACTCTCACTCACTGAACGAAACACAACAGTAGGAATACTGCTATTTCACGTTGATATTCTGTGAGAGGGTAGTTCTTCTCCGGTCTTGCCGGCCCATTCACTCTGAAATCAGCGAGGTTCTACTACTCTTAAAATGCTTGATTGCTTGACTGAAGAAAACTTTATTTATGCTCTTTTTGAAGGACACTTGGCTAGGTCATACTGTATATGAAACAGGCGCAAAAAGGCAGTTTTATTGCCGATTCTGAAGTGAGAAACTGGACTCTTTGACGATGGCAAACATAATTTTAGAAGACATGCATATGCTGAAGGTCCGCTGTGGCAGTATTTATGTTAAGATTCCATGTAAAGCAGTACAAACTATAATATTAGTTCTGTTTATCAACTGTTCCACTGCTAGGCACTCTCTTCTCAGTGTAAGGTGTTAGGTCCACCATGCTAGCCCAATGCGGATTGGCAGTTTTACATATCTTCGAGAATTTTATGGACTACTCTCAATAGACAAATCTTACGATGATTTCCATCACCGTTAAAGCGAGCAACAATGAATTAATTTATTTATCTAAAAAACATCAGAGATGCGCAGTGCCTTGGGCTCGAACTCAAAACCTCTATGTGGCAGTCTAATGATCTATCAATGAGGCTGTCATTGCTGTGCTAGCCTAGTGTAGTCTAATTTGCACATTTCTTTAGAGAGATAAAGACTCTATTTCTTCTCTCTTAGCCTTTATTATTCCCAAGTCACTTGGGGTCGGCTTTTCTGGTCTAACCGGATTTGACTGGATATCAGTTTTTACACGGAGCGGCTGCCACTTGTCCTCCGCAACTCAAAGGCTAACGATACCCTAAGGCTAGACCAGTGTCAGGATATTATAGGGCACTGACTTCCAATAACGACTGCCATAGATGTTCATGGCAGCCGGAACCGACGGCTTAACGTGTTCTCCGAGGCACGGGGCCACAAAATCTTCTCTAATAACCAAAAATCATGCCTGGAACCTCACAACTCGTCTATAAGCGCTTTACGACTCACCCCGGTAGATTAACTAATTCTTTAAGTGATCTTACATCTGCTATGAAGTCTACGTCACAAGCAAAATATTGTCGTGGGTGTCGATAGATTGCCGGAGCTAGTTACCGTAAACTATCTAGATTAAATAATGCGCTCCCAAAAGTCAATCGCTTGTACTCCTCCGTACGTCTATTACGATGATTGGGACACAATAAGGATGTGTCTTGAAGCACAATTTGGGAATTGACATCAATTGGTAGCAACATGTGCGCGCACAGGAGCTAGTTTTCAGATTTTGTGATTTAATTTATGCGTAGTATGGTTTTAAAATTAAACTTCTATATCGCATCCTTACATTTTGTCTGTTTTTCAGGAGCCATAGACATACAAATATAGAGGTGGAGTTCGTCTTCTTGCCGATATTAAGCAGCGATAGCGTAGTAGGACTGAAGTAGACCGTGGATGGTCATACAGAGGTCTCGTCCGTCTCGTAAAATTCAGTGATTATTAATAATTCATAATTAAATTGTTAATTCTGTTCTCTTTAACGGCGGAGGGAAAACATCGTGAGGTAATCTGCATGTATGACAGTTCTTCATAACATTCTCAAAGATGTGTGTGTAGTGTGCCAACCCACAAGGCGCAAGCGTGTTGGCCTATGGCCTAACCCTTTTCACATTGAAAAGAGGCCCATGCCCAGCAGTATTGCAGTAGTTTATATGTGATATTACTAATATCAAGAGGATCGAACCCATGGCAATAGGTGCAGTGACATTGTGGAAGCGATCACTTAAACCACAATGCCTTCCGTCGCCATCATATGTAGGATGTGGACGCGGCAATTACTGGTCGACTGACTACATGGTCAACGGTCTAATAAACAAATAACTGAAGAGGCTCGGCGGGTGATTGGATTAATAGTCTTATGCAGAAAGGTCCCTGATAATGCACACTTTGTGAGGAGGTTCCTCTGTTTTTAGCTTTAAGCACCGATATACCTGTACCCTGTTTCCTATTACTGTAGGCAATGGTAGGTTACTTATTAGCATTATACTGCTGAGTGTAGATTAGAGAATGAAGTTTTCAATATCAATCATACCATGCTTCTGACAAACAAATACTAATTTATTTAGAGCAGCGATAACTCAGTGGGGAGACCAACAGACTGCAATGCAGAGGGTCTCGGGTTCGAACCCACGTCGCGTACCTTTGACTTTCGGAAGTTATATGACTTTTCGAAATTATGTGCGTATTGATTGACAATTATCGCCTGCTCCGTGCCTCGGAGAGCACGTTAAGCCGTCGGTCCCGGCGGCCATGAACATCTGTGGCAGTCGTTATTGGGAGAGTGTCGACACAAAAGATCCCACTGGGTCGAAGTGTCGCCGGTCTGCACTGACTGGCCCCCACATAAGATAAGATAAGATATTAGCATTATAATTTACTAGACATTGCCCGCGGCTTCGTTACTCTAGATTTTGACAAAAAAAATATATTCCTCGGGAACAGTTATTTTTTCTGAATGAAACTTATGTTGTTTTCTGTATCCGTGATAACGTGTATGCAAAATTTCATCATTGTCGGTTGAGTAGTTAAGGCGTGAAAGCTTAACAAACGAACAAACTCACATTAGTAAGGACAATAGAATCATGTATATTTTATTAACTGCCTTCTATCCATTGACTTAATATCTGGCAGACGACCTCTATAGCAGAACGTGGGCTAGGTTCAGCTGTTTATGAATTTATGGATTTCTCTCAAACATACTAACAGCTAATATAATGCTAGACAACGGGTCTTACTCACGATAAAGTATTTAAAAGACACGTTGTCTAGCATTATATTAAGTATGTGTACAAATCGCGATAGTCTAAAAAACTTATACTGACAGCTATTTTGTACTGTTCGCATGAAAAAATAGTATCTAATGACGAACTAAAGCTTAATCAGCAGCGGCCAGCTAGCGGCCCGACAGAATAAATTTTCAATTATGTCAGTCATTCTAACAATTGACAGTTTAACATCTTATCAGCCATTATATGACTGTGCTTTGGGATTGAACTCGAGCCCTCTGTGTGGCAGTCCAACTATCTCCCACTTATTGCTGATACGGGATAAAAAGTTGTGTGAATTAGAAACCGTTGTTTGAGGCTTGGTTGCTATTTGTGTCCAGCGTTGGAATGTGTATGAATTCTCCCGCAACAAAGAAGTTATACAGTGGTAGTTATTAAAAAAGATCCTGTACCCAATCTACATTAAAACCTATTTGCTTTTAATTTTCTTCTGGTTTTCCGAGATTCCTACCATAACCGATGGTGATATAAACGAAATTTAGCCGCATATCACTGCCACTTGCTTACCATTAAATATAATATATATAATATCGTGCTATTTTTCGGTAGGCGTCGGATCCTAAAAGTCTTTACGAAGATAAGTCATATGACACAAACAAAGGATAAAATCTGAAGGAAGAGAAATACCATTTTGTCTTTACAATGTTTGCGCAATAGCGACACAGAGGCCTCAGGGCACAAATGTTAAAAGCGAGTACCTACTCATCTTTTATTATAATAAGACTTATTCACAATTTCTTACATAGTAGCCTCGTGGATGCTGGCGGTCGGCTTCGATGGCGTAGTGGTTAGTGTAACCGACTGCCACGCCTGAGGTCGCGGGGTCGATTCCCGCACAAGTCAAATATTTGTGTGTATGAACATAGATGTTTGTCTTGGTCTGGGTGTTTCTATGTATAATATATATGTATTTACAAAAAATATATATATTTGTATGTTTATCCATTGTCTAGTACCCATAGTACAAGCTTTGCTTAGTTTGGGCTAGATGGTGTTGTGTGTATGTGGTAGAATATATTATATTATATTAAATATTATGCTGCTGTTAATTCGCGATTACTTTAGTTGCCTAACAGCTGTGTCTTGGGTTAGATATCTGCGTTGAATAGAGTATTTCTGGGATTGTCTGTAATGCTGGGGCCACACTATCGCGATAGCGCGAAGATTTGCGTTGTCACGACACCTCTAGCCAAAGTTTTCATCATATCGCGAATCATCTTCGCGAATACGAATGACCTTCGCGCCGCTGTCGGTAAATTGCCGCACATCAAAGGGTTTTGTCGCGACAAAGTTCGTGCGGTTGGCTACCCATCGCGCGCTTTAGTTGACTGCGAAACTCCAAGCGGTTTGAACGTGTTTCATTGAACTTGCTAATAATGGATTGCAGTAATGAGAGGATATTAGATTTCATACATTCATACATACATACATTTTTGACCTTTTTATTTTTGTTTAAGTAATAAAGATGCAGTAAATAATTATTAGCCGCCATGTGATACAGCGCTACCGCCTCTTCCATGTTTCCCGCGAAATGAATTATCGCGACGTTCTTGATTATCGTGACGTAGTGAAGTTTTTTTTTGATGTGACCAAGCACTTCGTCTTGGCACGAACTCGAACTTAAATCGTGACAACGCGAACACGAATCTTCGCCATCAAGTGTGGCCGTAGCATAAGGATTTCTTTAAATAATGAAATCTCTCGGCTTCGCTGCGATAGTGTTTGCGACTGTTCGCCATGACATCTGGGTTTCGATTCCAGTGCATAGAGTTATTGGGTTTTATCGTCATGAAATTCTCAGTAACAGCACTCAGTAGACGAGAGACTATGTATGTATGTAGTTTTTAGTTGCAACACAGAGGTAATATGCCAGGTAAGCAGTATGTTGCATGCTCACCTAAAGGCAACAAGTTTGCCTCTTTTTCGCAGGATCTAAACTGGCGAAAGTGAGGGTGGGTGTAATACAAGTAGATTGCAAGAGTGGTGTAGTGGTTTAAGTGGCTGCCTCACTACTGCTACTGCGTCAAGTGTTTTGGGTTCGAATCCCACACGAGACAAAAAATTGTGTAATCCAAAAATGGTTGTTCCCAGTCTGAATGTTTGTGCAAGCCATCCGCAATACAGGTATTATAGCATCCTAGTGCGGGAATGGACTGTAAAAAATCTCCTTCCACCCCGCCTTGGATATAAGCGTTTAAGTAATAGGGGTTAAAGTATGAAGTTGCCGTTGCATAGTAATAGATACTTTGAATTGACATAAAACCTTCATGGTGTGAGATTTCGAGTGAAACTTTTTTCACATGATACCTATAAATTCTTCTTTTAAAAAATGTGCATTGCAGTGTCATTTTTGAATACGACTTCCGACGTGTAACTAACGCGGTAGAAACGGCTCGCAATATTGTTACGTGCTGGGTTCGACGGATAAGAATATAAACAATATTACCGAGTAAAACACGTTGTACTTAAACACACAATTAAATTTAAAACACAACAAACACTATACCACACTCTTTCACTGTACTGCTTCAAACTCCGTAGTATTTCCGCTTCCGTTCGCTTCGATGAACACTTGATCGCTTACGATTGTAAAACTGACTTGGCGGTGCGCGTGCGCCCTATTTATACGCTGGTAAAGCGTTTCTAGAATTTTCTAGTAACGCTGTACTCGGTATGTAAACAGTACGATGATTCGAGAAAGTACCAGCATTCTCTCTAAGATTCTCGTACCGTACTACGTAGTTCCGTAAGATGTCAATAGATGGCGGTGTAAACTATTAGACGGAACTGCCGAGTCTTTTCCACAATGCCGAGAGATGTCACTGGGCGTAACACTGCCCCCCTCTTAGACATGTTCGTCCCGAACATTGTTCGATCCGTAGTAGCGTGCCAATCGATCCACATGAACGATCTTTGGTGTACCTCGTGGTCCTTTCTGGATCCGGTAGGTGACGTCATTCATCTTAGTGACTATGCGATAGGATCCATCCCATTTTGCCTGCAACTTAGGAGATTTCCCTTTGCTGCATACCGGATTATGTAACCACACCAGCGATCCTTCCTCGAAGCCTTTATTGTTCACCTTCCGGTCGTAACGGGTCTTCATCCTCTCAGACATCTGCTGACCGGTCTGTTTGATGTGCTGGTGTACATCATTCATCCTGCTTCCAGTGCGTGGTCCCTTCATGGCAGAACAACTCGTGCATTTACGACACCATTCCTCAACGTCTTTTCGACAACGGATCCAATAAAATCGTTCCCGGATCTTAATCAGAGTTCTCTTAACTCCCATGTGGCCTCCTGAACTCCCATTATGACAGAGTTGTAAAACTTCCGGTACCTTGAGCTTTGGCACGACCATTTGCAGGTGACACTCGTCACCTCGGGCATTCTCCCATTTCCGGCACAGAACTCCATCCTGGATAACCAAGCTTTCCCACTGTGCCCAATAACTCTTGGTGGTAGGGCTCAATGTCGCAACTTCACTCCAGTGAGGTCTCGAAGCACCTGTTTTCTTCCATTCGAGAATGGGTCTTATGTCTATGTCCTCTCGTTGTGTTCTCTGCATAATTTCCTTCCAGTCTTCGCTAAGATCCGTCCTCAACATCCTCACTAGTACTTCCTGCTTGGCCTCTTTCCTGGCGCAGTGGTGCTTACACTGGCTGGTACACGGTCTACGTGACAGGGCATCCGCATTACCATGTGACTTGCCACTGCGATGCTGTATCACGAAGTCCTGTAGTTGTTGCCTGGCACGCACATCAGGTGTTCCTCCTACCGGCGACTGGTTTCTGTTTCGTGGTTTCCTTCGCTTCGGGCAGCTCAACCTGATGTGGCCTCTCTCGCCGCAGCTATAGCACCGGGGTGAGGTCAACACTTCCCTGGTACGGTGAGCTCGATCGTTCCGTCGCACTGTTTCCACCTCCAGAGTGTGGGCCGGGGCATCCTTTAAATTTTTGCTGCTTAGATTCCTTCGCTTCGGGCAGCTTAACCTGATGTGGCCTCTCTCGCCGCAGCTATAGCACCGGGGTGAGGTCAACACTTCCCTGGTACGGTGAGCTCGATCGTCTCGTCGCACTGCTTCCACCTCCAGAGTGTAGGCCGGGGCATCCTTTAAGTTTTTACTGCGTAGATTCCTTCGCTTCGGGCAGCTCAACCTGATGTGACCTCTCTCGCCACAGCTGTAGCACCGGGGTGAGGTCAACACTTCCCTGATACGGTGAGCTCGATCATCCCGTCGTACTGCTTCCACTTCCAGAGCGTGGGCTAGGGCGTCCTTCAGGTTTTTGAAATGTCCGAGTCTCACTGCGGCCCTAACCTCCAGGTCTCGGATCCCGTCGGTGAAAGCTTGAACGAGGTTTCCGTCGATGAGCGCAGGTGAGGACTGGTACGCCTTCCGAACCAGCTTCTCCACCTCCAGGGCCCACTGCTGCAAGGTTTCACCAACACGTTGCGATCGGTCTTTCAGCTGGGCGCGAAACACGTGTTCCAGATGTGCGTCGCCGTATCTCGCTTCTAATGCCTTCAACAGCTTTTCGTACGTGATGTCTTGACCAAGCGCCTCTAACACGGTCAAGGCCTGGTCATGAAGCCCCAAGGTGAGAGCGGTCAGAGCCTGTTCTTGCGTCCACCCGTTCGACTTTCGACGATTATGACGATGATCCGTCGAATGGTGGGACTTTAAAGCCTCGTGGTGAAGACGCCACAACCGCAGGTACCACGATCCCATCGCCAGCCTTGAGCCCACGTATCGTTTTCTCCACCTCGGCGATGCGACTTTCGTGGCGTTGGACTTGCTCTTTCATCTCCTTCACCTCCTTGCCAACCGTTGCGCTGAGGTCTTTTAACATCATCAGCTGCTCCTCCTGGCGGCGCATACCCTCCTCCTTATCGCGTTGCAGCTGTTCCTCAAGGAGGCGTGCCTGCTCCTCCTGGCGGCGTGCCTGCTCCTCCTGGCGGCGCATGCCCTCTTCCTTATCGCGTTGCAGCTGTTCCTCGAGGCGGCGTACCTGCTCCTCCTGGCGGCGTGCCTGCTCCTCCTGGCGGTGTGCCTGCTCCACCTGGCGGCGTGCCTGCTCCTCCTGGCGGCGCATGCCCTCTTTCTTATCGCGTTGCAGCTGTTCCTCGAGGCGGCGTGCCTGCTCCTCCTGGCGGCGTGTCTGCTCCTGCATAAACGCCATCAGAGTCGCGAGGTCGGGGTTCACCGGCGAGTGAGCTGCACTAGATGGTTCCGCTGCAGCCGCGGAGTCACGTGATTCACCTGACGTCGGCGAGGGGGCGTCTCCAAAGCGCCTCTGGTCCACATCTTGCTGGCGCTGGTTCCTGGTACGCACCCCTTCCACTTCCTCCTTCGGTAGTACTGGCATATTCTTACCTTACTTCTGACACCAATTGTTACGTGCTGGGTTCGACGGATAAGAATATAAACAATATTACCGAGTAAAACACGTTGTACTTAAACACAAAATTAAATTTAAAACACAACAAACACTATACCACACTTTTTTACTGTACTGCTTCAAACTCCGTAGTATTTCCGCTTCCGTTCGCTTCGATGAACACTTGATCGCTTACGATTGTAAAACTGACTTGGCGGTGCGCGTGCGCCCTATTTATACGCTGGTAAAGCGTTTCTAGAATTTTCTAGTAACGCTGTACTCGGTATGTAAACAGTACGATGATTCGAGAAAGTACCAGCATTCTCTCTAAGATTCTCGTACCGTACTACGTAGTTCCGTAAGATGTCAATAGATGGCGGTGTAAACTATTAGACGGAACTGCCGAGTCTTTTCCACAATGCCGAGAGATGTCACTGGGCGTAACAATATCAACGCTGCGTTTGGAGAGGAGACTGCTAATGAACGCACCGTGCGTTTTTGGTTTAAACGCATTCGTAATTGGAAACTTCGACTTGAAGAACGAACCACGTAGAAGACCGCCCATACAGGTGAATAACGCTGAATTGAAGGAGATGGTGGAAGCCGATCCGAGTCAAATTGCACAGGAATTAGCGGTATAGTTTAACGTTACCCTACCTACAATATTGGCTCATTTGCATCAAATCAATAAGATAAAAATATGAAATATGGGTGCCTCATGATTTGACTAATCTGCAGAAAGAAATGCGTGTTGAAACTTGTTGCCTTGTTAAATCGGTACAGAAATTAAGGAATATTGGATCGAATTGTGACATGTGATAAAAAGTGGATTCATTACGATAACCGTAAGCCAAAAATGCAATGGCTGACCACAGGTCCAACGCCGCAACAGTTCTCTAAAGCAAAGCTTACCAATAAAAAGGTAATGGTAACTGTTTGGTGGTCTCTTCATGGTGTTATTCACTATAGTTTTCTCAGGTCTGGTCAAGCAACCAGCAGATGTTTAATATGCCGAACGTCGAACGATGATGGCGAAACTGGCAGTGAAACAGCCTCGACTCGTGAATCGATCTTCATTGTTATTGCTCTATGATAACGCATGACCTCATATTGCACGCGAAACCGTTGTAACTCTACAGGAGCTGTAGTTAGAAACCATACGTCATCCTCCGTACTCGCCAGAACTTGCTCCAACGGACTACCATTTTATTCGTGATTTGCACAATTTTCTACGTGATAAAAAATTTTCTTCCCAAGAGGCAGTACAAAATGCTTTAACACAGTTTGCCGAATCTAGATCCCGGAGTTCTATCGTAAAGGCATAAATGAACTTCCGTTTAGAGGGCAGCAATGTATAGATAATGAGGGTAAATATTTCGATTATTATCTTAGAAAAAAAAACGAGTTTGAATTTCGATTATTATTATATTAGGAAAAACGAATTTTAATTTTTCAGTACAAATCGGCAATTTCATACTTTAGCCCCTAATATTTATGTTAATTCTTAATAGCAACATGAGGTCTGGATCCTATTGTACGAGAATCTGAAAAATAACTAAGGATGCAGTTCTAAAACAACTTTGCCTAGCTCGCCCGGGTATCGAACCAGGGACCATTAGTAGATGCGTAACTATTCACAGTTAACTGACTTTGTTAATAACGCAGTCATATTCAGTCAAACCAAGAGTGAGTTGAAATTTTAAAATTTTTTAATGATCTATTGTTCAAAGTAGCCTTTCTTCTCATGTTTTTACAGCGATAAGTTGAAGGATAGATAATTTAGTCATAGTTAATAAAAAGGCATGGTAATTAAAAGCTTTAATTTGTAAACTAATGTAAGAAATTAATTAAATGTATAGCTACTTACGTTGCTGATTATACCTTGTTACCATGTCATATCTTGCGATTACTTCATTACAGTACAACGAACTTCTTAAACCACAGATCATGCATGAATAATTCGCTGAGTGACGTTAAATTTCAAATAGTTCAGCCACAAATTTCAGTCGACTTATAATTAGCCTGAAGCAGTATTGTTTTACTAGTAAATTAAAGTATTCAGTTTTTCTGTTAAGGATTTTTCAGTAGCTGCACGTGGCTTCTGTGTCCGGTAGTCGGTAATAGGCTTGACTTTTATTACGTAGGTCCTTAAACCATAAACTATTTCTAACCACATGTGGGTGCCATACACCTCTGGCTATATAGCCATGAGGCTATGTATGTATGAATAGAAATACACAGCTTTCATATTGTATATTATTTTTACTTACCAATACTTACTATGCTTCTAAGGATTCCTGTAATTAAATTATTATTGCAGCAAACAATCCTTTTCCATAATCATCGCACCGCTCGCCATCGGCAGGGATTTCATCCTCACACCTTACAACCTAATTGGTGCCGCACCAAGCGGTTTCAAAGTGTCTACATCGACCGAAGCTCCGCCATCTACTTGGAATGGGTTTGCGTTCTGGAGAGAGTGTTAGTATAAACGCATAATGTTGCACGCCTGATTACAACGAGTTTTGTCTTGTCGATGATCTACGGTCTATGATCTCTCTCTCACCGCCTCAGTGACGCGTAGCAATTTGTTAATTCATATTTTAAGTTAATATACATATAATAAAATCAGTTTATAATATAATCAAGTACTTTATTTATATACAACATAAAGGAATATTCTCCCTCAGACGCTCAGGTTGTGAAATGAACTACATGCCGAGGTTTTCCCACAAGACTACAGTATGGAGTCCTTCAAAAAGGATGTTAAAAGGTTTTTACAGGGTCTGCAACGCGCAAGTGATGCCTCTGCTGTTGCAGGCGTCCATAGGCTACGGTGACCACGTACCATCAGGTGAGCCGTATACTAGTTTGCCACTTTAGTTAGGTAAAAAGAAATAAAAAAAATAACGGCTCTATTGTTTCAAGAAC
This sequence comes from Catocala fraxini, assembly GCA_930367265.1. NCBI lineage: Eukaryota > Metazoa > Arthropoda > Insecta > Lepidoptera > Erebidae > Catocala > Catocala fraxini. The sequence continues at coordinate 4,818,739 of OV884035.1, forward strand.
GTTCTCCGAGAATTACGTCTCTATTTTCTATTACTCCCAGCGGCAGACGAGCCAGTGTCCCACCTGATAGTAAGTGTCAATCGATTCGAATCGATTTCGAAAATGTCAAGGGTATACAGCCAAACCGTTGCCTATCTTGATAGTAGTACTGTCTTTAAACTTCGTTTAAAGAAGGACAAGTCATAGCCTTTAGGAAACACCGCCGTAGTAAACACCATAATTTATTCTAGAGCCTACACGTACGTCAGAGAAAGGCTCGCTGAAAACAAGCAGTACTGGACGGGAACGCTTCCAAGAAACATAGATGAACTTTGTCGTGGCGACGAGTGATATTTGGATAAAAAATAAAGTAACTTTTTCTGATATCGGTTGTATATCATAGTGTGATAATGAAATCGGTAACCTGTGTTTTTACGTGCACGTAAAATCAACACTTTGACATGCGTAGAGCTCGCATACATGTAACAAAAAATATTTGTTATATTTGCCACTGTCGTAGAAAAACAGAACTTTATTTTAGTTAGTTGTATTTTAAGGGGTCCGTGCCACTGATATTATGACAAGGGGTCCAAAATACACACTTGTTTGCTGATTGCATGTTCATAAATTAGTTTTGTAGAATGGGTGCTGTTTGCTTGTTTTAAATTACGTAATTATGCTGGTATTGGGCACAGAGCGAATATAAGCGTAATATTTTATTACGTTTTCGGTATTTTACTTTTGGAGGCAAAGATCTATCTAGGCCTGGACCATAAGGCGTAGGCCTCTGCCTGGATATTTTACTTACTATATATATATAGTAAGAGGCAGCGATAGCTCAGTGGGGAGACCAACAGACTGCAATGCAGAGGGTCTCGGGTTCGAACCCACGTCGCGCACCTCTGACTTTCGGAAGTTATATGACTTTTCGAAATTATGTGCGTATTAATTGACAATTATCGCCTGCTCTGTGCCTCGGAGAGCACGTTAAGCCGTTGGTCCCGGCTGCCATGAATATCTATGGCAGTCGTTATTGGGAAAGTCAGTACCCTCTAATATTCTGAGACTACAACCATTAACCTATAAGTATTTAAATCAATATCTATGTAGATAATCGTATTCTATATTTGTTTATTAGGAATATTTATAATAACAGAGTACTGTAGTATGTATGGTGTCACAGCTAGTTATACAGGCAATGGTGAGCAACTGTGACACCGTATATCGATATTGTTGTATTCAAATATTGTATGAAAATACTTAATGATGTTTACACCATGATTAACACCGATGCCCTTATTATATAGATTATGTCGATATTGTAATATTGTATGGAAATGCCTAATGATTTTATTTACACCATGATTAATACTGATGCCTTTATTATATGGATTAGTTGACGTATAGACAACTGTTTGTACCTACTGTACACGGTTTAGCGAATGCCATTATGAGCATTTAACAAGAATATTTTATAGTTAAAATAATAGTTGTGTTTACACCACGGTTAATACCGATGCCTTTAATGTATAGATTAGTAGACGTATAGATAATTGTTGGTACTTACTATACATGCCATTATGGGCATTTAATAAGAATTTGAATGGGTAAATATATAGTTGTAAGCGTCTCCGACTTAGTGATATGGTCAGAATAAATGGAACAAAAACATGCATCAAAATTAATAGACAAATAATGTAAATTGCAAAATTTTTTTTAAGATAAGATTTTGTGAAATAGTGTCCTAAAGTGATAAATAAGGTCCCTAATTATGTTAGGGGAGGTTTGCGCAACGCACTGCGACGGCGGGTGCTAATAAAAAAAAAAAATTCTGAGACTGGTCTAGCCTTAGGGTATCGTTAGCCTTCGGTCGCTTTAGTCGCGTTAGCGGTCGATCGCCAGGTTGCGGAGGTCAGGTGGCAGCCGCTCCGTGTAAAAACTGATATCCAGTCAAATCCGGTTAGACCAGAAAAGCCGACCCCAAGTGACTTGGGAATTATAAAGGCTAAGGGAGAAGAGAGATAAAGCAAGAGGCTTACGCCTTAAGGTACATTACAACAATGCAATTAACAGTAATAGAAAATGTTCTAGGTACTATTTTGAGTATAATGCCTAGATATAAGAACTTCTGTATGTGATGTTTGTTGTCTGTTATTAACTTTAATACTAGGTTTAGATCACGTCATCCCCACCTTAAAAGTTTTATTCTTAATGTGCACATTAATAACACCTCATTTTACAACCCGATGGTACGGATGTGTCGCCTGTACAATGATTTATTATCGGAACATCATAACACTTTGGACATATTCAATAGCCGATACGCAAAATTTAAAAGTAATGTTATACATGTTATGTCTAATGTATAATACTATGATTGCTGGGTATTGGTACGATTCTCATTTAATTTTTCTTTTCTTTTCTTTATATTTTATCCGCATTTTGTTTTCATATTTTTTGTTTTATATAGATCATTCACGTTCACAACGTCATTTCCTCGTTAGCAACACAGTCCATTGTGATCATGTAGTATACACATAGTTAGGAACTTAGTTTAGAACATAACTGAAATATGTATTTATTATATTCAAATCTACTTGTACTTTGTTGTTTTGTGTACCAAAATAAATAAATAAATAAATATCGCATTTTTTTTTAAATTTAATTTCATGCCTGGTCTAATATAGTTAAGGCACTTCCTTGCCCAATACAGGTATTAGGTATACCTTGCCTAAATTGGGGTCCAAAGTTCAAACAGGGATATCAAGCATTTTAAACCAATGTCGGCCTCGATAGTGTAGTGGTTAGTCTAACCGACTGCCACGCCTGAGGTCGCGGGTTCGATTCCCGCACAAGTCAAACATTTGTGTGCACGAACATGGATGTTTGTCTTGGTCTTGGTGTTTATATGTATAATATGTATGAATTTCCAAAAAAAAAGTATATATGTATGTTTATCCATTGTCTGGAACCCATAGTACAAGCTCTGCTTAGTTTGGGCTATATGGTGTTGTGTATATGTGATAGAATATTATATTATTATTATTATTAATGATGCATTATTCCAAATGCTTACTTTTTTTATTTAACTGACTGCCTTAGTTGTTTTGTAGTAGTGTGTGCGACTGCTGTGCATTAGGTCTCGAGTTCGATTCCTGGGTGAGCCAAAGTGTGATAGGGATTTCCTGCCGTATTGATTCTGGAATTGTACCCGGAGAACGGCAGTTGGCTCGCCACCCATAATATGCGTGTAGTACATTTCTGCCTACCTCTCCGAGGCCTTGAGACTAATCATGTATGTCATAATAATCCATACAAGTGCCTTTCAGCAAATGTCAGTGTATTTCGAAGAATCCCTTTTACCAGTTGTAGGTATAATTTGCCTATATCATAATAATGATTGATTTACTTAATTATATACTAACGCCCTCTATAGTATTATAAGATTTGATAAGAAAAACTCATCCAGTACCTTTGGTTTGTCGTTCCTTCGGTTGCCATAGGAAAAATAATACTTATTTTTGAAATAGGTGATACTTTTGATTACCCAATCGTCGATGATACTTTTGAACAATAGAGTGTTTTGCAACCATTGAGTTAGTAGTACAATGTTCTAAGGAAGACATCTCAACTAGATCGTTCGTAACAGGCTTTAGAATACATGCTCATTGTAGGGACACACACATACATAATTAAGTGCATTGTACGTATCTGGCTATGTATGTGCAACGCGCCACTTACATCGTTTTCCCACGATTCAATTTATAACACGGCAGTCTACTTAAAGCTACAGAAATTGTAATACGTGTTCGGACTATTATCGAAGTTATATTATTGTAGACAATGTTAGATTTATAGACCTTAAAGTTTATTAAATATTATAGAATTTGCGGCCTTGTATTTTAGTGTATTTGAGTGTGCCAAACGTTGTAAAGAAACAATATAATAACAGTACAGTACAGTGACATTCTGACTTTTATTTACATACCTCGTATAGTGAACCCTACACTCATATACTATATACTATTACTGCAACGATACGTTTGAGTGCAAAACTTTAACATTTACAACATGCCATCATGTGTATTACGCTACTGCATTATTTAGTCTTCTTCGAAGAAGTTAATGAAAACACTTTGTGAGTCTGTGTGTCTGTCTGTTAGTGATAGTTTGTTAGTGACAGGCATAGCTTTGGAACCACTGGACTGATTGACTTGTAACTTGGTGTGCAGACACCTTGGGGTCATTCCTCAGTCGAGTTTAAATATAAGCCCTGTGGGTCAAAAGACCCACGAGATATAGGGGTCACAAGGTCACATGTATTTTAAATGGCGAAATGGCTTCATTTATATGCAGAGTGGTGGGTGCTGATTCGAGTTGGTTGCTGCTGTTTGCTATCGAGTTTTGTCTTACGCTGCGTTTTGCAACACAACATGCCCAACAGTTGACATGATGCTCAACAATGGACATGATACCCAGCAATGGTCATAATGCCCAACAGCGGACATGATGCCCAACAGTGGACATGATGCCCAACAGTGGGTATAATGCCTAACAGTTGGTATGACGCCTAACAGTGGGCATCATACCCATTAGTAGGTAGCAATGGGCATAATGTTCAACGACGGCAATGATGAAAAGTAAGTTAATTATTTATTAATAAAACATGTACATACTATATAATTATATACAACATTAACCTAAGTAAATGTTTAAATATAATTGAGGATATAAGGTCACATGAAAGCGAAGAGGTTGAATCCTGGGTTATTACACCCATCTCGTTAATATTGCACTCAAACTGTCGTTGCAGTAATCGCCTGGTTTAGACGAAGTGAGTTAGAGAGCATATACTCTAACTCTTGTTACAAACAATTTAGTTGAGATGTTCCCTCTAGTACATAGCATTTAATAACTTAATAATTTCTATATCATTTTATTGCATTCGTTAACTAGCACAAGCGTTTCGCAATTATAAAAATAATAATATCCTCCAGACCGAATTTTGGCCACGGCGGTCAGTCTTAACTGAGACTTACCAACTACGCAGGATATATTACAATGCACAAGTGTGTGCGCAAACACAAGTGCACTCTCTGTTCCCTAACCCTCATGATCCGATGGGACGGATAATTCAACACGACCGGAGAGAGATCAGGCGCAGGACCAACGGCTTTACGTGCTTTCTGAGGCACAGGGGTGTCTTACACCGCCAACTTCCTAACTCCGGGCTGCTGTTGAGTTTTCTTTACTGAAAAACCCAATAACTGTTTGTTGGCCCGACCCGGGATTCGAACCCGAGACCTCATGCACAGCAGTCGCATTGACTATCGCTGCGCCACGGAGGCAGTTAATTCGAATATTTAAATATTTAATGAATTGCCTTGGCCAGCGGTAATGTATACGCCTGCTATGCATGAGGTCGGAATTTTAACTCTCATGTCGAGCTATGTGTTTTTGGGATTTCTGTTAGGAAATGTTCAGTACCAGTACGACGTTTGGAAATTGTGTCCGTAAAGCGACAAAAGGTTCCCTATTATGTGGGACCGAAAAAAACTACATAATATGTTTTCCGGTCACACGTGGATGTAACACATCTTTCTTTACCACTTCAGGTATATAGGCGCTAGACTTTGTATGTATATAATCTATATTAATATTATAAAGTTGAAGAGTTTGTTCGTTTGTTTGGTTGAACGCGCTAATCTCAGGAACTACTGGTTCGAATTAAAAAATTCTTTTAGTGTTGGATATCCCATTTATCAAGGAAGGCTATAGGTTATATAATATCACGCTACTACCAATAGGAGCGGAACTTCAATGAAAAGTGTTGCAGAAACGGGGTATATTCTCTTATGTGAAGCAGACAAAGTTGCGCGGATCAGCTAGTAATTTATATAGGTGTGTCGTGGTCTGTCGATGGTGCTCCGTCGACAGTCTGGCCTCGGTTGACAGTGATGAGCTGTATTTTTTGTTCTTTTTCTTAGTATTTTTATCCCTTTCGTTCCCATCGTGTTTTCGTATGTAGCGGTCAACCTGAATGTATTTACGTTTGTACCTATTAGGGTAGAGCTAGTACATAATTATTCATTCATAAGGGAATTTTGTCAATGTCGAATATTTCGATTTGCTTCAAAAATTACATAATTTGAATTTTATGCAATAATTGCATATTGCTATATAGTACCTATTGATATCCCCCACAAGGTGGACCGACGACCTGGTGAGGGTCGCGGGAAGCGGTTGGATGCGGGTGGCCCAAGACCGGTCTGTGTGGAAAACCTTGGGGGAGGACTATGTCCAGCAGTGGACGTCTTTCGGCTGACATGATGATGATGATGATGATGATGATGATATGCCAAAGGAGTGTCGTGGGTTCCTATGCTTTAACATATTTTTTTAGGTTAGTATTACGTCTTTGAAAGAAAGAAAGAAAGAAAATAATTTTATTTGTTCCACGCTCATAATATAAGGTAACAGGAAACACAACCAAAAGGACCTATAGAACAAATAAGGTCCTGCGTCAGCAATGTTGCAGTATATCCACAACGCTGGTATTCTCGCAGAGCCTGAATGATTTCGGTGCATTTAGGTAGTAACATACATACATACAACTTAATTAAAAACAAAATATCAAAAAACAAAAAACGTCTTATTATCTTAGTTAGATTTTAGTTAGATTGAGTCAGTTCGCTGTTGGATCCAAGACTCCAACAGCGCTAAGTGTAACTATTCTTATAACTTTGCTAAGACACGTCATTTAAACTGAACTGTAGCACTCCTGGTTCCACTGCTACCAGTATTATAGTGGGTGTAGGGAATATAAATAAAACACATCAGCAATTGTAATATATCATTAATTTCATAAATATATCGCGATAATTCAATACTTAAAAGCTAAATACGACTATTTATTGATTTATCGCTAAAACATACAGTTAACATTGTAAATTCAAAGAAGATAATAACTTGAAATATTTACATTAAAAATTTAAACTTTTCTTAAGACAACATGTAAACTAACATAGAGATTCTTTAAGAAATTAACTATCTGTTATTTATTTTAAACAGATGCGTAGTTCATAAAATTAAAGTAGACAAACTATTATGTCATAAAAGAATCATATTAAATCCAATCCAATGCATACAATAATACTTATACGAGTCAACAATCTGAACAAAGTGTTTGTAAGCGACTAAGAACTGCGAAGCACTTGACGTTTCACAATCGCTGTTATTTTACGCGAACTCATCTTTATATCTGCAAACAATCTTGGTGCGGTAGAAACACCACAGCTCCGTTACGTCCTAAACTATTTTTGTATTGGACTCACAGTACATAAGCCTAAAGCGCTTGGTTCCTTTATGCGTTATATGCGGCGTTAAATACAATGCGATCGTCGCATACTGTTTTATTACATATAAAGCTATTTTTATGAACTTGCTTTTGCGTTGAAAGAACCGCCAAAACGAAGCGTCAATCCCAGCTTGAGACGCGTGTCATCTTGAGCAACGCTAAACGTGGCAAATGAAGAATGCCGTATGTAATAAACGCACCGTATAACGCATAAAAGAATTGAGCTCTTGAGCACGAATAAAACTTTATATAAAAGTAACTTTATAAGTATAGGTTTTGGAGGTAAACATAAAACTGTATTCTATTTGTTTTTAAATATACATATTATTATGACTATGTTAGTTTACACATACAATTCGACACTTACTATATCTAATTTGATTGTTTTTGAATACATCGATAGACAACAAATTTATTTAGACAGTTATTTTGTCTTATGATATTGGTTAAATATTAAGGAATGATAAAAACATTGATAAATCTTTGGCATTTATTTCGCATTGTAGACACATATATCATTATGGAATATATATCATTAAACATTTATTTTTATATAGGCAAAAGCAATAAATTATTTGATATTTATTGATATTTGTACCCCTGAACTGTCTCCTCAGGAAGACAAACAGAAAAAATACCTTCGATCTGTCTCCTACAAGGGGGCAAATAAATATGATTTCTATTGCGAAATTCTATTTACCTTTCAATGGTAGTTAATATGCAGGTAAATTAAATAAAGATAAGGAACTTATCCCTGTGTGTTGAAACTGTCGACATCTCTAAGCCGTTATTCTCTGCAACTTTATTAATCATTACGGCTCGTAGTATTAATACATGAACTATGTGTATTTTCAGTGAGGGACTTAATATCTGCAGATGGACCATACTAGCAGGTCCAGATAAATAAATGCATTTATTTTAATAGTTGTTAATGTATATTTACATTAAGTCGTATTAAAGGTTGAAGTTTAATTATTTGTTTGGAAAATTAAAGCCAAATTTTAAATGAATCGGAAGTTTGTCATCAAGCGAATGTATACAATTTTAATAATACTATTTTGTATAATAATATCTTTAATTGAATAACAATATTTGCAGGTAAAGCAAATTTGTATCATAAAACACGTGTGAATGTATTTTGTATATGTTTTCGATATAAAATTGTATCTTCAATCAAAAGCATTCAAAAATTCTTCTGTCTGTCATAAATGGTATATGCACTTATTCCTACTTTGTCAAAATATATTTTATAAAAGCTTTGGCTTACACAGATGTCAGTAAATTTTCCACACGCCAACATATAAATCGATACCGAATTGTAATAAAATTATAAACGAAATGAACTTGTTTGAGAACTCAAATCGGCTTACTTCTCCAAGTGTGTATAAAGATCAAAAGGAAAATTATTTTTAAAATGCTTCAATGGTGTCTGAGATTTGCAGTGTAAAACAGTCTTAATGTCGCATTCATTCGAGGTGACCCCTGGCATCTTTACCACGACTTTGTAACTAGAATTTTCTGTGCTTTTTTATAAATACATTTTATTCCCTGTTATGATTAAATTGTATGGTATGTATTAAGATATCAATTATAGCAAAGTCTATTCCAACAAGACTTGGTGGCCGGTTCTGTGCAAAACATCACTTTTTAGAGTATAAAACAGACTCGCTTTGTAAAAACTAACCTAATGTATCATCATTTATTTAGTACCCTCATGAAAGTAATAACCCTTACTAACGAAAATAAAGGTGGCATACAAAAAATACTGACTTAGGTTCTCGTTTCTGGGTATTTTTTATTGGATTTATTTAGTTACTTATTTAATTTACAAATAAAATAACAGCAATAAATACTTCAATGGATAGCTAACGATGGATATTTTGCATATTAACATTTTGGATTCATCACGAAAATTTCAGTCAGTACGTACTCGCGTCTAACACAGGAGACAGATTCGATAAGTTGAAGATAAATTAAAATACTTACTTTTGTTTTCTTGGTCTAATATTTGATCTATCTAAATTTAAGTACCTTGGAAAACCTAAGCACGTTTAGTCCAGGGATCTTACGTTAAGAAATTAAAGAGTCAATATCATGCATGCATTTATTTAGATACTAATATCATTATGGGCAAAATCCTTATAGTAACTATGACAAATATGATATTAGTATTTCAATGAGTTTGATGTATGACTATATGAGGTGAAGCTGCCGATCTAATGATTTGTTAAAGACGCCATATTTTTAACCGTGTTTTGTCGAGCGCGTGGTGTGTATAACAGCAAGGTGCCTCGCGCGATCTTGAACGCACCGGTTGTAACGCGAGAAAGTAGCATTGAACTTATGTTTATTTAAGTTCTATGTATGCAAAATCTATTTTGCATTTAGCAGAAGAAGAAATTTAAATATACTTGTGTCGAACTATTACAAAGTAAAATCTCGACTTAAAATATGTATGGAAATGTACACCAATACTGACTTTGTGTTGTAATTTAATCTGCTATGTGAATCACAAAATAAAATAAGAACACAAATTATAGTTTAATGCTATCATCTAGTGCGTTCTATTTATGATAGCTTTGGTTAGTCACGTGATATACTACTTTGTCATAATAAACATTTTGTCGTTACGATTGTTTAAGATATGGTTAATTGCGAGCTGAGTAACAAAATATTATGGCGTCTAAAACAATCAGAGGATTGCAGCTTATCCGAATGTTAAATTGACTAGAGCAGAGGTCGAATATTACACACAATACTTATAACAATAAATCTAAACATTCACAAGTAGCAGTACTCCTGCATCGCTAAAATAATTTCTGGCAAGGATACACCGCTTAAATCTAAATAATAAGGTTTCAAATCTCGAATACGTAACTGATTCCGTAGATGCATTTGAATCATTTTGTGTGCGATGCGCGGGTCGTGATGTGCGTGAGTGATATGTGTGTCTGTGTGTGGGTCTGGTCGTGTGTGGGTGCGCGTGGAGCGTCTACCGGCCGAGTCCTGTCCACAGCAGACCAGGGTCGTGGTGGTTGGCGCCTGGGTACCCACCGTCCGCCTCCACGAGAGATCTGCGGTTGTAAGATCTACGTACAACGATATTTTAGACTGTAGTATGAATTATAAGCGGGTTTTATAAGCAGGGAGACACTTAATAATAAATTATTAATATATGTTTCTACCAGACATAGTTCGAATCTCTGATTACTGACACTTTATAAAACTGGCGAATTGAACACAATATGTTTGTAAAATTGTAGTTTGTAATACTACAATGTTACTAACTTATTTTGTTTTACAACGACGACTTTTATTAAGCATCTGTCTATATAAGAAAATGTTGAAAATGGTACATGAAAGAAACAATTCAGTACCTCATTTAAAAATAAATGGAAAATGCAGAGGTTGGTTACTCGACAGTCAAGAGAATAGTATTAAATAAAAACATAACTAGTTCTTGAGCATTTAACATATTGTAGAAAGCATAGAACCTGTTATGTACTATTATGATTGAAATTATATAACTACATACACAACTTGTAACAGATATGATCATGTCACGGTGTCATGTCATGGTTTGAGTTTGTCATTACTCATGATTGAGGTAAATCGAAACTGTCTTTGAAATTTAAATAGAATACCTTTGTTATTTATATATATAAATCAGCTTCCGTATATTTGTGTCTATAAAACTGCATATCTATATTAGAGTGCCTTTATTTTTTTTTACTTTTATCTCAATATTTCTACGAGAATGGGAAATTACAAATATTAAACCTTAGATATAAACAGCACCCTATCGATAGATGTTTATTGTCTAAATGTAGATTAAGACAGCGCCGAGCGAAATGTGCCAAAACAGGCGGTCACAGTTAAGTGAATAAAATCAACACTTTTTGTTTAATGCAAATATAAAATATTATACATTTACCATAACAATTAATATGTTCACAATGACTTCGTGTAAAAAACTTAAAATAAATTAATATTTTCGCCTACATAATTACGTAAATTTGCACGAAAAATGCAAACACATAAGCTCGTGTTACGTGATTTTTAGATTATAACAGTAGAAATCTATCCTATTTTACAGCTTAAACGATACATAAATAGTTATATTACAATTTTTCCGTACCAAATATTTAAGTTATTGGATTATGATAAAGATACATATTTATCAAAAAAGCACTTCAAATCCTCCATACAATTTTACTATGGCGGCCGCGCGCCGATTTGAATATGCGCCGCACGAGCTCTGTCATTATCTGTCTTACGCTCGGCGCAGTATTATTATTATTATTATTATTAATTTGTGGTTTAAATTATTAAATCATTTTTGCTTTGTGGTTTAAATTATTAAATCATTTTTGACTTTGAATTTGTTTAGAAGGTTTTTGATTAGTATCAGAAACCTCTTTAAGTACCTACACTTCTTAAACTTGAGAGTATTTGATTGGGATCTCGGTGGCAAGACCATTGGCTTTATAGCCAACGTGGTCTTGCCGCCGAGATCCGCGTGGATATAATATATGACTAAGCCAGATTATTCTGGCTTAGTCATATATTGGAGAATATCTTCTTTTTGATTTTAAAACAAACTAAAACATTCCGATTAAATTCTAAGGCTATTTCCGATTTAGGGTTGAGACTTTACAAACTAACATTAACCCATAACCCTCGTCGCGCCAGCAGCGGCGAGACGACCGCTGAGCCATTCGCGTAGCAGTACAATGCAAGTGCAGTTTTCAGAGTAACTGTATTCAGATCGTATCAGCATTAAGCACTTATGAACTACTCTGATCAGTTTATATGCTTTCTCAACCTAGGTAGGTAGGTAGATTAGGTAGATAGTGTCTCTAGGTACGTTGTGTCTTTTTTTCACTATCATTGATAGGGATCAATGATAGTGAAAAAGAGACACAAATAACAAAAATGTATTGGTGATATAGTAAGAGTATATGAAACAGAATGCTCACCTGATATTCCCAGTCGGTCTGAGAGGACGCAAGGCATACAGCTTCCTCGCCCCGCTACCGCCGCCGCCGTTGTCTGAAACATCCACTCATGTTAAACATTATGTCATTTTGTTCTCCAGACCGAATTTCGGCGGCCAATCTTAACTGAGACTAGCTATCTGTGCAGGAGGTATTAAATTACACAAGTGAATGCGCGTACACAGGTGCACTCTCTGTTCCCTAACTCTCATGATCCGATGGGAGGGTAATCCGACCTGACCGGAGAGAGATCAGGTGCACGTAAAGCTATTGGCTTACCAAGGCACGAGAGCTTCTAACACCGCCAACTCCCTAACTCTGGGCTGCTATTAAGATTTCTTAACAGAAAACCCAATAACTTTGTTTTGTCCTGACCCAGGATTCGAACCCGAGACCTCATGCACAGCAGTTCCATTTACTACCGCTACCGCCACGGAGGCATTATGTTATAGGAGAGAACCGACGAGTGATTGTGTAAAACGTTTTATAAGCGAGTGTATTTATACCTTTCCACGCTTTATTAAACTTTTAATCTTATATTACCAGCATACTTTTCATATAAAATTTTATTAAAATCGGTGTAGTAGTTTAGCCATAAAATGTTTACATAGGTACACAATAAATTATCTTCGTTGATGCATAAATAAGGAACTTTGTAAACGGCTGTCGAAGCTCTCATTATTTGTCGTCGTTTCATACCATATCAAATTGGAATGCTTATTGGCAATACCTACTTATATTTCTTCGTTTTGATAGGGTCGGCAACGCCTACGTTGTCACACCTAAATTATTCCGCAATTATTTATCTTTAATTTGATCATAATTATATTCACCTTATTTTAAGCCATTTCCGCACTAAGAATGTTCCTGTGTCGTTACAAAAAACGCCCAGATTCGAAGCAACCATTTGTGGATCACACAAATTTTTGTCCCGTGTCTTCGAACGAAAAATGCTTACAATAGTGACGAGGCGGCCACATAAGCCACATTCGTACAGTATACACTAAAGAATATTTAAATTAAATTTCATAGCAATTAAAATATTAACTTCAGTAAATACAAGATTCATGGACATTGGACACACATCAAGAACATAGTTAACAAAAGGTAGGACGTTCAAATCGACTAAAATTTTTCTACATACTTGCCTACATCCTATATTCTTATAGAATACAGTCGAATCCATTATAAACCGTCATGTACCGACAGGTTTAGTACAATATACAAGAGAACCAGTAGATATTAGTTCGTGGGTGGATCACGTTCCAGTGGCGACACCTTCGATATCGCCACGACGCAAATATTTGTTCGCGGAGGATGTATTCTCATGTTTTATATTACGTACGTAACTTCACACCTCTGTATTAGAGCGTGGCTTTGTTAGAATATGCTAAAAGAATTGGTTTAAGTTCAAAATCTTTAGTCTGAAAATGTTTAGGTATACTTTAGACCTTATGTAGTCTAAACTAAAACCTTGAAAGACTATTGAAAGTGTGACAAGAATATAGAATAGCACTATTAAAGAATTATTTTAAGCGAAATTTAATTACACTGCATAATCCTATGCTTTATTAAGTCATTCTCATCGTAACCTCGTAAGATCTAATTTTAAGTATTTTATATCGTTACCTTTATGATTATCGTGAGTCTCGACTCTCGAAACGTCGACACTCATAGTATTTTAATAATAAAAACTGGATAGTCCATTAAAGTTAAGCTTCAATTTGCTGTAGGTAATGTATTCCTCCGCCATCTAAATCTAGGTGGTGGATCTATTAACAGTAACCCTAATATGGAAAATTATACGAAAAAAGAATCCAACGCATGATTCATTTTGTCAAAGGTGAAGTACTTTGTAATTTTTTAGGCAATTTTAAAAGCTTAATATCATAAATGAGCCCTCACGAAAAAAATCCATAGCTACTAAAAGTGAGCTCACGCATTAGATAGAGACGGATAGTGTTCAATATTCAATATAAATGAGCGTGATAATACTATATTTATAATTCAGAATCAGATATCATCTTGGCATTGTGCGCCGGAGGGCAATTTAATGATCCAAAAAGGTGTCCATATTTAAGCGTAGTACCTAAGTAGTATATTGGCTCTTCCCGCTAATCGTTAGGACCTGGAAAACTCAAATTGCAACTATAATAAAGCAATATCAAAATAAACATTTTCTTCTTACTAGTTACAGAGTTCTGAGCAGAAAGAGTTTTACCTTATTTACCATTCCTACAACCTGCCTTCAACTAACACAAGGCATGACAAAGGCATTGCCAAGTATAAGAAAAGGCAATGTAATATTCAGACTCCTTATAACGATTGCGCCACCTTACGACGCCCGGCACAGTCAAGCGAGTTAAAATAATAAAGTCTTGTATACGACTAATGGTCTTGTTAAAATAAATGCAGCTAAAGTGCTGCTAACACTTGAATTGACATAGATAAATCTTTCTGTAATTTGCATGCAATTTCAGTCTGTTTGAAATTTTAGACCTCTTGTAGAGGGATAAAATAAGAAACACATATAAAGGTATCAGTGATACTTCTGAGCTAAACGGATAATCGTTATCGCTAGTACTTATTTAAGAATTTACAGATACCTCTTGTTAACAAAGTTTTGACGTCCAAATATGTGTACCGTAAGTTTGTGTAAGTGAATGTATTTAGTAATTATATTTTACCTACGTATTTTAGTGTTAAAGAAACAATCTTATTGACTGATTTTATCACGTAAGATTGCCTAATTTTTGTTTTTACGTATCTAATTTGATTTTAATAAGACTCCATCGCCCGATCCAGCCGGCAATCAAATCCATGAATTCTCGGGTATGATTCCTGTGTTGAGCTCGGCAGTCACTTTCACGCCATCGTCTTACGATATTTACGTGGACTTCATCTAAGAACGAGAGACATAAAGCTTCTACCGCAGATTATAGATACAGGTACAAAGGCTGTCTTACATTTTGCCTTTGCCTCTAAAACGTTAATTAATTTCTAAGCATACTCGATAACTAACTACTTAGAGTTAATACTACATATCCGAGACTTGAGTCTTTGAGCTCCTACCGTCTTTCATTAAATATCTATCGCTCTGTGTTCATAAATATGATAGTATATAAGATTGCTTACTAACAATCGGCATATAGCTTAGGTATTCGCATCATTTCTATTCCAAAACCTATCTCTTAAAAATAAAATTATACCATTGATCTTATTCGGTATGCGATATTCATAAAATCATGGTTATTAATATACAAATCAGGATGACATAGGTATCTATCATGTCTGTTGAGCACTTAAGATATGTATATCCTGCGTCCAGATGCTGGCCAATACATTTTTTTTAATATTCTGTGGTACCAGTACTACTAAATATTTTTTATGAAAAGTATTACTAAAGTTTATTTATATTAAAATATATTGACTGTACGGATAGCGTTTTTGTTTCTTGCGACTCTGTTGTTTCAATGTTCGTAAAGACACAAGGACTGCACTAGCACTGGATTAAAAAGTTTTAAAAAGATGAAATGATAAAACAAAAAGATATATTTTGTTAGAAAAGAATATAAACGAGTGTAGTTTCTATATTTACCTATTTACACAGTAATCAGTTTGTTAGATTTCAATTATGATCATAATCTACTCGACTAACAGAGGACCAGCCAGCGAAAAGCACAATAAAATTAATAGTATATACAGTTAATGTAGATACCAAAGGGTACTTTTTATGAACGTGTTTTGTTCATAAAAATACCCTTCAGGCAATGAAGCGCGAGCTACCATTATCAGAACATAAGGTATCATCTTATCAAGATAGATTCATAAACAAATATGATAAGGATATTTCCTGTTGCGATTCCATCGACGGTCGTTAGTTGTCATGTTATTGACGCTTCCTACATTACCTTTTCCTGCCTCGTTAAGTACTAGGTAGTAGACGTGGAGGAAATATTATGTATAGAGAATCTTATTGAAATACTAGTAGCGTAAAGTTCAATGGAGGCCGGCGCGATCGGTGCGAAAATCATGATGTGTTTTAAGAAGTACTTTGATAGTTTTGTATAGGTTATACAGAATATATGCAGTGCCCTCTACATATAAATTAATGTAGAGACATTTATATTTAGAGGACATTTATTTTGTAAAAGCTTTGAGGATGAAGTTATCCTCGTCCTTTAAGTTAAATATTAAGTAATTATTATAAATTGCTGATTATTTTTGATACTAAGGTAAAAAGATGTACATCAGCTCGTGCTAGCTAGTTGCACAGAAGATATAATAGTCCATAAGTGTGTGCGCAAATACAAGTGCACTTTCTATGCCTTAACTTTCACATATAAGACTTTGACAATGTGTTTACGAAATTTTATGATGAACGGCCGAATAGTTAAAGCATGTAAGCATAACAAATAAACAAACACACATCCGCATTTATAATATTAGTTATGATAATCCTATTCGCTTCGACATTCGCTTAGACATTCGCTGTACGAATAGCGAATGTCTAACAAAGTTTACGTAACAGTGTTCGTAAAATAGAAACCTCCAAATTTATTTATTCGCACAAATAGCTTAAACACGGATGTGCCATTATTTCTACATTAGGATTTAATTTACATACTGATATTTAATTTCTGAATGACGTGTCACGGAATTTAACAATATTTTAATGTTTTTGGTGTAAAAACGTGTGGATTACAGAACGATTGATGTTTACATTTTCAAAGCTATCAAATGACAATTAGGCTCTGTGAAGCGATGACATTTTATCTCCGTGTCAAGATAATACACACTGATTAAAAACTGACGCACTAATGAAAAATGCACAGAAGCTAGCGAATATTCGCTATAAATTTTGTACTCTGTCTCAATGATGAATGCAACTGCTGTGCAAGAGATCTGAGTTTCAAATCCCGGAGCGGGCCAATTGTTATTGGGGTTTTCTGTTCATAATTTTTAAGTAGCAGCACGTTGTCTGTAACTGTGTTTGGCAATGGACACGTACTCTATAACGTGGGACCTAAAATCATGTTAGGCGAATTATTGTTAGGCGAACTTTAATACAGCTCTGCCTAACTCTTCGGCGAGGATCGATAGGGGTGTGGGAGTGTTCATGTATGTATGTAATATATGGCGGCGGGTTGTAAGAACCTCGAATGCTCATACTGAACTGTATTCATTTAGTCTCATTTCGCCGGATTAAGTTTGTAAATCTGACGTAACGACGAAGACGAAATTTCATTTTATAATTTTTGTAATATTTGCGTTCGATAACCTCTTATACAACATCTTTATCCGTCCGTCCATCGGTCCGTCTGTCTGTTATACAACTTTCAACTTAAGAACCGTAAGAGCTAGAGACTCGCGGTCAACGCTATTCGACTCAGCATAGTCGATACCCCCGAAATGACTATGACCTTTGACCTCTGACCTCACGTGGTATCATGTGACCTGCATGACCATGCATATTACTTGAACCATTTTTTCAAACTCTAAGATTTAAGGCAATTCATTGCCGATTCTCACTTGTTTTTACTACTTTACGTTATTATTGCACACTCACATCCTATGCATGTGGTGTTAACCTGTAACTAAATGTTACACTAAATCATGTTTGTTTATAATTTATGGTTAACCAAATAAATAAATAAGTAAAGAAATAACAGACGTGCTTATTTTCCTTTTACCGGATAGACTATCACACTCCATGCAACTACCGAAATTAAGAATTTTTATCGTAAAATTAGTCACCTGTAGCAGCGATAGCTCATTGGGGAGACCAACAGACTGCAATGCAGAGGGTCTCGGGTTCGAACCCACGTCGCGCACCTCCGACTTTCGGAAGTTATATGACTTTTAGAAATTATGTGCGTATTGATTGACAATTATCGCCTGCTCCGTGCCTCGGAGAGCACGTTAAGCCGTTGGTCCCGGCTGCCATGAACATCTATGGCAGTCGTTATTGGGAAAGTCAGTACCCTCTAATATCCTGATACTGGACTAGCTTTAGGGTATCGTTAGCCTTCGGGTTGCGGAGGTCAGGTGGCAGCCGCTCCGTGTAAAAACTGATATCCAGTCAAATCCGGTTAGACCAGAAAAGCCGACCCCAAGTGGACTTGGGAATAATAAAGGCTAAGAGAGAAGAAGGTCGTAAAATTAGTCACCTATAGTCTGAAACTTTATGCACAGCAGTCGCATATACGCATCATTGCACCATCGAGACAGTAAAATTGTAAAATTCAAGCTTGTGTGCAAGTGCATACATAGCTATGTATGTAACTTCACACATAAGCTTTTTTAAGCAGTTGTCTTGTAGATGTACATTTCATTATAATTCTGTGTCGTAATAAACAGCTCACCAGCTACAAAGAAACGCTATAAACCTCCTATCAACAGATGTAATTATCATCAAAATACCTACGGTCTTCTCGTTATTATCTAAGTACATTATGTTGTATTTTTACGACTACGTGGTTAATGTTTTTAATATCGTTCAGTTTATCAAGGTAAGCGGCGGTAGGTTAATATTTATCTAACATTTCCACATAAAACTTCGTCATAACATTTATTTTTCTTATTACTTGCAACATGAGTATATTATATTTATGTAATATACCCATATAGCAACACATCTTTATCCTAAGTAATTAGAGAAATAACCTATATAGAGATAAAGGGTAAACATATCTCTGACGCAATTTTAGGATTCCTGCTGCGCTATTGGAAGGTTTGGCAAAAGGTAGGGTTTGAATACATTTTAGAGCTTGATTATTATTTAAAATTCTAACGGAGAGGAAGTTCCGTGTCTTTTGGTTTTTTAATGATTACGTCGTATATGACTATTTATAGACTACAATTTGGCTAAACGCTTGGCTTTGTATATAAAAAAAATGCGCACTACACGCAACATTATGAAAATATTTATTGTTTGAAATTAAACTGCTATATACGGATTTTATCGCGTTGTTTATTTGACACTTTATTACAAAATTTTGAAAATTGTTACACTACTGCTGCTATTAAACTTTACTAATTTTTAAGCTAATTAAATTATTATTAAACTATTTAGATTTAATTTATTTTTACACTTTCCCCGACGTTTCGGTTGCTTTTCAGCAGCCATGGTCACGGGGAGACTAAGATAGCAGTTGTCTCAATGTTCCAGTGTAGTTATTTCAAAGTACCCGAACATAATTTTAGCTGGTGGTACATTCCAACCATCTTCTCTATTAAAATTAGGATGTTTTTTGATTTCAATAGCCTCGCGAAGCATCCTTGGTAGGAATCGGTGTTCTTTAGCTGTGTATTTTCAGCTTGGGATCCAGTAATAAAAATAGTCAAACTCAAGAAAAAGCAAACCACAGCTAGACTTCATGATACTTTGAGCTCATTCTGCGTAAATAGAAACACCAATGATTAAATTATGTTCGGGTACTTTGAAATAACTACACTGGAACATTGAGACAACTGCCATCTTAGTCTCCCCGTGACCATGGCTGCTGAAAAGCAACCGAAACGTCGGGGAAAGTGTAAAAATAAATTAAATCTAAATAGTTTAATAATAATTTAATTAGCTTAAAAATTAGTAAAGTTTAATAGTAGCAGTAGTGTAATAATTTTCAAAATTTTTGTAATAAAGTGTCAAATAAACAACACGATAAAATCCGTATATAGCAGTTTAATTTCAATGAATAATATTCGCGTAAATAGAAGACAATAATATTTATTGTATAAATAAAAGAAACTAATGTTGTGAGTAATTAAGAAAAAGTTCATGATTAATAATCAAGATAATTAGGAGATTAAATTATATCAATTCATTAAGAGAATTACCAACGAATAACCTCTCCAAATAATCCTTTAGGTATTTGTAGCCTTTCGCCCCACCAAATAATTCTAGATTCCTTTTCGCCCCTTATAAGATCAAAAAAAGTAAGGGTTAGGTTATGTTAGGTTCCTTCTTCAACCCACCCGAAAATAGTTAACTTAGATTAATCTCTTTAAACTATTTTAGTAAGCATATTTTGCTGCGCAATTAGTATTTTTGGTGGAACAAATGCAAAAAATTGAGTAACAGTTAATCTCCTTTTTTACTATTAAACAGTAAAGATATGACCAAGGGGCGAAAGGGTTCGCTAAAAAATAATATATCATATTTTATCTTGGTTCTCCCCTTAATAAGGGCGAAAGGGCTCTGAGTTAAGGACTATTGCTATGTAAGTATGGATTCTAATATATGGACTATGAGTATGGGTGTTTGGTGGACCGGTATATTGGTAACTATGGATGAAAAACGGCGTCTACCCTGAATACTCTAATAGCATCAATGCAATGGGCAGACAGTGACTCACCAACTCACTAGATGGGCCCCCTAAATAGCCACCATAGGCATACAAGCCAGCAGCAGAGGGCAACACCGGTGCGAGCGGCTAGGAGTGTCAAGCGGTGCGGCGCCGGTTTTACCATCACGGGTCTCGTGACAACGGAGACCGGTTTCCCCGTAGTTATGCCCTTGAGAATGAAACTTCCACCCCCAAGCATATAGCTCTAGCGGCCTCCCTCTGACCGGCCGACCAAGGCAAACCAGAGTTGAGATTTCTACGGGCGCTCTTTCCAAGTTCCACCCCAGCCAACCAGTAACGGCAAGCTGGGGACGAGACCCTAATTGAATCTCTAAAACATTCAGGACCACAGTGTCGCCACTCACATTCAGCTCGCCACAAGCTGCCCTGCGGTTTGTGCGCTTTTATTTAACCTAGTGATATTTTTTTTATTTATGTCACAAGGCGAAGGTGGTTGTTTAAAAGCTAGTGAACTTTGCCCTCCGATATCGCGTTAGTCTCATGATTTGATAACGACTGTCCCAGAGGGGTTATAATTAATATAATATTATTATTACTATTTATTATTATATTTCTACATACACTCGTTAGACAGTCAAATATTGATAGATATTTTTTTTTGTTGATTGTACTTTTTTTGATCTTATAATACGGGGCCAAAAGGTACTAGAATTATTTGGAGCGATGAAAAGCAACAAATACCTATTAAGGGGTGAAACTTAAGGGGTGAACGAGCTCGTAGCCGGGATATCTCACATTAATTCAATCCTCTTGACTGTCTTGTTGATCAAGTGGCGTAAACGTCCGCGCGATTGCGTTTCGAGTTGCACAAGATTCCAGTTTAATTTGCGGTTTACACAAACTAGCAACTGGGTGGATTTCATTATGAAAATATTCAGTGATAATACGCTTCGAATTGTGTGCTATAAACAGCACTAGTCTCGGCCTGTACCCTGTACTGTCGAATTGTGATATAAAATGTCCTCCTGACCGAATGCGGGTCATGGCAGCTATTCTTTACGGGGACCGGCCGATTCTGCAAGCAATATTATAGTGCACAAGTTGTATGTACGCAAACACGAGTGCACTCTCTATGCCTTAACTCTTATAATCGGGGATGGCAATCCGACACGGCTGGAGAGAGATCAGACGGGAACCAAGGCTTTACGTACTTGCCAAGCTCAAGGAAATTTATACGAATATAATAAAGCTGAAGTTTATTTGCTTTTTTGTATGAGTACTCTAATCTCTGGAACTACCAGTCGAGATTGTGTGATATTCCTGAGAGAGGTTAAGCAGTATAACATCATGCTACGAGTCATTAGAGCTGAGCAGTAATCATTAACGCAGGTCAAACCGTGGAGACAGCTAGAGTATGATCTACCTCTGGCCTCACCTTGCTTTATAAAGTATTAAATTTAAGTAATACCGTCATAAAATGTGCTTCTTTGCCCATTACCGCACTGTCTATAGCACGTACCAAGTGACATTTAATCAAAGTTGCCATCTGTTATTGTGAAGAAAGATTTCTTTAAAATGCAAAATGCACATTGATGTAGCATCTGTATACCTTGCTATTGTGCTAAATAGAATGGCTCAGACGGAAATGTTTCATTCATATCTACGTAAGAAGGATTCCACGACTTGTGGGGTGTGTAAAGTGAGGGAGAGGGGAATCTAATGAGCCACGATGGGATTCGAATGACTGGTGACGACGTCAAATATAATTCTGACTAATGTAGATTAAACGTAATTGTTTTGAAGTAGGTCTAGGTTACATATTTGCATATAATCTATACTAATATTATAAAGCTGTAAAGTTTGTTTGTTTGGTTGAAAGCGCTAATCTCAGGAACTACTAAACATTTTGAAAAATTCTTTAATGTTGGATAGCCTATTTACCGAGGAAGGTTATAGGTATACATAACAATACGCTACGACCCGTGGGGGCGGCGCAATAATCATAAACGCGGGTGAAACCACGGGCATATCTAGTACATAATAATAATAATATGACATGTTTGGCAACCAAATAACCATTGTACCTACTTCTGTAAAGTAATAGATTGTTTTATTTAAAAAATACTAACCCGCATCAGGTATAATTCCTGTGTCGCGGCGGACTTTACAAACATTCAAACAACGGACACAAAGAACATCCAGACTCGGAACAACCATTTGTGGATCACACAAATTTTTGTCCCGTGTGGGATTCGAACCCACAACATTTGGCGAAGTGGCTGCGACGAGGCGACCACAACGTAGTTCTTTTTACAGAGTCTTTGTGCCTGCAAACAGCAGCATGTTTACAAGTTTATTCAAACGTCGATGGATTTAGTACGGCCGCTTAGTAGTACGGTAGGTCAGACCTGTATAGACCGTCCTTAGGCCTATGAATTTAGTCACAATAATCCTATGAACGCTAATAACATTTAGTTACGCGTTTACGAACAAGCGATGATAGGATTAATATGCAGCTTCGCTTAACGGCCGCGTAAAGACCAGTTTTGTTTGACGGGAGATTGATGTCGTATCACTTGTTTGGCATATTATGAATGGAATTTGTCTTCGTCTACTATCTTTTCAGGGTTCTTTACTGGAAGTGTGCCAACGAGACCAATAAGCCTCCGTTGTTAGTCTGTCTGTTAGCGGGCTGCATCTCATGAACCGTAATAGGTACAGCGTTAAAATTTTCACAGAGTGTGTATTGCCATTAACAAATAATAACCGGTAATGGTATGGATGGTACCATCATAGAAGAGTCCGACTCGTACTATCGGTACCTTTCGTGTGCAAGCCCGGCTCGCGTTTAATCGGCTTTTTCTACTGAGTATAATACAGAGCTAGGTACCAAATATAGGTACTTTTAGTAATTTATATATAGGTACCATATAATACGTAACCAGCACAAGCACGGTATGAGACCACGCGTTGCTACTGAAGATTACCTGGCATTATGGCCTATTATATTAAAATTTGTTATTATTATTGACACTGGATCACGTGGCGAATAAATTGGCACTAAATACATACATACATACATAGATTCACGCCTGTTTCCCAGGGTAGGCAGAGACTACGGATTTCTATTTGCTACGACCCTGACACACTTCTCTGGCTTCATTAACTTTCATCACATTCCTCATACACGCCCGTCGGTTCAAGGTGCTCTTAACCTGGCCTTTGTCCAGAAAGCCTCCGATCTGATCAAGAAACGTTCGCCTAGGTCTTCCTCTTGCGACTGTTCCATTCACACTATGTCTACTAAATACTTCTATAATGTTATTTATTGTGAGCGAAATTCTAATTCTGCTAATTCATTCAGTCTATTTCGAGTCCCTTTTGCACAAACAGGTCAAGTAAATAAGATTTTGAAAAGAAACACCCAACGCGGGTTTGTAGGTCAAATCACATATTATATTTGGTGTGGGTACCAAAATAACAAATGTTAATGCGTCACTGAGATATGTAGGTATAAATCTCAAAATCTACCTTATGAAAAGCATTGTGATTGTGTGACATATCACATCTTGCGTTAGAGAAACGCAAATACTCCAATATTAGTTCGAAATATTTTAATTAAAATAAGACGCTGTGTGACGCTTTTTGCTTAAAACTGGTACTTATGGCAATTGTTCAATCTTCGCTTTGTTGCAAAATTTCCTTAGAAATAAAGTTGCTAAGTGTCAACCATATTATTTTATCAATTGTTATATGTTAAAAATAATTTAATGTTCGGGCTAGTGTAAGAACTCAACACTAAAATTGTTTGAGCAGAACAAGATTGTTGTGACAGAAACAAAAGTTACAATTTAAACAGACCTTATTCTTTACATGTTATCCTAAGTAATTCTATTAACTTTAGTAGATATCTGTCAGAGTTTCAAGCCACAAGCTGCAATAGGCTCTCTAGATTTTTATGATAGCCGAGAGTGGCGTGGCGTCATGCGGCCAAAATCAGTAGCAGACTGGAATTTGCACAATAATGCAATAAATAAAAATTTTGTTGCATTATTGTGCAAATTCCAGTTTGCTACTGAGAATTATATGAGAATTGTGAAGAAGGGATCCCTTCTTTTCGCATAATATGTTTTTCCCAATATTTACAGTTAATGTTAATATAATTAACTTAACGACAACTGAAAAAATTGGTTCAAGTTGCCTTTGGGCCGTCATAAGCGGCCAGTTGTGATAATATATCTACAATTCAACCTTATGATTATGCTTAAAAAAAGTATGCGTCAAGCTGTTATCATCATCTCAGCCGAAAGACGTCCACTGCTGGACATAGGCTTCCCCCAAGGTTGGCCACACAGACCGGCCTTGGGCCACCCGCATCCAACCGCTTCCCGCGACCCTTACCAGGTCGTCGGTCCACCTTGTGGGGGCCTACCCCTGCTGTGTGTTCCGATGCGTGGCCGCCACTGTAGAACCTTCCCGCCCCAACGGCCATCGGTTCTGCGTGCTATGTGCCCTACCCACTGCCACTTCAGCTTAGCTATCCGGAGAGCTTTGTCGGCAACTTTAGTTTTCCTGCGGATCTCCTCATTTCTGATGCGATCCCCGAGCATAGCTCTCTTCACTCACTATGGGCCTTATCAGAAGGCTCAAGATCACACAAAGGGCGATGGAGCTGTTATGCGTAAATATAATAACGACAAACAAAAATAAGCCATATTGTATTAAAATTTATACAAATGGATAGGGAACCCTTTAGAAACTTTTACATGCTCAGGTTTACAGAAATAGACAAGGTGTATAATTTTTCTTTGACACATTGGTCCTCAAAGTTTAATATTAAAATAGTTTATCCGATGGAAAAGTTTAATTAGTTGTTCATGTGTCCTCCTATGGGTATGATTGCTTACCTGTTTCGCATGTGTGTTGAAATATAAATTATATCAATGTTACACCAACATATATGTCACACTTGACTACAATTGAATAAGCTTTATATGTATACCATATGTAAGGAACTTACAATGATTTTGAAGTCATAGTTGCATATAACCATAAAATGAACATTATTTATCATAAATACATATTAATAAAATGTGATGTGATAGGAGATATATAGAAAAACTATGTGTGGTGACTTTATATGAGTTGTACTAGCCAAATGAATTATTTTAGAATTTTTGTGTCTGTATATTTGTACGCGTATCACGCAAATACTACTGCATGAAATTAAATGCGGTTTTCACAGTTTTATTGCCGGAGATCCTACTTAAAATCTGGTGTATGTTTTATCTTAATACGCTGCCACTGCGTAAAAGTAAAATATTAATAAAACCAAAATTATTGATTAACAGTATTTATTAATGAGTATATCCATAACCTATACATCCATAGGTATGTTTTATGTGTGTGTCAAGTCAGTCAAGTCCTTTTACATACAAAGAAAGAAAAATATAGTTAGATATTTACCTACTTCCAAATTCCACACGTACGAATTAGCTGGCAAAAGTTACTTTAAAATATAAAGGTACCTTATGACTTATATATTTCTTAATCTACTCAACGGTATAAAGACATCATTCATCTGAATATTTGGATGTTATGAACATGCGTGTACAGATAGCTCCTTGTTTGCTATAAACGGTCGGTATTGTTGTCCTATACATAAAAGTGTGTGGGCGTGATCCCTCCTTTCAAACTTTGTGCTGCTGTAAAGATTTTCCTGATAACAAGTCTAATAATACTTTGTAGGTAAATCATTGGATTTATTACAGGCTTTGGAAATCGACAGTGGCGTATGGTAGTCGATTATACGGATGTTGATATTTACGTTTAAAAGATTATTGTGAAATCTATTCTAAAATGTAAAGAGGAATGATTTGATTGTTTGTAATCGATAAACTGTAAAAGTATTGAACCGATTTTATTAATTCTTCACCATTAGAGCTGCTTTGTACAGAAGAAATATATATAGGCTATATAACATCACGCTACGAGCAATGAGAGCGGCGAAGGAAGTATAAACGTGGGAGAATTTTTTGTATTTAATATTTATACAAGTTATCAATGTCCCCGATTTGGGCTAGTTATTACCTTTGTAAGTTGTATTGAGAGTCTTACATGCAGATATATTATTTATTAGTTTTACTCGGCTCTTAGATGGCCAATACATAAGGCCTAGTTCTCGTCCAGGTTATAAAGCGATCTAAGTTATAATTGACTTTAGTTGTAAACCTAACTCTAATTCATTGGGTAGGCTGTGGTCGGCTCGGTGCCCGAGGGAGTTCCATCGACAATACCTCGCCTCAGTGTCCGAGTTATATCAGTCGCACATGAGTTACTGCAAAAGTTTGCTTTTTTATTAAAATGAATGGAGCGTGTTGCATTTTCACATGTTATTTTTACTTTTAGATTAGATTCGCATGGTGTTTCAAGTTGGATGGTGGAAACTTTTGTGACATTTTAATTTTGTTGTATTGGAATTATATTATTATTTAGATATAGACCTCAGCGTTGTTAATGATATTATGTTGAAACAATTGTAACAGAGCACAAAGTGAAAGAGGTACCGACAAAACCGTAGAAATGAAATTATTTGTAATTTCTGTCAATCGGTGACCTATCCACATAACAAGCACTAGGTAGTTAGTCTATTTGGCATACTTATGCAGTCCCGTTTGCGACAAATGAATCGTTCTTATTATAACCAAAAACTATTCGTAGGAAGTTGTAATTCTTGCATTTTTTTTGTTTGTGTCACTTTCCTGCAAGTGCGCCACAACTAACTGGGAATATTGTATAGTATGAATATTATCTACAAAGTATTGTAATCTAATAAATGTCGTAACCCACACATTACCCTCACTTTAAAGAGTAAAATGAGGATTACGAGCCCTAGAATTGCTGCATAGTAAATAAATAATTTAGTTAGTTATCTTATGTGGGGGCCAGTCAGTGCAGACCGGCGACACTTCGACCCAGTGGGATCTTTTGTGTCGACACTCTCCCAATAACGACTGCCATAGATGTTCATGGCAGCCGGGACCGACGGCTTAACGTGCTCTCCGAGGCACGGAGCAGGCGATAATTGTCAATCAATACGCACATAATTTCGAAAAGTCATATAACTTCCGAAAGTCAGAGGTGCGCGACGTGGGTTCGAACTCGAGACCCTCTGCATTGCAGTCTGTTGGTCTCCCCACTAAGCTATCGCTGCTCTAAATAAATTAGTATTTCTTTGTCAGAAGCATGGTATGATTGATATTGAAAACTTCATTCTCTAATCTACACTCAGCAGGTCATTTAAAAAAAGGAAGTAATTAATAGAATAGTATGGCTAAGAATTATATTGCAAACAATTAGCGATTGAAAAGAGCAGCCATAAGTTTCTTGCCAAACAGCCAATCACTAATTTAATGAGACTGGCTATAATGAGAATGGCTCTACTTCCCAAATGTCCATTTTTTGTAATGCAACATATTTATTTGTTCTAATAATCTACTACAATTAATAATACTTTAAAAGTTAATTTTGATGTGTTCAAGAAGTATTCACACATTTTTATGAAAACAAGTCAAGTCAATTTTTGACTTTGACTTTAATGATTTATTGAACGTCAAAAGATTCAGCCCGACGCTATATATTTGTCTTCGTATTATCTAATTTCAGAATAGTATATATCTTCTTCTCTCTTATCCTTTATTATTCCCAAGTCACTTGGGGTCGGCTTTTCTGGTCTAACCGGATTTGACTGGATATCAGTTTTTACACGGAGCGGCTGCCACCTGACCTCGGCAACCCAAAGGCTAACGATACCCTAAGGCTAGACCAGTGTCAGGATATTAGAGGGTACTGACTTTCCCAATAACGACTGCCATAGATGTTCATGGCAGCCGGGACCAACGGCTTAACGTGCTCTCCGAGGCACGGAGCAGGCGATAATAGTCAATTAAGTATTATAAATATTATATATATTTTTTTAGTATATATACTATTCTAAAATTAGATAAAAGAAGACAACATTTCTAAAAGTTGACCGGCGAGAGCAGTGAAGTGGTTTTTAATTAATCTTCGCAGTTGAGTAAACGATGCTGATATTCTTTTATGATTATTTGTTCAAGTTAAGTTTGATAAGAAAACTCAAGTTAACATTTTATAAACAAAAAGTGTTATTCAAATTGAAATAATGCTTATTTAATAAACAATATCCATTTCATATATTTATCTTACCTTTATTGACTAGTAGGTATGTTTAATTACTTAAGTTAATATATATAAATCTTCTGTGCGTGTGTTTGTAATTAAACTCCTCCTAAACGGCTGGACCGATTTCGATGAAATTTTTTTTGTGTGTGTTCAATTTTTTGTGGGTACAGGACAACGTCTGTCGGGACAGCTAGTAGTTACTATAATTTTGTTCGTATAAGCCACATTCATTCACATATGCATACTCAAAATGTTTGAATGTTATGAAAGGCAAGACATGTAGGTAGCTACTTCCTGTTTCCTCATCATGCCATACACGTTATGTGTAACCACGTAACTAGTATACTATACTCAGGATTGACAAAATAAAATTGTCTTTATTTTTATGTGAAGACAGATAGTAATTTATTACAATGTATTGGAAGAACCTAAGTAACCGGCCATATTTAAAATTTGTCTATTGAATTGTCTTCACGCTACCAAAAGATAAGCAGACAGTGAAGTCCAATAACAAAGGCGACTTTTACTTGAAACCGATTGCAGTTTTTTGCAAAACCGGTTCAATAATTGAAGAGACATGCTAAGAAAACGATATAAATTTTTAAATACAACTCAACAGTAAAAAGGCACCGGGCATAAAGAACATCTGGATGTTCTTTATGCCCGGTGTATATATGGAAACTTTCGAAACTTTTGTGTGATCCACAAATGGTAGTGCCGAGTCTGGACTCGGAACTACCATTTGTGGATCACACAATTTTTTGTCAGTAAAGTTAAAGCAATACTTACTGGATGGAGGCGCGTGGACGACGGACGGTGGTTCCTGGAAGAGTGTGGAGCGTTCTTGTGGAGATAGCGACACCAGCGTCTCCAAGTTGTCGCGCAGGGAGTCGAAGAAAGAGCCAACGTCGTTAAGTACTCCTGCGCAACAACCGGGTATTGTAATATTATTGGCATTTTTATATGATTAACTATGTAGATCTTATTGCTAAAGTGTGTGTTATATGACTGCCTGGTATAACTGCAGCTAATCATTAGGTCTCAGTTTCGATTTCCGAATTCGGCAGTGTTATTTATTGGGCATTTTTCTGTACGGTAAACCTTGATACCAGGTAATTGTGCCCCGTAGGCGACGAAAGTGTTACCTCTTACTACATGAGACGTAAGATACTTAGCAAAATTTCGACAGCTATTTGTATTTAATGCCTCGATGACGCAGTGGTAGTGTATGCGATTTTTATGCATTAGATCTCGGTTCGATTCTCTGGTTTGATTAAGTATTATTAGATAATTATGGACAATACATTAGCTACTCTATTGAGAATTTTCGTAGATACAGGATTGCGTCTCGTCAAAACGAAGTTATTTACATAATATATTCAGTCTGATAATAATCATGAATGAAAATGTACGGTGTATTTCCATTTCGAATTCTTAGTAACATTTCGAAGTACGTTAATACGTACTTCGAAATGTTACTAAGAAATATTTCCCATTTAAGTTGAGATACTAAGACCGCACTGTTTACGAGGTATCACATTGATATAAAATTAGCATTTATACCTGTATTTTATACCTACTTGCGGACTTCAAATAGCTTGTTTTGACAAGGATTTAATTACCCTTTAAAGTTCCATTGTTTAAAATGATACCAATATAAATTTTATTAAAGCTCTAAATACTTTTCATTGAAATAAATATTTTGGAAGCTGACGTTATGATATAAATGGACGAAGCAATGCTGTTATATACAGAAATGAAACTGATATAGTGTTTGGGCACACAAAGTTATGACTTAAAATCTTGAGGCGTTCTTAAATATCCTTAAACAAAATCCACAGGTACATGATAACAAAATAGTCGAAGTCGAAAATGGTGCCCCATTTTCAACTTCCATTATTACGAAAGTAATATAATTATCTAGTGTAAAATATCATTCGGCAGGAGACTGACGTCAAAGCATAGATGTTATTAGGATTCTGCAGTAATGCGCCTAGGACCTTGTTATTAATTTTAATGCGCCTAGGACCTCTTTAACACTTCATATCACTTCTCTAGTAACTGCTATGTATTTAACTAAAGGCGTTAAGAGTTACCAATGTTTTATATTATATATAAAGGGTCTTTAAAACGGGCTTTGCTTCTACTATAATATGTAGCTGCAATGTTTTCAAATATACCCTGAGTAGTTAATTTTTACACTTAGTCCGACCGAGTAACCGAACCCAATGTCCTATGCACAACAGTCGCATGGATAAAAAGCATTTGCAACGTACTGTTTTAAGGTAGCGCGTGACAAACGGTAGCCGCAAACATTTAACGGACGCAAGACTTCTATCTAACTATCCATACATATAAATTTTTCGCATATAAACATAATAATAATATAATAACATTCTACCACATACACACAACACCATCTAGCCCAAACTAAGCAGAGCTTGTACTATGGGTACTAGACAATGGATAAACATACTTATGTACTTTTTTTTTGTAAATACGTACATATTATACATAGAAACACCCAGACCAAGACAAACATCCATGTTCATGCACACAAATATTTGACTTGTGCGGGAATCGAACCCGCCACCTCAAGCGTGGCGTTCGGTTACACTAACCACTACGCCATCGAGGCCGACTATAATATACATAAAATAATAACAACAAAAGTAATTTATTCATTATAAATCCTAAAAGCCCGTGAGCCTACAACCCCAAGAGTTAATACGTGTTGCACTTGTAATAAACATTATTATATGCACTTATTATAAACCAGAATAAATAAACAAATTATACGATAAATTAAATCATAAAACGCTTGCTTGCAGATAAACATCATATTATGTATATACGTGTAGAGTGCACAACTACCGGTACGGAGTGACAGATACATGACATACATACATAGGAAACCACTGTTGCTTTATATAAAACGATAGGGTGCTTATTGATTACGATGGAACAGTTTTACCTAGTTTCCAGTACTAGTGCGATTCGAAAAAAGCCATCTTTTACCTATTTAAAAATGCTATCAGGCATATTTTTCTTGATATTCATAGTATAGATAAGCATCATAACATACCTACATATTTTATTTATACGTATTCTAATTTACTTAGTAAGATTGAGTCAATTGTGTATTTCTTTCAAATTAGAGCTTAGCAGCGTTATCTTGTACTAAACTTTATGCTATAATCATGATGTGTACACATAGTTAGAATCATAGCTTAAACCATTAGTTCCCAAAGTGGTCCCAGACCCCAGGGGTCCACGCCGGAGATTAAGTAGGCGTGACAAAAAAAACTAGGATCCGCAATTCGTAAGCAGCAGTAAGGGGTCTACGAAAATTTATTTGCTTTCGATAGTGAAGAACTAAAGTGTTGGCTTGACTTCACCTGTCAATGAAGGCAGATAATATTTTAAGAAGCTCAGCGACTGTTACTTGTAAAACCTTGCATATTCCTTTAGGCCGATATCGGTTCTAAGTTCCTTGTCTAAAATCCTAGAAAAAGTTCTCAATAAAAGATTAGTGAGCTACCTGCAGCAAGACACTGTACTTGCACCTAATCAATATGGATTTAGACAGGGTAAATCTACAGAAGATGCGGTACTAGAATTGACGAATACTATTGTTGACAATCTCGACACTAGAACGAAAACTATAGGTATCTTTTTAGATTTAGCCAAGGCTTTTGACACGGTCTCTACACACATCCTTTTACATAGGTTGGAATCGCTTGGAGTGAGAGACGTTGCCCTAAATATCTTCCGGGACTATTTGACAAACCGTAGTCAAAGTGTCAAAGTGAATTGCTACGAAAGTAACGAAGAGAACCTCACATTTGGGGTGCCACAAGGTAGCGTTTTGGGCCCTACCCTTTTTCTCATTTATGTTAATACTCTCTGTCAACTTTCAATTCCTAATTGTAAGATATTTGCCTATGCTGACGACACGGCTCTTGTTGTAAGTGGTCCGTCTTGGAGTAGTGCAATTCATTCTGCTGAGAATGCGCTTAAAATTGTGATGAAATGGCTAAGTACTTATTTGCTCACACTCAATTTATCTAAAACTCGATTCGTTAGTTTTACAGCAAATTCAGCAACTCAACCAAAAACAATAAATCTGAAAGCTCACAGTTGCTCAATAACATCATCCAACACCTGTCTGTGTCCACTGATACAACGAGCATCAGATGTTAGATATCTGGGTGTACAGATAGATTGTACACTTAGCTGGAGCAAACACATAGACCAAACTACAGCTCGCGTTCGTAAACTTATGTTTCCTATAAAAAAACTAAGGCATGTTGTTGATATGCCTCTCTTAAAAACAATATACTTCGCTTTAGTTCAGTCCCTGATAACATACTGCATTGTAGTATGGGGAGGCACATATCGAACCTCCATGATCCGTCTGGAGAGAGCACAGCGAGCTATATTGAAAGTTTTTACGAACAAACCTTACCGCTATCCCACATCTCAATTATACAAAGATGTTTCAATACTAACTGCTAGGCAGCTCTGCATTCTCCATATCACACTACGTAAACACTCCTTACTTGCATATACTCCACCAGCGAACAAACGTCGTAACTATTACGTATGCCCAACAAATAAAATCAAGACTTCCTTAGCGGGTCGACACTTTCAAAGTCTTAGCTGTCGCCTTTATAATAGAATTAATAAAAAACATACTATATTCCCCTTGACAATGCATGAATGCAAAAAAGTGCTCACAGAACTGCTTCAAGCACTATCTTATGATGAAACAGAAAAACTTCTAGTCAGTGAACTATAGGCTCGTTCCCGCATGTACACATAGCATACATACGTCATATTTCCACCCACACATGAGCGCACCACACACAGACACACACACCCACCCACATACACACACGCACACACACACACACACGTACACACACACACACACACACACACATACACACACACATACACACACACACACACACACACACACACACACACACACACACACACACACACGCACACACACGCACACTCACTAGAACTATTGCATGTTTTAATTTGTTTAATTAAATTTAAGTTTAATTTTCTTTTCTTATTAATTCAATTTAAATTTAACATTGAACTGATGAGTGTAGTAGGGGAGGGCGCTGGTGTCTGTAACACAGTTCTCACTAGCTCAGACGCCATCGTTTAACTCTATCTTTATAAGTATCTTAATCTAATATTATAAAAGGTCTTGCTACATTAAGATAGAATAGCTGTAACACATTTTGGAAAATAAAGATTTATTATTATTATCTCTTTATTACTATTTTTCTTCTAATTATTACATTTTTAAATATAAATATAAAAACATACATATTTAAAAATATAAAAACTGAAACGACCCACCGGCATCGGGAACAGGGTCCAAGCTGCCGGTGGTTAGGATTCCAGAGACAGGAACCTCCTCACAATGCGTGCTGTATCTAATAGCACTGCCTTCTGCATCAAACCCCTGATCCAAGCACCTAACGCGAGCCTCTTTAGATGGTGATCGAGGCTCTTAGCAATTAGACCATTGACAGATATGACTATCGGCACAATGATTGCCGAATCCACATCCCACATGTCGACAACCTCGCGAGCTAAATCGATATATTTAATTTGTTTATCCTTTTCAGCTTTCACGAGATTGCCGTCATGCGGAATGGTGACATCGATAATCATTGCACGGCGCTCTGATCGATCTATCACCACAATGTCAGGTTTGTTGGCCACAACAGTCCTGTCTGTGATGATAGTTCGATCCCAGTACAACGTGACATGACCATTTTCGAGAACTGATTCAGCTACATACCTGTAGTACGGCACTTCAACATCTACAAGTTTGTATTTCAGAGCAAGTTGCTGATGAATAATCCTGGCTACTTGGTTATGTCTGTGCAAGTACTCGCCGTTAGCAAGACGAGAACAACCGGAAACTATATGCCTGAAGGACTCACCAGGTAGATGGCACGCCCGACAAATGTCAACCGTACCATCCCTCAAGATATATTTCCGGTAGTTATTCGTCTTGATAACTTCGTCCGCAATAGCACAGACAAAACCTTCGGTTTCCCCAAAGAGGTCACCGAAACGTAGCCAGTTCACGGAGGCTAACAGGTCTACATCGGCTCCATATAGAGCCTTGTAGAACCTACCGTGTAAATAATAATTATTATTATTATTATTATTCAGTACCAGATTATTAGGCAGAGAATTTCTTAAAAAAGAAAGGTCGGCCCGCCTACCGTGGTAGAATTAAAAAAAAAGGTCATTTGATGCAGAATGCCAAGGAATATGGTAGAAATGTAGCTGCAAGGGGTCGACCGGTACCTGCTAAATTTTGAAAGTGGTCTATGAGAAAAAAAGTCTGGGAGCCTCTGCTTTAAACCAAAACTGTTTAATTGTTTATAAGTTTTATACTGTACGCACTATGTTTTGTTTTGTGTGCCTTATGAAATAAATAAATATTTGGAAGAAGATGTCTTCTTTCAAATCATTCACTAGTATGGCTGGATGACATGATTTCACATCAAGAATAGTTTTAGAAGCTTTTTTAAACTAATAGGGAAGCAGCCTTATAACCATTGGCGTAAATATATAAAAAGTACTAGATAAGCCGTACCTACTTCAGAAATGACGTGTGCCTAGGATTTTAGGATTCAACTCAACATTCTTGGATATTATGGGCCAGGCCTTTGGTACGCCAATGCTTATAACATGTAAGTAGGAGAAGTGAATAACATAGATGGTATATAGCGGTGCGACCGGCTGCTTACCGACGCCGACATACGGCGTGACTGCCTTACCGAGCGCCGGTGTGGGCTGCCGTCTTCGGCGGCCCGAGTTTAGCGCTGTGGCGACCGCCGACCGCTTCTCTGAACCGCCCCTACAAAACATTCAATATTTAATAACAAGATACCTATGTATAGAATATTTCGAGCTATAAGTAAATCTTTATGTTAAAATAAGCATATGTATGTGCCGGTGGCCCAAAACCAGTCTGTGTGCAAAGCCTTGGGAGAGGCATATGTCTAGCGGTGGACGTCTTATCGCTGAGATGATGAAGCATAAGTATATTGTTATTTAATGTAAATACAATTTAATTAAAAGGCAATCGATGGTATATTTGGTCTTCTTCTTTCTTCTTTACGTGTGGTTAGTGGCCAACCTGTTGTCAAGAGTGGTTCAAGCCGCCCGTAGGCTTCTGACATGGTTTAACGACTGCTGTCAATTTGACAACAACCGGGACCGACTTTTTACGTGCCCTCCAAAGCACGGAAAAGCTCAGATGAAATACCACTAAGCGGTCACCCATCTATAGACTGACCGCACCCAACGTTGCTTAACCTCGCTAATCGTTTACCGGTTAGTGATAGTGAACTGGCTATGAGCGCCTCGGTATAGTGGGTTATTAGAAATAAAGTAAAAACGGTTTATCTGTTTAATTTACACAAAGATTTCTGATAGTACATTTCTTCTATATTCAACAAAAAAAGATCGAGGGGTGGTCGAGGCTTCAAAAGTGCCCCACTGTTTACGAGCTAGGTTATTATTTTTACAATACTATACATTTTTTATTGGGAGCTATGTCATCTCCACTCCCACTACTATAACACCTGTGTAGCTAAGTTCGGCAGTGGAGGTAGAATACTACAAGTTGAACCCCTGAGGAAAGTTAAACAGTCTTGGAGCGCGCAATTTCTTTTTTATATTGCTTCTAATGGCAGCCGAGCTAGTGGCCCACCTGATGGTAAGCGTCATCGCTCATGTAATTCGGCAATGTCTAGGGACAGTAATTACGCATTTAAGACTGCGCCGAGCGTAAGTCAGTTAATGACAGAGCTCGTGCGGCGCATGATCAAATCGGCGCGCGGCCGCTATAGTAAAATTGTATGGAGGATTAGAAGTGCTTTTTTGATAAATATGTATATTTAAGTTATTGTCATCCAATAACTTAAATATTTGGGACGGACAAATTGTAATATAACTATTTATGTTTCGTTTAAGCTGTAAAATAGGATAGATTTCTACTGTTATAATCTAAAAATCACGTAACACGAGCATACGTTACGGTAGGCGAAAATATTAATTATTTTAAGTTTTATACACGTAGTAATTGTAAACACATTCATTGTTATGGTAAATGCATATCTTATATTTGTATTAAACAAAAATTGTTGATTTTATTCACTTAACTGTGACTGCCCGTTTTGGCACATTTCGCTCGGCGCAGTCTTAAACAGAAGTTTATTAGAAAAATAATTCCACCGCCTACCTTAACTTTACACAGATTATAGAATGTTTATAAACACAATACGTCTAATATTGTGTATTAACTACTTGTGCACCTACCTTATTTCGTCATCAAAATAATTCCTGTCATCGGTATCGTGCATGAGTGGTATACGAGGTTCGAAGCCGGCGTTGGTGAGTTCCATGTCAATACGTGGTGCTCTGTCCCAGCGGTTGTGAGGGCCAAGGCCGATCCATGGCTTGTCAGCGAGGAGACGAAGGAGGTCCAGACTCTGGCCTCTGTAGTCTTTTTGAGCCTGGGCTGTTGACGCTCCTGTATTCACAAATATAATAGTAAATTAGATAAATAAACAACGGTCAAGCATGTCGAACTCGCAATACTATTTTTTTATTATCCAAATAAAAATAGAAAATATTTTTCTTATAATGTAATACATATAAGCCCATATCTAATCATATGTAATTAATAATTATTGTTTTCAATGCAGTAAAATTGCACTAGTAATTTTATTTATAATTGGAATAAGCGACTGTGATAGGAGATGTGACAGGAGATGTGACAGGCGGACAAAAACGTGTAATAAGTGTACCGTATTAAAATTTAAAATAACATAATTTAATTACAGAAATCTTGTCGGTTCATAGTTACGACAGCCAATTTCGTTCCTTGATATTACAACTGGATTGCAATACTAATATAATTATGATTTAATTTATCATTGACATTTTAAGGTCCCAGGCTTATGGTTAAATCATATATATTAATACTTTAAAGTTTCAATAGCAAATGCTTTTTATTAGTTCTCCTTTAATAGGAATACTGATATTTGAAACTTGTTTAAAAGAAAGTGAATGAAGCCAGAGAAGTGTGTCAGGATCGTAGCAAATGGAAATCCGTAGTCTCTGCCTACCCCTCCGGGAAACAGGCGTGAATCTATGTATGTATGTATGTATCTAAAAGAAAGTTGAAATG
This sequence comes from Catocala fraxini, assembly GCA_930367265.1. Lineage (NCBI taxonomy): Eukaryota > Metazoa > Arthropoda > Insecta > Lepidoptera > Erebidae > Catocala > Catocala fraxini. The sequence goes on from OV884035.1 coordinate 4,856,830, forward strand.
AATTTTAGCAAAAAAATACAAGATAGACTCCTGAAAACATAATCACGTACATACATGATACAAGGCAAATCCTTGAAGGTCAAATAGAGGCAAAGCAATAAAATGAAGCCTTTTCAAACTCCAACTAATATTGGAACTGAGTGAGGTTCTACGTGATCAGTTATTTACTGACGCCGTACCTGTTCTTAAAACAAATAAATTGATTTTGGGGATATTAATTTTTTGCCTTATTTATCTGTACGTATGTTTGGTAAATTAAGATAAGTTAGTGTTTTAAATGCTTTTCTATATTTTCGATTTACTTTATTTTCGATACATTAAGTATTAATATGTCAACAGAAAACTTTGTACGTCTTTTTAAGTGAATTAGGCGCACGGTGGATATCCGAATTGGCATACTGAACGTGTATATGGACAAGATGTGAACTAATAAAAAGATATCAAAAATTTGCTGAAATTTGGGCCAATATTATACTTTGATGTTCATTAGATGTGCCACTTTATAATCTTTGACACAAACAATAAAAATCCTCAAGACTTTTTCATTTGTCTGAAATTCTTGCTTATATAGGGTGTCTCAATAAGAGAGCATTTAACAATAAAACACATATTTTTTGTGTAAGTTGTGATATTTAAATTGCATTATAAAGAAGACATGTTCCGATTATGTATGGAATAAAATATCCGGAAAATGCCTATCACGGCTCTGATGACAGGCCATTACTTCATTAAATTTTCGATAACTTTTTGACAAAGATGTGGCTGTATATTACTGATAATGCGTTGGATCTCGACCTTGAGCTCAGGCATTGTTTCTGGGTTATTCACATAAACCCAAGATTTCACAAAACCCCAAAGAAAGAAATCGCACGGCGTTAAATCGCATGATCTTGGTGGCCAGTTGACATCTAAATATCACTTTGCTCTATTACCCCTTAAACAAATTGCCAACGATTTGCATGGTCTGCTGGTTTGAGCTCCTAAGTAAGCTGATTATTTTTCTATCGTTAAATTTCGCTGCATAGTACTTCGTGAAATTTGAAGTTGTTGAGCGCGATGCCATGCAATTTTGGGTTTTCGGTCTCACTCTCGTTTACAGCAGCAATGTTTTCAAGAAATCTACCGATACGTCGATGCAGAGGAGACTTCCAATCCACAACCAACAAGGTTCTTCAATTTTTTGGCTGCTCTTCGAATTGTGGACAATTTACCTAACCTAGGTGCAATTTCTCGAACAAAAAATCCGCGACGTTTGCTAGCGATCCCAGCGTAACTTTCTCAATATTTGTAATGAGTTTTTACAATGATAACACGATCTTCTTTTGTGTAACGCTCCATTTTTATTAATCGCAACAATCATAGGTAACAGCTGTGAAATTTCAGAGTTAAAATATCAACGAAAAAATATACACGAAATTTAAATAGTGCACTCTTATTGGGACACCCGTTATTTCATTGGTACATTCGCGCATTGTGAAATACTATACGTCATTATTCCTGTCTGAAGGGCGATAGCAGCATCTCACGCAGGGCGTGCGATCTTGTACGAACGATGTTATTTTGAAACTGTTTTAGTCGTATGTGTCTCCGATTGTAGTTAAAAAGTTACATAGACTCACGACAGTATATCTACCTGAGCGTGCAACTCCATTTAGACAGTTATGATTGGTCCTATATAATAATGGGTAAGCGTGCACAGTGTGAGGCACAGTGATAAATGCCGCGTCGTGTCGCTGCTATAAATTTCCAATTAGGAATTATAAAATTATAAAAGTAATTATACCTATAAAAGTTATTCTGTATTTTTTAACTATCATTAAATCAAATATCACTAAACTGTTTGCCATTGGTATAAAAACTAACATTTGTTAAAATTCAGAAAGATAGGCTATCGAAATCTCGCAAGAGTGTATCAACTTTACGACTGACTATACCACCATCTCATATAGCATCATTACTGCTTATATGAGAGCGAGGTAAAGCTATATAAATGGCTGTGCATCTTGTATACTAAGTATTAATGATACATAACTTTATAGGATAGGAGAGGATAATAACACAATTATTGTTTAACCGCAATCACATCCAACGCAAATGAAACAGTTGCTCGTGCTCTAATTGTTATTTGACACGAAACACAAGCATACTGTATTTATTTATACTTCACACAAGGAAACATAAACTTTAAACTAAGTTCTGAGGATCTCAATTAATAGTTGGCATATTATGTTTTAGTTTTAATGAGCGATCTTTACAAGTTGTGTTTAAAGTTTCCAAGCGATGCTAAGTTCTTCTGTATGGTAGCTAAGCGTAAAAGTATCTTAGGGTTAACTTGTGTATCCCATATATCATCAGATATGTTGCAGGTGGGTCTTCTTCTCCCTTAGCCTTTATTATTCCCAAGTTACTTGGGGTCGGCTTTCCTAGTCTAACCGGATTTGACTGGATATCAGTTTTTATACGGAGCGGCTGCCACCTGACCTCCGCAACCCGAAGGCTAACGATACCCTAAGGCTATATCAGTGTCAGGATATTAAAGGGTACTGACTTCCCAATAACGACTGCCATAGATGTTCATGGCAGCCGGGACCGACGGCTTAACGTGCTCTGCGATGCACGGAGCAGGCGATATTTGTCAATCAATACGCACATAATTTCCAAAAGTCATATAACTTCCGAAAGTCAGAGGTGCGCGACGTGGGTTCGAACCCGAGACCCTCTGCATTGCAGTCTGTTGGTCTCCCCACTGAGCTATCGCTGCTCTATATATATATATATATATATATATATATATATATATATATCTGCTAGCTATGTTGCAGGTGGGTATTGTGGTAATATAGGGTTTGGTTGTAATAGTATACAATGATAGTTTTATTATACATTAAGACTGCGCCGAGCGAAATGTGCCAAAACAGGCGGTCACAGTTAAGTGAATTAAATCAACACTTTTTGTTTAATACAAATATAAAATATACCTTTACCATAAAGTTGAATGTGTTTACAATTACTCCGTGTAAAAATCTTACAATAATTAATATTTTCGCCTACAAAATTACGTAAATTTGCACGAAAAATGCAAAAACGTAAGCTCGTGTTACGTGATTTTTAGATTATAACAGTAGAAATCTATCCTATTTTACAGCTTAAACGAAACATAAATAGTTATATTACAATTTGTCCGTCCCACATATTTAAGTTATTGGTTGACAATAAAGATATATATTTATCAAAAAAGCACTTTAAATCCTGCATACAATTTTACTATGGCGGCCGCGCGCCGATTTGGATATGCGCCGCACGAGCTCTGTCATTATCTGTCTTACGCTAGGCGCAGTCTTAATAGTTTGTTCCGTAATCCGTGCTTCCATCGTCGACATCATAAACAATTGAAACTTTTTAAAATTAAAATATATTATGAGCCTGGAAATTGCTATATTTTTTGCAACATAGAATGTGTTAAAAGAAAATCCATATAACCCAGCTAATCAATATTTCTTTATTTGTTTACTTTTACGATTTTTATGATTACTATTACGATATATTGTTGCGTGTGGGACTTATTTAGCCCGAACAACTAAGAATGACTAATGATAATGACGGATGGCTTAGTGTTTGAGGTGGTCACCTCACCACTGCCATTACGCCGAGTGTTGTGGGTTTAATCCCCACTCGGGACATAAAGTTGTATGATGCACAAACTCCGAGTAGGTACTGCATAAACTAAACTACGTGTAACTACTTTGTATCCGTTGTTTGACAATTTGTAATGTACCCAGACAGATCAGTGTGAGCGCTGCCTTTTAAAAATTGTGGATGACGAATCTTTGCCTTCGGACGTAAGCAATGGTGGTCAGAAACGTCCCTGTAGCCGATTCCAAGTCCAAGGCCTGGACAAACAAGTTTCTGTCCAGGACGATCGAGCCCACAACATTCGGCGCACTGCTAGTGGCGAGGCGACCACTACGCCATCCGTGCAGTATCAATTATCGTGCAGCAACAATATCAATGACTTATTAAACAAGTGAGAAACGGCCATTGCCTTAAATCTTAGAGTTCGAAAAATTGGTATCACGTGAGGTCAGAGGAAAATGTCACAGTCATTTCGGAGTATATCGACTATGCTAAGTCGAATGGATTTGACCGCGAGTCTCTAGCTCTTACGGTTTTTGAGTTGAAAGATGGTATAACAGACAGATGGACGCACGGACGGACAAAGCCGTTGTATAAGAGTTTTTTCGAACTCTAAAAAGAGAAGAGAATTTAGTCTTCGCGTGACCAAGGTTGCTGAAAAGTAATCGAAACGTCGGGGAAAGTGTAAACTTAAATATAAATAGTTTTAATAATAATTTAATTAATTTAAAAATGAATAAAGTTTAATAGTAATAGTAGTGTAACAGTTTTCAAAATTATGTAATAACGTGTCAAATAAACAACGTGACAAAATCCGTATATAGTAGTTTAAATTCAATAGAGAAGAGAAAATTTTCGTAGAGATCGCATCTGTACGAAAAATTTCTCTCTCAGGCTATAGATACCTACTTGTATTACTCTAATAACAGTACTCACTCATTTGCAGTTTTAAATTTAACAAAATTCAAACTTTAATAATACTTAATTAGTGTTTTAACATCCACACAATGACGAAGTAGCTTTAATAACTAACGTGGTGACAGTTTCGACACGTCATATTCCCTAATGGCAACTAAAATGGTCAGCATGCATTAAGATTCCTACTAATTCACGCCTAAAAGCTTTGAACCACTGGGGAAATAACTACAAACAATGCGATGCTATGTATTATAGTGTTACTCTGGGATTTGGCTGGTCAGTTGCTCTAGCAATTTAATTTGGGAGTGCTAATCATTTAGAAAGGTGTTAACTATTGTGGTTTTATGTTATGTTTTTGTTAATGGGTTTTGTGAGTGATGTTCGTTTCGTTGTACATTCGTAGCGAAGGGTCAGAAGTCTGATTTTCAAATTAGGACTGTCTGTCTGGGACATTTGTTAAAATATTCTCAGGAACACGAATCCTGGATATCTGTTATTTATACCACAACATACTTGCTACCTCGTTAATTAATTGGTCACTTGCCATATCGCTGGACATGTGTTTATCCCAAATATTCAATTGCACGGGCAGTAATAAAATATACATGATATAATATCATATGCATGAGCTGGAGAAGCAGTTGATTGTGGGACAAATGCAAGGAAAGCGCTCCAGGGGCAAATTCCAACACGATGGTGCAAAGGTATTGTAGAGGCAACAGAAGAAACTCTACATCGATCTATTGAACTGGCGCAGGACAGAGGCAAATGGAGACGGATAGTATATGGTCACGATCTTCACTAGTGACACATTTGAACGACAAAGAAGAAGAAAGAAGAATAAAATCTAGCAAAATGTTATAATAATAATAACTTTTTATTTTTATTAAAACACATATTTATTAAAACTAGCTTAATGTCTCTTAAACTAAACTAGGTTTGTATGTATAAAGTTCCTTCCTCATTAATATTGTATAAAGTATGACAAATCCAATTTAAAAAAAATTTTGGTAACATAACGAACAGAATGAAATATCCTAACTAATATTATAAATGCAAATGTAAGATAATAATGCAGAAAGCAGCACTGCCAAACACGGCACGCATTGTAAGAAGGTTCCTGTTTCTGGAGTCCTAACCACCAACAGCTTGGACCGTGTTGCCGATGCCGATGGGACGTCATATTTTATATATTTATAAATGTTTCATTTTGTTGGATTATATCAAAAAAATAATAAACGTTTTAATATTGATTGATTACTATTGAGTAGTAGAGCCTAGCAGACTTCAGCATGAATGGGCCGGCTCGACCGGGGAAGTACTACCCTCTCACAGAATATCGACGTGAAATAGCAGTATTCTTACTGTTGTGTTTCGTTCGGTGAGTGAGAGTGCCGGAGGCCCAATCACGCTCTTTACCCCTTCCCGCTCCTTCTCCTTCCCACTTCCTTTTTTTCCTAAAGGGTCTCGGCAATGCGCAAGTGGTGCCTCTGGTGTTGCAGGCGTCCATAGACTACGGTGACCACTTACCATCAGGTGGGCCGTATGCACGTAAGCCAGTATAAGGTAAAAAAAAAAAAAATTTTGCGCAATCCTAACTAATATTATAAATGCGAATGAAAACTTGTATATTTGTTTGTTACGCTTTCACGCCTTAACTATTCGACCGATCATCATGAAATTTTGCATACACGTTGTTAGGGTTGCAGAAAAGGACATTCCTTTTCAATTCCTTTCATCCAAAAAAAGGAGTATTCCTGAGCGAGCGAACGCGAAGCACGGGCGAAAGCTATTTATACTAATAATATAATGAGGCAAGATTTGATTTATTGTTTTAAATATTAAAAAATGTTAATGACATTCTTGTGAGCTGTTTCTTCTTTGTGCTTTTCGTAAGTATGGAAGAGTTTAAGGTAATATAATTATACATATTAGAGTATTAATTATTAAAATGTTAGCGTTGGCGTACTTTTATTAACTCGCACGTAAAAAGGGCGTCTACATCATTCAAAACATTGACGTACCCGTTTATATTTAAGGTTCTTTTCAAAACTTTTCAAATACCTACTATTATAAAGATCAAATGACTGTGTTAATTGGCATTTAAGCCTCTAAATTAAGTTCTTTGACTTGTAAGAAAGTTTTACCAGTAGGTATTTCATCCTTAACTTATCACTGAAAGAACCTTCTTGTGATTGCTCTAAAACTTCAGTATATCTATACTAATATTATAAAGAAGATAGATTTTTGTTTGCTTGTTAAGCTTTAACTCTAAAACAACTTAACCGATATAAAAATAAATATTGAAATTCTTTCACCTTTAGAAAACTATATATATATTATCACCGAGTAATATAGACTATTTTTTATTTAAAAATCATACTATTACCAACATGGTAAAACTTTTTTTTTTACTTGTGGGACTTTGACGTATGCCCCTCCTCGGGGGCGGGCGGAGGGGTTATGTCGGACTCACCGGGGTAAAAGAGAAAGATGGTAATGAAGATAATAATGGACCTCCCGGAATACCGACTAAACCTACCACGGTGTTCCTCGACAAAACCGCAATCGGCGGGGCCGTGCGAATTACTTGCACATGCGGTCGCGACCCCGCCGAGGTTTCGGCCCACCGTATGAAACGGCAGGCCACTACACAACAAGACTGAGAATGGTTAAACTAACCTAAGGTACTATTACGCGAGGAAAGCCGCGGGCCAAACCTAGTCGTTTGTAAGTATCCTGAGGAAACCTGCGTGTCTGAGACTACTTTTCTTGTTACTACGTGCTCGAAGATATGAGAAGTCTGTCAACCTACACTGGGCCAGCGTAGTGGCTTTACCCTTCTCACTCTGAATAGAGGCCCGTGTCCAGTGGGACAGTTTATTTAAAGGACTGGTCATCTACATTTAGTACCTATACAGCTTGTAAGAGAAAGATCTGGTCATATTTTAGGACCTATATACATGTGCCATACAAACGGTATCAAAAAAATTTTTCAAAGTTTTGACAGTTTCAAAAATGTATTTATTATTTAACATCGAAACAAACGCATCACATTAGTATCAAAATTGGTCATTTTCGGGTTTATTGATGTTAATGTTGTTATATTATCGTCTAAAATATTATGCTGATATGAAAGAGAAGAAGAAAATAAATATATTTGATAATATGAACATTAACAGGTTGAATCTATATATATAAAACTCTTCCGTTACTGAGTGACTGACAGACAACGCACAGCCGAAACTACTGAACGCAAGAACCTGAAATTTGGCATGTATGTTCCTTGGAGAGTGTAGGGGAGCACTAAGAGAGGATTTTTGGAAATTCCACCCCGAAGGTGGTGAAAGGAGTGAAACCCGATATTCACACGGGAACGGAACTTTCGCGGGTGAAACCGCGAGCAAACTACTAGTACAGTATAAAATAAATAAATTTAGGCAAATGGGACTTAGTTCAGCATATGCCAGGCTTTCGCTGGCTTTCAACTAGATTCCTTTGGTGACTGCACGGATGTTAATATTTGGAATCACATAAATATAAAACCAAGTATTACCATATAATATGTATGTATGTAGCGGTTTTCCATTGTACTGGGGCAATTTTTAATGTGACGCTTATATGACCACATCTTTCTGTTACACGCTCTACACTAGATGTAGTACGTATACGTAACTATAGTTTGTTTCAACAAATAGAAACACTAGACAGGCAGTATCGTACATGCCCGTGTCCACATGTCCAACTTTTTTATTCTATTCTCCACGTGTGTCGATGTAAGATTGATGGTGGATGCAGTTGTGTCGCGACTGCTCTACGCTCGACGTTACATGAACTACAAAACAGACAGCGCTTTGTTTGTATTGTTTGATAGGATTATTTGTTCGTGCGATATCTAGGCTAAAGAATAGATATTCTAAAACAATGTTGTGCTGTGTATGAGGTCTCGGGTCTGTTTCTCAGTTCGTGGGCAGGGTAAGTTTGTTTTTCTGTCAAAAAATTCAGTAGCTACTCGGAGTCTGTGCCAGTTAAATGGCAATAACTATTGCGAGGGACCTAACATCAAAGCTGGCATTTCGCCAGCTTATTAAACTTTAAGGTAGAAGAGAAATTACAATAATGTCCTCCAGACCGAATTTCGGCCACGGCGGCCAATCTTAACAGAAACTGGCCATCTGCGCAGGACATATTATAGTGTACAAGTAAGTGCGCAAACACAAGTGCACTCTCTAATCCCTAACTCTCATGATCCGATGGGACGGTGAACCGACACGACCGGAGAGAGATCAGGCGCAGGACCAACGTCTTTACGTGCTTTCCGAGGCACTGGGTGCCTAACACCGCCAACTTACTAACTCCGGGCTAGTATTGAGATTCCTAAACAGAAAAACCGAATATAATTTTGTTAGTCCGACCCGGAATTCGAACCCGAGACCTCATGCATTCACTATCGGTGCGCCACTACATCCTCATTTTACAGCTGAAGCCTTTATCCCCTAAGCGTAAGACTTTGTAATTAAGTATTTTGCAAGCTATGGTTTCTTAAGGTCCACTTTACAGAGGCGAGCCTATTGTTCCTCGTTCGGTACAGTATACAAATCCGTGCTGCTGATACCGAGAATCAGCCAGAAAAAGCAATAACAAAGGCTCACTGTATCAAATCAAGACGCATGCACATGTCGCATTCATTACCACTGGCACAGGGAGGCAGTCTCACATTATTTGTATATACTATCATTTTATATCGCCTATTTTACGTGTTTTAAAAAGACTGGGCCTAGCATGTTAATAATTCCTATATAGCGAGAGACTTTATACAAAATGAAACAACGGACAAAAAGAACAATCAGGCTCGGCACAACCACTTATGCAGACACTATTTTTGTCCCATATTGGTTTCGAATCCACAACACTGCGTGATGATAGTAGCGAGGCAACCATTTAAAACACTACGCCATCCGTGCAGTCTTAATAATAATAATAGTAAACCCCTCTGGGACAGTCGTTATCTCCTCATGAGACTAACTCGATATCGGAGGGCACAGTACACTAGCTTTTAAACTATCATTTTCGCCTTGTGATATAAACAAAAAATGTATCACCAGGTTAAATAAAAGCGCACAAACCGCAGGGCAGCTTGTGGCGAGCTGAATGTGTGAGTGGCGACACTGCGGTCCTGAATGCCTCGGAGAGTCGGTTAGGGCCTCGTCCCAAGCTTGCCGTTATTGGTTGGCTGGGGTGGAACTTCAAGAGCGCCCTGGACTCTCAACTCTGGCTTGCCTTGGTTAGCAGGCCAGAGGGTGGCCGCTAGAGCTACATGCTTAGGGGTGAAGTGTCATTTTCAAGGGCTCAACTACGGAGAAACCCGCTCTAGGTCTTCGTTGTCACGAGACCCGTGATGGTGAAACCGGCGCACCACTCGACACTCCTATCCGCTCGCACCGGTGTTGCCCTCTGCTGCTGGCTTGTATGCCTATCGCGGCTATTCAGGGGGCCCATTTAGTGAGTTGGCGAGTCACCGTCTGTCAATTTGATTGATGCTATTAGAGTATTCAGGGCAGACGCCGTTTTATCATCCATAGTTACCAATATACCGGTCCATCAAATACCCATACCCGTAGCCCATAGATTAGAATCCATACGTAGCAATAGTCCTACGCCTGCTGTGGCTAGTACCGCTGTAGGTGTTCTATCCCACCTTTGATTAAAACTCTCGAAGGGCCTCTTCATGTTGGACCCATGCCTCCGAGTAAGCCTCACAAAGGGCCGGGTATTTTCCTAACGTATTAGGGAAATACCCGTGAAAGAGAAACACATCTTCTTCTCCTTAATATTCCCAAGTCACCCAACCGGATTTGACTGGATATCAGTTTTTACACGGAGCGGCTCCCACCTGACCTCCGCAACCCGAAGCCTAACGATACCCTAAGGCTAGACCAGTGTCAGGATATAAGAGGGTACTGACTTTCCCAATAACGACTGCCATAGACGTTCACGGCAGCCGGGACCGACGGCTTAACGTGCTCTCCGAGGCACGAAGCAGGCGATAATTGTCAATCAATACGCACATAATATCGAAAAGTCATATAACTTCCGAAAGTCAGAGGTGCGCTACGTGGGTTTGAACCCGAGACCCTCTGCATTGCAGTCTGTTGGTCTCCCCACTGAGCTATCGCTGCAACACATAATAATAATAATTGTTTATAAGTAAAAGACACAAAACAAAGACAGATGAATACAGCACGTTGTACATTAAGATCAAAAAGTTGGTGAACAATGATCTAACACCTAAATTAGGTACGCAAACCTGGGGTGTGTGGCCAGAGAACCTCCCAGTGTGCCTGACGGCTGCTGGTCCTTTCTACACTTCTCGTGGGATGGAACAGCATACGTTGGGCCGGTGCACCCCGGGCAACTCGGGTAATAATGTCCTTTCGGGGGCATTATTACTCGTGGCTAATACTCTGGCACGCATAGGGAACCCGAGGCATCTTGTCTCGGGATTATTGGCCCGCGAGGGCCGCGTATGGGGGTCCCTCCACGTGTTCCTCTGATTAGCAGAGGACACGGGGATGGGACGGGGGGGATAGAGGAAGAAAACCTCTTTAAAAAATTACCAGTGGGGGCCGTTGGGCCGGGGTGGAAAGCGTAGGCGTCCTGCCCAGTCGGGCGGTCTTGGGGCGGGTGGATCGGTCCAGCATGGACCCCCACCCGGCCCAACACGGGGCGATAGAGGAAGACAACCTCTCTAAAAAATTACTAGTGTGGCCGTTAGGCCGAGGTAGGAAACTCGGGTTTCCTGCCCAGTCGGGCGGTCTTGGGGCGGGTGGATTGGTCCAGCATGGACCCCCATCCGGCCCAACACGCCGCGATAGAGGAAGACAACCTCTCTAAAAAATTACTAGTGTGGCCGTTAGGCCGAGGTGGGAAACGTGGGTTTCCTGCCCAGTCGGGCGGTCTTGGGGCGGGTGGATCGGTCCAGCATGGACCCCCATCCGGCCCAACCCGTAATCCTGAACTGACAGGACCGGGGGCCTTCGGGCTGCGAGGAAGAAAACCTCTATAAAAATTACCCAAAGCCCAAGTTTTTGTGGCCCGGCGAGGGGCTGTATGGCTGGGGGGAACCCAGTCATTAGGGCCACCCCAAAAACCCTAAAAACTTCATGATGTCGGCTAAAGGTAATAACCTACCCCAGGAGGGTACCAGGCGCGCCGCGCCTGGAGAATCCCTCACGGAGCCTTCTGGCTCCGTCTGCCCCTCGTATTCTGGGGGGGGCAACCCACATCACAGCGCTGTGCCGCGCGAAACATCTGGCACCGAAATGCCTAAACCAGTGAGGACGAAAGGCCCCAAACAGGGGAAGATTGGGGGGATTATGACCCCGTTGTCAGTCGGGGACAGTGTCCCGGTCGTGCCAAGGACACGGTCGAGGTGTCGGGTGGCGGCGCTGGCGCGCAGCGACTCTTTATCGAGCGTGTTCAGCGCCGGCACCGGCACTGACATGGACGTCGAGTCGCGGGCGGGCTCGGGCTCGGAGGCCAGTCGGCCTCAGAGCCGGTGCTCGTCGGCGGCTCGACGGGAGAGGGAGGAGGGGGAGGATAGCTCTGCCTCCCTCACCCTCAAGTTCTGGGCGGCGCCCGGCGCTTCCGCGAAGCGCCGGAAGACGTCGCACCACGCGTCCGATGCTGGATCGGACACGGAGGTGGAGGTAGCGGAGGGGACGCCCTGTGTAGGAAGGGCTGGTTCCCCGATGCCGCCTCCCTCCGCGAGGAAGGTCCACGGGCAGACTTTGCCTGCCCGTCGGGACCTCCGCAAGGCGGCTGAGGTCGCGGATGCGTCCCCTTCGGGAGGGGACTCGGTTGCCGACCTCAGGCAACGGTTCGAGGCTGGAGCCGAGACCGTCCTGAGGGTGGCGGCCCGGTCCGGTAACCTGAAGGGGGGGTTCGTCCGGGACCTCAAAACCGCGACCGAAGACATGAGGGAGGCCTTCTTCAACCTGTGGGGGCGGACTTCGTCCGACCTACAGAGGCGCTGGAGGTCGGAGAACGAGGGGCTTCACAGGCAGCTGGCGGAGCTCCGGGCGGAGGTGACGGCCATGAAGGCGGCCGCTGCCACTGCCGCTCGGGCCGACGCTGCGAAGCCAAAGTCTGCCAAGGGGCCCCGGGAGGAGTTCCCGCCCCTCCCGCGGCGCACAGTGCAGCCCCTTACTCCCGCGGAGGACCGGCGTCCCGCCTGGGCGGACGACCTGATGCGCGCCACAGTGGCTCAGGCGCGCAACGTGGTAGAAGCGTGCCTGGCCAGCTGTGGCCTCGCGCCCGTCCCGATCCCGGGCCCTCCGCTCGGGGGCCGTCCCCGCATGGTCGGGGGCGCGCCGGCTGGCCCGGCGCCCTCCGGCCAGCCAGTGGCACGGCAGACATCTGCCCCCACACTGCCGGCTTCCTCCTCCAAGGGGAAAAAGAAGGGGAAGGAAAGGAAGGGAAAGGCGACCGTCACTGTGACGCCGTCGCGTCCCGCCCCCCAGCCCCAACCCGCCCCAGTGGCCTCTACCTCGGCTGAACAGCCATGGACGGAGGTCACCAGGAGGAAGCGCAAGAAGAAGAAGAAGGCCTCCCGGACTCCCCAGGTCGTTAATAAAAAGAAGGGCCTCCGCCCAGCTGACCTGCGCCCTCCACGCTCCACCGCCGTTGTGGTGGAGCTGACGGAGGAGGGGCTCCGGCAGGGCGTCACCTACGCAAGCGTCCTCCGGCGGGCCACTCAGGCTATGAATCTTGCCGAGATGGGCCTCGCTGGAGGCGTTTGCTTTAAGGTAGCCGCCACTGGGGCCCGAATTTTAGAGGTCCCAGGTGCCACCTCCGGCGAAAAGGCGGACAGGGTAGCCGCTAAAATTCGGTCCCTGTTCCCGCCTGAGGAGGTCAAGATCTCCCGCCCGGTGAAGTCCGCTGAAATGCGGATAACCGGGCTGGACGACTCGGCCTCCTCCGAGGATGTCGCCGCTGCGGTGGCACAAGCCGGAGCCTGCCCTCAAGCGCAGGTCAGGGTGGGGGAGATGCGCCGCAGCGAGAGCGGACTGTGCACGGTTGTGGTGCGCTGTCCCATCGCTGCGGCGAAGAAGGTTGCGGCCGGCCGTTTGCTGGTCGGGATGGTCTCGGCTCAGGTGAAGCTCCTGGAGCCGAGGCCTAGGCGGTGCTACCGCTGCCTCGAACCGGGGCACGTGAGGCAGCAATGCACCGCCGAAACTGATCGCAGCGACTTCTGTTTTCGCTGCGGCCAGCCCGGCCACAAAGCCGCCGCCTGCTCCGCCGCAAAACTTTCCTGCAGCATCTGTTTGGCTGCAGGAAAGCCGGCGGAGCACCGGATGGGGAGCAAATCTTGCTCCCCACCAAAAAGACGTAGGGCCAGAGGGGCGGTCGCCAGGACTCTGGCCGCCCCGGCCCCCTCCCAAGCAGGGAGCAGTAGGGAGGCGATGGACATCTAATTAATTATGGTCCATCGCCTCCTTCAGGTGAATGTTAACCACTCCGCCAGGGCGCAGGATATCTTGCTGCAGCACATGGCGGAGTGGTCAATAGACATCGCCTTGGTCGCCGAGCCTTACTGCGTCCCCAGCCGACACAACTGGTTTGGGGACCTCGGGGGCTCGGCGGCCATTGTTTCGTCCGGACCCTCGCTCCTGGTGATGACAGACAGGGGCGAGGGATATGTGTGTGTTGATTGGGAGGGAACCGTCCTGATCGGGGTGTACTTCTCTCCGAACCGGCGCCTCGCCGAGTTTGAGCGATTTTTGGGCGCGGTGGGGGCCGTGATTAATCGGTACCCATCGCGTCCGGTCGTGGTGGCGGGGGACTTCAATGCCAAATCAACGGCTTGGGGATCCCCTGTCACCGACGCTCGCGGCGACGCGCTGGAGGAGTGGGCGATTGCGACCGGCCTCGTGGTTCTGAACCGGGGTTCGGTCGCAACGTGCGTGCGCTGGCAGGGCGAGTCCATTGTGGACATTTCGTTTGCAAGCCCTGCCGTAGCGCGCCGCGTCCGGGACTGGCAAGTGCTGGTCGAGGCGGAGTCTCTGTCGGACCACCGTTACGTGCGGTTCGACATCTCCGCCTCGCCGGCGATCCCGGACGATCGCCCGAGGAGAGTGCACACCCCGTCGTCCCCACGATGGGCGTTGAAACGTTTAAACGTAGACGTGCTGGTGGAAGCCTCCATCGTCCAGGCCTGGACCCCGATGGGCGAAGGGCCTGTGGAGGTCGAGCAAGAGGCGGAGTGGTTCCGGGGCGCGATGACGCTGATTTGCGACGCGTCGATGCCCCGGGCCAGTGCTCGACCTCCGAGGCGTCAGGTGTACTGGTGGTCTGAAGACATTAGTCATAAACGCGCCGCGTGCATTGCGGCGCGTCGCCAGTACACCAGGTACCGCAGACGCAGGCGGTACCGTGACCAGACCGTGGAGGCACGGCTGCGGGATGCGTACAAACAGCGAAAGTACGCCCTGCAGTCCGCCATCAGCGAGGCCAAAACCCAAAGATGGGAAGAGTTCCTGGGGACTCTCGAGGCAGATCCGTGGGGCCGTCCGTACAAGGCGGTCAGGGGCAAGTTGCGCCCCTGGGCCCCACCGGTCACCGAGAGTCTCCAGCCCCGGCAATTGGAGGAGGTGGTCTCCGCTCTCTTTCCTTCGAGAGTGGAGCACTCGCCTCCCGAAATGGCGCCGCCCGAGATTGAGGAGGGCGGCGCTGATGCCGGGGCGCCACAAGTAACCATGGCGGAGCTCGGCGCGGCAATGATGCGGCTCCGGGGTAAAAACACTGCCCCGGGGCCGGACGGAATTCCTGGCCGCGCCTGGGTTTTGGCCTACGACGCCCTAGGGGACCGGCTCCTCAGGCTGTTTAGCGCCTGTCTGGAGTCGGGACGGTTCCCTTCCATGTGGAAGACGGGTAAGCTGGTCCTCCTGAGAAAGGAGGGCCGCCCCGCGGACTCTCCCTCCGCGTACCGCCCCATAGTGCTGCTGGATGAGGTGGGCAAGCTCTTTGAGCGTGTTGTGGTCGCCCGCCTCTCCAGGCACCTGGTGCGGATAGGCCCCGACTTGTCCGAACTCCAGTTCGGTTTCCGGGAGGGCCGATCGACGATTGACGCGATTGGTCGCGTCAAGGCCCTCTCGGAAGAGGCGGTCGCCTCGCGCGGGGTGGTGTTGGCGGTGTCCTTAGACATCGCCAACGCGTTCAACACCCTGCCGTGGGCGACTATCAGGGAGGCGCTCCGATTTCATGGGGTGCCTCCCTATCTGCGCCGAATAGTCGGGGACTACCTGCACCAGAGGAGTGTGTTTTGTGTGGGGCGGAACGGAGAGACGTTCCGGAGGGAGGTGTCGTGCGGTGTTCCACAGGGATCGGTTCTGGGTCCGATCCTGTGGAACATCGGCTACGACTGGGTGCTGCGGGGCGCCCTGCCCCCGGGAGTCGGCGTAACTTGTTACGCCGACGACACGCTGGTGACGGCCCGGGGAGAGGATTACGGGGCAGCTGCCCGTCTTGCCACGGCTGGAGTTGCCCTGGTTGTCGGCAGGATTAGGATGTTGGGACTGGAGGTGGCGCTGGAAAAGTCCGAGGCCCTATTATTTCATGGGCCTCGGCGGGCGCCGCCACCAGATGCCCACATCATCGTTGGAGGGGTCCGCATCGGGGTGGAGCCGAGTATGAAATACTTGGGGCTCCACCTCGACGGCCGCTGGAACTTTCGCGTCCATTTTAGCCGCCTGGCCCCCCGGCTGATGTCGGCGGCAGGAGCGCTTAGCTCTTTGCTGCCGAATATCGGGGGGCCGAGTGTCATCTGCCGCCGCCTCTATTTGGGGGTGGTGCGGTCGATGGCGCTCTACGGAGCGCCCATTTGGGCCGACGCCCTCGATCGCCACAACGTCGCCCTCCTGAGGAGACCGCAGAGGGCGATGGCGATCAGGGTGTCGCGGGCGTACCGCACCGTCTCCTTTGAGGCGGCGTGCGTTTTGGCGGCATCGCCGCCTTGGGATTTGGAGGCGGAGGTCCAGGCGTCGGTGTATTACTGGCGCGCGGACCTCCGTCTCCATGGCGAGGTTCCCTCGCATTGTGCGGTGGAGACGCGAAGGTCCCAGGCTCGACTGGTCCTGGAGGAGAAGTGGGCAGACAGACTGGCCCAGCCCCGCTACGGGGTGAGGACCGTCGAGGCTGTCCGTCCGGTTCTAAGACAGTGGACGGACAGACGGCGCGGACCGCTCACCTACCGGCTTACTCAGGTGCTCTCCGGACACGGCTGTTTCGGGGAGTACCTCTGCAAGATAGCCGGTAGGGAGCCGACAACCAGGTGCAACCATTGTGAGGAGTGTGACCAGGACACGGCGCAGCACACGCTGGAGGAGTGTCCGGCGTGGGTCGTGGAGCGCTGCGCCCTGGTCGCTGTGATTGGCCCCGACCTCTCGTTGCCGACCGTCGTATCCAGGATGGTCGGCGACGACAGGTGCTGGGGCGCAATGAGGTCCTTCTGCGAGACTGTCATCTCGCAGAAGGAGGCGGCGGAACGGGGGCGTGAGGATGATCCTTACGCCCCGGAAGTCCGCCGCCGGAGGAGAGGGCGCAGGAGACGCGCTTTTGTGGCTCTCCTGCCCCCCACTTAAGGGTTCCGGGTGGCAAGGCCTGAGGGGACCCTGCCACCCGTAAATTAGGAACCCCGAGAGGGCGCGCGCGGTGTTCCCGCGCGCCTTCTACCGTCGAAAGGGGAGAGCGGTCAGGCTCTCCCCTGGGGACGAGAGGTGGCCGGGTCCGTTTAACCCGGCCCACACCCACATGGGGGGGCCTGCTATGGATGAATCCTCCAAGAGCTCCCAACTGGCCCCCCCTATTGGATGAGAGAGGGAACACCCCAGGTTTTTTAGTGGGTAGACCAGCGCGTCTCGCTGGGAGTCCCACACTCCCCCGCCGGTGCCGTCCCCTAGCCGGCGGGCAGTGCATGAAGCATTTTTCCTGGGTAACAAAAAAAAAAAAAAAAACAAAAAAAAAAAAAAAAAGGTACGCAAACCTGTATCTTAGGAGTAAGAGTTTATCTCGTTATGATGACGTATTTAACGACGTGTCGGTTATCGTACAAGCGTCTCCGTAGCACTATCTCTGCCATGATTAATGAAATACTCAAGTTACCGGTAATAAATAATAAAATGGAGCCGTCAACATCAGGTTGCAGGGGAGCCTTTGTGTGGTACGCTAACGTGAACAATATATCGTCAATAGAAAAGCAAAACAGCTTAAGTAGGCACCATTTGGTTTACTTTATAGAACCTAAGTCAGTTATTAAGAACTACAAATGGCAGATTAGTAAGACTTTGAAGTGTAATGTTGTCACATTAAAATTAAATAATCATTTAATCTTCAATACGTTAATAATAAAATATGGTGTAATAATAATTCAAATAATATATATGAGGTCTAGTAAAGATGTAATGTACACACATTTAGTATATTAAAATATCCTGTTATGTTAAATATTAACTAATCGATTATTTACAGTTCTCATCTCATTAGGTAATGATTTGTTTAATATTTCATTAAGTTGTTGTTGTGACCTATGAATTATGAATATGTACACTATCATTCCTAATGATCCTGTTGATTGTGAAAGCATATATAAAGCATCCCCTAACCCCATCAAAGAGAGTCCTGTCCGATTAGTCG
Source organism: Catocala fraxini (assembly GCA_930367265.1). Taxonomy (NCBI): domain Eukaryota; kingdom Metazoa; phylum Arthropoda; class Insecta; order Lepidoptera; family Erebidae; genus Catocala; species Catocala fraxini. The sequence continues at coordinate 4,875,073 of OV884035.1, forward strand.
AGCGAGTATCATCTCGGTTCAGTTTAAAGTATATTGTTAAGACTGCGCCGGGCGAAATGAGTTTGTCATTACCCATGATTGAGGTAAATCGAAACTGTCTTTGAAATTCAAATAGAAAACCTTTGTTATTTATATATATAAATCAGCTTCCGTATATTTGTGTCTATAAAACTGCATATCTATATTAGAGAGCCTTTATTTTTTTTTACTTTTATCTCGATATTTCTACGAGAATGGGAAATTACAAATATTAAACCTTAGATATAAACAGCAGCCTATCGATAGATGTTTATTGTCTAAATGTAGATTAAGACTGCGCCGAGCGAAATGTGCCAAAACAGGCGGTCACCGTTAAGTGAATAAAATCAACACTTTTTGTTTAATGCAAATATAAAATATTATATATTTACCATAACAATTAATATGTTCACAATTACTTCGTGTAAAAAACTTAAAATAATTAATATTTTCGCCTACATAATTACGTAAATTTGCACGAAAAATGCAAAAACGTAAACTCGTGTTACGTGATTTAATTTAGATTATGACAGTAGAAATCTATCCTATTTTACAGCTTAAACGAAGCATAAATAGTTATGCTACAATTTTTCCGTCCCACATATTTAAGTTATTGGTTGACAATAAAGATACATATTTATCAAAAAAGCACTTCAAATCCTCCATACAATTTTACTATGGCGGCCGCGCGCCGATTTGAATATCGTGCTCTGTCATTCAGTCCAACCGCGTCTTATGCTCGGCGCAGTCTTAAATACGTAATCGCCGCTTTATTATTTGACAAAGACCCCTTCCGACCACCCGAACATTACAAAGAATGGTTAATATTCACAAATATGTTTCCCAGGTAGTATTTATGAATATGAAATTTACTGCCTCTGCATATTAATAGCAATAAACTCGTATTTACCCGAAATAAAATATGTATATATAATAATAATATCTAGCGGTCGCCTAGTGGTCAAAATTCGACCAAAATTCCTAAGCTTGTACTTTGTTTTCTGTTTTTCTCTATTACATATAAATAAGGTATAGGTAACCATAGTTACAAAGAATTGTACGACGTCAGACGAAAAATGTCGAAATACTACGAACGCGATTCGACTGCGTGTGTCAATTGCATGGTTGTGTGCGTGTAGCGTATTTTCATTAATTTAATGTATTTCTAATGCATATATAAATAATGTATTATACCATTCTGAGATCTGTGTTAAGGGTGCATTTGTATAGTTTTATTTATTTGTGGCCATGCTATACAGAAAAGCAAAGTATCCTGAAAATATGCATAGAAAATTACGCCCTAGGTAACACAGCTCTACTATAAGATATTTCAGGACTATCCATTCTTTACGAAGCATCCTGTAAATAAAATTTCATGCATAATTGTATCACTAAGCCTTCGCTTATGTAATTAGTATTCATCCCCAAACGCAAATAAAATACGCACCTAATTGCATATTGATCGGACGCGAGCTACCGTATGATTTCATCGTCGTCCTCGCATTATCGAGATTGACTGCGCATTAGAAAGTTAATGGGTGTTTTGATACACAATAAAACGGGACACTTACCTGACATGCTAGTGCTGCATGAGTCCAGTGCCTAGAGAGGCTGGTAATCTGTCATACAGATCGAGCCTAGTACAGATAACATTACCCAAAGACAAAAAAAACGGTATAAGCAATACGGTCTTTTGTTAATATCAGTAGTACATCGTGGTCAGACCACTTCACTATATTGCAGATGATAAAAAGGGCACTGTACATAGAAATGAGCTACTGTGTGTTGTGTTATGTGTTAAAAAAGACAACTCTCGCAATAGGAATAGTTAATGTGTCGCGGGGGACTTTACAAACATTTAAACAACGGACACAAAGAACACCCAGACTCGGAACAACTATTTGTAAATCACACAAATTTTCGTCCCGTGTGGGATTCGAATCCACAACACTCGGCGCAGTGGCGAGGTGACCTCTTAAACCACTACGCCATTGCACGGATAAGTCACTCGCGTTTGTGGTTACTCGATAAATAGGCTATCCCACAATAACGATTTTTTTAAATTCGAACCAGTAGTTCCTGAGATTAGCACTTTCAACCAAACAAACAAACTCTTTAGCTTTATAATATTAGTATAGATAATGACGTCGATGATCGGTTATTTGGTAGAGCCGCCATATATTATTCATTGATGTTAATAATAAGGGTAGTTGGGTACTACACACAAAGTTGTATTATTTAAGTCGAATAGTTACATTACCCAAACTCTAAAGTATCTTATAAATAAGGTACAAGCATTTCAAATCTGGTAGTAGGGGTAATTGTCGAATAGAAAAATATGCATCGTGCAAATTATGACGTACACGCTACTTAACTGCAGCTGTGCGAGGAAGATAGCAAGACATCCCTACTACAACCTGACTTTTTCTTATATCCAAATTTAAAATATTAATGACTTCCTTATTTTGTCGCTAATTTTCGAAATCTTAAAGCAGTATGCTTTTACAAATAGTTTTATCTTGATTGCTTTTTGCACTATCTATCTAAAATAATACACAATAACAAACATAGGTATTTTCTTTTTATACAAAAAGAAAATAGGTTAAGTTCATAAATAAAATGTTATAATTAAGCATTTACTAACTAAATCTACAGCGTGTATCAGAAAGATGTGGTCATATTTAAGCGTCACTTTATATAGCCCCTGTACAATGGAATACCGCGACAAATAAATCCGTATAATTATATTATTTTTACTAAGTTATAAAAATGTCTACACACACACATTCTAGTTATATATAGATACTTAAACCACGGCCGACTCGATGACCTCCGTGAACCTGAAATTGTCCGGGTGCAATTTTTATTATAATGTATTTGTTTCAATGTTTAAATAATAAATAAATAAAATGTTTGAATCTGACATAGAAATAAAAATTACTTGTTTAGAACCGGGGATGTAGATTATTTTTCAGATAAACATGATCAACATGATCAAACATGATTATGATCCTAAAATATGACCACACCTTTCTGTTACACCCTGTATATCTATACTCAAATCAACCGATTTAAAAATATATTTTATCAATATTATCACCGAGTAACATAGACTATATTTTATTTTAAAAATACAAGTACTGTTACTAACATAATCTAACCTACTTTTTATGCGACCGAAGCCACGAGCAAAAGCTATTAAGGAGTATTATTAAAAAGTACCTATACTATAACATTGAATGTCATGTTGCAACCTCTATTGAGTAAAATATTAATTAAATTAGTACCAATAAAAAGTAAAAATGCGGGAGTTATGCTTCGGAAAAATACCTATAAATAAATTACCTAAGGAGTACCTATACCTATAGCATTGCATGTCATGTTGCAACCTCTACTGAGTAAAATATTAATTAAATTAGTAATAATAATAATATCAGCCCTGTATTAAACTGTCTCACTGTTGGGCACGGGCCTCTTCTCAGTGTGAGAAGAGTTAGGCCATAGTCCACCACGCTGGCCCGGTGCGGGTTGACAGATTTCACATATCTTCGAGAACATAATGGAGAACTCTCAGAGATGTAAATTAGTACCAATAAAAGAATAAAACTGAGGGAGTTATGCTTCGAAAAAATACCTATAAATGAATTATTTAAATAAAAGTATTTTAAAATTACATTGTCTTTAAAAGCTTGGCTAGGAAGCTAAAAGTACGAGTGAAAACTGATAGTAGCTTTCAGTATTGTTTAATGAATTTTATGATATTTTCACAGAAAACTGAAAATGGTGGTACATTGTGTTTGCCTTATTGACGCAGCGGTAGTGAAGCTACTACTGTGCATATCAAAGTCAAAAATATTTATCATAAAAATGTGTGCATAGTTCTTGGACACGTCAATTATCTGATCTTGCTCCGAACCCTAGACAGGCAAATAGTTTTTGGGTTTTCTAATCTAATCTAAATAGTTCAATCGTAATCGGCCCAATAAATAATTTTGTTTTACGTTTAAATAAACTCCTGCAAAGTAAATGAACATCGTGTCAGAAGAAGACTTTAGATACATTGACGGCCTCGATGGCGTAGTGGTTAGTGAAACCGACTGCCACGCCTGAGGTCGCGAGTTCGATTCCCGTTCAAGGCAAACATTTGTGTGTATGAACATGGGTGTTTGTCTTGGTCTGGGTGTTTCTATGTATAATATGTAGGCATTTACAAAAAAAAAAAGTATATATGTATGTTTTCCCATTGTCTCAAGCTCTGCTTAGTTTGGGCTAGATGGTGTTGTGTGTATGTGATAGAATATTATATTATTATTATATTCAAGCAATGGACACTAAGAACGCCTAGAATAGGAACAACTATTACCAGATAAACTAATATTTGCCCCAGGTACCGAGGCAAACACTAAAACCAATCGTGCAGTCAAATTCATTATGAATTATAATTCCCATTACTAGTCTCGTCCGCGGCTCCGCTGGGGTAAATGTAGCTTATGCCAATTTTCTATGCCTCTGAAACAGTACTTTTTTCCGTATGAAAGATACCCTATGTCCTTTTGCATACCCCTAACAACGTGCATGCGAAATTGCATGATGGTAGGTCAATTAGTTAAGGCGTGAAAGCGTTAACAAATTCATATTTGCATTTATAATAGATAGAATATACTGTTTATTAGATACAATATATCCTTACCTAACCTTTACCTAACTGTTATACGCCTAAGCTTATTGGAAAGTTAAGAAAAACTGAGCGTCATACATCTTCAGACTTGATACAGTTGGTATCGTCATTAGAAATACGAGGAGGGTTACTTTTTGACCCGTGTCATTGCCTCACAAAGACATACATCACAATCAAATCTATCCAGTTACGACTATGAGCCTTTCCACTTGAATGATACGCAGATATCTAGTTGCGGTACTTGATGTGACGTATGTGTGGACTGTAAAATGACGTGACACGTAGACTGCAAGGTAATAAACCTTTGATACGTTGTGTAAAATATTACGACTACCCAAAATAGGTATCGGTTATAAACTGGCAAAGGGTACGATAGTGTAACGGAGTGGGGATTTGATAATTTCACCGTCGGTCATGAATTGATGGGTACACAATGTCTTGCTTACGGTACGTAGGTCGAGCATCTGTGAAATTTCGATATACATTTATACACCTCTATTAACAGGTAGGTATATATATATATATAGGTATATAGTATTATTTTCACGTGAGCTAGGTAAATGAGTGAGAAAATCATTGGTATATTTAAACAATAAAAATAGCAAATGTTTACAATTTATTTATCAGACAATAACTGCACTGGCGTGTAAGGGCTGAAAGGTGTTTTTAATAATATTTAGATACCTATTTTATTTTTAATGATATATATTTAATAATATATTTTGAAAGAAAATAAGTATTTATCTAAATATTATTATCAAAATGTAATCAATACCCAATTTAAAAATAATAATAAAATACGTAATACCTAGATTAAGGTTTTAAATTAATAGTATTCTTTTTAATCCCTCCAGCTACGCTATCATGCTTTTGTTTAGGGGTGGATTAGGTTTGATAAAGCAATGGATAGAATTTCAACCCACGTCCTCTCAATCGCAAGTCCTATAACATATCCATTTTTTAATATATTGTTCCTTTAATATATTTTCTATTATTTAAGTACATAAAATAATCAAAATGTTTCATCCTAAAATTATCATCACATTAATCACATTCGAAAAACATAAGACTATACATTGAGGAGCCTTATACACTTTTCGCTGGCATAGTAGATATATACACAACAAGAATCATATATGGTGTAATGTTATTCAAACCAATATGCCCTTGCCATCATTAAGTAGATTCAATTCCTTGTGAATGGTGGTCTCCCGCTATCCCACCGCTACATTAATTAACATGGAGCACACGAAACACTCTGTGTCATCTCCACGTGTGCTTAAGTCGGAAACGGAAGTTACAAAAAGCAAAGAATATACCTTTTATAAGCTATAAAGCCCATTAGCCTGCGTTGGAAAGCTTTTTATCAGTAAATACTCCGATATAATATTAATTAAGCTGCACTCCTGCATCAATATCGAACAATATTACCAGCGCATAAGTTCATTAATTCCACATCATAAGCAGATTGTGTGTTGAGCCCTTCAAAACTTACTACTCGCATGGTCTCCCAATTACGTTACATCAGTTAATCACTTTAACAAATTGTAGGCCGAAAAATATATTCAGCCAAAACTGTCACATATAAATAAAAGGAGAATAATTAGGTTCAGTTTTATATAAAATAAAACAGCTTTGAAAACATGTAACGCTCGGGTGACATCAATTAAAAGTAATGAAAGACAAAAGACTTTGGAAAATAACACCTAAATCACTGTTAATGTTATAAAAGAGAAAAAATCAACATGACGTTTTTGTATTTTATTCCTTGAATATAATTTTGTGCGTGTGGAATTTGCAATTTGAAATAGGAGATCGGTAATCGTAAGACCAAATTAGAGACGTTCTCGAAAAAGCCAGCTTAATAGACCCCAAACAGAGTATGTACGAATAATAAAATGTGATGAGTTGATGACAGAAAAAAGGTCGTGTAACTCAATAGATAAATCGGAGATAAATAATAATAATAATAATAATAATATTCTACCACATACACAACACCATCTAGTCCAAACTAAGCAGAGCTTGTACTATGGGTACTAGACAATGGATAAACATACATACATACATACTTTTTTTTTTTTGTAAATACATACTTATTATACATAGAAACACCCAGACCAAGACAAACATCCATGTTCATGCACAGTTAAATATAAATAAATCTAAAGTTAGAAATTTGCATTCCTATATTAGTGAGTATTTACATTTATATTATAAAACATATGAAATGGACAGTTATGTGTGAATGAAAATTGGCGTCAGATTATGTCTATTACATACACAAACAATTACGTTTGCAAAAGTAACACGTTACGTTTAGTAATCATAATTCGCTCTCTTAATAAAACAGAGACTTATCTCAATATTTTGGATTAAACAAATTTGAACTCTATTGCAATGATTTAACACAAACATAATATAAGAATTTAGCTTATACAATTAGAGTCCAAATTGCCTTACTTTCAAAATTCGAGTTAAGTCGCTGTTTTATTAAGAGTGCGATATAGTCTGATATATCTGCCCTAATACCTAGAATGCTGACAAAATATCTTTTTTATTACATTTAATGTAATAAAAGCAGCGATAGCTCAGTGGGGAGACCAACAGACTGTGACTCTGACTTACGGAAGTTATATGACTTTTCGAAATTATGTGCGTATTGCTTGACAATTATCGCCTGCTCTGTGCCTCGGAGAGCACGTTAAGCCGTCGGTCCCGGCTGCCATGAACATCTATGGCAGTCGTTATTGGGAAAGTCAGTACCCTCTAATATCCTGACACTGGTCTAGCCTTAGGGTATCGTTAGCCTTCGGGTTGCGGAGGTCAGGTGGCAGCCGCTCCGTGTAATAACTGATATCCAGTCAAATCCGGTTAGACCAGAAAAGCCGACCTCAACTGACTTGGGAATAATTAAGGCTACGGGAGAAGGAATGTAATAAAAAAGATATTTTGTTTGAACTTGCGACACAGTTATAAGTAATCTACTTACTTAGTAATAAATATCTGTGCCTCGGAGAGCACGTAAAGCCATCGGTCCCGACTGCCATGAACATCTATGGCAGTCGTTATTGGGATAGTGTCGACACAAAAAGATCCCACTGGGTCGAAGTGTCGCCGGTCTGCACTGACTGGCCTCCACATATGATACATACATACATAGTAATAAATAGTTTAATCACTTTTAAATGTTTTCTTTTTTTTTAAAGCACCTCGTACAATCTATTCTACGTACAGACAAGGAAGTGTAAATCTTTGGTCTTGGTTTAAGACAACTCGTACAACAAAATGTACTAAAGTAGATTCAGGATCACCATTTAATATATAATTATTTACTTTTGTATAAAGAATATTTTTAGCTATCTCGAGTAAATATAATTGCGAATAATGTGATCTCTCTCCAATCAGTGTATATGGTCTCATAATGGCGATGGCATGAATATACCAACACGTTATATGTTTACTTAAGTATTTTTATGTGCTTACAGCAGACACAGGGGGAGTTCATAAGGGACTTTAAACGAATATGACACGTTATGTGGGTACATAACGATCTAAATGAAGTGCCGTTTTAAAGTACAATGCGACAGCGGTGCTTCTGAAAATTAATCTAATTTTAAAATAGCTTAAGTTGTATTTTGGGTGAGATTAGAAATATTTTATATCGCGTTGTAATTGATTATTAAGTCAATTACAACGCGATACAAAATCATTATAGTCTTACTATGTTTTGTCATGTTGTATGAATTTCTCATGTTAAGAAAGAGCACTTTTGAAGAGAAGTCCTTTTTGTCTTTAGAAATTAATATTGCGGCGATTTTATATTTATATTTTCAATCTGATAACGTTTAACTTTTGCGTTTATTTTAGTTGGAAGAATGGGGCCATTTTGTAATAGAAATCTAGTACATCTATTTTTGGACCGCACAATACTTTGTCATGTGATATTGTAGGCGTCGCCTCTTAAATTAACTGAATGTCAACAAGAAACATGTAAATCATTTTCTTCTGCGTGTATGCATTAATTTAAAAATAAAACAACTTCTTAAAACACTTGCCTTGCGGAAGACTTTACATTTCAACAACGTATACAGAGCGAATATTCTCTACATCCGTTGTTTGTAGACTCAAAACCAATATTTGTGAACCACAGAAATGTTTGTCCTCGTCGTTATATGTCAAGTTTCACCCCGTTGCAAATCTCTCGTCCACAGCAAGAACAACAATGAAAATATGAAAGTCATAGTGTATCGCGTTTGTAATATCCACCAGATATCCCTCAAGCAACATGCATAATTGTATGAAGTATGCATGCTAGAAATAATTATGTAAAGTTGACATTTTGATATTCACGAGAAGAGTCCCCTGTGAACATGGCTGCTGAATAGCAACCGAAGCGTCGGGGAAAGTGTAAAGTTAAATAAATATAGTTTTAATGATTGATAAAATATCCAGTCAACTCCGGTTAGACCAGAAAAGGCGACCCCAAGTGACTTGGGAATAATAAAGGCTAGGGAGAAGAAGATTGAAATAACTTAAATAGAATTACAGTTTAAAATTAGTAGTGTAATAGTTTCAAATTTATGTAATATGAGTGTTTCAAAATAAAAAAATTCTATGTATAAAAATAATAATAATATTCTCTAAACCGATTTCGGTCTTAACGGAGACTGGCCAACTACGCAAGAGATATTATAGTGCACAAGTGTGTGCGCAAACATAAGTGCACTCTCTGTTTCCTAACTCTCATGATCCGATGGGACGGTAATCCGACACCACCAGAGAGAGATCAGGCGCAGGACCAACAGCTTTACGTGCTTTCCGAGGCATAGGGGTGTCTAACACCGCCAACTTCCTAACTCCGGACTGTTATTGAGATTTCTTAACTGAAAAACCCAATAACTGTTTGTTGGCCCGACCTGGGATTTAAACCCGAGACCTCATGCACAGCAGTCGCATTCACTACCGCTGCGCCACGGAGGCAATGTATAACATTCGCGTAAACCACATTATGTAATGGTTATAATTATTAACATCGTGACAGCAGTAATTGCGACTACTCTGCATGATGGTGTGCATGGTCTTGAGGTCGATTACAGTAATCGTTGAGGATACAGATTGTTATGTTATTTTGTTTTTCTGCTAATCAATTCTCAATAACAGCACAAAGCCTGGTACTGTACTCAGAAGACGTCAATACCTCACCCATTATATCCCGCGGAACCTAAAACCTTACTTGTCCCTACGTAGGTGTAATCCACCTCATGATAAATTTGAAAGATCATATGGGTCGTGTATTTATTGTCGAAAGATATGGTAATTAGGGTATAAGGTAAACAAGGCGGAACTGTGATAGTAACTTAATTGTCCGGTTAGAATACGGAAATGAGGTATACACCAAACGAAATCAGCTACAAAATAGTCGTTCTGAATATCAGAAATCATTGACTTACAATTATGAAGAGAAAAGCGTGACAATGAAATAATTGAGTTAAGTAAAACGTATCTATGACTAAAAATTGTTGTACCAAATTATAGATCAGGTAAGGTAATAGGTATGTTAAACATGGCAGTTTATTTCTTAATATTTCATGAGTCTTAAGATCGCCCTTGTTAGTCTATTAGCATCAGATTTGGCTTACGCTTATTATTCATTAGTAGCCACCCGTTAGTCAACGTAGTATTTGGTTTTCTATTAACAAATTCTCAACAGCAGCACGAATTCTGTTTCAGACTGTTCAATAGACCGATACTCTCTGAGGCGGCTCATAGTCCATTATGTAAATATTTAATCCAAGATTACGTATAGGAAACGTTTCTGTGTAATGTTCTTAACTAACTTCAAGCTTCCTTAAGCGTGCCAAGGTGTGGTACTTCTTGCTTATGTATGTAGGTTACCTGTGAGTATAATCCAGCCGTATTCAAGACGTAAGTAAATAGGTACCTCCTAGGTATTCATGCTAAAATAACTGATAGTAATATCAGAATAGGTTGTTATCAAAGGCTAAACGCAAGAGGTGGTTGACAATGTAAATTAAGATGGTAAGGAGAGTTGTTTCCTTTTGCCAACCATTATTTTGGATGAAGAGTGAACGACAAGAGATTAACCAAGAAAATATGAGGCAAGTCAAAAGGTGACAATCTAGCCGAGCGTTTCTCCTACCAGATAGGCGACATTCTAGATGAGAACAGTTCAATAAATCAACAAGCATGCATAAAGAATGGAATGAGAGCGAATAAAAGGGAATGTATATTACAGGATCGTAGTAAGTGGAAAACTCATATTTAGCCTACCTCTCCAGGGAACATGTGAGGCTATGTATGTAAGAATGTTACTATTAAATAGATTACGCAAAGTAATAGGTACTTCATTAAACGTATAATAATTATCTATTTCACAAAGAACGATGATGCCCTAAATGATATAATAATGTTATGCCATAAAAAGTTAAAATTTCAGCTTTATATAAGCTTCAAGCTTATCGTAATTACTAACAACGCGTAAATAATTCCAAGTATTTCTCATTTACACCTACTTTAAGTATGTTGGCAATGAAAACAAACCACTAAACTTACTTAAAAGATCCATCGCGTAAGTTGTTTATCAAGCATTATATAAAGTTATAACTTCATTTGTGGGAGATGGAAAAGTGATTAGCTTTTAAAAACACAGGCACATTGCAAAAAATATTCGAAAATTAAATGTAAGCAAAGCATTTTAGAATATTCGTTTACGTGACCCATGAAATCCCTTACAATAGCATCATAGCAGTATATTTTCCTGAACGCAATGGTAAAGGCATATCACACCTACATCTATAGATAATGTGTAATAGGTGGCTGTGCCTAGAACTGAGCTGTTCGATGACAATAGGTTTGACTAAATTGTCTTACGTTTACGCAAATGATGTACATTACGAATGTTATTATAATATTAAGATGGTACCTACTACCTCCTTAGTCTCCCCGTGAACTGCTGAAAAGCAACCAAACGTCGTTGAAAGTGTAAACTTAATAAATATAAATAGTTTAAATAATTTAAATAGCTTAAATAGTGGTCAGTTTCAAAAATATGTAATTAAAGTGTTTTAAAATAAACAACGCGATACAATCCGAATAAAGCAGATTACGAACCTATGGTTCTTTAGGCACCCTTCTCTATCACATGACTATGGTTCCTAATAATGAGTTTATCTCCTATATAAGCTCTATTCCTAGATCTTGCAAATGTGCTATTGCGCTTTGCTAAATAACATTTACATGCCTAGCATGGACATCACAATGAGCAGAGGAACGCGGTCTCACGCTAACTCTACTGAACTACCGAAGCAGTCAAAAATAATAAAGCTCCGTTTGTATATAATTTCTGTAATGGTTGGCGCACTCCACAAGTGGTCAATTAAAATAATTGTGGGTTAATTGTGTCGCCGTTAAAAATTCAGCACGGTCCGCAAATGGCCGGTTTTCAGCAAGTATGCAAAAGATTATTTATTCGTTTGACACGACCAGGGCAGGCGGTACTCAGACAAATGTATCATTGGATACTGGTACTTAAAATGTATAAAGTAATTTACAGTCCCAACTTTGCATGAAACAAACTAGAATGTTGCATTCATGAGGTTAATATACAATACAATATCAAGTCCCTGGAGAAGTATCTTTAAAAGTAATTGCAAAGTTTTTGACTGCGAATTTCCATCTAAATTATGTAGAAACTGGATAATTTTAATGCGTACTGGATTTAAAGTAATTTAAAGGACTTCAGTACGGGAAAGTAAAATGCTCATTATAAAAAGGTATGTTGCGTGAGAAATATATTTAACAGAGAACTTGTGTACCGTTAAACATTTACGTTTGGATAGAATAAATCTGTAATAGATGGACGTTACCATTGTAAAATGAGCAGCGATAGCTCAGTGGGGAGACCAACAGACTGCAATGCAGAGGGTCTCGGGTTCGAACCCACGTCGTGCACCTCTGACTTTCGGAAGTTATATGACTTTTCGAAATTATATGCGTATTGATTGACAATTATCGCCTGCTCCGTTCCTCGGAGAGCACGTTAAGCCGTCGGTCCCGGCTGCTATGAACATCTATGGCAGTCATTATTGGTAGACTGTCGACACAAAAGATCCCACTGGATCGAAGTGTCGCCGGTCTGCACTGACTGGCCTGACTGACATAAGATACATACCATTGTAAAGAGAAAAAAAAAGAAAAAGAGTATGCTATAAGCATCCTGTTATATTTTATTTAAGATAAAACAGCTAGTTCTACGTTAAGATCTCTGTATATGTCGCGAATGAAAATCCATAGCTTCTACATATACCTATGTATACTCCTTCGGTACATAGGTATGTATTACGTAAACTTATGCCTAAGTAAAAGATAAGTACAGGTTAACTCTATAAAAGGCCACTGCAGCCTATTGATTCTCCAAATCAGAGTTTGCTATCATTCGTGCCTTACTGACGCTGTAAGAATATTATGGTTGTGTTACAGCTAACGGAATAAAATTTACTGATACCTCTGTTGGTGAAACCGGGTGCTTAAATAAGCTTTCTCACTGTACTCAACATTTTATGTAGGTGTGTGTTTTAATGAACTCTGGCATCTCTACTGAACACAATTTTATGTAGATAGCTCCGATATTTAGTAAAGCGGGGGCTTTATTGAGAGCTGCATCCCACGCACAGATATCTAAAAACGCCTTATTGTACATATCAATACATATTTATATGGGTATAAAATTATATAATGTAAGGAATATATTATATGATATGACTTTTTCATTGCTATTCGAACAAAGGCACTTGATTTTAGGAGTTATTGTAATAAATAATAATATATGTCATCAGTTAGTCGCAAAGGCACGTCATTACGAAAATTATTGTCGGTTACGTAGTTGGATTTATGACGCAAAATGATAAGAACTATGTTGTTCTGTAAATTTGAGATACTCGAAGTAGATACAAATATACTTAGAATAGACCATTTTTCCTTACGTCTTTTATTTGGTTCGTTCTAAATTTATTATAAGGGAGTCTGCCCACTACCCCGTCTCATACCATGACCGTACTATGACCGTGTTAGGAACGTGTCAGGCAAAAAAATATTCTTTATAAGGAAATGTATAAGACTATGCCCACTAGACCGTTCCGTCACCGACCAGCAGTTCCTATAGCAGGGCTTATCGTGTTGCTTTTCGTGTCTGATACGTTCCTAGCACGGTCATGGTATGAGACGGTGTAGTGGGCAGACTCCTTAAAACCATTCAGTTACTGCTGACTGAGTTTATTCGGATTCTAATGGAGATGACAAAATATAAAAACAATACATGAAGACTTATCTGCGCGCGAAATATCACCATTGCCATTTATAGTTGACTGACAAAAACTGACTGAAAATTCCTCAGACTAGAAAAGGGCCCAGAAGACTATCTGGGCCCTTTTCTAGTCTGAGGAATTTTATGACGTTGCCTAAACTATTCATTTTTATATATTTATTTTAATATTCGCACGCTTATGTAATAAAAGAGATATTTTGCTGAGTATTTTGGATTAAACAAATTTAAACTCTGTTGCAATTACATAATACAAATAGATATATTATTAGAATTTTAGTCATACCATTAGAGTTCAAATTGCCTAAATTCCAAATGTCGAGTTAAGTCGTTGTTTTATTAAGACTAGGTATTTTGCGCCATCCCTGTTCATTTTTATTTCTTATAAGTTAGTTATATTAATATCAGTTTAGTTGTATACACAGATCAGGTTTATATGTATTGTCCATCCAGTACGCCGTATTTGATAACAATAAAACAATTCGAAAAAATATATACTCATGTTCATGTTTAGATAGATTTAAGTACCTGTTACTCAAATCCACTTATTTCCGTAGATTTCCTCCTGTTTTCTTTTAATTTAAGCTAAATGATATTCTGAACATCCATTATGCTTTTAAAATGAACTGAAAAATACGAATAACATTTTATTATGATATTATTATGAATTGTTTATTAATTATGTAACAATTTTTTTTATGTATGCGTGATCGGTTTGTAGTAGAACTTGTTTTTTCACGTTATATGCACTTTAAGGAATTATTGAAAAGTAGAGAAACGATTGAGAACTAAAGAAGTAGATACTGTGTTTTTGTAGTAGTCTATAAATCATTATTTATTATATTTTACTTTCCTTTATTCTTTTTATAAAGTTAAATTCCGCAAGAGGAATAATTCCTGTGTCGCGGAGTACGTTTCGAACATTAATCTAACAACAAAATTATATAACGGCTTACTGTTCATTGCCGCAATGCATCTGTCCGACATTTATACAGATTTAATCTGTTACAGTCCTTGAGAACTTTCCACGGGACTGGCTTAGCCTAGTGCGGAAGGTTATGCTAAAATTGTAATATGTTTAAGGTCTTGCCTGTGTACAAGTGTTGTAACTCTAAGAATTGTAAAATTACTTAATGGAAATAAATTTATTATTATTATTTCGGGCAATATTATATTTCGTTATTCAAAGTGCGAGCACTTAGAAAATATATAATATAGTTAGTAGGCGACTCAAAGTGTTTGAAATCGACAAAACTGTTAATAAAACTACCTATCATCGTGGGTATCATAAAATAATGGATGAAAACATAAATCAATATCTCTCGAAATATTTCTGGAACGATACTTTATAACGGTCGTATAGTTATTTTCGAACATGTATAAAACAACATTTGGCGACATGAAATACCGATGCCGAGTTACTAAGTAATATTGATTAAATAAATGATTTTATAAATTTTCTGGTTGCTTCTATGTATAATATATATGAATTTCCAAAAAAATTATGTATGTTTAATATATGTATGTTTATCCATTGTCTAGTACCCATAGCACAAGCTCTGCTTAGTTTGGGCTAGATGGTGTTGTGTGTATGTGATAGAATATTATTATTATACATATATTCCGACTACGAATATTATTATACTAGCTGTGCCCGCGGTTTAACCTGCATTAATAATTACTGCGCCGCCCCCATGGATCGTAGCGTGATGTTATATAGCATATAACCTTCCTCGATAAATAGGCTATCTAAAACTAAAAGAATTTTTCAATTCGTGCAGTAATTCCTGAGATTAACGCTTTCAAACAAACTCATCAGCTTCATAATATGAGTACAGATTTATATGTCTCTCTATAGATGTTACTTCCTGTCATATATGTAACTTATTAAATAGGTACCTATATATATATATAGGTATAATAAGCAGCGATAGCTCAGTGGGGAGACCAACAGACTGCAATGCAGAGGGTCTCGGGTTCGAACCCACGTCGCGCACCTCTGACTTTCGGAAGTTATATGACTTTTCGAAATTATGTGCGTATTGATTGACAATTATTGCCTGCTCCGTGCCTCGGAGAGCACGTTAAGCCGTCGGTCCCGGCTGCCATGAACATCTATGGCAGTCGTTATTGGGAAAGTTAGTACCCTCTAATATCCTGACACTGGTCTAGCCTTAGGGTATCGTTAGACTTCGGGTTGCGTAGGTCAGGTGGCAGCCGCTCCGTGTAAAAACTGATATCCAGTCAAATCCGGTTAGACCAGAAAAGCCGACCCCAAGTGACTTGGGAATAATAAAGGCTAAGAGAGATGAAGATTAAATAGGTACCTACTATCAAAGGCTGACTATTTCATGACACCAAAATTAATATTTCTAAATTGTTCTATGGAACTCCTGCTTTTCCTTGTAAGGTTAGCAACGTGTGTGAGGGATACAGCTGATGTTATAAAACGGCTATATTCTACGGTAATCCTTGGCTATTAGGTCTGCCGTAGGCTTGCTTACTAAATTGGTAATCTGTTAAATTTATTGAAGTACTTATTTTTAATATATATACTTATTTATAATTCCAGTGTAACGGTGAACTTTACAAAAAATCAAACAGTGGACGCACAGAATAACCAAACTCGGTACATCTGTTTGTGGATCTCACAAATTTTTGCCACGCGTAGGAATCGAATCCACGACACACAGCGCAGCGGCAATGGCGAGATAACCATTTAAACTATCACTACGCTAAAGATTACCTCGTTGGTGAAACATTTTTGACAACTATTTGGCGTCAAATTTTATTCAAGGAAATTCAACATCCGCCGTAAATCTGCATACATAAATATTTTCTTTAATTATAAGCTATATATTCTAAGTTATTTAACATTTATAACACATTATTCAAGCAGTACAAACAGGATGGTTACATATAAAACCCTTCCCTTTTTAGATTTTAAATCCTCTTCGTTTTTGCGATATTTGTACGAGTAGGGCTTTCCCATTTTCCGGCAAAACAAGCTATGTAAATTGCATTTAGCATATCAAAAAGGCCAGCGTATAGCAACAATACGAATAATTTTTTCAGTTAGTTTGTCTATTGCAATTGTTGCAGATTGTGCTTTAATAAAAGCACGTTGTTACGCAGTCATTTCTAATGGATTTTTACGGGTATGTTATGTATTATTATTATTTCATGCGATCTCGGTGAAGCATGTCTACATTTTCAGATTCACATCAAGAATTGCCTTGCTTTGGCATTTTCTTCCTTATTCTGTAATGCATCATTTTATCATTTATGATTTGCGTTCTTGCTTTGCATAGCATGTGGAAAGATTTTATTTAGTAGAAATACGAGTTAGAATCAAAACTCCTGCATTTACGTGTAGTACACAGAGCGACACATCAACCTAGACTGTTTGGACTTTGAACTATTAGAAGTTGAACGCTGCGAATCGTGTGAGAGGGTGCGTTATATTTTTGTTACGCTCTATCCTTACCATTACATCGACACCACTATGCACTGTCCCTTTCCGAAAATTCTCTTTTTTTTGTATATAGCGTAGTAATGCGTATATAGGGTAACTTACTTGATGTGTAGCCGTGTGTACATCTCTTTCTATTCTTTTGGGGCAGTAAGCGTGTTGTTTAAAATATTATAATAGTAATAATATTCTACCACATACACACAACACCGTCTAGCCCAAACTAAGCAGAGCTTGTACTATGGGTTCTAGCCAATGGATAAACATACATATATACTTTTTTTTTGTAAATACATACATATTATACATAGAAACACCCAGACCAAGACAAATAGCCATGTTCATGCACACAAATGTTTGACTTGTGCGGGAATCGAACCCGCGACCTCAGGCGTGGCAGTCGGTTACACTAACCACTACGCCATCGAGGCCGACGATTATAATTTTGTTGTGGGCAAGTATTTATTTTCATTGACAATCTTTTAAGACGTTGCATTCCTTGAAATAATATATCTGTACGAAGAAAGTTCGACGATTACAAACCTGTCTGATACTTCACCAATTATAACTCAATGTGATAATTACAAACTAAAATCTTTTAAAACTAAATTTAAAGTATTGAACGTATTTTTAGCTGCAGATTTTCCCATCAGTTTCTCGAGCAAAGTAAGACAAATGACAATATCAGATTATTATGTGGTTGATTCTATTCCTAAGACCTATTTTATCGAATAATCTTAGCAGACATCTTGAAGAGGAATAAGTTACTGAATCTATAATGGGGGAGGTATTAATGTGTCATTTCTACTAAGTTTAGGATGTTCATCCAAGCATGGTTTTATCTCTTGTCAACTATGATTAAAATGTTATCTGTCTATACGAGAGTATACAACTAGCTTTTGCTACTAGCTTCGCTCGCTTGGGAGAATACTTTAATTCTGGATGAATGAAACCTATGTCCTTTTCTGTATTTTTAACGACGTGTGTGCGAAATTTCATGATGTTTGGTTGAATACTTGAAAACATTATAAACTAACAAACAAACTCACATTGGTCGGCCTCGATGGCGTTGTGGTTAGTGTAACCAACTGCCACGCCTGAGCTCGCGGATTCGATTCCCGCACAAGTCAAACATTTGTGTGCATGAACATGGATGTTTGTCTTGGTCTGGGTGTTTCTATGTATAATATGTATGTATTTACAAAAAAAAAAGTATATAAGTATGTTTATCCATTGTCTTGTACCCATAGTACAAACTCTGCTTAGTTTGGGCTAGACGGTGTTGTGTGTATGTGGTAGAATATTATTATTATTATATTATTATTGCAATTAATAATATTAGTAAGGATTATAATAAATTGGTCAGCGATTATTTAACTATACTTACGCATAAATTTTAGCTTGCCAAGAAAATCGTTGTTTATTAATTATATCAATATGTAGTTTTAGTAAAGTAAGTAAAGCTATGGAATGGATATTAACGGAATGACGTAATGATCCTGGCAACATCTCTAAAAGAATACTGTACCAACTACTAGTATACGCAATACTAGCGACTCACCCCGGCTTTGCACGGGTAGTACAAAACCTTAACAAATTATACACCTAAATAAATGAAAATAAGTTTATTTTTCACCAAACATAATTTTACAATGTCGCACAATGTGATATTTCAACTATACTCCATTTGGTTAGGTTCTTAACTAAAGGTAAACAATCCTAATGTGTCATTTTATCTAAAAACGCAGTTTAAAAATAAAATCCTGCTGATGATCAATGTAAATACAACAATAACGATTACTAAATCAATTGAACTGTTAGTTTAAGCAGTAGTTTATTTGTTTAATATGTGTTTGTGTAAAAAGTCACATCAAGATTGTTTACCTTTAGTTATGTACCTAACCAAATGGAGAATAGGTAGCAAAGTAAATATGTAACAAGTAGCATATTATGAGAGGTGGACAGGAGCCTAAACTAGGGAAACCCTGTATTTCAGGTCTCCTGGACACTAACCCGTGACTTTGTGAGTGTTTGTTCTACTTCATAAGTTTTATGAAACCTGTGCGTGCGTGTGTCAGTGTGTGTGAGTGTGTGCGTGTGTGTGAGCGTGTGATATGTGACACCTAAACCTTCCTCATGAATCACTCTGTATACTGGTAAAACCGCATGAAAACTCGTTTAGTAGCTGTTGAGTTTATCGCGAACAGACACAGACAGACGCGGCGGGTACTTTGTTTTGTGATATATAGTAGAAACAACTAGAAAACTTTTTTTTTGATATGTCGTATCGGTTTATATATATTTAAAAATATCCCTTTCAAGGTGCTAGCTTTTAAGGTAAACGATAATATAGCAGTGTCCTTTTTAATTTACAAAAGTAAATGTGATTTAATTGCTTATTGCACTAATGCATGCGTACTAGATCAGTTTGCATTATAAATATGTCAAGGTATAGGTCTATGTTCAACAAAAATAAGTATTAATTCATATGTCATTTGCGTAAATGGATTTTAATTATAACTAAAAGCTTCACAACAATAGTTGTACCCTATAGGGGTAGCAAATTTTGAAATATTGGTCTTTATCAAAAAGCACTATTAGTTGGCGAACTTTAATTTACGAAATATCAGATGCAAATGGCCACATAAGTACGCTGGTCGACTTTATAGTTTTATCAATTCAACGACCATTTCAACCACGCTTGTGCACAAATATGTATCATGTAGGTATTGCGCCGATTATTTACAATAAGATACCCAAATGTTGGCAGCAGCAAAACATAGGTTTCGAAAGTGTTCCTATATTATTTATTAAACTTTCTGGCAGACAAATCATACGGCTAAACCCAGGAATTCTTAAATGAAAAGATGTAGTTTTTGTAAGTAAGTACCTATTCAATTATATTGAAATAATTATAAATAAACATTTGAATGCCACATAACGACCAAACATGACTGATCTATAATATTTTATATTTTAACCTAATGTTTAAACAAATAAAATCCTCTTTATCAGAAGTAAAACTTCGACAGCCATACGTTTTCAGGCGCCTTTACACAATGCTTACCAAACAGTAATAGGTACTAAGGTAAACCTTTTGTAATATAAATGTAGGAACATTAGGTGGATGATCTACAAGTTTAATACTAGGGCTATCATTTGTTGTTACCCATATTCCCAGTGGTTACGAGAGTGCTAAGGTAACTGGTTGGTACGTTCAAATTGATTCTACATAATTAAACAACGCGGCTGTGTTATATCCAAACAACTTTTATAAGAAACGCGAAGGCTTTTTGATTTGTTTCATAGGCCTCATTGTTAAGGTTTTATTGCGTGTAAACCTGATAATAGAATTTATTAAAAATGTTGTGTTTGTAAGTAGTAAAATTTTATTTATCGATTATTTTTAACGTATCACAGTTATGGCAAGAAATGCCATCGCTATATCGGTATCACATCAGTGTGACGACGATATTTTTACATATCTTTTAGATTCTGGGCAACCATAAGATATAATATTTTATACCGATCCTAAATAACTTGACTTAAAGATATTGATCTGCACTACCAATATTTTATGAGCTGTTGCATAGATGACTCTACTCTACTCTACCACCACGTTGATCATTTACGAGTTGGCAGACTTGACGCATCTTGACAACTATTAATGTAATTCTAGCCGTGCAGATTTTGATTCCGATTATATAGCAAAAACTTATTTGAGATAATACATTGTAACGTAAGTTCCTATTGAAAGAATATTTATTATTAAAAGTATAATGATATGCACATCTCTATTAAACAATTTTAATACTTTGTCGACCGTTTATGTTATACGCTTTAAAATATAAAAATATGAAATAATATTAAGTACACTGTTTATGTAAATCTTAGTAAGTCAAATAATCACAATATGTTTTATATAAACTCATTAATTTACTCTTAATTTTCTATTTACATCTATTTTTAACATACGAAGTAGTACCTAGTTATAACAGTTGACATGGATCTCACATTATATTCTATATATAGTTAAAAGAGGAACCCGGTACTCTCACACGGCATGTCCTCCTATCCACTTCAACAATTGCGATAGGAAAAGGTTGACGATATGAAACTATTGTCACGAGTATTGTCAAGAGAAATAGACCGTTGGGCCTTTCCAACCTCACCCAATTAGTAAAATGCGGCTTCAAAAACAAAACGAGACAATATTGTTACACAATTTTTCCTTTCGATGGGCCTATCTTCGACAGGTTGGCAGAAAATGAACATTAATTAAATGAGATATCACAGCTATCAAATTGGTTGACTCGTTTGTGGTGAAAGTAAAATCGGTATCTTTATTTTACCTCAATAATTTTATATTGAAAATAAGGATCTAAATTTATTTTAGATTACTGATTGGCTACAGGTAGCGTGTTTGTCGAAGTTTTATATCAATAAAGAGGGTAAAAGTGATAGCTACCTATAACATAATAAAATATGTATTGTTTCGTGTCACAATCTTTTGTCTGCGGTCCATATTCTTGTTATGAAGTCTCTAGCCTCAGTGTAATAAATATCACAAAAACAAAGTCAAATGTATACGTAAATTGCATTTTAATTCAGATTAGCACTATTTTAAACAGTTTTTATTATGAGAATTGGCACTGATTAGCTATGAACTATATATCGAATTTAGGTCAAGGTTAAGATTCAGAATACATGAAAATAAAAATTATTTTTATGAATTGATTGTTTTCCTTACAAAGACTATATGAATACGTAATTATTTCATTAGCGGACTCCTGCGTTTGCTGCACGCCTTCACCAAAGTGCGCAATGGCTTAAGTAGTTATATCGCTGGTATGCAGGACGGAGCTGTGCGTTTCATCCCGACATGAGAACATTTTGTGTATCCACAATTAGTATTAAGTGTAGGTGTTTTATACGAAATATGTAAAGTAGCCTGCTATGCAGTAACTATAGTAATGCGTGTATTGTCTATTTAAATAAGAAATTTTAGTACCTTAGGATAATTTCTATTACTTATAACCACACAATTTTTCAATTTTTTTTATTGCCATTTGTGGCAGTCATGTGGTCCACCTGATGGAAAGTGGTAACCGCTGCTCAAGGACTTTAGCAATGTCAGGACTCAGCAAAGCCGCTGCCTACCGTGAAAGAAGAACTCTCTTTAAACCTCGTTTGAAGAAGGACATATCATAGCGTTCGAGAAACACCGAAGCAGGCTGTTCATTCCAGAGCTTGCACGTGCGTGGGAGAAATGATCGCTGAAAGCGTACCGTCTTGGATTTGATCGCTTCCAGGTGATATGGATGAAACCTACTTCGTTGTCGAGTGGTACGATGATAGAAAGGGACAGAAAGGGAAATAACAGCATTTGTACACGTGATTGAAAATGCCATGATTGGTAAAAGTATACATATTTATAACACTGTAAGTTACATGTTATTAACCTTAAAATGTACATTTTCTTTAAATGCGCTGGAAAATAAAAACTTAATAAACTATTGAGAATCGATAGTCTATTTTTGATATCAATTTTCTTTATCAACTTTTCGAAAGCATATGTCTGCAAATCTTTTGTTGTGCCTTCGGCGGGAAATTGGTTCACTAGGCTTCTATTGTTTCTTTAAAATAAGCGGAAAATATTGCGAACGGCTGCGCACGAATTTTGAACCCGAGTGTTGAATACGCGAACATTCATAGTACCTATGCATGTACACATCGAATTCGAAACATGTGATATTGATTTTGTCACTTTTTATGTAAGCCAAATTAAGTGAAGTATGCACTATGCATATAACTTTATCGGTTTTGTAAAGAAATCTTAACTACAGCATAGCAACTGACATTTCTTTTCAGAACGGATCATATTGCTGCTTTTGTGCTGGCCCGTAAACGTCAGTAGGCTCGCATCTTATTACTTACGTGGTATTTAAAAGCTTAAATGGCGAAATATGGGTTTTATCCCTTTGGAGATAAATAGATACGTGTGACTATGTATGTATGTAAAACGCAATTGTAAAAGGCGGATGACTTGTAGTCAAATCGCATTTCAAGGTATTTCACGAGACAAACATTTTATTGCACCCTTACTAATATTATAAATGCGAATGTGATTTTTTTTGTTTGTTTGTTACGCTTTCACGTTTTAACTATCGGGGGGTTCAGAATAGGACAGACCACTTTTCATCCAGAAAATAGTACTGTTACAAACCTAACCTAATCTAACATACATTTATGCGAGCGAAACCGCGGGCAAAATCTAGTATTAAATATATGAATCTAATTAAACCCAGTCAGGGTTTATTGTTAAGGAAGATATATTATTAGGGAAGTATTCAAATAACGCATTCTATAGCCGGTTCCCGTAAGAACTTCGGGGATAAAAGTATATGAAAAAATTAGTTTCCTATATATATCTTAATAACTTTGTGTAAACATTTCAAGTCAATCCATCGACTACTTTATTGAGTGGTAGGGCCACGCTGGTTACAGCATGAATGGGCCGGCTAGACCGTGGAAGTACCACCCTCTCACAGAAGATCGACGTAAAATAACAGTATCTGTTATGTTTCGTTCGGTGAGTGAGAGCGCCGGAGACCCAATCACCCTTCCCTTCCCAAACCCCATCCTACTCCATTTGCCTTTTCCTTCCGGTAGGCAGCAATTTGGTTGTGTTTTTTGACATTGCTTCTGTAATACTAAGAAAACACAGTCAACACAGTCATGTGTATGAGCCACGGTTCTCGCTTACTATCAGGTGGGCCGCTGGCTCGTATATCACCGATGAACGCAATAAAAAAAAGACTACTCTCAAGATTTCCTGCCGCGAAAATACGGAAACTATTTTTATATATAAGTAAAATATTTTTCTTGGAACTGTACTGAATTGTAGATGTGGCAGATATGTACATCAATCAGTGTCAATAAAACAATCAGAACATGTCAATCAATCAGCATATCGAACAGAAATTAACTTCTGATTGATTTCCAGTAGACGAAGTAAGACCGATTATGATTGGTTCAGTAGTAACTGAACCAATCATAATCGGTCAATTGGACTAGAACCATAAATAACGCGTATGTAATCCAATATCTCTATATCAGATTGGTTTGGTTAGAATTTATACACCTCTATACATACAAGCAAGTTTTCAGCGTTGAGTTTGTTTTACGTAAGACGCACACGGTAAACACACTTCGTTTGCCGCGTTTGCGTCGTCCAAGATGCCATGCGGCTTACGCTACGATTGAGTGAGTTTAGCGCAAAACTGTAGCGTAGCAATAGCTTTATATCTAACTAGCTTTTGCTCGCGGTTTCGCTTGCGTAAACTTAGGTAAGTTTACGTTAGTAATAGTACTTTATTTTTAAATAAAATATAGCCTATGTTACTCGGTGATAATATAGCTTTCTAATGGTAGAAAAACTTTTAAAATCGTTTAAGTAGTTTTTGAGTTAAATCCTTACAAACAAACATAAAATCAAATCTTTACTCTTTCTAATATTAGTATAGATAAAATAATACGCAGCAACTGCAGTGCGTTCAACGCACCGTAAGACGCATTAATGAACCAAGCGATTTAGTTCGTCTTGCGTTTGGTCGGCAATATTAGTAAAACATCAGCCTTTTTTAATAAGTTAGACACATTACTGATAGCATCTCTTATTAGTATAGAATCCTCTATTCTATTCTAATAGTAAATATACTTAAGTTTTATGACTATACTTCTTCTTTTTTCAAGTCAACGGTTTTCATTTTATTTGGGCCCGTGGGACCACATTCACTGCAGCAGCTACTGTTGCGCTCGTCAAGTCGAGAAGAGTGCAGATGCAGGACACATCTTCTTATTTGATACGGATATAATTTATTTTTAAGCAGATTTTGCATTAACGAACCCTATTTTTAGGAACACTAGAAATTGAACGGAAGCATAGCGTAAAGAATTTTGTTTGCCTCCATTTTAGAAAACTAGATAGTTGGTTAACTGCACGGATGGCGAAATGGTTAATGTGGTCGCCTCGTCACATACAAAACTTTGTGTGATTCACAAATGGTTGTTCCGAGTCTATCCGCTTTGAATGATTGTCCCCAGCGACCTCGAAATTATTCCTAGTGCGGGAGTTGTATTTTTTTAATATAAAAAATATAATATTACGGCAAAGAGAACATAAAGTTTAATTTCGTAATTGTTATCTTATATAATTTCAGCAGTGATAATTGCGCGGCTATACTCATTACTCGCGTAGCCTTAGCAAATAATTATTAACTATTCAAACATTGAAACAAGTGAGAAACGGCAATGGATTGCCGTAAATCTTAGAGTTCGAAAAACAATATACCTAGGCAAAGGTCACGTGACCTTAAGGTCAGAGGTCATAGGTCATAGTCATTTCGTGGGTATATCGACTATGCTGAGTCGAATAACGTTGACAGCGAGTCTCTAGCACTTACGGTTCTTGAGTTGAAAGTTGTATAACAGACAGACGGACGGACAAAGCTGTTGTATAAGAGTTTTTTTAACTCTAAAAACCAATAGAGAACTTTATAAACATTCAGGCTCAATTAGTTTTGTATCAAAATAAAAATTATTTTTTGCTTCTCTCATAGAATAAAATATGAGAGTAGTTACACATCGTGACACTATGTTGGCTGTCAAGTACTTTTAGATTAGGCGCTGACATCAAAAGAATCTGACCGCTTTATCGTCTATAACTAGTCTTCGTGTTGGCCTTGCGAGGTCCTTGTGAAATTTTCGTAGCGTTAATCTTCTTTGTATTTTTGAGTAGGATATGTAAGGAGAAAAAATTTATATACCTATTAATAAACAATCCACACAGATATGACTTTGTGTGAGCTTTGACACTATGGCATAAAAGGATGCATTATGCTTTTATCATTTACTAGCAATCTCTCAATAACAGTACTTCTTTCCGAATGCTGACAACGTGTATGCGAAATTTCGTGATGATTGGTCGTGTAGTTCGCTGTGAAAGCGTAACAAACAATTAAACTCACACTTTTGAAGTTCACAAAGATTGAACAATCTTAGGGATGTGCATCTTAAGTATTATAGAGAATTATCTGATATAGTGTAAGCAGAAAAAATAAATGATGACAAGATCTCAGGTTGAAATCAATTTACACATCTGCCTATATACATGTATTATAAGTAATGCTTTTCTCTTTCACAGATATTATCTTAAGTAAATACGTGTGGCTACGAGGCTAATACTCACATATATACAGTGTTAGTGTTCATAATGTGCACATATTAAAATAAGTAAAATTATGCTGCTGTTGGACTACCACGCAGAGGTCTCGAGTTCGATCCTAAAGCGCGCATCTCTGACTTTCCGAAGTTATGTGCGTATTAAATAGTTAATTATCGCTTGCTATACCGGTGAAGGAAAACATCTTGAGGAAACCTGCATGTCTAAGAGTTCTCAATAATGTTCTCAAAGATATGTGATGTCTGCCAACATGCAGTGGGCCAGCGTGGTGGACTATGGCTTAACCCTTCTCACACTGAGAAGAGGCCCGTGCCCAGCAGCGGGACATTTTAATACAGGGCTGATATTATTATATTTATTATTATGCTTAATTTATTGGCATAAAACATACATAAAAAAATAAAATATATATGCCGATTTTAAATGTATTGTTTGCTACTGTGACTCCCGTATAAACAAAACAGTGTAACCAGTGTAACTTTCAAACTAAATGATCTATCACGACTAAATATACTCGATAATTTATAGAAATTTAAAGGAGTGTTTATAAAATAAAAATTGGGGAATAAACTGTGCTCAATTGAATATTGCAATAGCTTTTTTAACAAAATTCTCTCTTTACAATAATTGTTGAACTTCTCAAAAATAAGATACCCTTTATGCATTTTTTATCAATTCGAGTTATTCTCCATCGTATTAGCTACCTTTTTTAATTTTTAAATACGGTTTTTGTCAATCAAATTGAGCAGTTTCCCTTTTTTTAATATGTCACACTGCTTATTAATGGCCAACACGCAGAGAGTGTGTGAAATTTAATCTATAGTAGTACAACTTACCTGCAGGGGTGGCACCGACATTTATTTATAGAAGTCATTTATAAACTAGGGTATATGTACTTTGTACTTGTTACAAATATAAACAAATAAGTCCGTGTTATGAGGTAGGACGTTAAATGAGTTGCAATTTATGAAAACTATAAATATAAATTGTCATCGGCCTTTAAAATATTCTGTATTATACAAGTCTGACGGGCAGACGGTGACTTGCTAACTAGAGGGATCCTCAAACATCAGACAGTAGATATTGAAATGAAAGCTATCCAGTATACCCTTTCTAATTAGTTTATTATAAAGGTTTATTTACTTTTCCATAAAGAAAGTGAAACTTAGTGTAAAATCACAGGAAAATATGACATCAAATAAATTAACTGTTTTCTAAATGAAATATTTAAGACCTTTTTGTTAATTGTTTTTGGATGACCGTTCCCTGGGTAATGGATACATTTTCATTGTGAAAATTTCACTAATTAAAATATACTACAATGTTTTGTCCTTGTTAACTTTACATAATAGTCAGACAGACATAGCTTTTACTTGTAAGTTGGCATTATTTTAAATTGAATGTTATGTTTACCTAAGGCTTATATTATATTGTAATTAAATACAGTCTTCTTGTTTTTTACGAATGTAAGTATTGCGTTATTATGATGAAATATATATTAAAAATCTTTAATTTTCGATACGCACCAAAGTCATATAATTGGTATGAAAAATAGATGAAATATCTATATGTAAGTATGTTGTGCGCTCGGAGAATAAATAATAGAAGAAATATTTGGCATATTAAAATTGAACGATTGCGGGCAACAAAGTGAATGGAGCTCTACGCGCTTTTATGAACAGTCGAAATGTTTCCGAAAAAGCACGTTTGGCTGTTCATAGAGGACTATTAGTGCCCACACTTATGTATGGAAGTGAAAGTTGAGTATGGCAAAAGAAGCATGAGAGCAGAATAAATGCTGTAGAAATGAGAGCGCTGAGAAATATATGTGGCGTGACTCTGAAAGATAGAATAAGGAATAGTGTGATTAGAGAGAGATACGGCATGAAAGTGGATATAGTGACAAGAATAGAAAAGGGTATGTTAAGCTGGTTTGGGCATGTAGAAAGAATGGACGAGGAAAGACTGACTAAGAAAGTTTATAAGGCTAGTGTGAATGGAACAGACGCAAGAGGAAGACCTATGCGAACGTTTCTTGATCAGATCGGAGGCGTTCTGGCCAAGGCCAGGTTAAGAGCACCTTGAATCGACGGGCGTGTATGAGGAATGTGATGAAAGTGAATGAAACCAGAGAAGTGTGTCAGGATCGTAGCAAATGGAAATCCGTAGTCTCTGCCTACCCTGGGAAACAGGCGTGAATCTATGTATGTATTAAAATATAATATTTGGAGGATTGCATAAACCTTTAGAATTAATTAAATAGATTAAGCTATGATTTTTTTTATTCACCTTCTGAATTACATCCTAATTTCAACTGCTGGACGACGTCTAGCTATTACTAAATAATCGAACATAATACGTACATGTTCCGTTCGTTTCAGTTCCGATACAGATTTATAAAATATCATACAGTTTTCATAGATACTTGGATTTCCTTAGGGTTGAACCTTAGATGAAATCCCAAGCAAAGATATAATATTGTTCTTAAGAATAATCCCAAGGTAACGACTGGGCTCGTACCCTATCACATTCCACCATCGTAATCTTATCTAGCTGCACGTTATACGCTTTCTGTCCATATCTCTATCATGTCGGCCTGGATGGCGTGTAGTAGTAGTGATAAGTGTAACCCACTGCCACGCCTGAGTTCGCGGGTTCGATTACCGCACAAGTCAAACATTTGTATGCATGAACATGGCTGTTTGTCATGGTCTGGGTGTTTCTATGTATAATATGTAAGTATTTACTACTACTTACTACTACTACTATACTACTACTATTTACAAAAAAAAAGTATATATGTATGTTTATCCATTGTCTAGTACCCATAGTACAAGCTCTGCTTGGTTTGGGCTAGATGGTGTTGTGTGTATGTGGTAGAATATTATTATTATAACCATAAGACACGGATCTGTGACCTCTGGCCGATACAAACATGTTTGCCAATATGCATAAGGCTATTAAAAATTCTCTCAAAACACAGCATACATTTTGTCTTGTCTGTGTGTTTGTTATTCAAGTGTGGTGATTTTGTACTGTTACGGCTTGATATAATAGTCCAATGTTGATTCCACCCGTGGACGTCTTTTGCCTTTTGACAAAATTCCTTTTATGTCAAAGTTAACGCCAGCAAGTAGATAAAAATCAGTACTGCACGGATGGCGTTGAAGTGCGCCGTGCTGTGGGTTCGAATCCCACACGGAACAAAACTTTGTGTGATCCACAAATGGTTGTTTCGAGTCTGGGTGTTCTTTGTGTACGTTGTTCGAATGTTTGTAAAGACGCCCATGACAAAGGATTCATTCTAAGTGCGGGAGTTGTCTTTTAATAAAAAAAATTGTATGAAAATCACATTTTCTCGAAAAAACTATTATTTACGTACTATTTATTCTTGCTGCTGACATTAACATAGGACAGCCCGTAAACGTTAGCTTTTCACACGTCAGTATATGCATTGTGTTATCCTAATATGGACGAGTCAAAAGCGATATCTATACTTCTGTACTAATATTACAAAGCTGAAGAGTTTGCTTGGTTGAACGCGCTAATCTCAGGAACTACTGGTTCGAATTGAATAATTATCTTAGTGTTGGATAGCCCATTTATCGAAGAAGGTTATAGGCTATATAACACCACGCTACGACCCACGGAAGCGGCGCAGTAATCATAAACGCGGGTGAAACCGCGTGCACAGCTAGTCCCTTATATTTAGTAAAAGTTTTCTTTCAAAATTAGATTTTTTAATTAATTGGGATATCTTGTTTTTTCGTTTTGTACTTCCATTGTTAGCTATAGGCTATCTGGTTGCCTTCTCTTCGAATATCCTTCAAAGGATTGATTGTAGAAACTCAATTTGGATTTAAATTCGTCTTCAGCAACTAATAATCCGATTTGAATAGTATTTTTTATTTGAAAGGAAATAATTGTGGATCCATATTGATTGAGTCAACATCAGAAAATGATTTGCGAAGAGAATTAAATTTTAATACTTTTGTGCCTTTAAAGTAAATGCTTATTTTTGTAAAAAAATGTTAGGCTGCATTTTTTCTCGACGACATATCACAATGATCAATGCGGTGCTAATTGCGTCCAAATATAATTTTACTTGAAACTAAATATTTTGTTTAAAACTTGGAGTAAATAGCGTGTATTTAAAATATTAAAAGTTAATTTTTTGTTCTAGAAAATACAACCTCGCAAAGGAAAGACAAAAATAAGAGCATAGCGTATTCTTTTATGACATAGCATTATCCTTGTTCTTGACAAAATAGCAAAGTTAAAATCTTTATGTAAGATCTTAAGTAAATATTGTTACTAACCTTAATAGCCTATGACTATAATATTGTCTTCTGTTTACGCGAATATTATTCATTGAAATTAAACTACTATATACGGATTTTATCGCGTTATTTATTTGACACTTTATTACATAATTTTGAAAACTGTTACACTACTACTACTATTAAACTTTGCTAATTTAATTTCTGCGTAAATAGGAACACCAATGATTAAATTATGTTCGGGTACTTTGAAATAACTACACTGGAACATTGAGACAACTACCATCTTAGTCTCCCCGTGACCATGGCTGCTGAAAAGTAACCGAAACGTCGGGGAAAGTGTAAAATTAAATTAAATCTAAATAGTTTTAAAAGTTTTAATAATAATTCAATTAGCTTAAAAATTTGTACAGTTTAATAGTAGTAGTAGTGTAACAGTTTTCAAAATTATGTAATAAAGAGCCTATGACTAATTAATAATTTAACCGGTCGTATACCGCCGGCTCGCATACCAGCCGGCAGATTTGTACCCGTCGTAGGCCGGTGCCTCGCATGCGAGCCACCAAATTGGCGCCAAAACGCCGCGCGCCGCCTTCGCTTTAGCTTAAGCTAACGTAAAACCAATTTGGTGGCTCGCATGCGAGCCACCGGCCTACGACGGGTACATATCTGCCGGCTGGTATGCGAGCCGGCGGTATACGACCGGTTAATATTATTACTATTTGACTGGATTCTTGGGTAGCACAAAGTTAGTTAGTGAATATTTTGTTCTGCCAAAAGATATAACGCGTGCTTGTATTATCTTCATTTAGAAATACTAGGCAACACTATGAAATGTTCATTTTATTGTGTTGCCTCCATTTTATTTTATCATTGGTACCTAATACCTGAATGAACAGAGAAAGGCCTATACTATTGTTCCAGACTACTTAAGAGCATATCTTAAATAGTGAATCTGAAATAGTGGTTTCTCTATGAAAATACAAGCTGAGTCAGCCGGTCAGTATAGTATAGATTATTAAATTTCTAGACTGATGGTGTCAAAAATTCCTCATCTTTATACTTTTATACGTAACAAATAATGCCATATATCTAGTACAGAAGCTCATTGATCCATTTTTACCCATTTTATTTTCCTATATAATAGTAAATTGAATAGAAAATGTGTGCTCAAATTGATGTGATGATAACTTCCTGTTATTGAAAATTATTGAGCTGTAAGGATAACTAGCAAATTATTCCACTACCCAATAACTTTTGTTATTTCTTTAAAAATCTGTTTTCTGCTCATTTGGTACCGATTGCGAATTGTTTAGATTCTATTAGAAGCTTAGTTAACGCAAAAGATCAATTCCTATTTAAGCATTTTATGAATTTTGATTTCTAATTTGATAAGGAATTCTGTTTCAATTCTGTTATTTAATTTTCAGTAACATTTACTCAACGAGGATCCAAATCTTGACGGCTTACTAGGTTTTACCCTAATATACCATTATTGTTTAGTTTATCAGATAAAATATATGAGGCCTTCGCCGTAATATAAATATTAGATATCCTTGCGGAACACTTCGCCATATACCTACAGGTGTAATAGACTCTTGCAACATACATCTTGCAGCTAATGTGCTGTTTGCTTATGAGACTTTTCAATAAATATATTCAAAATCCATTTTTAAATCTCAACTAAATTATTATGGAACCACAATCGATAAGCCCATTAAGATTTTAAAAAAGAACTACTATACAAAATGGTCGCCGAGATATCGATAAAAATAAACTAAAAAAATCGCATCGGCTTAAACACAGCACCCATCGAATTAACTGGAATGCGAAACAACCCAGTCTGAAAAAGAAAGTGTGCGAAGCGGCACTTATCAAAATGTTATTTAAGAAAAGTGTCGTTTCGCACAAATCATGCGAACAGATTCGTGCGAAACCAACCTAACCTAAGCCAGAACCTCCTATTTTGGACGGTTAATAAGTTATTTATAGCTTTAGTTCTGGGACTAAAAGAAAATTTATCTATCATGCACATAATGAAAAGCATGGCAGCCTTAACTATGTAAAATATTATAATGATTTCTATCTTTTAAATCCTAAATTTATTTATCAAATTTGTTTCATTAGTTACTGTATTTATTATTTTAACTTTGTTCAAGATATAATAAATAATATCTTGATTACTGGCTTACTATACTTTACTTATACTTGATTATTGGCCACTTATTGTACCTATTAGATTTTCATTAAATCTAATTCTATTTAATCAAAAGGAAAACATTTACTATTTAAATACTGGACCCAATAAACTTATTTCTGAAATCTGTTTTTTACATGTTCAGGCAATAGCCTGAACTAGGTTAGAGACCTATTTTTCAGGATATATACATATGTATATATATGACGACCTTACATCACTATTTATAGTGGATACTACCCACGTTTTTAATATTGAAAGTATATTAAGTACTCTTATATAGAGGCCCGCCATAACATCGTATAAAACTCGAATAAGCAAATGAAAATGTCCCGTACAATATTCATAAGATTTCCAGTGCAATTACTTTGCTTACTTTTGTTAATAAAAGGAGCAATAATTAGATTTACTTAAAAGGTAATAGGTACCTTGCAAGAATTAGACTCGTATAAAGCAGGGCGTCTTATTAAATATCCGACAAAACGAGAACAAGCGTATAGGATTGCAAAACGAGTTGTTCAACAACCATACTTTCTACGATTTCACAAGATGAAATTCAATTAATATTGTTGTCCTAGTAAAATATTTTACTGTAAATATATTATTTTGTTGTAAAAAGATTCAGCTTTCGCGTTTTAATGCTTTATACACGCTTAACATATACCTAAATATTTATAACGATTCAATATTATATAGAATGTACATCTTTCTTTAAAAATAAGATTACTTGTAAATTGGATTACAAATAACTAACATTCTTGTTAACCCCTCGATCTATATTAAATGCTTGTGTTACGAGTGTGTTCTTGTCAATATGTAGTGCAATGGGTCAGAATTCCTGAGAATCCCAGGATCCCAGAACCCTACACCTCTCGATCACAATGTCGTCTCCATTGGGCAAACGCTGCTGCTACGCCTACAGATGACTCCCAGGCATAATTATTGACAAGCAATTGCGTCCAGCCTCTTTCTAGCTAATTAGTTTCTAACTACAGCGTCTCCCACATAAGTCATAGGAACCAAATCTGATTTAAAAGAAAAGTACTCTATGTGTTGATCCAGGATATTTTCAAATTCGTTCAACAATTTATGCGTCGTTAAGTAATAAACATCCAAAGATATTCACATATATAATAGTACTAAGGATGATAGGAATATCTTTTAGTTTAGTTTTAAATATGATATTAAGATTTATAGTTCCTTTGTAACTTAACTCGCTGAAAGGATATCGAGAGAGAATTAAATACTTCTTAAGCAGTTTAAAAACTCTGCCGAAGAGTTCAACGCTGAAGAATGTCTCATTGTGCTCGGGTGACAGGAAAAGTTCCTTCTCTTCCCGTATCGAGAGGCTGATCATATTTAAAGGTACTGTCAGCGACATAAGGAGCGGAACATTAAACATTGCATCAGTATTTTATAAATGGAAAATTAGTTATTATTGTTCTATAGCAAATATTTGTGATAAAAATATCAATCCTTCAACTGCTACTGCAGTCAACTATGAGGAACTCGATGTGCCCGCGGTTTCACTCGCGTTTAAAGTTACTGCGCCACCCCAGTGGGTCGTAGCGTGATGTTATATAGCCTATAGCCTTCGTCCATAAATAGGCTATCCAACACTTAAAGGATTTTCAATTCGAACCAGTAGTTCCTGAGATTAGCGTGTCTAACCAAACAAACTCTTCAGCTTTATAATATTAGTTTATGAGGAATTACTTTTATTATGTACTAGATTTTGCACGCGGCTTCGCTCGCGTAAATGTAGTAATAGTACTTTTTTCTGAATTAAAGGTACTCTTTGTCCTTTTCACTACCCTCGGCAACGTGTATGCGAAATTTCATCATGATAGGTCGGATAGTTATGGCGTGAAAGTGTCAGAAACAAACTCTCATTCGCATTTATAATATTAGTTAGGATGATAAAGCAATAAAAAATTACAGTTGATTATCGTCTTATACCGCCGACTGAACCTGTTCCGTAGTGTACAGTTTAGTTTCTTTAAGACAAATACATATGATATTGCTATTGTTTTGCAAATAGAAATACTTTTTAATTAGTAGCTTTCTAGTGTAGTAGCTTAGAACACTGCATCTAATGACCTATATAACTTCTAAGTATGCCGCCACAAGATTTATGTATATATTTTGCCTTTTGTGTGTTTTAGTTGTGGACATTTTAAATATTGTAATGCTAATATTTTACTTGAGAAGTCCCTGGAGTTATATTTTATCTTTTTGAGGATTCCATGTGTAATTTAAAATGCTGGGCTAATGTTAAGTTCACTGGTAAAAATGAATGATTGCATAGGCTGAAGAAAGTTTACCTTTGCCAGTCCGTGACCATGGATAATATTTGGAAGTATAATTCGTCAAATATTGTCATTTTGTGAGCTCAAGCTGGTTTTACTTGTACATATTACTTTATTTTCTCTAAATGATATATATAATAATATCTGTCCTGTATTAAACTATCCCACTGTTGGGAACGGGCCTCAGTGTGAGAAGGTTTAGACCATAGTCCAACACGCTGGCCTTGTGCGGGTTGGTAGACCCCACGTACCTTCGAGAACTTTTATGGAGAACTCTCTGATATGCAGGCCTGAAGCCAAAGGTCCGACTCCCACTCCTCCACAGCTAGCAAGCGGGCACGTTCAGCGGCACAGGACGATGTATTTATGAGATTTTCTCTCACGATGTTTTCCTTCACTGTTAAAGCGAGCGATAATTAACTATTTAATACGCATATAAGTTTGGAAAGTCAGAGAAAGCCTTGGGATCGAACTCGAGACCTCTGCATGACAGTCCAACGATCTCCAACTACGCTTTCGTTGCTATTAATATGTAAAAAAGGTAAAGATGATTAAAAAAATGTCTATAATCTTAGTAAGTTATGCTCACTTACTAACCAAGTCGTGAAGGTATACCTTAAAATAACACAAATGCAGCCCACCGCCAAACTGATATTTGATTGGAATAGAATCGATTTCTCGTTCAGCTATGTGTGGGAAGTATAATCTTATTTTAACCAATTATTTAAGTGTTCTATTGTGGGGAAAAGGGTTCCTCGAAAAATAAAGGGTAGCAGTAAAATATTGCCTTTTAGTATGACTGTATAAACAAAAGGTAGCAATGTTTCATTAGCTACTTTGAGCGATCGACAAATTAAAAAGAATCCCTATGCTTTTAAGGACCTAATGATAACGTTGCCTTAAATGGTGTTGCTTTCATTTAAATACTCATTCATAGAAGACTACGGCCTCTAAGATCACTCACTCTATATTCGTAAAAACTATGTAAGTCACGTGTCTTACAGGATTTATATAAAATTGATTTACTTTATGGATGGCGTAGTGGAGCGAGTGGTAGCCTTGCAACTACTATTACGCTAAGTGTTGTGGGTTGGAAACCAATACAGAAAAATTCCACAAGAGGTTGTTCCGAGTATGAGTGTTTTCTATGTGTCCGTTGTTTAAACATCCGTCAAGTCATAATGCAGGCGTTGCCTTTTTAAACCTAATAAACAAAAACATATGAACAAACACTATATATGAAAGTAAGTTCGAAGAAAACAATCTTCATCATGGTACTCTTCTTCTCCCTAGCCTTTATTATTCCCAAGTCAGTTGGGGTCTGCTTTTCTAGTGTAACCAGATTTGACTGGATATCAGTTTTTACACGGAGCGGCTGCCACTTGACCTCCGCAACCCGAAGGCTAACGATAGTCTAAAGCTAGACCAGTGTCAGGATATTATAGGGTACTGACTTCCCAATAACGACTGCCATAGATGTTCATGGCAGCCGGGACCGACGGCTTAACGTGCTCTCCTAGGCGCGGAGCAGGCGATAATTGTCAATCAATACTCACATAATTTCGAAAAGTCATATAACTTCCGAAAGTCAGAGGTGCGCGACGTGGGTTCGAACCCGAGACCATTGCAGTCTGTTGGTCTCCCCACTGAGCTATCGCTGCTATAGGTTATCATGGTACTATAAATAGTATTTTTTTGTGGTATAGGACGCAAACGAGCAAGCGGATCGCCTGATGGTAAGCGATTATGCCGCCCATGGACACTCGCAACACCAGAGGAGTTACAAGTGCGTTGCGTTCCTTTTAAATCTGCCCACCACGTGAAAGGGGGGACGCCTCCGGTACCCTCACTCACTCGGCAAAACACAACGCAATCGCTATTTCACGCCGGTTTTCTGTGAGGCCGTGGTATCACTCCGGTCGAGCCGGCCCATTCGTGCCGAAGAGTGGCTCTTCACAAAAAAATAACATCCTAAGCTATTCCAACAATTCTTTCTAACATTTCATACATTCGCACTATAGATATTGGAAAGAGTATGCAACACAAGTTAAATCCATTCATGTCAAAATGTTGTTGAAATTGAATGAACATTTTTGTACCTACATTTACTGCTGCAGTAAAATCTCAAATCAATTTGTCTTTAGCAGTGACAACACAGCGACTCTATTTTTGTAAAGTTAGCATGGCGCACATAATACAACCATCCATAGGTACATTTGAGTTACTACTCACCATTTCGCATGCTTAATAAAACAGCGACTTAACTCGAAAATTGAAAGTAAGCCAATTTGAACTCTAATTGTATATATTAAATTCTAATATTATATTTGTGTTAAATCTTTTCAATAGAGTTCAAATTTGTTTAATCAAAAATACTGAGATAAGTCTCTGTTTTATTAAGGATGCGATTTGTTCGTAATTAATTAATTGAAAATATAAACTAAATAACACTACCTTGGCGGCGGAGTGGTAGTGAATGCGACTGCTATGAATAAGGTCACGAGTGCGATTCCCGGGTCGGGAAAAGTGTTATTGGATTTTTATGTCAAAAAATTCTCAGTATCGGCACGGAGTCTGGAGCTCTGGCAAACTGCCAAATGCTCGCCACGTAGGTGGACCTAATGCTATACCTAGTGAAATGTGGGTATAAAACACTTCTGCTTATCCCTTTCGGATAATGGCATAAGACTACATCAAATAAAATAAATTTACTAGTAAATCTGTACATAAGCTAGCTCTTTTATACAATAACTAGTTGTTCCCTGCGCTTTCTCCGCTACCGTAGCTCATAGCGTGATGTTTAGACAAGTAACATGGGCTATACTTAACTATGTGACTTCTGGAATTCTGGATACAGTTTCTAACGGTGAAAAATAGATTAAAATCAGGCTAGCAATTGCTGAGTTTATTCAATACAACAATAAATACAAATGTGTCCTCTTTATAAAATTAGTATAGACATACGTGTACCGTAAGGCATCATACTTCTTTTCATGCAAGTTGATTAATACGAGTATTTAATTATGTATATTATAAGGTTCTAAGTATCAGAGCAACAGGTGGTCGGTAACTTAGTGGTATTTACGACTGATGTATTGATACATGACCTCACTAATTAGTTGATTGAACGTGACGTAACATAATGTTTCGCTACTTTTGTGCAAACAGTTTTGTGTTACAATTTATTTGTGCAGCCATCTGTTAAGAGCCTTGATGGTGTATGAAGCACGTTCTTTACGTTGGTAGGTGTGTGTTGAAGTTAAGATGCTTGGAGTAATTATTATTTAATTATAAGAAGTCAGTGACGTTTTCGAAGGAATTAATCAAAGTTTTAAATCGTAGACGCGCTACTACGTTTGAACATGTTTAGGAAGGATATGTAATATCAGTCCTGTACTAAACTGTCCCACTGCTGGGCACGGGCCTCTACTTCGTGCAAGAAGGATCAAGCTATAGTCCACCAAGCTGGCCCAATGCAGGTTGGCAGACATTTACGCATCTTCGAGAACTCTCAGACATGTATGTTTCCTCACGATGTTTTAAATACGCACATAATCTCAGAAGAGATGTGTGCCTTGGGATAAAGATCACTGCGTTGCAGTCCAACGATCTTCTAGCAAGCTACCGCTGCTGCGATGGATAGGAATGCTAATAATTAGAGGCTAGTCAGTAATTAGCAACAATCCTATTAGTAAATCTATTCTTACTTTCTCATTTCCCTTTTTTCGTAACACACGAACACAGATTCAGACTCTTTACTACACTGTTGAAGCCAAAAGTGACGATCGTCCATAAATATAAACTACACAAACTTACCTACTGCACTGACGACAAAATCAATCACGAGCAACAAGAAAGGTCACAGGTTTGATTGAAATAATATTTATTTATGCACCTTCAGCCTTCCAGTAAATGAATTACTTAACCTAGTCTGTAGCAAAGATTTGACGTCATTTTACTAACTGAAATAGCTCCATTGCGCCCGTTTTAGCGTTTGGAAATGGGTTTCAAACCCTCGGTTCGTTTATGCATAAAATGCAAGCGGCAAACAAATCCGTTTGCTTCGTCTATGTCGCTCAAGATGAGATGTTTCTTACGTAAAATTCAAAGCGTAGCAATTGCTTTATATGTAATAAAATATTACGGTGACAATGCGTTCAATGCTTCGTATGACTTACAAATGAACAAAGCGCTTGAATGTGTCTTTTATACGATTAAGATGGCAATTAACCTAAGTTTTGGTGAAGGCAAGCGTTTACTATGCTTAAAGGTTCCCATAAGCATCCATACGTCCGATGGATGTACGATTGTGTTATATGCAGTTATTTACCTACTAAAGCAAGGAATAAAACCCCTGGGTCCTCTGCTGATAGCACAGCGCTTATTTATGAACGTCTACGAATGCCCAGTATTCTATTTCTCTATCTCACTGCAGGCACACGACAAAGACTTTGTAGGATTAAAGTATCTGTCAATTTAGGCTGATGCAGGTTCGTGACAGGATTCCATTGTGTATAGCTCTAAGCGTTTTATAGGTATTAGGCATTTCTAAAAAAATTGTTACCATAAATGCTACTAATTTAAGTGATGTGTACCTAAAAATGTTGTTAATTCTTTATTTATTGAAATAAATTAAACTACTACATCTAATTGTATTGCGTTTTATTTGTTGTACAGTTTTTTTATTAACACTTAACGAGTTATCACGTGCCAAAGATCATGAGAAAAGACTTTGCTTTCTAATTCATATTTGTTTCATTTCTACAGTTCATTTTGCTGATATCACGAGCTGTCGAGCGCGCGTTATTTACTTAATCAACATTAATTATATTATTATAAAAGCAACTTAGTGCTAACTATACTGTCGCTACGTACAGACATTAGATAAACGAATTGCCAAAGCTTAACTTGTATTATCGTAACCTGGTTATACGTGGGTATTAGGGAAAAGACACAAGTTGCATTAGATAGTCATATCTGATGCAATTTGTGTCTTTTCTCTTCTCTCCGCACTCACCAAACCACAACAACAATCAAATATACGAAACCGTACAACAGTGATGGTTACGGTATCGACAAATTTTATTTAAATAAAGTTTATGTCGCTTCTTGCAATTTTCCAGAGAAAACCGGTCGGAAAAATAACAGAGCTGATGACAAAAGTAGCTACGTAAGCATTTTGATTCCGACAACTTTTACTTTTCCGTATACCATTGAAAATAAAGTCCCATTTGATTTGAGAAAACTACACCTACCTATTTCAAATGTTTTGTCTATCACTAACTCTACGTACATAAGTATTACATCTACAAGGTTCTGCAGAAGTGTTATACCCACATATATGGTTCTGACAGAATAGGAAGCGAGCCTAATCTTGTCTATTAGAGAATATAAAACAGGCATAACTGCTACTTAGATTTTGTAGCCTACATATTATTTGTATAAACGTTTATGCTGTCTAATATTTTCAACCGACATACGTGGCTAGTTGCGTTATGCAAAGAGCTTATGATTTCTTTAAGCAAGTCTGCACGAATGGCGTAATGGTTGCTGTTTAAGACTGCGCCGAGCGAAATGTGCCAAAACAGGCGGTCACAGATAAGTGAATAAAATCAACACTTTTAGTTTAATACAAATATAAAATATATATTTACCATTACAATGAGTGTGTTTACAATTACTCCGCGTAAAAAACATAAAATAATTAATATTTTCGCCTACAAAAATACATGAATTTGCAAACAGAAAATGCAAAAACGTACGCTCGTGTTACGTGATTTTTAGATTATAACAGTAGAAATCTATCCTATTTTATAGCTTAAACGAAACATAAATAGTTATATTATAATTTGTCCGTCCCAAATATTTAAGTTATTGGTTGACAATAAAGATACATATTTATCAAAAAAGCACTTCAAATCCTCCATACAATTTTACTATGGCGGCCGCGCGCCGATTTGAACATGCGCCGCACGAGCTCTGTTGTTAACTGACTTACGCTCGGCGCAGTCTTAACTGCCTCGCCATTACAACTACGCTCAGGGTTGTGAATTTGAAGGGGCAAAAATTATGTGACCTAAAGTAAATGATTGTTCTGAGTGTGATGTTGTTTTTTAAAATATTGGTAAAGACCCTCAAGAAGCAAACTATTCCTAATGCGTAACGTATCTTAAAAACGAGGCTAAGGAACTGATTGTTCTAAATGGCTCTAATATCCTGTTTAGCAAATATTAATCAAATAAATCAACAGACTTAAATAGACTATAAATTAGTGTCATGGAAAGCATTGATTACACAATGAAAAGCGACAAAGAGGAGCTAATATCCGTTTCAAAACCGATATAAGTTATTTATATATTACTAACTTTTGGCCGCGGTTCCGTCAACATGGGTTAGAACTCAACAAAATCAACTAGAGTTGTTAAACTAAAAAGCGCTTAATAATTTTATGCTATTTGCAAATCCCTAAGGAATGTATAAAAAACTTAGCATAATTACCTACTTAGATAATAATCTATTAATATTTTATAACACTTTAGGCAACGAAGCAACTTTAGCGAAATGCCTTTTTATTTCATATTCCGTTGGGAATTTAAAAAAATACTAGTTTTGCAAATGGAGTCTCTATGAAAAATATCAGCTTTGTAGGTTCGGGCTGGGCGTTGATGCATTAGTCAGTGAGTGAGCTTAG
Organism: Catocala fraxini; assembly: GCA_930367265.1. Lineage (NCBI taxonomy): Eukaryota > Metazoa > Arthropoda > Insecta > Lepidoptera > Erebidae > Catocala > Catocala fraxini. The sequence goes on from OV884035.1 coordinate 4,917,305, forward strand.
TGAGTTAGGAGCTTACTATTAGTATATATCTTGCTTGATGTATTAATACGAGTATAATAATAATAATAAAAAACGTTTTTCATCCATAGTTAGCAATATACTGGTCCACCAGACACCCATACCCATAGCCCATATATTAAAATCCATACGTAGCAATAGTCCTATGCCTGCTGTGATTAGTGCCGCTGTAGGTGTTCCATCCCACCTTTGATTAAAACTCTCGAAGGGCCTCTTCACGTTGGACCCATTTCTCCGTGTAAGCCTCCCAAAGGGCCAGGTATTTTCTAATATAATGTGTTAGAAAGTACAGAGAAACATAATAATAATATTCTACCACATACAATGCCATCTAGCCCAAACTAAGCAGAGCTTGTACTATGGGTTCTAGCCAATGGATAAACATACATATATACTTTTTTTTGTAAATACATACATATTATACATAGAACACCCAGACCAAGACAAACATCCATGTTCATGCACACAAATGTTTGACTTGTGTGGGAATCGAACCCGGCGTGGCAGTCGGTTACACTAACCACTACGCCATCGAGGCGTATGATATTATGACGTATATTAATTATATGATTCTACACGCTAAGCTACATACCTAATTCATTAGTTGGTTTTATAACCCAATACGAAAGGTACAAACATCTTGGAGATTTAGCAATACTGTAGGTATATAACTGCAAGGTTAAATTTTAATTTAGCTTACACCATAGATAAGGCTTAGACATGCAATCGAGAGGTCGTGGGTTCGACTGCCACTCAAGCTCCTTAAGCTTAATTCTAGGGGTTAACAAAACTATTAGACATTTGCAATCCATATTGCTAAAGATCTTTTGAAAACAACATCTGCCTCGTTGATCTGGTTATGTCGGTGTAGCCAGGACTACTGTTAACTTTACCTCGGTTTGTTCTTGTCTAAATGTTATAAAGGTTTTGCATTAGGGAATTTTCACTAACAGTTTCAGCACCCTTATTCCAGTAAAAATCTAGAATGGTTCATAACAACATCATTTTCTAAAAGGAACCGACGCAATCGGTGATGTATTGTAGGCTGGTGAAAAGTCGATCTTTGCATAAAGCAGATTATACTATCTATATTACCTTCCGGATATGTACTAACTTGAAGCCATTTTGTTTCGATATTGACAATAAGGCTAATGTTTATAGCCATGAAAATGCAAACAGTAAAAGAGGGAAATCTTCGAATGCTTTTACCAAATATGATCCTAAATTTGCAGCAACTACAATAATTCCATGTTTAAGTAAGTGCGTACCAAGCAAATCTACCAAGGTTTCTCTATCAAGAATCTTCACGGTACTATACTGTATCTGTATCTCCTTGCTAGACAGCTATATCAACAAGTAATCGTCAAACGAGTGGCTTCTCTACAAGATAATTAATTCAATCTAATGGCGATATCATTCATTCGGCAAACACGTATTCACCGTTTCAGCGTTATAATCTAATTCTGGTTAAGTGACCATTTCGTGACCGATATTAATATGGGTAAGTGTTAATTTTAATTATGGTAGAAATAATTATAGTGCTTGTTAATAAATTTGCCTTTGTCGTTGGACTGGTCATTACTGGTATGTTTTACAGTACAGATTATCCTAACTAATATTATAAATGCCTATGTAAGTTTGTGTGTTAAACTTTCACGCCTTAAATACTAGACCAATCATCATGCAATTTCGTATACGCGTTTTAGAGTAACACAGGGCACCTTTAATTAAAAAAAGTGCTATTACTAATGAAATCTTACATAACCGTTTATGCGATCAAAGCCGCGGGCAACAAATAATTTAGAATTTAAGTTTTATTTCTTACATAACTGTATAAGTAATTTGTCGCTTACTACGTTTAAATCCGAGCACGTTGATTTGCTTCTAGACTCATTGTGACAAGCAAAGACTAAGTACTTAAAATGAGAACATTGTTTTTTTAGACGGTCAGTGACAGCGTTGTATCTTTACTATTTTCGCATTTAGCTCTTAACATAGTCTGTATTAAGACTGCGCCGAGCGTAAGACAGATAATGACAGAGCTCGTGCGGCGCATATTCAAATCGGCGCGCGGCCGCCATAGTAAAATTGTATGGCGGATTTAAAGTGCTTTTTTGATAAATATGTATCTTTATTGTCAACCAATAACTTAAATATTTGGGACGGACAAATTATAATATAACTATTTATGTTTCGTTTAAGCTGTAAAATAGGATAGATTTCTACTGTTATAATCTAAAAATCACGTAACACGAGCTTACGTTTTTGCAAATTTACGTGATTTTGTAGGCGGAAATATTAATTATTTTAAGTTTTTTATAAGGAGTAATTGTAAGCACATTCGTTGTTATGGTTTATGTATATCTTAAATTTGTATTAAACAAAAAGTGTTGATTTTATTCACTTAACTGTGACCGCCTGTTTTGGCACATTTCGCTCGGCGCAGTCTTAAGAGCTGAAAGTAAAAATACTAATGTGCAAGTTCGGTAATGCGAATGGGATACTTGAAGGTGCAAGCGTTTTTAAACCACACTAATCTATTACCATCAGACTTGCTTTAAGCTTGCAAACCTCTTTAGAACTTAATAAAAAATATATTATTATTAAGTAATTATCTATGTTCATGATTTTGTGTTACGTTTTCACTAACGTTTTAATACAAATTTTAGCTTGAACTTTAAGGTAAAAGACTGAGAGAGAGTTATAATAACCAAGCGTGCATTCTCTTCTAATAATAATATAACCTATATCCTTTTAATAGTTATGTAATAAATTAAATATATAATTTAATAAATTAGATAATTATTTATTGAAATATATCTAGTACACATATTTATTTTTAAGTATTGCACAACACATACCTAACACTAGAATCAGAGGTTTTGTTACATTGTACATTATATATTTTTTAGGTAAATAATTAAAACTCTTTGCGAATCTTTTCAAACAAGTGTACTCTGGAACTGATGAACATGTGTTAATTATTCAGGATGCGAAAATATATTTAAAGACCACCAACTAAACAAATGTGCTTTCACTTGAAAAATATTATATATATTTTTTAAATAAGTTAATCGTGAATTCGACCTTCGAATAAATACTAACATGAGGTCCTAAGCTGTATTACCCGGTAGAGTAAAATATTATCTATCGGCATTTTTTATTATTTCATAGTCGTCTTTTGTTACGTAGAATCTGAAAATATTGTTGTCAAAATATGGGTGTAACAGATATCTACCTTTAATTCAAGGATATACAACCTGAGCCTACGTTTAAATGAATGTTTAATCAATAAAATAAGATTAATCATTTAATAGGTATTATAATTATACTAACACTATCGAATATTATTGTTAAAATTAATTTGTTACAACCAAGTTTACTTTTAAACTAAAGTTAGTTAATAAACAACAATTTTTAAAAAGAACGGTATCACGATTAAATCTGCAATACATCTCCAGAAATTTCATGAAACATCCAGAATTTATAATTAAAGAAACGGATCATTGAATTACAGATAAACATTTACTTCGTATATTCCACTCCGAAAATCAGAACTCTCTCGGTCCAGTCAGAGCACCAACTGTTGCATGTAAGTCTTATTTGGACGGTTACCTAACGGACAAGGAAGGAAATGCCCATATTTATTCTTGAGCTTGTTAAGAGAATATATACGAAATATAAATTAATAACTACAAAAGTGTTGTTTGCCCTTGTATCAAAGTATAGGACGGATAACGGAGTAACTTAAAATCGTACGAAAAACATCACTAGAATTAAGCCTGGCCTTAATAAGATTAACTAATATTTCACGCGAGAAACGCATCACACTTTATATGTAAAAATTCGATGCTATCTAATATTGATATTCCTTCTACTTCAAATTTGCGACTTATATTTTAATACTGTATTTCTTTGCCGACGCGACACTTACGAAAGTCGACGAAAAGATGATCCGAAGCTAATTTATTATACAAATGACTTACCAGACGGCGTCTTCATTTAACACACACACGAAAACAAACAAAACTTAAAAACATAAAAACACTAGGTACGTAATAAAAATCGGATGTAAACATATAATTGAAAAATATGAAAAATTTAAATAGGATACACAACTTTTATAAAACCTTTTAACTTATTTTCTTAAGCGCCAATTAAAAATTGTAATCAATAATATTCAATTTTGGTAGGTTCTTATTTTAACCTTTACCATTAACTTTCAAAATACCATTACATAGAATTAAGAAAAAAAAAGACTATAGTAAAATCAAAAGATAATTTTATCAAATATCAAAAGAGAATTTTATCAAAATTAAAATATGGCTAGGTATAAAGAATAAAATTTCAATTGTCGAACGACTTGGAACTAACCGGCCAGCAGCAAGGCAAGCACAGCGGTCGTGCAGGCTGCGTATGGTTTCATCGTTGCGTTAGGAATGGCGAGCTCGGTGTTCGCGCTCTCCTTATAACTTTAGGGGTGAACCGCCCTCGCCGATAGCATGTAACTATGGTGCGGTTTCACGCATTCTGTGACCTGGGATCTATGACGTAGGAGGATGACTTATTACTAAATAAATAACGTACTTATGTTCTCGCATTTATCACTTTTGACATTTTCTTTGTTGTTTTGAAAAGATCTAAATGCTGAATATTACTATGAAATATGTTTATAAATTAATTTGATAAATTGAAATCAGACTTAAATCTCATAAAGCTTTATTATACTGATATTAGAATATATTAAGAATATTATTTAATAAAGTATGAGGAGATGATAAAGCGGCGTTTAATTGGCATTTTCCAAGGTGTGTTGATTTTTGATATACTTAAAAATAAAATAAGTAAATTTCGTACTATGTTTTCAATATTCATTACTATTATATTAGTCAAGTAATAAGTAAAGCAAATCAATCTTCGGCCTATATTTTAGGTATAAGTAGAATACAGGTAGGTGAAGGATTATAGGAATATGTACTATTTACTGTGCGACATCCGAGCATATATATATATATGCTCGGATGTCGCACAGTAAATCTTTTTAGCGGACATCGAAAAAGAAGGTTTGTTAATTCAACACGTATTTGTATGTATATTATCTTTGATAAAAGATAATACTTTTTCTGTTTGTTTTGCAGTTGACACTGATTTTAATCAGTTAGATATAATTTTTTGCTAGAAAATAAAAAAATAATAATTATAAGTACTAGTGACTAATAGGTACACCCATTGGTTGAAATTCGTACCGCAGTCGATAGTGACCTTGACTTTATTAGAAAAAAAAGCATGCACCTGTTTGCTTTTTAAAATTAGAACACTTTATAACCAGCATTTTTTAACATTTTTACGATGAAAATGAAAATGAAATATCTTTATTTGTCTCAAAACAGTTACATTATTAGATTGGGAGCTTAGTAAAGACTTAAGGGTATTTTTTGTTTGGTATTATTTTATTCTATTATTCAAACAGAAATATCTGCATGTCTTTGCAGAAGCATGCGTATTTGCCAATGTCGTATTTTATTATATAGTAACTAGGTCTAGGATATAAGTACATACATATATATCCTAAAATAGGTCTTTTGATTTCCCTTTATTAATTAATAATTTATATAAAAATTATAAAAGGAAATAAAACAAATTTATATTTTTAAATTAACGGGTTCGAGAAGTGTTTACACATTTTTATGGAAATAATAATTTAAATAAATTCCAAATTGTATCAACAAAGAATAATGTTGTTATAGATGCTGCTAAACCCTGTCCGTGGTTTCCTACTTGATTCCTACAAGAACAAATACTGGGAATTGCCCGCGAGAGTTCCTTGGGAACACATATGTATCAGGTTCTTTCTTTTTCTTCTTTTCGTGTGGTTAGTGGCCAACCTGTTGTCAAGAGTTGTTCAAGCCGCCCGGTTGCTGTCAAGTCGACTGCTGTCAATTTGACAACAACCGGGACCGACTTTTGACGTGCCCTCCGAAGCACGGAGACGCTCAGATGAAATACCACTAAACGGTTACCCATCAATTTTTTTTTTTTTTTTACGTGGGGGAAATCATTACGCTTACCCCTCCGCGGGGGCGGGCGGAGGGGTTATGTCGGACTCGCCGGGGTAAAAGAAAGATGTTAAAAAGAAAATGTACCTCCCGGAATACCGACTAAACCTGCCACGGTGTTCCTCGACAAAACCACTATCGACGGAACCGCGCGAATCACTTTCGCATGCGGTCGCGACCCCGCAGGGGTTTCGGCTCGCCGTATGAAACGGCAGGTCACTACACGAAAAAACCACCCAGGTCAAACCCATCTATAGACTGACTGCACCCAACGTTGCTTAACCTCGCTAATCGTTTACCGATCAGTGAGTGCAACTGGCTATGAGCGCCTATTAGGTTAAGAGGTAGATTATCCTTCTCCAGATTACAACCTACCTTACAGTCAAATTTCATGAAGATTCTTTGAGTCGTGACATTGTTACTAACAAACTAAACTAATTTCGCATAAATATTAGGAATGACTAGATTTTGCTCGCAGTTCCGCTCGCGTTAATGTATATTTCGTCATCAAATTTTATAACTCGGGATCAGTACTTTTTAGGGTTGAATGTAAGCCTGTCCTCTCTGTATCCCTGACAATATGTATGCAAAATATTATGACCATCGGTGGAGTATTTAAGGCGTGAAAGCGTAACCAACAAACTTACATACGCATTAATAATATTAGTTAGGATTAGGATTTTTAAATTTTTTATTGAACTGATATGGCTTCAACTATGCACCATTGTTAAATCTGATACCACCTGTTTTCGGTGTACTTAATGATTCTCTTTTCTTTCTCACATGACCAAACTGTAAAAATCTATGTGTCTTTAAAAGGAATACACACATTCACAGGTATTTTTCTCTACATGCACCCATAATACTTATTGCGATGAGACCACAAATATTTGGTATTTTATACTTTGCGATTTAAAAGGGTAGCGTGATAACATCGTAATTTTACCGATACTATGAAATACTGTAGAGAGAATACAGTTAACTCAAATTAACTTCTCGTAATAAGCCCCAAGGCTGTAGATGTAAAGTCTGACAAAGCCCAATAAATAAATTAATATATGAGCGTTAAACATTGTCTTTATAAATTTAAAAACAGTGTTTAATTTCGCATAAATATTAGGAATGACTAGATTTTGCTCGCAGTTCCGCTCGCGTTAATGTATACTTCGTCATCAAATTTTATAACTCGAGATCAGTACTTTTTAGGGTTGAATGTAAGCCTGTCCTCTTTGTATCCCTGACAATGTGTATGCAAAATATTATGACCATCGGTGGAGTATTTAAGGCGTGAAAGCGTAACAAACAAACTTACATACGCATTAATAATATTAGTTAGGATTAGGATTTTTTAATTTTTTATTGAACTAATATGGCAAACAAGCATACGGCCCACCTGATGGTAAGTGGTCACCGTAGCCTATAGAAGCCTGCAACACCAGAGGCATCACTTACGCATTGCCGACTCTTTAGGAAAGGAAGTGGGAAGGAGAAGGAGCGGGAATAGGGGAAAGGAGGTGATTGTTGTTGTAGGATGCTAGTTCCTGTTCGCGGCTTCACCCGCGTGATTCCCACAGGATCACATACTGTGCTTTGCCCGCTGTGTGTTCATTGGGAACACATATCAGGATAAAAGGCAGCCTATTTTTTTTCCATCATGCAATCTATCCCCTCGTCACATTTCATTAAGATTCGTTTAGCCGTTGAGCCGTGAAAATGTCACCAGCAAACAGAATTAATTCCAAATTTAAATATTAGTAAATAGATTTTGCCCGCGGCTTGAATCGCGTAAATGTAGATTATATAAATTTTTGTGTATGTACTTTTCTGTACCCCTGACAACGTGTATGCGAAATTTACGATGATCGGTCAAGTAGTAAAGAAGTGAAAGCGTAAAACTCATATTCGCATTTATAATCCTCCGTGGCGCAGCGGTACTGAATGCGACTGCTGTGCATGAGGTCTCGGGTTCGAATCCCGGGTCGGGCCAACAAACAGTTATTGGGTTTTTCAGTTAAGAAATCTCAATAGCAGCCTGGAGTTAGGAAGTTGGCGGTGTAAGACACCCCCGTGCCTCGGAAAGCTCGTAAAGCCGTTGGTCCTGCGCCTGATCTCTCTCCGGTCGTGTCGGATTACCGTCCCATCAGATTATGAGAGTTAGAGAACAGAGAGTGCACTTGTGTTTGCGCACACTCTTGTGCACTATAATTTCTCCTGCGTAGATGGCCAGTCTCGCTTAAGACTGGCCGCCGTGGCCGAAATCGGTCTGGAGGATATTATTAATGATTTCAATTGTTATTTAAGTAAGTAAATATAATATTTAATTGTATACCTATAACAGGAACGTAAAATCCACGACACAGGTCTAGTGTACTGAAATACCATTATTGAACTACATTGAGAGTATTTTTATATAACAGGTAAAATTAATAACTACACACTACTACGACAGTTAATACCTAATAACTTGATAATAATGACAGGCAATAATCCTAACTAATATTATAAATGCGAATGTGAGTTTGTGTTTGTTTTTTGCGCTTTCACGTCTTAACGACTCAACCGATCTTCATGAAAATCTGCATACTTGTTGTCTATGGTACCGATAAAATGACATAGGGTACCTTTCATCCAGAAAAAAGTACCTACTGTTATTGAGCAGCGATAGCTCAGTGGGGAGACCAACAGACTGCAATGCAGAGGGTCTCGCGTTCGAACCCACGTCGCGCACCTCTGACTTTCGGAAGTTAAATGACTTTTTGAAATTATGTGCGTATTGATTGACAATTATCGCCTGCTCCGTGCCTCGCAGAGCACGTTAAGCCGTCGGTCCCGGCTGCCATGAACATCTATGGCAGTCGTTATTGGGAGAGTGTCGACACAAAAGATCCCACTGGGTCGAAGTACCGCCGGTCTGCACTCACTGGCCCCCACATAAGATACATACATACCTACTGTTATTAATCTAATCTAACCTACATTTGCGCAAGCGAAGTCGCGAACAAAATTTTGTTGTTTTACCTATTATATAACAGGCAAAACTAATATGACTATTTACAAATACCTAATGACTAAAACTGCCTCCGTGGCGTAGCTATAGTGAATGTGACTGTGCATAAGGTCACGGGGTTGAATCACAATTTGGGCCATCAAAACAGTTATTAAGTTTTTAAGAAATTTCATGAGCTGTCGCAGCTGGAGTTAGGAAGATGGCGGTGTTAGAAATCCTTATGCTTCGGAAAGCACGTGAAGCCGTTGGTTCTGCGCCTGATCTCTCTCCGATCGTGTCGGTATGCCGATCATGAGAATTAGGGAACAGACAGCGCACTTGTGTACTATAATATCTCCTGCGCAGATAGCCAGTCTCCGTTAAGATTGGTCGAATTTCGGTCACGGCTACGGGTAAGACATTTTTGCCCCGTTACAAGCAATAATACTCTAATAGGATACTGTTCGACTGCAACATATAGATTTCGAATTCGACCGAACTCAAGCACCTGTTGTCGAAGTTATGTGCGTATTAAATAATTAATTATCGCATTATTATCGAAAACTTAGTTAGGAAACCTGCATGTCTAAGTGATTCAAGTCTATCAACCCGCACTGGGTCAGCGTGGTGGACTATGACTTAAACGTTTTTACATTTAGAAGAGATATCTATTTATTAATGACATAATTAAATAATTAACAAATTAATTTACAAGAAATATAACCTAAAAAGAAAACTAAAACTTCGAAATTAAAAAGCGTAATAATATTCCTCCGCATCGTCGTCAGTTGGCAACGTGCCCAGAAGACTGGCAGCATTGCCACGTTGAACGGCAATACTTACTCTTTGTGCAAAGAAAATACCAGCCCTCTGGTCACGCGAAGCGTCGATCAGCCGCTTAGCTAGGTCTCTATAAACAGACCTAGCACTTGGATCCCATGGCCCCAGCGTTTCGACACCAAACGGCTTAAATATATACTCACCAATAAGGTTTTGATATTTACGCCGAAGAGATTAGTGATATTTTTATCCGCGGTTAAACCCACGGCTTAACCCGCGTCAATACGGCAGATACACATATCGGGATTAAAATAATACCAGTCATTAGTAAAATATTTATTAATTGATCAACACTGTAGTTTTTATGAAATATTGATTGATCAACACTGTTGACTACATGTGTAGGTAAAGCTGTATCTTCTACAAACACATAAATACGAATACATCAAAGATATCATTGTTATTTTTTAAGAGGATTCGCCCTGCGCAATAATAATATTAATAATATTTATTGACATAGAAATGTAGTACAATGCGAGAAACCTTATTCTAGGACTTAGAGTTAGCACAATACTTACTAACATTGAATTCTAAACTAGGCTATAGCCTGTATTTTGGAAGGCAGCGCTCAGCCAAAATAATGCAACAATGGACGCAGATGAGAGTTATTAAGCAATGTCAATGTGCCACGTGTTGTAGATTCGATCTCCACATCGGATAAATAATATTAAAATAATACACAAATAGTTGTCCTGAGTCATCATTACTATGAAGCTAACAAATCTAATGTGTACCATCATTGATTGTAAAGTATTTAAAGAATAGTCTCTATTTAATTCGCAAGTGAATCTCGTACACATGTGGCAGTGTTTCAGTCTCGGAAGGCTTTACAAAATGAAAAACAATAGGCAGAAAATACACCCACATTTAGAATTAGTATCAGGGGACCACGAAAAGTGGATTGTTGTGGGTGTAATATGTATCTGCTTACCTCTTTAAAGATATACAGTCTATGTATGTCAGTTAATCTGTCAAGTCTTAGAATAAACATAATGAAAAATCTATTGAGCCTGGCCACCTATGTGCCCCTGCAACTATTATTATTATTCAAGGGGAAGACCTAGGCGAACGTTTCTCAATCAGATCGGAGACGTTCTGGACAAAGGCCAGGTTAAGAGCATCTTAAACCGGCGAGCGTGTATGAGGAATGTGATGAAAGTGAATGAAGTCAGAGAAACGTGTCAGGATCTTAGGAAATAGAAATCCGTAGTCTCTGCGTACCCCTCTGGGAAACAGGCGTGAATCTATGTATGTATGTACCGTGTAAAAGCTGCTTTATATTATGCATAATATTATAGCTTCTAGACATATATGAAACCCAAGCGTAAATTAAAATTTTGTAATGTTGTCTTCTATTTACGCGAATATTATTCATTGAAATTAAACTGCTATATACGGCTTTTATCGCGTTGTTTATTTAACACTTTATTACAAAATTTTGAAAATTGTTACACTACTACTACTATTAAACTTTACTAATTTTTAAGCTAATTAAATTATTATTAAACTATTTAGATTTAATTTATTTTTACACTTTCCCCGACGTTTCGGTTGCTTTTCAGCAGCCATGGTCACGGGGAGACTAAGATGGCAGTTGTCTCAATGTTCCAGTGTAGTTATTTCAAAGTACCCGAACATAATTTAATCATTGGTGTTTCTATTTACGCAGAATGAGCTCAAAGTATCATGAAGTCTAGCTGTGGTTTGCTTCTTCTTGGGTTTGACTATTTTTATTACTGGATCCCAAGCTGGTGGTACATTCCAACCATGGTTGGTTTGGTTGGTTTTTAAGCTAATTAAATAATAATTTAATTAGCTTAAAAATTAGTAAAGTTTAATAGTAGTAGTAGTGTAACAATTTTCAAAATTTTGTAATAAAGTGTCATATAAACAACGCGATATAATCCGTATATAGCAGTTTAATTTCAATTAAAATTTTGTGTCGTTTGACGTAGTATGCGACGATCAAGTCCATCGTGCTAGTTATCAATGGAAAGCACTTCGAAATAGTCTGAGTGTGAGAAAATGTTTGTTTGGTTAAAACAGACCCCGCACTTGGAATAAATCCTGTGTCGCGGGGGTTAACAAACATTGAAAGAACGGACACAAAGAACATCCAGACTTGGAACAACCATTTGTGGATCACACAAATTTTTGTCCCGTATGGCATTTGAACCCACAACACTTGGCGTACTAGCAGTGGTAAGGCGAACACTTAAGCCACTACGCCATCCGTACATCCGTACATCCGCATCCCCTATGTCACTTGTTCGATAGCCAGCTGAATATCGAAAGTTATATTTTTTTTAAGTTGCCCACATTGCGCTACGAATGGGTATCGCTATTTCGTTTCATGGAGCAGCGAGTAAAATACATAGATTTAAAATGCATTGTGCGTTGCGTCATATTTCATATTTCACGATTGTGAAACATGATATGACATTTATTACATTTTAAAATGTATTCAAACAATATGATAAACTTAAACATTTAAATAACTGCACAGTTTCCCAAATTAGACATGATTAAATTTGTATTTTATAATTTGTTATCGGTCATCTTCGGTCATCTATCGGATTAAGTAAGCACGGAAACCTGTAATTTTTCCTAAATGATTCTATTTATCTTGATAATGAGCGATTATTATCAGTTTTCACTCCAAAAAGTTACTTGTCGTCATTTAATACAAAAAATGTACCTACACAAAATTACACTGAACAAATGATTGTATAATATGAATAGTATATAATAGAGCGAATTTCGGTCACGGCGGCCAATCTTAACGGAGACTGGCCATCTACGCAGTAGATATTAGGTATAGTGCACAAGTATGTGCGCAAACAAGAGTGCACTCTATGTTCATTCACTCTTATGATCCGATGGGACGGCAATCCGACACGACCAGAGAGATCAGGTGCAGGACCAACGGCTTTACGTGCTTTCCGAGGCTGAGGGGTGTCTAACACTTCCAACTTCCTAACTCCGGGCTCGTATTGAAATATCTTAACAGGAAAACCCAATAACTTTTTGTTGGCCTGACCCGGGATTCCAACCCGATACCTCATGCACAGCAGTTGCATTCACTACCGCATATATTGTAAACAATATTTGACCAGCCAAACACCACGTGAGCTACTTTCCGATCGCCTTCCCGTTTCGAAACGTTTGTAAATATCATATTGTAATTCACACTCACAAAGACTATCCGAAACGCAAATTAAATCATTTGGTTAAGATACGCATATATTGAAGTAGTGTAAAACAACTCACACTTGCTGTTTTTAGTTACGATACTATTGATTGACAATTATCGCCTGCTCCGTGCCTCGGAGAGCACGTTAAGCCGTCGGTCCCGGCTGCCATGAACATCTATGGCAGTCGTTATTGGGCAAGTCAGTACCCTCTAATATCCTGACACTGGTCTAGCCTTAGGGTATCGTTAGCCTTCGGGTTGCGGAGGTCAGGTGGCAGCCGCTCCGTGTAAAAACTGATATCCAGTCAAATCCGGTTAGACCAGAAAAGCCGACTCCAAGTGACTTGGGAATAATAAAGACTAAGAAATAAGAAGACTTCTTGCTGGGGCGCTTTGTGTGTTGTCATACATTTGTTAATAGATACGGTAACTTTGTAGATTGCAAAAACATTTACACTCGGGTTACTGATAGAATCTCCACTTGGGAATATAAGCATAGCATCGTAACAAAACGTCACGTCTGCATCTCGCAGACAGCCCAAGCAGGGCAATATAACATCCATATTTCTTCACATAATATATTAATACCTTATTAATCTAATCTTAATCTGGTTGATCTCTACACGGTACAAAAAATTAAGAGCTCGAAAACAAGTTATTCGAAATGTTTGTAACAAGAATTATTCCTATTGCAGGAATTGTCTTTTTAAAATGTAGGATTGTTACGTGGAACAAACGATTGGCTGATCAAGAATACTTTTTTACCTACTGATGTGACTAAATTGAGTACGATCAGCCTAAAGGTAAACGGTTACCGTAGCTCTTCAAAAGTGAAGTAGCTTCAAGTAGAGACTTGAGCTGGCTCGAGATAGTGATCTTTGTCTCTTGAACAGAGGTTCAAGAGACAAAGATCACTATCTCGAGCCCCCGCCGTCTCTTGCTACTAATCGCTATAATCTTCTAGAGATTTACACGGTCGAGTTCTTTTCTGTTTAAAAGACTAGTCCGGCTCTAGGAATAAATCCTGTGTCGTATAACAAAGATTCAAACAACGAACAAAATAACACCCAGGCTCGAAACAACTATTTGTGGATCACACAAGCTTTTGTCACGTCTAGAGATCGAATCCACAACACTCGACGCAGTGGCAATGGCGAGATGACCACTTCAACCAGTACGTCATCCGTGCAGTCATGCACAATTCATGAGCTGTTCTGGTTAGAGCGTAATCGAAAATCTTCTCTATGCCTTAACTCCCTTATTCATATTTATCTGTGCGGTTCAGACACTGTAATCGAGTTTTCTATGAAATATTCTTAGTCACAAGCAATTATCCTGATAGCGTCCGATTACTGAGAAGTTTTGGTGTTTTGGTAGATTAATTGCTAACTACCAAAAATTCTAATTTATTGCAAGGTTAAAAAACATAGGTACCTGAAAATTGTGGGTGTAACTCTCTGGTTACCCCATCGGGAAATAGAAACGTCATAATATGTGACCACGAAAATTCAAAATGACGCAACGATTTACGCGGTAACACCATCGCCCACCATTCGCTAGAAGAAACAAAAGGCAGCGACCTTTATTTATGACTAATAATGGCAATATTTTATATTGCGATGTATTACACGCATGGGTTTAATAGCGAATGCAATATTTTTTATGTGTCCCTCTATAATCTATGACAAATTGATATCGAGGGTACGTTTCTCTGAATATTAAAATCTTGGTTTTATTAATGATACCTATTGGTGAAATGATACATGTTGTAAATGTGTTTTAATATATTTGGATTAAATTAAATATCAGTTTTATTACATACCTACTAGATTTTATACGTGGCTACGCTCTATGTTTTACATGAAAAAAATAAATCAAAGGATCTGTGGATTTGGCGGGATATAAACTGATTACCTGGCCCATTAATAACACTGCACAACAACATGTCTGATGATTGGGTTATGTTACATGATATTAGTCCAAATTTAATGACAATTTCAAATCTGTGACTGTTTCTCTATCAGGTCTCGTTAACAAAATATGACACATGGGTCTTTTTATAACAAAAAAAAACAAAAAAATCTATTATTTTATTTAGTTCTTAAGTTGAAAAATTTCTTTTATTTGACTTCCTTGCTGAAGCTGAAGGTAGAGAGCTAAGCTTATTAATATTATTTATATATGCTCCGCAAATGAAACAAAAATGATTCGGATTATTCACACAAGCACGTCTTGACGATGCCATATCAAATTATATTAAGAAAACTTAATATTGTTCTGGTTGTCAGCAAATTTAGTGGAAGCTACAACTCGTAAGAAAGAGCTGTTACAAAAAAATTAGGGTATATGTAGAATCAGCGACGTCGAATTAGTAAATATCATGTGATAAAAGCGTGCTTTTTAGTTTCTTTAAACCATTTTTTTATTTCTTTTTCTAAATTATTTTATTGTCATCGGTCCTCGCTTAGTGTGCAAAGTTTTAGATCAACTCGTCGGTTTGAAAGGGATAAAAATCACATTCAAAGATTCAGTTATATAGATACATAGATTCATAGATGCATACCAAGCCAATAAAAGCGTGTTAAAAAGTCATTCATCAGGCAATAGTTGCAATTTTGTTGTGCAGTGTAATCTTTATGTAAAAAATCTCTTAATAAAAATATTTAATTTATAATTCGTATCTGTAGTTATAAAAAATTGACATGTATATTTATTTAATTTATCTGTAATCTGTGTTTCTTATTATCTGTAATAACTAAAAATTCTGTACAAATTGTAGTTTAATGGTATTAATTTGGACTGTATTAGACGCTCATAATCACTATTGAGGTGTTACTGAAAATTAGCGCTGTATCGCAAGCGGCGCAGCGTTATGCTGAGCAACATCTCTTTTTAATGAACACTGCGACGCACATTGAACAGCAAGGGCTCCATGTATAAATGTGTATTCGATATTATATATAATAATATATTAAGCAATAGTATATGTAATTAATTATTATAATGAACTACATTTTAATCTACGTATTATAATGTAGTAATTCATATAGGTATATAATAATGTATATAAGTTTTATTTATTTATTTTTATTATTATCAATTTATAAATACATTTATAGTTACACACTAATTTTGCATTATAATAGTTTTTAAAAACAAATGTTGTATGTTGCAATGCTGCATTAAAATAAAATATTTCTTTCTCTTTCTCTAAGATATTTTGCAACGTTGCTACGTAAAAGATAGATAGACCGTTTTGGACTGCACGGATGGTGTAGTGGTTTAAGTGGTCGCCTCGCTACTGCCACTGCACCGAGTGTTGTGGGTTCGAACCCTACACGGGACAAAAAATTGTGTGATCCACAAATGGTTGTTCCAAGTCTGAGTGTTCTTTGTGTTCGTTGTTTGAAAAGTCCTCCGCGACGCAGGAATTAATCAAGGTGCGAAAGCAGCCTTTTTTAAAAAACGTACTGTCGTTTTTGTAGTAGACTAGTTTTTGCCCGCGGCTTCGATCGCGTTGATGAAGATTTTTTTAATACATTTTCATCCCTCAGAAACAGTACTTTTTCTGGATGAAAAGTACCCTATGTTATATACTGACATCTATTTATATATGAGTAGTAGAGCCTCGCTGATTTCAGCCCGAATGGGCCGGCTCGACCGGGGAAGGACTACCCTCTCCCAGAATATCAACGTGAAATAGCAGTATTCCTACTGTTGTGTTTCGTTTGGTGAGTGAGAGTGCCGGAGGCCCTATCCGTCTCCTCTCCGTCTCCTTCCCACTTCCTTATTCTCTTCTTCCTTTCCTAAAGGGTCGGCAACGCGCAAGTGATGTCTCTGATGTTGCAGGGGTCTATAGGCTACGGTAACCACTTACCATCAGGTGGTGGTAGGCATGCTGCCAAACAAGGTCGTATAAAAAAGAATTTTGTTGTATGTAGGTGACTATTCTCAAACTATATTATACTAAGGTATACTGAGGGCAGTAAAGATATTTTCCACAGCTATAGTAGTCATGCGTGTCATAAACAGCGTGTACAAACGATCTTTCAGGATATTGCTAGTTATTACACTCGTGGATGCGCCTGCCAATCTTGATATGATCTTTTACGAGCCCCCCGAGAAGTAATACGTTATTCATGGCTGGCTCAAACGTGCCGTGTCCAGACATTACTTACTCTTGTTATGATCAGTGTCACAATAGATTTATGCTTTTTATAACATGGTAATTCTTCTTCTCTCTTAGCCTTTATTATTCCCAAGTCACTTGGGGTCGGCTTTTCTGGTCTAACCGGATTTGGCTGGATATCAGTTTTTACACAGAGCGGCTGCCACCGGACCTCCGCAACCCGAAGGCTAACGATACCCTAAGGCTAGACCAGAGTCAGGATATTAGAGGGTACTGACTTGCCCAATAACGACTGCCATAGATGTTCATGGCAGCCGGGACCGACGGCTTAACGTGCTCTCCAAGGCACGGAGCAGGCGATAATTGTCAATCAATACGCACATAATTTCGAAAAGTCATATAACTTCCGAAAGTCAGAGCTGCGCGACGTGGGCTCGTATAACATGGTAATTAATAGAAAATATGTTTAAATTAAATTGTACAGCAGCGCTGGCCATCTGAGGAGACCACTGAGAACCTCGACTTCGATTTCACGGCTTTTGAATTGTTGAAGTTACATATGCAATGTGAGTTTGTTTGTGTGTTTATTTGTTACACTTTTACACTCTGGTATACTCGACCGACGATAATGAAATTTCGCATACATGTTATAAGGAAGGTTCGTAAAAGGGCATAGAATACCTTTCATCCAGAAAAAGTACTATTTCTGAGGCATTGAAGCTACAGGCAAAACCTATTATTAAATAGGTCACTTTAACGATGAAGAAAACGTGAAGCAATTTGCATGTACCTATATTTTTTTTTTACCTGTCTCATTAATTAAACGAATGTAGGTACGGATAGGCAGAGACAATAATTATAGAGACCCATCTTATCTTATGTGGAGGCCAGTCAGTGCAGACCGGCGACACTTCGATCCAGTGGGATCTTTTGTGTCCACACTCTCTCAATAACGACTGCCATTGATGTTCAAGGCAGCCGGGACCGACGGCTTCACGTGCTCTCCGAGGCACGGAGCAAGCGATAATTCTATCACATACACACAACACCATCTAGCCCAAACTAAGCAGAGCTTGTACTATGGATACTAGACAATGGATAAACATAGGTAAATATATACTTTTTTTTTTGTAAATACGTACATTTTATACATAGAAACACCCAGACCAAGACAAACATCTATATTCATGCACACAAATGTTTGACTTGTGCGGGAATCGAACCCGCAACCTCAGGCGTAGCAGTCGGTTACACTAACCACTACGCCATCGAGGCCGACGATCAATTGTCAATCAATACGCACATAATTTCTAAAAGTTATATAACTGCCGAAAGTCAGAGGTGCGCGACGTGGGTTCGAACCCAAGACCCTCTGCATTGCAGTCTGTTGGTCTCCCCGCTGAGCTATCGCTGCTCAATAGAGACCCATAATTATTCATGTATGGTCTTTCTTCTTGTTGTCATCTCTATTTATTGAGAACGAGTATAGTCTGAAAGCAGTAACTAAATGATTTTCTCTGGCTCTTATGAACGTCATACGTTACTTTTTATTTTTACAGATTTTAGATTGCAAATTATTTTTACAACTTCTGCAGTAGGAAACAATCCCTGTGTCAAAGGCGACTTTACAAACATACAATTAACGGACATTAAGAACTAGCCGCCTCAAAACATTTGTTTGTGGATCACGCAAAGTAATAATTATTACAACCTACAACATTCGCCACGCAGCGACGAGGCGACCGCTTATCCGCTACACTATCAGTGTAAACAAGTTAACACTAAAAGGTTGGCAAGGATCTTACAGTATTTTAGTGGCACGAAAATATAACACACACAAAATGTTATGTGCACATTTAAGCACCTCTACATCCAGAACCATGCTTTTGTAATATTCTGTAGAGCAGACGTACTTCCCCATTCTCGAGAGCATTCGAGAGAGTTTCAGTGTGTATTACCTCCTTTATGAATAGTGCTGACATTAAAAAGAAGTATAGGCATTATAACTTTTAAAGAAAATATGTAATTTTTTATTGCTGTTACGCAGGGGCCAAACGAAACATTATCGAGCAAAAGAGATAACTACAGCTTGAACTGATTATACCTCTAAAATCATCTTTGTTTATACCCCGGTGGCCTTTTCCATAACTAAACCGACTTTAATATTTTCCATAAACAATATGACAGGGACTTTGGTTATAACTACGAGTTTCTATTTTATTTATTGTTTCGTTCAGTTTTATTGAAATTGTTTCCTATGAAAGTAATATAACTGAGCACATTTTGTAATTTTTGAAGATTAGGCTAGTTCTTATAATTAATAAATAATAAAATAAATATACAAAATATAGTCTAAGTCGAAGTCAAAAATAATTTATTTTATTTAAATCATAACGTAATATGTGGATGGTCAAAATATATAGGTTAGAAACATAGCAGTGGTATATATAGATAACATCGTATTTTTTGCTTTATTATTATTATGCAGGATGAAATCATAGTAAATAATGCGTTTAAATAGACGAAACGCTTCTTATGACCCCAAAAATCTTTGCCCGACTTGGGAATCAAAACCTCATCACACTAGTAGCTTTGCCACTTACACTATCGCTACTGCACCTAGGTATTCAACAGTCGCAAAGTCAGTTGACTAACATGAGTCCCTAGGTGGATCACTGTGACGTAGTACATGTTGTAGGTGTGTTAATGAAACAAGCTAGAGTCCATTACCACCAACCGCTGAGGGAGAGCTTCGAAAACATTTGACTGTTGTACATCAACTTGAGTCCCTCGGTGTTTGTGGGACTCGTAATTGATTGTGAGAAGATTTACTTGTGACGTCACGCCGTTTGTGTGGGAGAATTAATTTATTTCGTGTATCGAAATGAACAAGGTATTGGTATTAGAAAATTATAATAAAATAAGTGAATAGAATTAGGTTTGTATGTGTGTTGAGTATTAAGTTTAATGTAGAAATGTGGCGTACTTAGTTGCGAATTTAGTAGCTAGTTATTAATATTATCAGTTACACTGTGTCCTCCTTTAAAGTTGGATTTTAATTCGGCGGGGTCGGGCACACTTGCGTTCTTGTACATGTATTCTTACACGGAGAGGTTATACAGGCTGTCCCAGAATATGTGAATCAAATTGTTATTAGAGATTCCTTAGGTAAGGACATTTCAAAAGTGAAAAATTAAAATTAAAAAAATTGTGCCAATTGGGTAAAAATGAAAAATTCTTAAAATTATAAAAATCATTTTTATGTTTGATGAATCAATCCTTCACAAATAATAATAACGAAAATTAGCCATAAACGAAGTACCTGTAGTTGAAAGTCTGAAAAATGCGGACATATTAACTTAAATTTTTTATTTTTACCCTATTGTCATAATTTTTTTAGCACATTTGTATGGTTTTTATTTAAGGTATCTCCCGTTACAAATTGATTCACATATTCTGGGACACCCTTTATAAAGATATCTTGCACACCAGGAATACTTTCTGTATCGCGGGGGACTCTACAAACATTCTGACGGACGTAATGAACACCCAGACCCGACACAACTATTTTATGGACAGCTAAAACTAAAAGAGTTTGCTAGCGTAGAAGACATTTAGATCCATGGACTCGTCAAATACCTGTTTAGAACAGAGCTGGCCTTCTAAGGTTTTGGCGTTGAAAGGTAAGGAGGCTCTCTTTATTATCAGTTGACCTTTATATCATAAGAAGTATATTATTATCTTTCTTAGATTGGTTTTCAAGCTTTTGTCTACCTACACGTTTTGAAAGACTGCGAAGACATTACACTATAAGCGATTACACTCTTAATTCAGGGCATTCAGGGCTCTCTTGTAGGTAGCATTGACTTTGTATAGGGATTAGGTCCAAGAAAAATGTCAACAAGTAGGAAGGCGGTAAGCGCATTATATGGCACCAGCTGTCGCCATGATGGAACCGTTTGTTTCTTGAGGCGAGAGTAGACGGTTTTTATATTTACAAGGAATGTTTTACACCCTGCAGTATGACCATAGATGCTTCAGACGGTATTTTGATAATGGTGGCCAATCTTAACTATTAGTTATCTGCCTGAGAGATATTATATATATAGTACACAATAGATATTATGTAAAAGATAGATATTCCATTATATATTAATTTCAGCATGAATGGGCCGACATCTTGGCAACTCATTTTGTAAGAAGTTCAAATAACTATTGCCATCTAGGTTTCCTTGTAACTCAAAGGGCCTAATCACTCTTCCATTTATTATGCCCATCCATAGGTTAACCTTAAATTGATATTGGGATTTGTCTTGTCTTGTTTATTAGAAGATGTGCCTTTAAGTGATTTGCAAAACATGTGGTTTCAAAACGACGGTTGCCCAGCTCACTATGCCCGTACTGTGCGAGAATACTTAAACCAAGAGTATCCAGGGCTTGGATCGGGCGATCTGGTCCTATCTTATGGCCACCCCGTTCACCCGATCTAAATCTACTGGACTTCTTCTATTGGGATTGTCTCAAGGACAGGGTTTACTCAAAACCCATTGCACCGTTAGACGAGCTTCGCCAAAAAATTAATTCAGGCTCTGGATCACATGAATAGAAGAAGATATGCACGAAGAATAAAACAATCGTTTTGAGGCGATGTCGTGCCTGTACTACTGCCAGTTCGAACATTTATTGTGATTTTAATAATATAGTAAATTAATAAAATAAATTAATTTAATGTTTGTATCATTTGTTTCGATTTAGTCATAGAAACAAAAACCTATTTTGAGTACATAGTAAAAGTGATGAATCAACACTAACAGTTTGCGAAATTTGGTTGTTGTTCTGAAATAGTACACACGGCTACACATTAAGTTAGACACCCTATATACGCATAACTACGCTACATACAAAATAGAGAATTGTCGGCAAGGAACAATGCATAGTGGTGTCGATGTAATGGTAAGGATGGAGCGTAACAAAAATATAACGCACCCTCTCGCACGATTCGCAGCGTTCAACTTCTAATAGTTCTAAGTCCAAACAGTCTAGGTTGATGTGTCGCTGTGTGTACCTATGCATATTTTTGTGGCTAGTTTGCCTAGAATATTATACCATTTTGGAATCGTAGTTAGAAGCGCCAATTTTTAAAAATATTTGCCATGTAGCGTCAAAATACTTTTTTCACCACGATGAGTGAAAGTAAACTGAAAGTCAGAATGATGATTTTTGTGTAAAAACTACAGGCATTCTGGGATTTTTAATGGTTGTAATGAATAGTAGTGCTACTTATGTTGCCAATACAAAAAAAAACACAGAAGTATTTGTAACATTGTAGCAATGGTACTTAAAGATATAATAAGGGGTGTAAATTTTTTAACGGTTTCTCTTTTTCTTAAGCAATGAAAAAAAAATCAAGGTAGAATATTTTTCTTTATTTTTCTGGAGTAGTAATAAGTCGATCCTTTTTTTGGTACCCGCTTATCGTTGAATTTTGGGACACGTTGTATATATTATGATAGTAAGACATCGCATGTTTAAGTAGTTATAAACCTACCTTGGCTGACATCGACTCCATTAAAACAAAAATTTAATTATTCACAAAAATACGCAATTATTTTTTAACGTTTTAGTGCATTTTTGTTTTAGAATAAAATTTATTAAAGTCGGTTTAATTGTTAAAATTTTTGTTTATTATGTATTATGTATACAATCTTGTAAACAATTCGTTAAAGCCGGGGGTGGACAACTCAACAATGGTGGTGTTTAGATACAAGACAGTCTGTAGCTCGTCTCACGCCCGCGTCGCCGCCCACTGCCCAAAAATGTTAAATGACGCTTTAATTAAAACTCTTTCAATCATTCATCATAGGAGTGTCTTGTTTTTACTACAGTTTACATTCAAAGTTAAGCGATTATTCAGCATAAACTGCTTTCTATAGAAGCAGCATTTTAGTCATATTTTATTAATTCTAAATCGTTGGTTTTGTTTTTATTACGAGAGTTATAAGTCATACAGGGTTAGATTGGACGTAACTTCCTAAAGACGAAATTGGTAACTATATAATGTTTACACGGCGGCGCTAACGATCAGTATGTTTATGGTTTATGTCTTACAGCCATTATATGCTTTCAGGTTCAGCTAGTACGAATAATAAAATTCAATAAATAGCAAATAGAACTTATAATTGTAGACCCCACATCATATTTGATGAAAATGCAAAGTTGCAGCTAAATACTTCTATGATTTTACAAATTATAGTTAATAATTACCAGTGATACCACGGCCTCACGGAAAACCGAAGTGAAATAGCGCTTGCGTTGTGTTTCGCCGAGTGACTGAGGATACCGGAGGCCCAATCCTCCCTTTCTCTCTAGAGGGGGGAGGATCAAATTTAAAAGGCTGGCAACGCACTTGTGACTCTTCTGGTGTTGCGGGTGACCATGGGCGGCGGTAATCGCTTACCGTCAGCCGTCTGCTCGTTTGTCTCCTATACCTAAAATTAAAAATATAAATACAGCACCCAGACTTAAAACAATCCTTTGTGAATCGCACATATAACTGTACCATGTGGTATTCAAACTTACAACGCACGCGATGGCGGCGAAGAGACCGCTTACCCACAGCGCTGTCCGTCAAAGTTACATCAACAACAGAATCTGTGAAAGGATAAAGTTAAAAAGGATAATAAACAAAAGTTTTGTTATCACGCAAAGTTAACAAGTTCCTGAGCACTTTTCTAATAAAAACATACCTAACATTTTGAGGTATATATATTTCAAACATTTTCCTAATGTGATAAAGTTTATCCTATTATGAATTTGGTTTTGCCGCGATGTGCAGAGTTTCATGACATTTTTTAAGTGGGTTTATTATTTTGGCATCAGCGTCGTAGCCCGTATGTATCTTATGTGGGGGCCAGTCAGTGCAGACCGGCGACACCTCGACCCAGTGGGGTCTTTTGTGTCGACACTCTCCCAATAACGACTGCCATAGATGTTCATGGCAGCCGGGACCGACGGCTTAACGTGCTCTCCGAGGCACGGAGCAGGCGATAATTGTCAATCAATACGCACATAATTTCGAAAAGTCATATAACTTTCGAAGTCAGAGGTGCGTGACATGGGTACGTCGTAGCCCGTAACTAAGTGTAGCTACACCACTGTTACGTTATTATCAGATCTTTAAATTGTACCAAGTAGGAGATCAACACGTGATACTGTTTATAAAAACAAAACAGACGCTTTCGATCCCTGACATGTGACCATGCTTAGTTGGCAAAGCGACGACAGGGTTTGTCGAAGTTATAGATATTTCTACTTCATGAATCGTATTTTGCTCCGCAATAATTTACAGTCTACCTTAGTTAGGAAATGCTTGTAAGATAATGTTTCATATTATACCACTTACATCCTTACTAATATTATAAATTCGAAAGTAACTTTGTCTGTCTGTCTGTTACCTTTTCACGGCTAAACCACTCAACCAATTTAGATGATATTTGGTAAATATATAGTTTAAAACCTGGGGGAGAATATAGGCATATAATATTTATTGATGTAGGTACCACGCGGGCGGACCCGCGTGCAAATGCTAGTAATTTATAATTAAACCTTACGCTAAATATAACTGCCTAATGTAATATTAATAATCACCCAGACCGCATATCGATTATAGCGACGATGCAGTTAATAAAATAAAATTAGTGCATAAGTGTGTGCGCAAACACAAGTGTACTCACCAATACCTTGACTCTCATAGTGCAAGCAGATATGTTGCTTGCCGAGGCACGAGTGTATGAAACATCATAAATTAGCTAAGTCCTAGCTTTTTTAAACTTTCATAAAATGACCTGCAAATCGAATCTGAGATCTCATACATAGCCCTCGCGTTTACTACCGCTGCGGCAAGGGAAGCAGTTATGTACTCATGTCATTGTGTCATGTAGAATACACGAGATTCGAGATCGAGATAAGAATGTTTGTAAACAAGCAGTCAAATAAAAAACAATGTCGGTACATCATCATCGCCTGTGATACAGGTATAACCTAGTACAGGCGACCAAAGTAATGAATCCTATTTTAAGTATTTTTAAGACCTATTGTTATTCATATTTGTGCCAACTTAAACTTAATAAACAATTATTATTATTATTATTATTATTATTATTATTATTATTATTTATAACAACTTCCTAAGTATTTGCCACTTAATAAGTTGCAAAATAAATAATATGTTATACATATCTACTGTTGACATTTGTAAGCGTAAATAAATGTAAATAACATTGGAACTAACTTACTTTACATATTTAAGATATCGTATTTGGTGTTAACAGATATATAATACATAAATACATTGATTTTTACTTAATGTGATTGTTGTATCGAGTTTCGACACAAATATTATACTTTGGATTCGTTGACAGACCATACCTATAAAACGCTTCAAAGAAATCAAATAAGCTTACGCACATTCTCTAACTGTATATGCTAAGTTTTATATTTTCTCCTAACTGTTTATACTTTCTTCATATCCAAGGAACGGAATTAGTTTCGATAAATTCAGAATTTATCTGTTCAATAGGTACCTTAAACTGCATAAGCTTTAAATAATCTGTAGCTATGAACTCGTGAAAGCCTATGTGTTGCGGTAAAATGACAATACTAGGGCTCTCATGAAATATCTGTATACGTAATAAAATATCAGGTAATGGAATTTAAGTTTAATATAGAATTCAATTTAACTAAATTACTTATCTTAGTGGCCAAGGAAGTGACTGGTGGTCTACTCTATTTCTAGTAACAGTACTAAAATATAAAAGTAAAAACTAACTCTAATAAGTTTATAGTAATTAATTTCATACTACTTATGTATATATGTGGTAATAGTTTCAATCACTACTCTTGAGGCAGCGATCCTTTATGATGGAAAATACCCCATTTCATGCGTAGGTAAGTAATATGGCCTGCCAGTGCATCTGGTGGGCTGGCGCGTACTATTATCGCAAGACGATCCAAAAGGAATCCCGCGGCCTAGAAACTAAAGGTCAAAAGAGGAAATATGTGTGTATTATTCTAGAACGAAGAGGATCATTTGATGCCATTACAACAAAAAATTGCCAGACAAACCAATTTCACTTCTTGTCTTCACATATTCTTATGATAAATATATTAATTTATAATGTTAACTGTCACACGATGGCGTCAAACGAATCCCGTTACTCTTTATGTAATCAGTTTAATAGAATACGTGGCATTGTGACTGAAAATACAAACAGTGGTCAACAAGATCAAAGCTACTCTAGTTACATATAATTCGCATAGTGTTTGTTTTAAAATTAGACATATTATAATATAGCACACGGTTTGTTGTACGACACAATGCAAAGAAAATAATAGGTACAGTAGCGGATCCAAGTGGGGAATCAGGGGAACGAACCTTCCTCTACAAAAAAGGACTTGGGTCCAATCCCAACAAATCTCAAATCAAATTTGATTTTATTCTTTACCAGATCACACAATTTTTTATCTGTTTGGAGAACGGTCCTCCCACACTCGGCGCAAGGATAGTGGAAAGGCGAACATTTTACTTTCTACGCCATCAGTGCAAGTCGAAAGATCGTAATATACATAAATACATTACAACCTTAAATATCGCCATTTGGTAGTAGCGATTTCATTCGTACACGTTAAGTTTATTGTGATGGAGGACGCGTCATCGGTTATTCCGAATGAGAACAACCTAAATCTGTTTGTCCATTATAGTAACCCACACAGATTAAATCAAAAAGTGCTTCTAAATGTCTCTTCTATAAACGCTATTCTCGCTTTGACTTAAACAAAATAGCGCAAAACTAACAGCAACAAAAACTAACGAATCGGAAAGATAACATAGAAATAATGGCAGAGTTGTCCCACGCCTAACTATTCAATACCAATCAATAGAGAATGCCACAGTTGTAAAGCTGTCGCAAAAAACAAGAAGACTAAGCTAATGGTGCTGTCAGACTAGGCGAAATGTTTGTGGCTAAATGTTTTGATCTATACTTGCTACTACCCCTTTGTAAATCGTTATTTATATAAAACCACATTAAAAGTACATAATAGCAATATTATGTACTTTTAATGTGATTTTATATAAATATAAATAAATAAATGTCCGACTTATTCCGAGAGGCAACTCTCGGAATAAGTCGGACATTTATTTTTGTGGAGAAACGTAGAATCACGGGGCTTTGCAATTTTACCAGATGTGTCGAAAAGACAAATAGACACAAATTCGTGCTTTTATTATTAATGTATTAAATAATTAATTTAATTAAAATCGTATTTTTCCCAGTGAATCATAAATCTATAATGCTGACTTATCTAAGTCTATTGCCATACTCACACTTTCTTTTTGATTATAAGCGAATTTTGAAGAATATTTCCAGACTATAAACATGTTTAAAGGAACGTATCACATATCATAAACACTAGGATATTAGGTTTAGGATAAAATCTTATATAGCCAATGTAACCAATGCCTCTGCTATTGTCTTAGATTTACAATTTATTGCCTTCTGAATTGTCATGACAATGACATGTAAATCTGTCAGTTGGCATACTAGCTCCTTAATAATGCTGCTGTCTAGTCGCTAGTCTTTCTGAATATACTACTTTTGTAGTTCATCTACAGTCTAATGGAAATATAACCTAAAAATCACACTGCGATAAAGAAAATAAAAGAACCTTGTACTCAAATTAACACCAAGTATCACCTATAACTTCTACGAAACACAGCCTTTCCTAGTTACGTGTTATACCTAACTATCTATTAATGTCTAATTAATCTATTAATTAACAAGCTATCCGTGGAACAGTTTTCCATTCTGCGAATCGGTATTCCTGCGTCATTGTTCGGGATATTTAGTAGATATTCGTTAGCAGTTGGACGTGTATTTAGTAGCTTGATTTGTAAATAAATATAGCAGCTTGTCCCAAGGCCACCTAAGGTGTAACATGTTTCTATTAAGTAATTGATATGGACTTTTTGGTGGTTAAGGTTGATTTCAGCTAACTATTTTCTATATCATTTATCTTTTATAAAGTAATAAAAATGTGAGTGGCAGGTTTGGTGTTCGCGTGTCATTTCAAAAGTACTTTTTTGCTTAAGGTGACTTGTAGTATAATGATGAGTAATAATAATATCTTAGAGCATTATGGTACACACGGCTACACATCAAGTTAGACAACCTATATACGCATAACTACGCTACATACAAAATAGAGAATTGTTGAAAAAGGACGGTGCATAGTGGTGTCGATGTAATGGTAAGGATAGAGCGTCGCGTCCCGTTCAGCGTGAATGAGACAAAATAACAAAAATATAACGCACTCTCTCGCACGATTCGCAGCGTTCAACTTCTAATCGTTCAAAGTCCAAACAGTCTAGGTTGATGTGTCGCTGTGTGTACTTATCTTTGTTCAATAAAATTAGTTAACTAAAGTATGAGCTTCTATAAAAAGCGGCGGATAGATATATCCGAAATGGATACCAGACCACAAAAAAATGTGTTAAAATTAATCTGTTATTATTAATTTGAGCAATCTGTTGTTATATTTAAAAAGCATCAGACATCGTACAGACTTTTTAAGGACACATTTTAATAAATATTGTGTGCTACTAATTTGTCAGTTTGTAAAAGTATCTTTATTAGGTTAACTAAAGTTCCTAAAGTATTTATTTTAGATTGTATTTATTTCCTGCATTTTTACTTTGTGTTCATTATTATCTCTCTTTCTTTTTAAATCAATGAATTAATTTCGCATAGCGTAAAGTATACCTAAGGATTCCGACAAACTTGTACTTAAACATGTTAATTTGTAAACCTACATTCAATGCAAATAAATATTTTTATTCTATTCTATTTTAGCCCCGCTTTTTCAAAATAACGAGTATTCATACGCTGTTTATCTTGTGTTTACTATCTCTTTCTGCTCACTAGTAACATACCTGTTTCTTTTATACAATATGATATCAATGTATCCACCCGTGTAAGCAATATTAGCTGATAGAAATCTGGGACGTCTTAAATCTTATCCCAAAGAACAGGTACTTATTATGAAGTATCCTTTATTACGAAATTGTAAGTGCCTACTTAAACTGAAAAGTCCGAATACGTTCTTCCAATAAATAATATTTTAATTATTACATAACGACTACGACTGCATGCATGGCTTCTTCTCTCTTAGCCTTTATTATTCCCAATTCACTTGGGGTCAGCTTTTCTAGTCTAACCGGATTTGACTGGATATCAGTTTTTAGACGGAGCGGCTGCCACCTGACCTTCGCAACTCGAAGGCTAACGATACCCTAAGGCTAGACCAGTGTCAGGTTATTAGAGGGTATTGACTTTCCCAATAACGACTGCCATAGATGTTAATGGCAGCCGGGACCGATGGCTTAACGTGCTCTCCAAGGCATGGAGCAGGCGATAATTGTCTATCCATACGCACATAATTTTGAAAAGTCCTTCTGAATGTCAGAGGTGCGCGACGTGGGTTCGAACCCGAGACCCTCTGCATTGCAGTCTTTTGGTCTCCCCACTGAGCTATCGCTGCTTTTTTTTACTGCATGCATGGCGTTGTATTTTAAGTGGCCGCCTCGTTATTGCCATTGCGCCTAGTGTTGTGGGTTCGATCACCATAGGGACAAAAAATAGTGTGATCCACCGAACATCTGTTAGATCACACTATTTTTTGCGAGTCTGAGTGCTATTTGTGTGCGTTGTTTGAGTATTTATATAGTCGTCTGCAATACAGGAATAACTCGTGAAATAGTCCCGTTACTACTATGTATGTTACTTCAGTTTACACAAGAGCAAATAGTAAACAAAATAATAATATAATAATAATATTCTACCACATACACACAACACCATCTAGCCCAAACTAAGCAGAGCTTGTACTATGGCTACTAGACAATGGATAAACATACATATATACTTTTTTTTTTGTAAATACGTACATATTATACATAGAAACACCCAGAGCAAGACAAACATTCATGTTCGTGCACACAAATGTTTGACTTGTGCGGGAATCGAACCCGCGACCTAAGGCGTGGCAGTCGGTTACACTAATCACTACGCCATCGAGGTCGTCGAAATAGACCTTATTGTGCAAGCAGTATCAAAATAAGAAACTACTTAATCATTAAAATGTGGATATAAGAAATAGTGGGGTGTAGTGCGGATGTTTTGCTGTCTTCCAAGCAGCTGTTGTTGAATAAACGGTTACGTCGCAGTTTG
The DNA here is from genome assembly GCA_930367265.1 of Catocala fraxini. Classification (NCBI taxonomy): domain Eukaryota; kingdom Metazoa; phylum Arthropoda; class Insecta; order Lepidoptera; family Erebidae; genus Catocala; species Catocala fraxini. The sequence continues at coordinate 4,947,813 of OV884035.1, forward strand.
TATCGTGCATCGTTTTTCTGTCATTTGGCAATTTCCACTACTTATTACTAGCACATTTGAAACGATTGTATCTCATTTGTAAATATCTGAAATATTGTGGTGAGAAAATAAACATATTTTTATTTATTATTATTATTTAATATCATTCGCAAGAGGAAAACGTAGGCGAATGTTTCTTGATCAGATCGGACGCGTTCTGGACAAAGGCCAGGTTAAGAGCACTTTGAACCGACGGGCGTGTATGAGGAATGTGATGAAGGTGAATGAAGCCAGAAAAGTGTGCTAAGATCGTAGCAAATGGAAATCCGTAGTCTCTGCCTTCCCCTCTGGAAAACAGGCGTGAATCTATGTATGTATGTATGTATTTATTATTATTTATTAAGTATAAGTAGTTTTAAAAAGTTCTTTGTATTTTAGAGTTTGGATAATTAAACTATGACTTTCTAATTAAATATTATAAATGCGAATGTTAGTTTGTTTGTTATGCTTTCACACCTTGACTACTCGACCAATCATCATGTAATTTTACATACACATTGTCAGAGGTACTAAAAATGACATAGGGTATCTTTTATTTAGGAAAAAGTACTGCTCCCGAGGGTTTGAAATTTATTGATGAAATCTACATAAGCGCAGGCACAATCTAATAAATAATAACAGATTGTGATTTAATCAGTCAACTACGTAATCCTCTAGTTCTGAATATCGAATACCTACAAATCTTATAATCCACAAACAAATTATTTACGTTAATAGTCTCGTAATATTTCTTTCGCTTTCAGTTTGGGATACCTTACAAACTACCTTCTAATCGGTTACGGGGCTTACAATGAAAAACTTTTGATTAATTTGAACTGATTGAATTGAAAAGTAAAGGTATGCATATAATAGGTATTTTTTAAGGTTGCTACGAAACAAGTAATTTCTATTACCTATGGCCGTCAATTTCACAAAAATATTAATTTTATGGCGTAATTGTTTGAATGATATGTGTCTTTTTCACTTAAGCTGTTTCTATATGTTGCTTAATTTATCTTAAATACTTAGGTAGATATTTATCTAAATCGTCAACACTTCTGTAGGTTTCAAAACTAGTGAATGTTCGTTTAAAACAGAGGTGCCCAGACTTTTTTCTCATAGACTACTTTTAAAATTTTGCTGATTCCGGTGGACCCCCTGCAGCTACATTTCTACCATATATCTCTACGGGCTGAACTATAGGATTTTTTTTAAATTTTCGATTGATCCCACCAAGGTAAGCGGGCTGACCTTTTTTTAAATTCTCCACCGATATATCGGTAGGTTCGAGACCACTGGTACTGAATATGGAATATGCAAGTTTTTACAAGTAACGGTCACTGAGCTTCTCAAAATATTATCTGCCTACATTGATAGGTGAAGTCAAGCCAACATTTTAGTTCTTCACTATCGAAAGCAAATAAATTTTCGTGGACCCCCGCTTACGAATTGTGAACCCCCATTTTTTTGTCACGCCAACGTAGACCCCCGTCGTGTCTCCCGGACCACTTTGGGAACTAAGTGTTTAAAAGAACACACGAGTATCTACCAGGTTTTTGGCGTCCACTGCTATCTAAAGTTTACCTTATGTATTTTTTTGTCCCGTGTGCCTATTCATATTAATCCCTAAAGCGGTAGACAGGTGTATCGCAACAAAAAAAAACCTTTTTTTTTTTTGACCCAGGAAAATCCTTTATGGATACCCCCTGCCCCGGGGGGGGGAAGGGTGGTTATGTGAGACTCTCCGCCCCTGAAGGGGGTCGGTATACACACTAAAAACCTGGGGTGAGCAGTCCCTCCGCCGACGGAGTGGGGCGGGATGGGGTCGCGTTAGCAATCACCATCCCGCCCCGGCGGTTGGCCCGGCTGATGGTGACCGGGCCTCAGCACCTATGGAGGCCTTGCTCACCAAGGCCATTCCCCAGACGTGTGGGGCCGTGCAAGCCGGTAGAGAGTCCCCCGACTCTGTACCAGTGACCCCACTATACAGGAGCGAAAAGGCGGGCAAATCGCCTCCTTCTCGCTCCCGTCCGTCTGCGCCGGAGAGGGTCAGCGAGGAGGTTGTTCTCCCTGACCCTCTCCGCGGTCTCCTTCTGCGCCATGACAGCTTCGCAGAAGGAGACCACTGCCTGCCACGACCTCTCGCCGCCGAGCATGGCGTTGATCACGCTCGGCAGGGAGAGATCTCCGCCTATTATGGCCGAAAGCGTGTGTCGCTGCGGCCCCCACGTGGCACACGCCTCCAGCGTGTGGAGCGCCGTGTCTTCCGGCGCCCCACACTCGTGGCAGGCCGGGGTCGCCTCCCGTCTCGCGATCTGGTGCAAATACTTTCCGAAGCATCCATGCCCGGAAAGCACCTGCACCAGTCGGAAGGTCAGCGACCCGAATCGCCGCCCTATCCATCCCCGGAGGACCGGCCGAATGGCCTCCACCGTCCACTGGCCCGGGGCCGGTGGAGCCAGGTCCTCCGTCCACCGCCTCAATAGGGCGGCCCGCGCCTGTCGCCGCATGCGTGCGACCTCCTCCCACCCCGGGGGCTCCCCGCGGGATCTCCTCGCCGCCACGAAGTGGTAAACTTCGGCGAGGATCTCCGCTTGTAGCTCCCAGGGGGGGTCACTGGCCAGCACGCACGCCGCCGTCCAGGACACCGTCCGGTAACCGCGTATGGCCCTCGTCGCGACGACCCGCTGCGGACGTCGCAGCAGGGTCTTATTGTCGCGACTGAGGGCGTCCGCCCAGACCGGTGCCCCGTAAAGGGCCATACTCCGGATCACTCCGGAGTACAGTCGGCGACAGGTGGCACTCGGGCCACCCACGTTGGGCAGCAGCCTCCCCAGGGCGGCCGCCGCTCCCAGGACTCTTGGGGCCAGCTGGGTGAAGTGTGCCCCAAAAGTCCACCTCCCGTCCAGGATGAGACCCAAGTACCTCATTTGGGTCCCAACCCGGACCAGGACCCCGTCCAGTGCCACTCGCGTACCTGGAGGAGGTCCTCCCCGAGGCCCATGAAACAATAGGGCCTCGGTCTTGGAGAGGGCAACCTCCAATCCCAGGGCGCGGATACGGTCGACCACTAGGGCAGCTCCCACCGCGGCCAACCGCACCGCCTCCCCTAGGTCCCTCCCCTTGACTACGACCAGGGTGTCATCGGCATAGCACGCCACCCGCATACTCGCGGGAAGCGTGCCCCGAAGCACCCAGTCGTAGCCAACGTTCCACAGGAGCGGTCCCAGCACCGACCCCTGTGGAACCCCGCAGGATACGCGACGGCGCCTCAAACCGTCGCGTCCCTCCACCAGGACCTCGCGGTCCTGGAGGTAGTCGGCCAACAGCCTCCGCAAATACAGGGGCACTCCGTGATACCGGAGAGCCTCCTGTACTGTTCCATGCGGGAGGCTGTTGAAGGCGTTGGCAATGTCCAGCGAGACAGCCAACGCCTTGTTCCCCCCACCGACCGCTTCCAGCGTCCAGGCTTTGAGCCAGAGCAGGGCGTCTATCGTAGACCGCCCCGCTCTGAACCCATACTGGGCCTGCGATAGTGCCGGCCCAGTCCCCTCCAAGTGCTGGATGACACGGGAAGCCACCACTCTCTCTAGCAGCTTTCCCGTGTCATCCAGCAACACGATTGGCCTGTATGCGGAAGGCGAGGTTGTGTCTCGCCCTTCCTTCCGCAACAGGCACAATCGGCCGTCCTTCCACAACTTAGGGAACCGTCCAGACGTGAGGCACGCGTCGAACAGCTCCCGAAGCGGATCGCCCATCTCTCTGAGAGCGATCCGTAGGACCCGCCCCGGGATCCCGTCAGGACCCGGTGCCGTCCTCTTGCCCCGTAAGCGGCTGACGGCGGCCTCCATCTCCGCCTCCGATACAAGCGGGATGGAGGCCGGGTCCAATTCCTCCGGGAAGGACGGCGCCATCGACGGAGGGGTGTGGTGAGGGTCCTGTTCGGGAAAGAGCCCCACCAGCACCCTGCCCAAGAGCTCCGGCTCTAGGGACTCCGCGACGGGAGGCATCAGGCCCCGGAACTTATTCCGGGCAGCCCTATACGGACGCCCCCATGGATGCCTATCCAGGCCCTCCAGAGCCTCCCCCCAGGCCCGGGACTTGGCCTGGCCAACGGCCAGCTGCAGCTCCTTTTTGGCTGCACGGTACTCACCATACAGCCGGAGCTCCGCCTGTAGTTCTTCGGCCGACAGCTGGTCGTTTGCCCGGCCATGCCGCCGCCGCCTACACCGCGTGTAGGGCCGCCGTGCCTCCGAACAGGCGGCTCGGAGATCTGCGATCTCCGAGCTCCACCAGTACACTTCTCGGCGGCTGGGGCGGCGGCGGGCCCTCGGCATGGCCGCGTCGCAGACGGCCGTGACCGCTTCGCGGAAACGGCCGGCCGCGACGTCTACCTCCAGCGGGTGCGTGGGGGCGGCAAGCCACGCCCGGACGATGGCCGCCTCTTCCGCCAGTTCAGCGTCGAGGCGACTCACCGACCAGCGCGGAAAATCCGCCCGTACCACGCGCCGGGACGCCCCTTGACTGTCGGAGGCGGAGATCTCGAACCTTATGTATTTGTGGTCCGAGAGCGTCTCCACCTCCGACATCACCCTCCAGGCCCGGGCACGTGCCGCGACAGCGGGGCTGGTGAACGTTAGGTCCACCACGGACCCCCCACACCATCGCACGCACGTGTGGACCGACCCTCTATTGAGGAGATTCAGTCCTGTGGCAACCGCCCACTCCCTGACTATCTCCCCTCGAGTGTCAGTGGAGCGGTTGCCCCATTCCCGGGCCTTGGCGTTCAGATTAGGAGGACCTGATGTGGCGCCTGCCTTCTCACCACCGCGGCCAGGAGGTCCATGAAGACCTCCAGCTCCGCGGCGGTTCTGTTGGGGGAGAAGTATGCGCCGACGATCGCATACCTCTCCCACCTGGCCACCACGTACCCCGCCCCTCTCTCTTTGACTGAGAGGAGGGGGCCGCCAACCCTCCCAACGATGGCCACGGAGCCGTTCAAGTCTCCAGCCCAATAGGGGCTGGGGGGGACAAAATATGGCTCCGCGACGACGGCCACACCGATTTCCCACTGCGCCAGGGTCTGCATGAGCAGGTCTTGGGCCCTGGCGCAGTGGTTCAGGTTCGCCTGGAGGAAGTTGTGATGTCCAACCTGATCCATATTAATCAGACATCACAACCTCCCCGCACACTGCTTCGCGGCGCGCTGCCTCAGGGGCGGCCTGACTAGTGGCCGCAGGGGTGGCCCGAGTCCCAGGGGCCTTTCCTTTCGTCTTCAGGGGGTTGCAGCGGCGCCCCCCCATAACGTGCCCCGAGGACTTTCCCGCCTCTGCGCAAATGGCGCAGCGCAGCCCAGCCTTGCCACAGTTGGCCGCCCGGTGACCTGCGTCTCCACAACGGAAGCACAGGTCACCCCTGTCGGCCGCGGCGGGACACTGAGGGCGTGTGTGCCCCAGCCCCATGCACCTGAAGCAGCGCATAGGGCGCTGCCCCAGCGCAACCACCTTCACCGAGCTCCACCCGATGAGAAGCCTGCCTCTGCTCAGCAGCACTTTGGCTGCCGAGACAGGGCAGGACACAAGGGCGGAGCCGGCGCCATCAAAGCCGGGGCGGATCTCGCCGACCTTTACGAGCCGCACCTCGCACTCGCCCACCGCTGCGACCGCCGCCGCCACCTTCTCTTTTGTGGCAGCATCGTCCAGGCCCGCAATCCGCAAGTCTGTGGACTTTACGGGCCTGGTGACACTGGCCACTGCGGACAGGGCATCGCGGAGTTTCTCCGCGAGCCTATCCGCCTTTTCTCCGCTTTGGGAGCCTGGAATCTCTAAGATCCTGGCTCCCGTAGCCGTCTGGCGGAAGCGGAGCTGGTCGATACCCAGCTCCTTTAGGTCGACCTTTTCCTGTGCCGACCTGATAGCGGCAGCGTACGTAATCCCCTTTGCCGCGGCGTCGGGCTGCAACGACAGCACGACTGCCGCGGATTTCGGGGACCTCAGTGCTGCCGCCACACTCTTGGGGACAGCAGGGGCAACAGGCCGGGTTTTGGCGGCGGGGGCACGGGCCACCTGGGCAGGCGCAGATGCAGTGGAGGGGGGAGAGGACTTTCCCTTCCCCTTGCGCTTCCTCTTGCCCTTTCCTACCACCGTCACCCATGTTTTCTGAGGGACGGCGGCGGCAGGGGCAACCCCGCTGTCGTTTTGGGTCCCCTTAGAGGGACCCGCGGTTGGTGCCGCTGCAGGAGCGGCGGCAGCTCTGGGGGCCTGCCTGGCCCCCTTGTCCGCCTCGGGGGCGACCGGCTGAAGCACCAGTCTGGGCGGCGTGGCGTCTGCCTTCGTCCTCCTGGCATCCGCTCTCAGCGGCGGGCGGACCGTCGGGGCCGGCAGAAGCCGGTCCTCAAGCCCCGCGAGCCGGGCGCTCAACATTGTCCCGAGCGTGATGGTAAGGGAGCGCTTAAGCTCCTCCACCAGCTCGGGACCCACCTGGGGGAAGGCAGGGGCTGCCCGTGTCTCCGCAGTGGCGGTAGCGGCAGCGGCAGCGGCGGCGGCAGTCGTCGCCTCAGCGAAGCCCCGACGGAGCGCCTTTACCTCCGCCTTGAGGGCCTCCCCCTCAAGACGCAGGCGGGAGTTTGCGGCCCTCAGCCGCCGCGTCTCTTCCGCTTCGCTGCGGCCCGCCAGGGTGTCCACCACCTCTCTCAACAATGACGCCGACCGCTTCAGGCGACCGACAAACTCGCCCTTTAAGTTTCCCGACTTTCGGGCCACTTCCAGGATGCAGGCGAGCTTCTCGCCCGCCCGCGCCCTTAACTCTTGGGCATTCAGGTCGCTCAAGTCACCGACCAATGGGGTGGAATCCGACTCACTACTGATCCCCATCCCCAGGTCGGTGGCAGCAGCAGCCGGCCCCTTCCCAAGGCGCCTCTCTTGCAGCGCCGCCTCAAACTCCGCATTCGGCTGCACCGAAGCGGGCCTGAGGAACTCCTCCCTGGAGGGTGCCCCCTTCACCACTCTCCCCCGCCCTCTGCTGGCAGTGGGTACCTTGGCGGCCGCCGTCCCTTCGGTCTCCGTGTCTGAGTCTAAATACCCAGGCACGGAGAACGAAGTGGACGGCCGCTTTCGGCTGCCTACCTTCCTGGAGGTGGCCTCCACCACCACTTCGGCACGTGAGTCATAAGACTCCACGTCCGAAACCTCCTCAGGAGCACTCTCCTGCTCGGAGTGGCCCTGAGAAGGGCCGTTTTGGTGGCCCTGAGAAGGGCCTTTTTGGTGGCCCTGAAAAGGGCCTTTTCGGAACCTCCCACGCGCATCTCGCTGATGCTTGGGCATGGCCGCAAGCAAACAGACAGGGACAGACAACAAACAGACAGACTTGCACAATATGAACCGGCACGTAAGTGCTCTTTAGCCGAACACCGGTCTGACACTCCGTTACGGTGACAGAACCGGGTCGTTACCAGGGGACGCGACGAGGACGCAAGCACTATGGGGGGTCCCCAAACAAAAAAAAAAAAAAAAACCTAAAGCCACTTTGCTCAACCCCGGTATCAATCCGAGCCTTCACACTAAGGATGTTGCGAATATTCACATCCGCATCCGTAATTGCGAAGTTTTCGCATTGATTAGGACATCTGTATCCGCATCCGCATCCGCAATAATCAACGTGGATGTTAATGCAGATTCAAAAATAGCGCAGGTTGCGACAAGGAAGAAAATAGATGAGCCGATTAATAGCGCGATGATTTATATCATAACATAACATATCAATTCTTAACTGGCATTGGGTTTGTGTCGCTCTGATGCATGAGTCATATTTCATAATCTGATGAGAAGTCAGCCCGACACGACCAGAGAAAGATCAGACGCAGGACCAACTTTATGTACTTGCCGAGGAGTGTGTAGCAACGCCAAGATTGTTACAAAAACTGTTGAACTCCGGATTGTTACAATGGTTATCTTAAAAAAAAAAGCCTATAAGTTTTCGTTGACTTGGCTCTGGATTCAATCCCAAGACGCCATGCACAACAGTCGCATATACCACTGTGCCACTGATGCATTAGGTACATACTTGAACCAAGTTTTTCTATTTGCCCTAACTAAGTACCTATTACACTTAACTGCAAATGGACACCCACTGTATGTAGATACACACAGCTACACATAAATCTGGACTGTTTGAACTTTGGACTATTAGAAGTTGAACGCTGCGAATCGTGCGGGAGAGTGCTTTATATTTTTGTTACACTCTATCCTTAATATTACATCGACACTACTATGCACTGTCCCTTTCCGACAATTCTCTATTTTGTATGTAGTGTAGTTATGCGTATATAGGGTGATTAACTTGATGTGTAGCCGTATGTACAATTAGGAAAATAAGTAGCTTTTCATTTATGTTTGTTGAAATATTTATGACTTAAAAAAATCCTTATTTTTATGTGAATTTTTTACTATCATTAATGCTATAAGAATTAACATATATTATCATTTTAAAAGATAGAACAAATTCTAATCTTGCAAGTGTGTCGATTTACGAGTATATTGCTGACTGTCCTTAAGTTATGAATTTAAACATCTTTATTTAAGGCACTAGTTGTGATCAAAAAATAATAAAATAAAACGACGGATGAATATAGCTAAGTTATATTATTAAAATTATTCAACACATTTATTTTATGACAAATAGTATAAAATATTGCATTCCGTATACCTATCCAAGGCTTATAATCTAAAAACTAACATTTTAAAACATGCCTCAGTTACGACAGTCATAAAAACTATTCAAAGTCAAAGAGTCTGACTTTAGGAGCGTCTAAACAGGCAAAAAATAATAATTTTGTGACGTTGCAAAGGTGGAAGCGCCGTCAGAAAACCAATAAGAACTGCTGCGGCACAGCTCCTGTGGAGCCTGGTGCAAACCTGCGTGCTGCAGCACCGAACACACCGATGTACATCTCTCGCCTGCATTACACCACTAAGGCGGAGGATATCGCGGAGTATGTACGCCAGAAGTCCAAGTACATGCCAAGAGTGCAGCTGCTGGAGTCGCGTCGCAACGTCAACTTCAAGGCGTTCGTGGTGCGAGTACCAACTTGCTTTCTTCATGTATTTATGAAGGAGGACTTTTGGCCGAAGGGTGTGGTGTTCCGTCGCTTCCGCGGACAAGTGCCACATGAACGCACAACAACAGAGTGCAAGTGAAGAATTACTAACATAGTTAATAAGTTATATAAATACTAACACAAATTGTATGTATGTTTGTCTATAAGGTATTTATCTATGCGTCTATGCCACGCAAAATAAAATCGTTATTGCAATACCTTGATAGCCTAACATAATTTTAATGAGCCTGCCATGCCAAATATAATTGTCTGGCTATATAGCCGGGGCACATATTGCATAGTATAGATGTTATTGTTTGGCAACGGCTTCATATTAGTCACACATTGAAATTTAAATAAATACCAGCTTAGAAGCCCCTTTTTAAATAGTAGTCTGACAATATACGTATAAATTATTCGCAGCTGAAAGCTACGAAAACTTCTTCTAAAGATTATGGCTACCTCACAGCCACGATGCTATGACACCTCGGCGACAATACCGGATCAAACAACTTAACCAAATACGCTTTTTCAAAACCATTCTCAAATAAAAACAGCAATCTGTCTAACAAAATTAAACTCTCTATCACTTGTGCCAAGCATAACCTAAGTAAATAAAATAGTACAAGTTTTTTCCACTGGCAATCCATAGTCTTTTGTATATCTGTGAAGAAGCTGTCAGACAAGCTGTCAAAGAGTTCCAATTTTAAAATCTCGTCGGCCATCTTGAAGTATTGTTGGAAGTTTTGACATTTCGGTGTGATCCTCTTTAGTTTGCCTTCTGATACTGAATGGTTGGGTAGATGTTGCTGGATTATTGCCTGCGAACATATAGATGAGTAAGCACATCATGTTCATTATTACCTTCTATAGGCGAAATTATGTAATCTATACTATAATAGGGCTATAATGAAGCCGTATCGGTACATTTGGATATATTTCGTAAATGATTGAGGTTGACTAGAGAGGTCAGACGTCTAATTTTGATGTCTTTCCATTTGTGCCGAAATAACAGAAATATAACTAAACAGATTTTTATACAGTTATAACAAGTAATCAACGACGCGCGACGTGACAAAATAATACTCATGTCAAGTGATTTGATTTATTGCTATTGATTAATCGCTATTGCAAATTAGGTCAGCCAATCTAAACACAAGCAACACGCGTTTGACCGTCGCCTATTAAATTGCCCACGGCTTCAGCGGTAATAGAAATAGATCTTTTGTCATCTACAGGACACATTTCCAGACTCAGTACTACTACTGAAAATGCCTTGACAGCAGAAACCAAAAACACTTTGCCCTGGCATAGACCCCGAGACCTCACGCAGTCGCATGTACTATCGCTATGCCACCAAGGCAGTGTAAGTGAGGAACAAGAAATATATAGTACCTGCAATAATGCCCTGTATAGAAGACTCTTAGACGGTAGTTGGCGGTCTGCTACTACTCTGTCTATCGACTGCGCTGCCAGCATTCTTGCGTTGCGACCCAAGTTGTACCCTGAAAATAATAATAAATAAATAAAAATCTACACATAGCGTGGAACGTGTGCGTGCGTGCGTGTGTTCTAGCATGCGTTCGTGCGTGTGTTCTGGCGTGCGTTCGTGCGTGCGTGTTATCGCGGCCTTCTTTAAGATTAAACAATTTCCTAGTATAATATTATAATAATGTTAATTTTTCACAAATAACACTATCTGTACTTAATATAAAAATTTAAAATATCTTTTAATGGAAAACATAAACTGCTACTACATGAGAATAATTATTCTCCCAGGTGTTTATTTGTATACTCTGTCCCAATAGAATTAATATTTTAAGTAAAAAATGGTTTCATGCCTAATTAAATATAAAGTCATTTACAAAATTCAAACTCTCTTTGAAAAGTAGTTAAAGTACAATAAGCCGTATGAAAGTTCTTCATTTTGATAAATATTGTTACGCCCAATGACATCTCTCGGCATTGTGGGAAAGACTCGGCAGTTCCGTCTAATAATTTACACCGCCATCTATTGACATCTTACGAAACTACGTAGTAGGTATGCTTACGAGAATCGTAGAGAAGATGCTGGTACTTTCTCGAATCATCGTACTGTTTGCATACCGGGAGCGGCGTTGCTAGAAAGCTCTAGAAGCGCTTTAGCCGCGTATAAATAGGGCGGACGCGCACCGCCAAGTCAGTTTACAATCGTAAGCGATCAAGTGTTCATCGAAGCGAACGGAAGCGGAAATACTACGGAGTTTGAAGGAGTACAGTGAAAAAGTGTGGTATAGTGTTTGTTGTGTTTTAAATTTAATTGTGTGTTTGAATAAAACGTGTTTTAGTCGGTAATATTGTTTATATTCTTATCCGTCGAACCCAGCATGTAACAATATCCATAAATTTATTTAACAGAAAGATATTTTATGATAAAAGTCACTAAAATATGTTTACCTGTTTCACAAATTCTATTGGGATAGACTATATGTATATTATTTCAGTGTGTAAAACTCTCCGCAATCCCTTTTTTCCGGTTAATTCTAAACCGATAATTACCTCGCATATACTCCGACATAGGAAATCCTTCAGTACTCTGTTCGCCTCCTCCATAGTTCCTTTGGAAGACATCGAACATGTTTCCCTCGACGCTCTCAGTGAGCAGGTGGTAGCAGCACGGCACGTTGAAGAGCGCGCCAGTGGAAGGCTGCGTGACGAAAATTCGAAGAGAGTCTGGACCTAGATTACCGCAAGTATGAAGTCCTGGAACGATACAACCATATATTTTAAAGGCAATACTTTTAAATTTAAACAGGTATGTAAGGTACAGAAATATTATTTAAAACTAAACTTTTTAACGAACAGAGTATATGTACTATCTGAGGTAATAATAAAGTACAAAATGTGAAACTCAAGTATTATTTATTTAATCAGTTTCTTTGTTTCCAGATGTTTGATGCTTTTAGTAACGTCATGACCGGATCATTACAATATATATCTTTATTAAGATAGATAAACAATTGTTTTTATTCTATTATGGGAATCTCTATAGCGTTGACTTAAGTAAACAATTAAATAAAACCTGTAAAAGCGTGAATATAAAGTATTTTCACGTACTTTATTTTCCTAATAAAGTATAAAGTACGTTTACCCAAAATTACGTACAAATACTTTATTATAAAGTACGGATGGCAACCCTAACTGCGAATGTGTTGCCACTTTTGAGATACTGCACTACCCATACGGATTCTTTTCATCATCGGATTCAGTTCTTTACAGCCCGATTCCTGTATTCAATAAAAGCTTTTAGCTACAGACAGTTAAATGTTGACATATTGTTTAAAGAATATGTGTTAAAAATGTATCTGTCGGTAGGTAAAACAAGTCGTTTCTTGGATATAGGAACTGGGGCTTAGTTGTCACCTTGCCGCTACCACTACGCTGAGTGATGTTTTTTTTTTTTAATATTTTTTATTTTAGAACTTTATGCATAAAACAATACATCGGCGGACTTAATGCCAAGGGCTGTATGTACCAATTAACCGTAGTGGCAGAGATAAAAAGATGTAGGTGCATACAGTAGCATAGGTTTAATCACACGCGGGAAACAATTGTGCGTTCCATAAATGGTTGTGTTTAGTCTGCGTGCTTTTTGTATCTGTTGCTCAAATGTTTGTAGCCGCCCAGGAATTATGGTTAGTGCGAGAGATGCCCTTAAAAAAAAGATAAGAGTCGTTCGTGCTCTTAGCGACATTTATTTTAATTCTTCAAAATACAACTTGCGCGCTGGTAATATTTCTGGTCTCGCGGGGAACACCCAGACTATGAACAACCATTTGAGGGTAAAAAAATTTGAAAACCTTTGTTATAGCTAGCAAGAAACGAGTCGTTTACCTACGGACAATAAAATATATCACAATTTAACTATCTGTAGCGAAAACGACTCGTTCTTTGAATAAAGGAAGCGAGCCTTAGACGACTACACCATTTGTGCGATCTAACCTGAATTAATATAATAAAAATACCTGTCAGAAGTATTTTCATATCTTGTGAGTATTCTGGAAACTTCTCTTTGGCGATAGCGGCGAGGTCAGTGTCCTTAGTGATGAAGGCTGTTGCGAAGCGATGCAAGTTCTTCTCGATGCTCTCGCTTATACGTTCTTCGATGCCGTTCTTTACGCGCTTGGCTATGGCGTGCCATTGTTTCTAGAATTTAAACTTTATTTGCAAGAGCACAGAATTTACTTTTGTTTTTATGTTGGGCACACAGTGATTTGAGGTAAGTTAGGTCTGGAACAGTACACTTTATATCTGCAAATTAACGATATGGCTCAATTGAAGGTGACTACAGGTTATCATAAGTTTCTATGAAAATCATAATTATGTTTTTTGCTGGTTATTTAAATGATAGTTTGCTTGTTCTTGCTTGGTAGTTTATTTGAAGTAGGATTGGTACAGTTTAGTATTAAGGCATTGCTAGACTGTACATTGGACAATATAAATATGCAGAGAATGTAAACAAATAAGTGACGCGCGCGTCGTATGTTCGCGACGCTTGCATTGCAAGTGTCGGTGGGGGACGTGGTGACCGCGGGCCGCAAGCGTGCTCCGTCTACGGCGCTGCTGTTGGTAGGGTGCGCAACACTGGTAAAGATTTTAATATTGCTTATGATAACTCATATTAAACCGTTATAAATAAATGGGATGGTTAAAATAAGTAAGGCCAAATGTTTAATATCTACTTATCTATAAGATTTGACTTAAAAGTGTGATTAATCTAGCGCAAGGATTATCAAGAAAAATCTACTTATACGACATCGATAGAATCGGATGGCCATCAGCATAGTATACCTGTATAATGTTAATTCTATCGGGCGCGGCGGCGACGGCGGCGGCATCACAGTCGACGGTGAGGCTCGGCACGCAGTAGGCGAGGCACAGTGCCACCGGCAGCGCGCCGCGACCGCCGCCCGCCTCCACGCAGCACGAGGTGCCGCGGGCAACGTGCAGCGACGCCACCAGACGCGACATCGTCTGCACCTAACACAACCCGACGCATGTACTCATGTCTATCTACAGTCCCCGCCTCCACGCAGCACGAGGTGCCGCGGGCAACGTGCAGCGACGCCACCAGTCGCGACATCGTCTGCACCTAACACAACCCGACGCATGTACTCATGTCTATCTACAGTCCCCGCCTCCACGCAGCACGAGGTGCCGCGGGCAACGTGCAGCGACGCCACCAGACGCGACATCGTCTGCACCTAACACAACCCGACGCATGTACTCATGTCTATCTACAGTCCCCGCCTCCACGCAGCACGAGGTGCCGCGGGCAACGTGCAGCGACGCCACCAGACGCGACATCGTCTGCACCTAACACAACCCGACGCATGTACTCATGTCTATCTACAGTCCCCGCCTCCACGCAGCACGAGGTGCCGCGGGCAACGTGCAGCGACGCCACCAGACGCGACATCGTCTGCACCTAACACAACCCGACGCATGTACTCATGTCTATCTACAGTCCCCGCCTCCACGCAGCACGAGGTGCCGCGGGCAACGTGCAGCGACGCCACCAGACGCGACATCGTCTGCACCTAACACAACCCGACGCATGTACTCATGTCTATCTACAGTCCCCGCCTCCACGCAGCACGAGGTGCCGCGGGCAACGTGCAGCGACGCCACCAGACGCGACATCGTCTGCACCTAACACAACCCGACGCATGTACTCATGTCTATCTACAGTCCCCGCCTCCACGCAGCACGAGGTGCCGCGGGCAACGTGCAGCGACGCCACCAGACGCGACATCGTCTGCACCTAACACAACCCGACGCATGTACTCATGTCTATCTACAGTTTATTTATTTTGTAGCCATCATACCATACAGCCATAAAGCAGCAAAATTGTGATATAAGAAGACTTTGATAAATAGGTATTTTTTGTTCCTTGATGAAGTGCTCCGAGAGAGTTATGTCGTTCTCTCCCGAGACTTCGACGTGCCAGCTCGCTACTTTGTATGGTGTGTGGGTCGCTGGAACTGAATCTACACCAGCGACCCACCCAGCAGTGCCCAATACAGAGATGTAGTATCTGCGGGCGACGACTCCTGCACGACGCCCCGGCACAGCAGAGGGTGTCGCTCCGACTCAACGGCTGGCGGGCGAGAAATCCCCGTTCTTCCACCCGCGGCTTTCATTACAGCGGCATAAGGCGCGCATATGCGTGCCTGCGCCATCCGGATCGCCGGTGGCAGCTTGCATCCGCTTGCTACGCACTTCCTCTCGCTGTCAACCATGGCTTTGATCACGGCCGGCAGCGAGAGGTCTTCTCCCACAACGCCCTGGAGTTCAAGGTGCTGCGCCACCCAAGCAGGCACGTGTGCTGCGCCGTGTCCTCCTCACACTCGCAGTGGTGGCAGATGGGACTCGGTTCCCTTGTACTAAACCCATCCATGAAGTGCCCGAATAACGGCAGTGAGGGTTCTATAGGCTACGGCCCTCTTGTATGTACATTCTGGTTTTAAAAAACGAAAGCCCAAGAAACTTTCTTTAAGGTTTGTTCGTTAGGCACGAAATAATGGATAGACGTTTTCATTGTAAACTTATAGGTACTATTTATATGACAGCTTTTAATGCCTTTTTAAAATATTCAAAAATAGATAATTATTACAATTTTATTTCAATATAATATAACATTCACGTAAACATAAGACAAATTTATATAAATATTTCAAATTAAGACTGTTGCGACACAAGACTACAAGAAATTTATTTTGTAAAACTTGTATTCAACTTACCTCATAGCTTTTTTTACTGGTCATGAACTCTTTAACCCGTATCTCCGGTAGGATCTCTCCACCCAATGCTTTGATGCGTTTTTGTAGCTGAGCAGTAGAGAGGCAGTATTCATCATTGACGGTGAGGCAGTGAGACTGTGCTGTTCGTACCCAAGAGGAGAGAGGTGAATCATCTGGAACTGGACAAAAGAATTCTATTGTCATATATTTTGAACTATGATTCTTTTATTGAACCGCTCCATGAGTATTTAAGACTTCTCTAAAGAGATGCTGTGCCGTCGGAAGGGCATTCATCTCAAGACTTGCCACTTACAATGCAGTTACTTCTTTTTATACATACTACAGTCTCACACCTATATCCTTGAAAGAGTACTAGACATTAATTCACCAGCTGTTTTTAAGTGCAATGTGCTATATGAATATATAAGTATTAGGGCAATGCCAGATTTAACTAGATTAATAATTGCCATACGATATTGTAATTATTTTATCTATAGCTGATGTCTACCTATAGACTTCAATATCGCAAACCTACTGCAGGTTTCAAGCGTGTGTCATTAGTTAGCATAAATGCTAAAGTAGCTCACTTTGATTGTTACAGTTTCATAGCTATACTAAAGATTTGTATTTTATTGAAAATCTATGGCATAGCTATCTACAGTCATGCAAATTTTAAAGAAATGTAAGCGGCAGAATTCTTTTAGCTAGCATGTCATATTTAAGGCTCACCTTGGTTTTTCTGCTTAACGCAGCTCCAAAATCTGTCTACAGCATCATTAAGCTCAATACCATCTAGTGTTGTTCTTAAATTGTTAGGCACAAGTGTTTCCCAGTGATTCTGTGTGAGGAACTCCACCATATGACAGTTAGTGACAGATAGTAGAGGTGTCAAGTATTTAGTAATAGAATCTATATGTTTACGAAGCTTGTTGATGGTTGATATCATTGATGATTCTGTAATTAACCATTGGAAAGATAAAATAAAAAGTGCATGTCAGACCGAGTTCCTGTTCCTTGGGCAGAGGCATAAAGAGTTATTAGTTACAATTATGAAATCCAAAGACAAGAAGAGATCCAAAGAATCTACTACGTAGGACTGAATGTGCAAATAAATTCACATAAGTAATTTTTTTGTTTTAAAAGTGAACTCCTTGGCGCCTTTCACAAACACACATTTTATGGACACTACATACACTGTGATTATAATATAATCACATATTATGTGGATCATACAAATAGTTGTTATGTTTGGGATTGCACTTGCCCACTATGCCAACCATGCAATCAAAGTGTGTTCAGTAATTATAATAATAATTGATGGTTTTATAAAACTGTTCCTTTCATATGACTATGTGTTTACCACCAATATGGTTTACACAAGGCAGTGGTGTGGATGTGTTTCCTTGGTATTATATACCAGCCAGTAGCTGTAAGCTGTTACTTACCTTGTCTAGTAATAAAAACAAATATTATGTAAAAATGAATTTAAAAATGACTAGATAAACATCTACTCAACTCAAACTGATGAGCATGTAATGCACTAGCCAGATATAGGCATTTATCAGTTGTACACAACTGCTTGCCTGATAATAAATAATAATACTAATAAATGGAGGTGAGCACAGAACTTGGTTAAACTGTTCAGTTGATGTACTACAGGCTTTACTACTTCAAAATTAAATCAATTTTACCAACCTTCAGAATGAAACTCCTGCATGATAAGGGTTGACTGATGATATCTTTAACAAAGCACAGGCCTTCTTATACTGTGCCCTTACTGTCTCAGCCATTTCCAGTATATCATGATCCTCAGAATTAGTCCGTGGGAATGTGTCTATGAGGTCTTTTACTCTGGTCAACTGTGTCACTACCTTTTCAGAGTATTTTATGTCTAATTCATTATTGAGTGTGATGTGGTGTGTTATTACACCTAGGTAGTAACCTGAAAATAAAATAAACTTACTTAGTACACTTATGGGCCAAGCCATCTGATAGTACAGTATTATTGTAGTATTAAGTAACTTATGAAAGAATGAGACAAAGCTAAACACTATATAGGTTTGTCTTGTCCTTTTATAAGGTAAGACAATAATTATTTTTCTTTATATATGCTACAATTTTGCAAGGCTTTTAACCTTTTGAGCGCCACAGTTTTGCTGTTCTTAAACAGCAAAATTGAAGTAGGTTACATTTTTCAACTATTATAGATTTATAGCTTGGTGCTGAAAGATACATCGCATTTGGCATAGGTTAAGAAAGGTTAAAGAAGGAATTGTGATTTTACATATGGTTCAGATTGGACTTTTATATTTTCTAGAGAAAATGCTCAGGAATACATATAAGCACCATCCCAGCCACTAAGGTACAAACAAGAGAAATAACAGACTTCTCCAATCATGTGTGTCTAAATAGATAAGTAAGCAAAATGTAGAAGTGATACACATCTGCATATTGCAGCTGGATAACTTAATACAGTCAAAGAATATTAGGCTGGGCAATAGTTTTCCAAGTGTCTAGTATTTTAAAATTTGAAATGGAATCCTATTCAGTTGTAGTAGGTATTCTAAGTTTATTGAATAGGTCGAGGAAGGAATGAGCAAATTGACCTATTGAGCAGCAGCGGCCAGTCACAATAGGGTTTCAATCACGTCTAGCATAAGGTATTCCAACAATTGACAAGTTAAGCAGTTATTATTAAACACTGTATTTACCGAGTTCACGACCTAGTTCAGCGCCCCTATGGTATCCCAGATGATAGCCTTCAGGGTTGCCTGCTTCGCTACCAGCTTTAAAACCTTCCTCATAACTTTCTTTGTGTTGGCGTTCCTCACTAAGAACGATATCATCTAATAGGTCGTTGAAATCTTTTTCTTCAGCCATTAGCAACTCTATAACCTTTCCTTGACATGCTATATTCTTCTCGGCACCATAGGACTTGATATTTCTGAGAATATAAGCATAATCTCTGGACGTGTATTTGTTTTGAATTTCAGTGTCAGCTTTGAGGTTATATTTCCATCATAACATGCGATACCTATCAAATGTATTTTCTAATCCTGCAGCAACGAAACGTAATTAAGTTTAGAAATTCTAATTTATATTGTAATCATATAATTTTATATTCACTATTAACTCTTATTTAATTTTCCATGCAAAAACAAAAGTTTTGTTTGTGTTGATGCAAAATAAATATAATTTATGAAATATAAGGAACACCGCGTACCTCTCGAGATTAGCAATTATTTTATTATCAAGCATAATATTATGTGTACTTTTATGTTGCTTCCTTCAGTTTGCTATAAATACTCATTTGGAATAATATTTATTTTAGTTCTAAAAGTTAATCTTTATATATTTATTATTAAGTTATGCATAGTTATAGCAATTATTTTCATCCATAGCCAATATACAACAAAACGCTCACATTTTTTTAAATATAATCATCTGATTTATGTCCTAGATTTGCTGTCAAGTGTCAGGCTGTCGACGACGGAACGACCTATTGACACATTCTTCTGAATCTGATTTTGGTTGATGACATAAAATTTTACACACCGGTTCATGAGCAATTTTTGTCTATAAATTAAAAATTAAATAACCACATCCCTCTTCAACATGAGTAAGATAACTTCCAGTGAAGTGAAAAAACACAATCATAGGAAAAGTGTATGGATTGTTTTGAAAAATGATGTCTACGATGTGACTGCGTTTTTGAATGAGGTAAGGCGAGATTATTATATATATATATATATATATTATTATTTATTTATATTAGAAGTATCTTTATAAGATATATTTCTAAAGTAGGTATATTAATACGATTCCTTATGGTTTTAAATTATTTTTATTACTTACAGTTTTATTATAGATAGAAATCCCGTAGCAATCTCTTCATCGAAATCGCAGAGGTAATTTCGCAAGGGCATTTTAATTTGTGTAATGTAATAGTATGTGTATGATAATAATAACATATCGTATCTAGTATACATAATACACATTAAGAAACTACATATTTTACATATAGTTTATTACGATTTAAATCAAAACAGTTGTTTGCTGTATTTGAAAGTAGGTATTTATCTTACGTTTTTGTAACTCGTTCATGGTTTGTGGAGGCAAGGATACTTACTTTTTAGGTTATGATAAATTCGTACGACTTGACCTTGATTAAGAAGAGATTATAAAGGTCTTTATTGTAGCATAAAAATTGTGAAAGTAAGCAGTATACTTAGCTTATAATATCGTTTTAGGATATCCTGTAAAGATATTATAAATGTATTTAAATAAATAAATAGTTTGAACGATTATAAATTTGAAATACACTCGCCATTTTTAACATACTAAACTACTTTGAATGTTGACGAAATGTTATTCGATAAAATATCGTATCTAGCCGATTTTATTATATCATTATGATTATGAACAAATTCAATAACCTTATTACGTAATAATAAGATCATTGTCACATTTCTTTAGACTGCAATGCAATGCTTTGACATGCAGAGATAATGGAATGTTTGAATAGTCATTGCGCCTAGTGTTGCAGGTTTGATCTCCGCACGGAATCTGTGTGATTTATGGTGAATGAGATCGAGTCTGACTGTATATTTACTAAAACTTATAAGTAAGTTGTTAATTATAAAGAACATTGTCTGCTGGATTCCCAGTCCACGGAACATGCAAGATTCCTACTAGAGACCAGAGACCCATTTGTGAAATTTCAAACAGATTTAGATTATAGTGCACTAGTATGTTCGCAAACACAAGAGCATTCTCTATTCCCTCACTCAAACAGTCCAACAACGGTCATGACGATCGGAGATAAATTAGGCGTAGAACTAACGGCTTCATGTGCATTCCGTCCGAGGCATGGCGATGCGATGATGCAAATACTTCAACTTTCTATGTCCGGGGAGGTATTGTAAATATTATCGTAATTATTATTATAATTGATCGAAATATCCAATAGCTTTTTCGACCCGAATTGAGCGTTTGCACTATTTTGCCTATATGTTACTATTTCAATTATCGATTGTCATGGGAACCTATGACTAATCATAATGGGCACCATTTCTCAATCATAGCAGATTGGTAGGTACCTAGTTTATTATCAACTATAATAATAATATATTAATGGAGCCATCTAGTGAGTTGGCGAATCACTGTCTGCCCATCCGACTTGAGACTATATGAATATTCAGGGCAGACGCCGTTTTTCATCCATAGTTACCATTATACCGGTCCATCATACACCCATCCCCATAGGCTTACCTGGTTTTTAAAAGATGTGCTTAGTATGTAGGTAAGCAACGTTTGCAAAATGAAAGTCTGAACATTTCTTAAGTTATACATTAGTCTACGTTAAAGTAGTAAGTCTGAATTTTATACATACATATAATATTATGTTTGGGTGACAATTGCAAACGGATCGATCAGAAAGACGCACAACTACAAGAAATATAACAAAATAACAATTGGATACGCAATAATCAGTCTTTATAGCGTGTATTTTGCAATCATAATTATGCTTTTGTTTATAACTTTGATAGCACCCTGGAGGGGAAGATCCGTTATTAGATGCTGCAGGAATGGACGCCACGAGAGCATTCGACGATGTCGGACACAGCGAGGATGCCAGGTTCAAATTTTATTTTCACTTTTACTTTGTACCTTAGGTTTTTTTCATTAGCCTATTACTTTGTCCTATAGATGGGCAAAGACCCTTGGTTTTGCAAATCACTGTACTTTTAACTATCCCTTGCCCTTTGATGGACTCACCATCAACAGTCTTGTGGCACTCGATTGGTCGAGATTTGTTTCCACATCTGTTGGCCAGTTCCAATACATTAGTAAATTTTCTTTAAGATTACGTCTTCAGCAATAGTTATAATTCCTGTATCGCAGGGGACAGGACAGATTCTGCACAATTGATTGCACGGATGGCATAGTGGTTAAAGTGGTCGCCTCACTTCTGTCGCCGCGCCGAGTGTTGTGGGTTCGATCCTCACATGTGACGAAAAATTGTGTGATCCACAACTAGTTGTTCCGAGTCTGGGTGTTCTTTGTGTCCGTTGTTTGAATGTTTGTAAAGTCCCCCGCGACACAGGAATTATGCCAATGGCGGCAGATGCCTTCTTAAAAAATGTATTACTCCTGATACAATTTTAGTACCTACCCATTTAACTGATAGATGTAATGTATAGCTGATGAGTCAAACTCACGCCACCGAGGAATTCCTAAAATAAAGTCAAACTTATTGTTTTATTTACTGCTTTTCAGATCACTACTATATAAATATAAAATTGGATCACTGGTTCAAGGAGAATCATGGTAAGTACATCATATACAAAGTGGCGCAAATGTTATCACTTTAATTGATACCACATATACTACGTGGTATTCTTTGACGATTTACAAATTATGAACCAAATGTATTCAGTAGTTTAGCCACAGGAATTTTTTATGTTTTCATAGTTTTTAAATTTTAGTATATCATGTAATGTTGATAAGATAACGTACTTATGTGTCAAAGACCCTAAGCAGCGATATCAAAACAAAACGTTGCCCCTCTCTTACAAAACCGTCGTATTGTATTATGGAGACCGAGTTGACAAGACGATTTCTCGGAACCTATGACCGTTAACGAGTTACAATGGTGTTCCAATTTGTGTCTAATTATATATTATTTATTTTGTTTAAAAAAATCATTTCTTAATTTCTGCGAAAATAGGTTTTTTGTTTATGTTAACCGTCTTATATCAACCAGCTTAAGGCAGTATATCATTTAATATCAGCCCTGTATATAAACTGTCCCACTGCTGGGCACGGGCCTCTTTTCAATGAGGGAATATGGCTATGGTCTACCACGTTGGCCCAGTTCGGGCTGGCAGACTTCACATATCCTCGAGAACATTATGGAACACTCTTAGACATGCAGGTTTCCTAACGATGTTTTCCTTCACCATTAAAGCAGGCTTTAATTCACTAATTAATACGCAGATAACTTCGAAAAGTCAGAGATGCGTGCCTTGGGATGGAACTCGAAACCTCTGCTTGACAGTCCAACGGTATCCCACTAGGATAATCTATAATTATAAAAACAATGAATGCATACCTAATGTGCTAACTATTATCACCAATCCATACACATGGCATACCTATCCCAATCTAGTAATTGTATCCTCTACGCTACTGCAATCGGTCATTCTATAAGAATTTTTAGTATTATTGCCCTTTATAAACCGGGTGTACACCCGGTTTATCACGGGCTTATTAACGACGCGCCAAAATAAAACTCATGTGAGGTGATTTGATTGGTTGATATTTATTCAGTCAGCGAGTCGCAGAAGTTTGCAAACTCTGCTTTTCAATCACTGTGGGTAAAAGTTTAAGTCTGTTATTTTGAATTTGGAATTTCAAAGAAAGAACAAGAGGTGTCTATCAATGGAATGGCATCTATTAATAGCATACGCTAGAGCAGTAATACATTTTTCAAACAATTATTAGGTACTCCAGATTGAATTTCGGTCACGGTGGCTAATCTTAACAGGGTCTCCGTTAAGATAGGCTACCGTGACCGATTCACGGTCACGGACGGGTCATCTGCGCAGGAAATATAATAGCGCACAAGTGTGTGCCAGACACGACTGGAGAGATATCAGGTGCAGATCCAACGCGATTATGTGCTATCCGAGAGGGTGTGCAACACCGCCAGATTTTTTACTCCGGGCTGCTATTAAACATTTCTTGGCCGGCCCCATCCGAGATATTTTAATTTTGTTTTGGTGTAAAGATTGGAATGTAAAGATGCAGAGTCATGGCTTTTAAAGGCTATTCATACATTGAAGCTTGAAGAATCAAGCTTCGAGAAACTTGCTGTCCCTGTTTTTTTAGCTAAGTAAGACATCGCACAGCAGTTTTGCACACCAAAGTGGTTTAGACTAAATGTATTGGACTTTAACGCGTATTACATACAGTCTAGTTAAGTTGTCTTCTCTAGCACATATTTACCATTTTTTTTAAGATTAATGGCCAGTTTCAAAACTATTAAGTAAAAGTTATCCGAAAGATAAATTGCATGCTGTCTCCCTCTTGTTAGGTTAGGTTAAGAAAAGAGAGATAGCGAGAGTTTTATCTTATAGATACGTGCTATTTGGATATGGTGGAACAGGTCCTAAGACGTTTGACGAAAACCGAATTTGAACGATTGACGCAAAACGCCTAATACTTAAATAAAGAACTAAATGATCTTACACGTCTACCTACAGTTTGGCAGGCCATCTCTATTGCCAGACGTGTAGTAAGATATTTAAGCCCAAGTTCGCTCTAGCAAGCCATATTTGGACTTATGTAAGAAACGATCCATAATTTCTGCGATAGCTGTCATTGATATCGATGAGAACAATTATATACATAGTCACTCAATGGCACTAGACATGAAACATGTTATAATTTCCAGTTGCAGATTGGCGCCCAGAAAATGGATGTCAAGGTGACGGTTTTACTTTCATTATTATCAGTCACAAGTTTTAAAAGTTGTTTATTGTAAAGTGAGATATATGTAGTTTGCGAAGTAATTAGTGACGCTATCTTTTCACGTGAAATATTGTTTTGTACAGTAAATAGCAGTGCGTGACCTGGCAAATAATAATTGTTTAAACAGGGAATTGTATTGTACGTTGTTTGTAGTTTGCGGTTTGACACGGTTTGACATTACTTTAAAGAATTTGAGCATGATATAGGTAGCATTCTGTATTATTGCATCAGCCAACAGGATGTTCTAAAATCAAATGCGTCCATTTCAGTTTTAATTAAAATCGATCCTGCTTCTCTTTTGAATATTTTTCGAATAACGCAATGAACGCATACTTCTGTCTCTACGATGAACTATATATCTTTGGTCAATAAATTCACCATTCGCTATATTAGATTTTAAGCAGGTCTCTGTAAAAATAATTACGTCATAATTGCAGAAAATTCAACCAATATATTGATTTTCATTCTTAATGCGTAGGATAGTAAAGCCTTGCTGGTTTGAGCATTAATGGCCCGGGTCAGCCAGCGAAGTACTACGCTTCTCACAAACTACCGGCGTAAAGTACCAGTGCTGCGTTTCGTTCCTAGAGTGGGAATGTCGGAAGCCCAATCGGGTTCTTTCACATGCTGCCTGGTAACTGCTGACCGGGCAGACCGTGTGCTTATTTTCGCAACAATATTTACCACCAATAATATGTGCCCATATATTATTAGTGGGCCGCTTGCTCGTCTGCCACCAAGAGTATTTGGAAATAATTACTTGTAATCAAACTTTCAAAAGGTCTACAATTTTATTTGGTACAAATGTATACCTAATATATTCTTAACTTAAAAAGTAATAAACTTTATCATTTAGTAGTAGCAATAGTATAAAGTACGATTCCTTTAACCATATTAGACGTACTTCATGTTATAATAGGTAAACTGGGCGTAATTAAGTAGGGGTCGTCGACATTTTAATACACGTTAATAGCTTTTTCTTTATATTATCATAATTAGTCAGTGCTTTGTATAATCATAGTTTTGTAGTTAGTGTAAGAATTCTGAATTTAATTTGATACGAGTTTTGGTTTGCAAGTAGTAGTAGGTAATCCTTTTATCCTCTTAAATTTAGTTCAATGTGTATACCAAAAATGGGTATACGCGGATAGCGCCATAGGTAGGACTGAAGAAAATAAATACTAATAGACTTTTCTTAAATTTCCTCAGTTCGAAATACCACCGGGACTGTACCGATTGTGATGCTAAAAGGTTATTTTCTTTTGTTTATAATTTATTTTATTTATTTTGTTTCAAATATAATTTGTCACGTGTAGTTCTGCCAGTGCAACATCGCTTCGATGTTTAGACGATGAGAAGCCTTGGCGAAGCTTTGATAAACCGAAAGTCAGGTTAGAGTCATTCCACTACATTACACTTTCAATATTTTGGTATGCGTTTAAAGCTATTTCTATATGTTTACAATAAAGCGGGTATTACTCAGTAGTTTATTTAGTTGAATCTACACACATCCAGCCATAGATACAAGCGTACTGTCCGACGGCATAGATGAAGTAGGTAAATAAGTACAAAAGATCGATGACTCTTAGACCGGTAAAAAAATGACCGTTCAATTTCCTAGACGCCTTATTTAGATTCAGTAATATAATGGATTGTATTAGTTAAGTAATTATTAAAAATAAACATAACTGCAACATGACGACATTAAGCTTATATTTTTTGAAGTAAGTCTTTCCAGTCCATTATGTTTGTGACTTCGAACTATTTACATTTAATGCTGTCTAACCCTAGATCATTAGTGGGTGCGTCCGGTGGTCAAGATGAGCCACTAGATGCAACCAGTCGAAGCATCTAATAGCCATTGGCGCAGACTACATAGGCCATTGAGGCATCCGCTAGCCCTATGACTGACTTAGACATCTAAGTCTCTCCAAAATATATGGCTCAGTACTGCAGGCAGTACTGAGCCTCCTAATATATTTTTTATCCAATATCCTGGCAACTATGTATACTAACTGTATTAACAGTGGCGATGGAAAATATTCGTTAGGTTTTATTTATTTTATATTCTTTTATATTTGGTCACAAATTTAAATTTGGCCGCCGGACAGTAGACTGCTCGGGTCGCGTGTAGATTACACCATACTTTTGTATATTAAAACGAGCGTGATTATGTATATATAATGTTTATGTGCGACAACTATTAGTTGTAACAATTTTAGTAGTTTCTTCTGAAACACGTATGTTATATTATTTAGACGGCAATAGATTTACCCTGTAGAATTTTAAATGGCAAAATGTATTCGTAAATCACCTCTGAGTAAGCCTTTTTGGGTATACAGAGGTGAAGCTATGTATATTTAAATATCTTAGGGAGCTACTAAAAGAATATAGACTGAATTAATTCTGTAGAATAATATAAACCGTAAAATGAAATATATTTAAATGTATTGTTGTTCTGTAAACAGCTCGACACCGAAACATTCTAAAACGTCACTGCGAAAGTCTCGTTCTAATTCGCCACCAAACAAAAAGCGTGGTGGTAAATCCTCTCCGTCACGTAAAAGTTCTAAGTCGGCGATGAAAAGACCTGCTACTAGCTCGCCGTTGCAATCAAAAGCTTCTAACGTATCGACAACATCGCCCAGAATCATACCAAGAGTGCCATCTATAGTGGTGCCACGGAGGTTGATTATTTTTAATATAAATATATAATATACATCGTGTTGATCCGCATTCTAGGTTAACCTTAGGAACATATAGTGATAGGCAAATTTAATCATACAAAATTAATTTTGCTGATTTAATTTAATACTTAACTTTCAATTATTGCTTTTAGAGAGTAAATTAGAATGACGCTGCGTATGCGCAGTGTGACTCTTATCTGTTGTAGCTTGGCGACACTCTTACAACGTACGTCAAAGGATCGATGCACACAAAATGATTTTGTAAGAACTGCGCGACACGGGTCGATATTTGTTATAGTAGAAATAAATATGGCGAATGCAGTTCAACACTTTGGATATAATTAATATATTTAAAATTTAGTTTCCATATTTTGAACATTCGTTTATTAATACTTTGTTTTTCTTTTTTAAAAGAAGGCGACCTCGCGGTATGCCCTGTGCGGAGCAGGGGTATAAAACTTTAAGTTCTAAGTAGATAGGTAAATGATAGCGAGTAGGAATCGATTATAGTAATTACTATTTGGTAAATAAAGTATATTGTTTGTATATATTATATTCACGCTCGTTTTCCCTTATAGGGTTGAAAACTCAAGAGTATGTGTAATACGCCACGTAAATACAATCAATTTCGAATAACGGTATTTTAAAAGTCAAACAGAAAGAAATAAACAAAGTATTAATAATAATAAAACATAATTCCAAAATTAAGAAACAATCTTTCGGTGGCAAAAACATATGTAAGTAAGTGACTAATGAATGTTTAAAATAAAAATGGCTTTTCATCGTCTTAACATAATGTTGCGTTGTTTTGTTGTTACTTCGATCTAAAGGGAAAACGATCTTGAATAATGTGTATTTATTTTAAGGCGTGGAGGTGTTTGTAGACCGTCTAAAGCTGCCCCGCCACCATCAAGGTTTAGTGTTATTTATTATTTTTCATAGTAGTGAGAACGTTAGATAATATTTATACGTAGTACTATAATTAATTAGAGGTGAAAAAGTTTATATAACCGTTTAAAATTGAGTGTCGATTTACTTTCCGCTACAAGGTGATAGAAACAACGTACCTATAGGCATGTGCCGAGCGTATATTCTGGGACTTGGACATACACTGAACATAATGAGCATTAGTTTGAAAGTCGCCGTGTGGTAGTTTAATGTGTCCTACCTGCATCATTAAAAGCTATTATCAGGTAAATAGTAAATTATTATATACATTATTACACAAAACGGAGGCGACTCTAACTGCGCAAGCATCATAGAAGTTAGAGACGGTGTTGTCATAATAAACACAAAACCTCGTACATCGATAATAGACATTACTTTAAGTTAATCAAAGCAATCTTCCAAAGAATACAAATCTAATAATAATTAATATTTTTAATATTAATTATTACGCGTTTTGTATTACTTTTGTATAAAAATTAAATTAACGAATAAAATAATAATTATATAATATAGCAATGATAAATTACTATTTCGATTAGGTCATAACCTGTCAACATATTTTGTGTAAAGGCAACATTTTCACATTAATTTACTTGCAACTTCCATAACATAGTTTAGTCATTTTCTTGTTAAATATTTTTAGAAAATATTACCGACTTGTACAGAGTAATAAATTCAAGGAAGAACTATTTCTTGTGCACCTCTGCCTAATAGTGAGAAAAATAATCAATGCATCGAAAAAAAGGAAGAAATAAAAAAGAAAACACGTCGTAGCCATAATACATAGACTGGAGGGAGACAAAGAGATAGTTAAGATATATTTCCGATGACTTATTTTAAAATAATGTTATTGCTCATAATATTTAGATATTTGACAGAATTCAATAAATCATGTGGTTTCTAGCTTCTTGTAGCGGCAAGTATGATAAGTCTATAATGCCCAAGAAACCAAAATCATGTCTTTCGATATGTATACTTACGTACACCGAACTTAAAAGTATCTTTCCAGAACGTTGAAAAACATTTTACCAAATCTCAATAATTGCGATGTTTGCAATGTTTACGTATTTCGTAAACATTGCAATTATTTAACCTATCGTTCGGACCCATACACTTTTTTTATTGTGTGTGGATCCTAGGGTTCGACTTATTAACAGTTAATTATTGTAAGTTATGTTATGCCAAAGTATCGATTACCGATAAAACACGACGACAATATTTCGGCCAATTGACACGATCATAGAAAATGTAGATTTCTTTTGACGATTGTAGACCATTTAATAACTTAGATAATAGCAGACTTGTGTTTATATTAGGTAGCTGTGTTAATTTTATTAAAGTTTGTACAAATACAGAATACAGGTATATTTACGTATGATCCTGATATTTTAATCAAGCTAGCCCCCACCGATTCACTCGAGTGAAACCTACGGAATCGCATACTGGAATATAATATCTTTCTGTATATTAAATCGAATTAGGCGGAAAATAATTGTAATAAAATACTTGGAAAGATAGGAACCCGCCACGCAAACTGTTTAAAGTGAAATACTACGTTAGAAAACGCCAGGATCCCATGACGCGGCTGCCCTATATCAGAGGAATTAGGTACTTATTCTCAAAAGGTTTCTATTGCTATGGTTGGGGTGGACAATCGCAGTGTGCGCAGCTGGTTCCTCTCTGCCCAATTATTTTATCTCTTTTGTATGTTTTAAATTTCATCCAATACCTTTCTACGGTTTACGTGTGTAAACATTCAAACATCTTCAAAAACACATTAACGGTTATATTAGTAGGATTGTATCTTTAACTAACTGGATTATAAAGTGGACGCCTGATTATACTTTAGACAATATTATAGCAACAGCCTACTGTCATAGTCATCACAACATACATTGTAATTAGCTATAAAGAATCTTCAACCCATCGATACCTAAAAAAAATATACAGATCCGATAGTATTTATCGTTACAGAACTTATCGGCATAGGAAAATAAAATCGAATACTTACTATTTATAAATAGTAATACAGTACAGCTGTCTTCTGACCTTCCAAAACTGTCGTGTACTAATCTCCTTCTCCCTAGCCTTTATTATTCCCAAGTCACTTGAGGTCGGCTTTTCTGGTCTAACCGGATTTGACTGGATATCAGGTTTTACACGGAGCGGCTGCCACCTGACCTCCGCAACCCGAAGGCTAACGATACCCTAAGGCTAGACCAGTGTCAGGATATTATAGGGCACTGACTTCCCAATTACAACTGCCATAGATGTTCATGGCAGCCGGGACCGACGGCTTAACGTGCTCTCCGAGGCACGGAGCAGGCGATAATTATTGTCAATCAATAAGCGCATAATTTCGAAAAGTCATATAACGTCCGAAAGTCATAGGTGCGCGACGTGGGTTCGAACCCAAGACCCTCTGCATTGCAGTCTGTTGGTCTCCCCACTGAGCTAATCATCTAATGTACTAATCATCTAACCTTAAGTATCATAAGAGTAGCTTTCAACATCAGAGAATAAGACCGCTGCGATTGTGTTACCAAATGTCGACTGATATATAATATCATGTGTATCTCATAAGTTTACGCCAATGATATACATATATTGAAATTAAACTGGTTTACATGGATTTTGTCAGCCATAGTAACAAGAAGTCTCCCCGCGAACATGGCTTCTAAAACGCAACCGAAAAGTCGGGAATTACACTTGCCGACGTTCCAGCTGTATTTGTATAATACTTATAGTTTTAAAAAGGCATTATAGTATTTTGACAATAAATCGCAATAAAATCCGTATAAAATAATTTAATATCAAAACAATTTTATTTACACCAATGAGCAAATAACGAATCCATAATATTTATGTTCCAGCTCGTCCAAATGGAAATGGGCGCTTCTAGCGTTAGCGGCTGCCATCATCGTCGGTGTAGCATACAAGAAGTACGCCAGTTAAACCAGGTGCAGCATTCAAACAGTAGAGCCACATACAGGCTGGCTGTGGCCAGTCGAGGCTAGGTGTAAGCCTAACTTGTACCAGTAAAGTACTCTGAACTTTCTATCTGACTCGGCTACTAAGGCTAAAACATAACTAATCAAAATCATGGAAGCCTCAATTAATTCTTCCAGAGTCTATTTATGATTTGTATCAAAATAAGTTATTAAGTTGATTATTAAGCTCGTGTTCCTGGGACCACAATTAAAGTGATGTTTTGTAAGGTGGTTTAAAAGTATTGTTTAATTTTGTTAAATTTTTCTTGTATTGTCATTGTAATGTGAAACTCAATATAATTTAAATTATTATTTGCCTCAGTGGTGATGTATTTGGTGTCGTCAAAATGAGAATTCTTGCATTTCGATGTTAGAATTGAAGTCTAAACATACGCAATACTTTGTAACATTATGTGCTCAAATATGCAAACATACTCAATAATTTATCAAAATTATACCTACGCTCAACTATGTACCACTCAATATTTTGCAAAATTGAGTCGCTCAATCCATTATTAACATATTAATAATATTAATTGCATTTACCTAATGCAATACAAATTGCTCTTGTTTTTATCACTCTTAATAACTTTTCGTTTCGATGTGATAAAAACTAAGCTAAAGTTAATTATTTTTAGGAAATGTTATACATCTATTTTTATTTTTGATAATTGCCTGTGCATGAGTGAGTTGTGATATAACGATGATGTACAAATATTGTTGGTATTTATTTTATGATAGACACACTTTTCTGGACAATAAATTAGATTAAAGCGTTTTTATTTATTTTATTATAGATTTTTTACTGTAATACTACTTACTAAAAATGTTCACTGAAAGCAACCTATATATTTTAGATTTTATTTTTATTTATTTTATTTGGTTTACCAACATTTGTTCACACTCAATAATACACAATAAAAGCAGCACGAATATTAACAATAGTGTAACAAACACTTATGGGTTAACACCACATCTATTCTATCTAATTTTATATACTGTAATATCTGTGTGTAGAGTCTAGTACAACAATATGTACCTAATATTATACGTACTAGTTGTTAGTTAGTCTTAGTTGTAGACACATTATTTAAATTAGGAAGTCTGTCATTAATTAAAATAACGTTTTTATTAGTATGTGTATTTAAGTGAATTATACTTATACCCATTTATACCAGTATACAAATTCATCTGTTGTGTATTTAGCAATTGTCATGTCTAATTTACATATGTCTATATTATGTGAAATGTAAAAAATAAAGGATTATAACCTGAACTATTTTTATCAATATATTGTGTTCCAATCATATTTATAAAAGGGCTTGCACATGCACCTATAATACCTTGTTTGCCTGTCAGGAAAGAAAATACAAAGATGAATAACGTTTTATTTTCGATGATCGGAATTTATTTAATTTAATACCCGCGCAATTTGATTTTCACATTACATTTATCTGTATAATATATGTACATGTACATATAATTCTATATAAAATATGACTGTAGTGTTGTGTTGTTGTGTTGTGTATAACTTATATAGAACATAATATATTATGTTCTATATAAGTGTAGATGCAGATGCATGTGCCTGAAAGAAATCCTTGCGGCGCCCATGAGTAGATAGATGTATTTGATTACCTAATACATATTTTACAACTGTATATATTTAATAATACTACAAAACAACAAAAAACTATTATTATGGTTTTATAAATTATTTCTTATAGCTAAAATAAAGGTATTTAAGATATATAGATCACATCAACACTATCCATATTAAATGGCACATAAAATACAGCCTCGCTGCATGTAATCTATAAAACTACACATGTTCACTGGTGTGTGGAATTGTCCTTCGGCTCCTTTTTATATGAAGTGATTGAAATGTACAACAATTGGGTAAGTGTTGGGGGCACGTATAAGATATCTAGGTTATATTTTTTTATAATGATACTAGCTGTCCCGCCAGACGATGTCAATCCACGAAAAAATTTTTTTTTATTATAATCGGTCCAGCCGGTTAAATTCAGTGACATACACACGTTCAGTAGAATGATGTATATAAAGATGATTGGTTTGTATAGAATGCGTTCTCTAGCTGAAACCATTTTTTTAATGGTAGCGCCTGTTATAGTATTACGATTTACGATAATACTACAGATATAACTCTTGCTTTGTCATACAAGCATTAGGTAAGTACCGACTAATTTAAAAAAGGTTTCAGATTTAGAAGCGCTCTGCATAATATTTTCGAAGATGGGAGAAGTTTAAGCTAACTCACACTTAGCAAACGTGGTGACGTGGCCTAACCCGTCTTATAGCTAAGAACGGTAAGGACGAACTGTATAGACGAGCTTTAGCTTAAAAGCATATTTTAGTGGTAAAAAGTTCTTTATTTATCAACACACATAAATGCAGTTTACATGTTACGAACTTAACACTATACATTAGATTTCGGGTAATTTGGGGCTCTGCCGTGTACGGAAAGATAAATAGTAGGTACGCCCGCACGCGCCAGGCGCGTGCGGTTCCCTGTCTGTGGCGTGACGACGACTGACTGAGGAGCGGGGGTAACTCGCGCGTCGCTCGGCGGCTAGCGAGATAGAGATGTGCGTGTGCGGCGCATACTATCCAGTAGGGTTGCGCGTTACAATATATAATAAAATTTTCATTTTACAAAATGCTTGATACATATATTTGACTATTTAGATAAAACATTTCAATGTGGAAGCTTTAACATGATATTAACAATAACAAGGAGGAAAGTTAATGCACAAACAGTCATGTTGGAAGCTCCGTTGCCTGCATAGGTGCCCATTTTAGCTGCGTATGAGATCGCGTGATACACGTAGTGCTGTTCGTGAACGTTGTGGAATAAGTGGGCATGGGGACCTGCGATTGGAGAATAGCTAACATTAGTGATAACTCAACATAGCATGATACACATACATTTACGAAGAATTTGGCATAGGAGAAACAGACACATTCTTCTCAACTTCTGGACTATTCCCATGTTTGGAGGGCGTACATTACGTTCCTGACACTAGGGGAACTAATCCCATTACATATTCTTTAGAACACTGTATTTTTCTTTAAGTAAATTATCACTAGTTAAAGGACAGAACTGTGATGTTAAGACAACTACCAAATTAATTTTTATGTGTTAGAGGTAAACGAGCAGATGTATCACCTGATGGTAAGTAATTACCGCCGCCCATGAACACCCGCAATACCAGAGGAGTCAGAAGTGCGTAGCCGGTCTTTTAAAAAGGAATACGGTCTTTTCTTGAAGGTTTGTAGGTCGTATTGGTCCGGCAATACCGCAGGCGACAGTTCATTCCACAGTTTTGTTGTGCGAGGCAGAACATTTTTGGAGAAATGCACAGTTGTAGACTGCCATCCATCTAAATGATGGGTCAATCTAACAATCTCGTTAATGATTCTTTAGCACATTTCGCTAGCCGAAAAGCAGAACAGGGTCTCATTGAAATTTTTTATCCCCAGCATAAATAGCAACGTGCCATACTAAAGCAGTCAGTTGTTAGTTTCTCTGTTTGGATGGATCTAAATAGTCTCTGATATTATGACAACTTATATCTCAGGACCTCTAAATCCAGCTAAATATTTTTTAGAATGGTGGTAGGTAGGTGGTAGGTGGTACCTACTTCATTCGTCAAATATTAAAAAGGTCTCATCCAAAATTCTCACCTCTAGCATAAATAGTAACATCGCCACCTCCGTGGCTGTTCTCAGTTAGTTTGATGCCTGCTTGGAACGGATAGTCTAAATCCTGTGTGTCATCCTGGCTAGGGTCGCGCCTCATGACCTCTTGAGTGCCGTCCTCGTTAGTCACGATGTGGAACTGGATGGTTTCTGGACCACCCGTGCTGTACGACAATGTTGTGTAATTGACACCGTCGTAGTCTGACAGCTCGGCTATATCTGCAATTATTGGAATGATGTTATTTGAATCACGTTGCATGGTCCATATCGTCGTTAGTCTGCGAAAACATTGTTATTGCTTGCATAGTTATCGATTGTTGTAGTTTTAAGGCAAATAGTAGGTATAAGGTATTAGATTCTTAAGCCGACAAATTTTTGTTTCTTTGACCTGATAGAACGATAATTAAACTGTGGCTCAAATAATAAGTACCTACGTGAAGATGTTGTTTTCGGTCTTCCCAAACACTTAATTATAATATGATTAATTAATGCACATTTAATTCAAGCCTGATAAAAAACTTTAATAAACAGTAAAGCTTTTAAAGCATTAAAAGAAGGCTTGAAAGAAGCTAGAACACAATTATCATCATATTTGGACATGCAGATATATCGGCTTGGATCAGTGGCATCGGTCGGATTCAAGATTTTTAAATTACATTTCATATTTGTGTAATTATCTAGTCTATTAAGCAATTGTTTTAAGCACTTTATAACAGTATGGGAAATGTAAGAAATGTTTCTAAAAACGCGCATTACCTACTTTGAGAAGGCGTGCGACCTCACGTATCTAAACCAAGATTATCTGCATTCTACGGGCAAGTTCAACGATCTGTCCACTAAGCTATTGCTGCAAATAATATCTATGCTCACCAAAAACATCGGTGCCTCTACCCGGGTACCCGTTTATAGACAATGTATGCGTGTGGTCACTGGTCACGATCAGCAGCGTGTCTTCCTCATCAGTCATGGCTGCAGCCAGTCCAATAGCTTCTTCCATAGCTACCGCCTCGCTAATGGCCCGCTTGCTCCAGCTTCTATGGTGGGCCATGTCGATGTTGCCACCTTCTACCTATAATATACATATAATATCAGCTCTGTATATAAACAGTCCCACTCATGGCCCACTGCTGGGCACTGGCCTCTTATCAGTGGGGAAAGGTTAGGCCATAGTCCACCACGCTGGCCCATATGCATATGCAGGTTTCGTCACGATGATTGTCTTCACCTTTAAATCGAGCGATAATTAGTTATTTAATAACCACATAACTTTGAAAAGTCAGAAGTGAGTTGGGATCGTAATCTAGATGGCTGCCCAACGGTCTTCCACTGGACTAACCCTGCTTAATATTATTAGGTATAGTCAATTGAAAATATAAATCAAATAAATCGCAGTATATTTATTTTCTTAAATGTACTAACCATCAGAAAATAGCCGTTTTCATTTTTGCTGAGAACTCTAATCGCAGCTACTACCATATCAGATATGGAAGGCATCCCCGTGGGACTGGTGTCTCTCTCGCCGTCATACTGCAGGTGATTGTTGGCGAAAATACCTGAAATAAGAAAGCCTTGTTACACTTAACCATTTATTTACGCAGACCCCTGTTCTTGTCTAAATAAATTATAACGGAACTGCTATGCAATTTTGTTAGACCTCGCTACCAAACTCATATGCGAGCCAGCTGTTATAAATTGTCTAATTCTGTAGTATAATAACGCATATCTGTAATCGATCTATTACCACAGGATGTTTTCCTAAAGTATTTAAAAAAACTGTCGTACATCCTATCTTTAAAAATGGGGACAGGCACAGTGTCAAAAACTACAGACCGATATCTGTATTACCATATTGATGGTAGGTAACACAGATATCGGTGTTGTTACCAAGTGAATGAGACGGTTGTTTATAATTCTTTTCAGTATTTCAGATATTGATCTAAAATACTGAAAAATTATAAACAACCGTCTCATTCACTTTGTAGAATCACATAATCTTTAAGCTACCAACCAATACGTTTTTAGACGGGGCAAATTTACGGAAGCTGCTCAAGCTAGAGCAGCCTGACTGAAGAAATATCTTTGTACTGTTTTTCTGCACTGAGTAGGGTATCCAGGCCTGAGGAAGGTGTTTGAAGTGTTCTTCGTCGCTTGAACTTGACTCTACGCAAGTGATTTTTTACGTGCCCTCCGAAGCACGGAGACGTTTAGGTGAAATACCACTAAGCGGTCATCCATCTATAGACTGACCGTTCCCAACGTTGTTCAACCTCGCTAGTCGTTTACCGGTTAGTGATTGCAACTGGCTATGAGCGCCGCATAGCACCTTTTCGAGATGTGCGGACACAAACATAGGAATTGGTTTTCTTATATATAAAGACTAGCGGTGCCGACAGACCTCGTCCTACCCACACGAACAGACCACATTGTCACCTATCGGGTCTAATGTTAAATCTAAACAAACCAGGGATCCATTGAAACATGCAAAAAAAGCATACAAATCGGGCCACCTGTTCAGCGACATACACAGAAGAATAATACAAATAAAGAAGATTACCCATTAAATAATCGGTATTTTCTATATCCAAATCATCAAGCTCCTGGTTATTGGTGACTACGTTGTGCTTTAGGCCTCTTCTCGTCTTATTTTCCTTGTAAGACTCTATAAGATTGCGTCCGTCTTGCCTCATGCAACCCCAAGTGCTCAACGGATCTGTAGGCGTTCCTGTGGCGTTATAAACGAGGCCTTGCATGCCACCTCCCATTATTACCTACAATAATGTAGGAGAAATTTAATAATAAATAACAGATCAACATCGACAAACATCTGTGTCGGTGGCTCTTATGGTTGTGTATGCAACTGCTGTGCATCGGATCGGTCGGGTAAAGGCATTCTATGGAGCTGTTCAGGGTCGACAAATGTGTGAACGGTGATGGTTTCGCCTATTACGTCGGAGTTAATTATGAGTGTAATACACTACTTACTACCTACTCTTTCGTGGGTATAGGCTATCCATATAGAAAATATTGATTATCTTATTTTCAGGTCTTCTAGTATTATGACGTTGATGATGAATTGTAAGCGGTCATACGCTAAGGTAACCGTTTACCACGTATAACTGTAAGTAGCGAATATTGGCAACGCCAGCACACATAATGTAATACTAGTGCCTTTGCTGACAACACAGCGACTCATGGAAACCATATCACAGGCATACAACGCAGGATTATTTTGGTACATTCTTCTGTAGCGTGGTGATACTGCCTCAATCGGGTCGTTCCATGTTAACCGGTCGTATTCCGCCGGCTCGCATACCAGCCGGCAGATTTGTACCCGTCGTAGGCCGGTGGCTCGCATGCGAGCCACCAAATTGGCGCCAAAACGCCGCGCGCCGCCTTCGCTTGAAACCGTATATTACCAACCTTACCGATCAAAACTGATTGCCTATTGGCTACGAATAGCCGTACAAATCTGCCGGCTGGTATGCGAGCCGGCGGAATACGACCGGTTAAAGCTTGTATGAACTTACCTGAAGATCAACACCA
This sequence comes from Catocala fraxini, assembly GCA_930367265.1. Taxonomy (NCBI): domain Eukaryota; kingdom Metazoa; phylum Arthropoda; class Insecta; order Lepidoptera; family Erebidae; genus Catocala; species Catocala fraxini. Next base: position 4,986,134 of record OV884035.1, read on the forward strand.
GGCCAATCTTCTACCAGTTGCCGGGCGATATCCTTGCACTTTTCAGTACCGGCTGGCATGCCTGCCTCGCACTCCCACGAGCGGTCAGCGCTGTGCGCGTACATCGGACCAGGGGTCGCGTGAGTTACTCGCATCGTAGTCACGAACCCTGAAACATGGTACGTCACTTGGACCTCATTTATTTTAGAAATATTATCTACGTACAGTCAGCAATATAAGCCAATAACCACTTGCAGCCTTTCGAATTGCTCTATTTCATTCCCATTTTATCACAATTCATATTTTAGTAACCAGATATTTTTTTAATATTTACTTTCCAACTTGTGTTCAATGTTCAGCAACTTACGTTGCCGAGTGTACCTACAAGCAAAGTTGGATTACGAATATGTTGTGTGTTCACTACACTAGGTAGTTCATTAAATAAGTTTAGTGGTTTAGCCCTGCATACAAACAAACAAACTCTTCAGCTTTATAATATTAGTAGGTATAGATACTTGAATCGACTATTGTTATTTATTACTACATAAATAAAACAGAATCTATCACAAGCTTAAAACGATGCAAACATAAAATATCCGAACAAGAATGGATTCGTTCCTCTTTTGCACAACGGCTTAAATGTTTCTGGCTCCATACCCATATAATAAACTTTGTAAGATGGAAAACAACATGCACGCACTTAATAATTTTACTTTCAAATCTGATATTACCAACTGGCTAATGGCTCTAAATTATACAGAAACCTAAAAACTGCTCATAATTGTAAATTAATAAATTAAATTAATATATACCCACATACACACACATACACACACACACACTTATGTACGCGTGCACAATCTACCAGTAATCATAACTGTGTTCTTTATTTCTTAAGTATTTAGTAAGTAAACTATTCTAAGTAATCTATTGTAATCAGTTTCAGAGATTTTCTTAGCGTAGGCATCCACAATGTTCGCTTGTACTAGAGTGCACGTATTATAAGTCTGTTTCAAATACAAAGTCCCTTTTGACACTTTATAGCACGTAACTCTGCACGTTTCATATAAATTGCTAAAATAAACAATGATTACTTATGGTACTAAAGACTATATAAAAATAATTTGAATCTACATATATAAAACACAATGAAATTGTTTCACAAACATAATCAACTAATAATTTCTATTGATATTAGTCTTAAATAATTTAAACATCAAAATAAAATAACATTTTACTACAATACATGGTATATTTTTTACTTTCAGTGATAGTGACGCGACAATATGAATCGGATAAAATCGAACTAATTCGAGATAAAAACAATTGTCCGAGAAATACTTTTGTAAATTTGTATTTGGTAATAATTATTGTTACGTTGCAACGTATATTTTCTTTATCAAAAAATGAATTTGAAGATGCGATATTGGACGTATGGTTTAAATAAATATCTCATAGTTTTTACAGAGTAGTCTTGAAAATCAAAATCTGTTATCCCACATTTATATCACCCTTATACTAAGTATGGACTAAGTATGTGATACTAGGAATTAATTAGATAAGATAAGGATAAGCCCAGATTTTTTTTACAATTAAACTCGTTATCCTTACTAATATTGTAATTGCGAAAGTAACTCTCTCTGTCTGTCTGTCTGTTACCTTTTCACGCTCAATTTGCTGAACCGATTTAGATGAAATTTGGAATGAAGATAGCCTGAGGCCCTGGGAAGGACATAGGCTATATAACATCACGCTACGGCTCACGAGAGCGGCGCAGTAACCATAAATACCACTGACGCGGATGAGACCGCGAGCACAGCTAGTATTATAATAATAATAATAATATTCTACCACATACACATAACACCATCTAACCCAAAGTAAGCAGAGCTTGTATTATGTAACTGTTCTTTCGATATGTCAAACTTAGATGGACTCTATTTTGTTTTTATATTTCTATCATTTTTGGTTTCGATTCTAAATTCACGATTACAATTTGTTTAGTAAGTAAATCGGTAACCGATTTCGTTATTTGTCAATTGAAACGGTCTCTTCACTATCGCTGTTCAACGATCATCAGATCTGTCAAATGGGACTTCGTAATTGAAACGCACTATGTTCTACAATATTGTTTGCTACTTACAATATCTGTATATGAAACTTATTTCTGTTTGTAATAAGTATTTAAATTACTAAGGTGAATAAAAATTCGTAGTATTTAGTTCATGCAAAGTGTTCGCGACAACGTCAACAGTAACTTAAGATTCATATTATGATTATAAATTTCATACGTGTTATTTAAGTATACTGTACCCATAAAGTTTATAGTTCAGAAATAGTGTCGAATTGGGTCACATATAGACCTAATTAATATAGTTAAATAGTGTAAATAACGTAATATTGTGTTTCTCCTATAGTTTATAGAAATATTTTGTGAATATGTAAACATTACTGATAAAATGTACATTTTTTATCTCAAGTTAGGTATATCAGTGTTCCTAGGTCATAAGGCTTTAATAAAACGTTTTACCTATTGTGTTTTATTTATGCGCTAAGAAAGGCGCTATAGGATGTTGAAGGAATTATATTCCTATATATCATAGTTATGAAGTTATTAAACTTTTTCTCTTTGTAAATATGACCGCAGCTTAGATTTTTAGCATAAAACCTAAGTTATCTATACCTAGACCTAACTTCCGAAAGATAAACGTTATAACGCTAGCTAGGTCTTTTCGTGCCCTACGCGGCACTGGTTGTACCATCACGCTAGCTAGCATAGTTCCATAGTTATAAGCAGAAATGTGTAATTTTTTAAATATAATAAAATTGTTGAACAGTGGTTTCTGGCCGGCTCTCGTTACGGTAAAGATCTGGGGTACCTAAGCGACACCGTATCGATCGATATGGGGTGCTCAAGAAACCTCATCTTCAAGCCTCAAGAACCGAATGGAGCCAGCCAGAAACCTCAAGACAACTGAACAGTGAAGCATGTGTATTATTTATCGAAGTCCCGACCCGCACATCGTATGACACGCCTTTCAGCGCCTCCACACCGAGACCAGTAACCGCTATAGTACAGTCCACACACCGTGTATAGGACGTCAGCGACTTGACGGCTGTTATCGTAACCATCGCCATAGTAACCTCAGCCCCGAGTTCGCCCGTCCGGTACATTTGCTGGTCCTTCGAGCCGGATCCCACAGGAGGCCTGAAAAGCGTGTCCTGTCGACGTTCCACGCCTGAAAATTGAAGAATCAAGACGTATTACAGAAGATCTATCAAGATGCCGGTGACAAGATCCAAAGGGAGAGCTCCTGAAGCATGGACAATCGACGCTGAAGCAGGACCGTCGACGAGCGTCCCGGCGCCCGCGCGCACCGAAGCTCCGTGCATTCGACACCAGATGGCGCCGCAGTCTCCGTCGACAAGCGCCGGTACACTGCCGTGCGTTCCGGTCGCCGCCGAGTCGACACTGCGCGTTGCGTCGAGTGAACGGGCGGCTGCTCACCGTACGGTAGAAGATTCGAATCGAACATTGCGGCCTGCAGAAAGTTTGTGTTCGCGTGCGGCTCCGAGCAGTATTGAAGATAGATCAGAACAGATACAGAAAAGTCAAGAGGAACGTCGAACGGTGCGGTCAGTGACGACAAACCGGTCGAATAGAAACGTGTTGAAAGCGCGTGAAGAAATCTTGAAGATTAGATTACAGTTGGCGCAGTTGGCGCTACAGAAGGCTGAAGATGCTGCGGAATCGGATGACTACGAAGAAGATGGCCGTTCGAAGGACAACTACGTGCGATCGTGGTTAGAAGAGGCTCCGGAACCGCAGATAGAAAATATAGAAGCCGACATCGGAAGAAGAACCGATCTGCCGGCCCCGGCCCCCAGGGCCAATAGTGACACGAAAACTGTCAACAATTTACAGGACGCTGAAGACGTCAACAAACAGGATGAAGACCCTTTGAAGAAAAAGGCCATTCGTCAACAGGGAGGAGATTCACTGAAGCCGTTTATCACTGAACTCACCTCCGCCATAGCAGCGCTCGTGGATAGGAAGCCGCTGGACACCGCTGGTCCGTCGCCACACCCAGCGGTATCGAAGGTCATCATGACACTACCAACGTTCAGCGGGGCGCATACCGAGTGGTTGTCGTTTCGTGCGATATACGACACCACGAGAAGATATTTCAACGACGTGGAAAATACAGCAAGATTGAGAAAAAGTCTCAAAGGAAGAGCACTTGAAACCGTCAGTTCGGAACTGATTGGACATGCGAAACCGGACGACATCATGAAGGAATTGGAGCTACAATTCGGAAGACCAGACTCCATTGCCCAAGCGGAGACAGACAAGCTGAGGACGCTGCCACGATGTAGCGAAGCACCGAAGGACATCTGCACGTTCGCAAGCAAAATAAGAAGCGGTGTAGTGACACTTCAAGCATTGAAGAAAGAACACTACCTCATCAATGCGGAGCTCCTGCGTGTGCTGACCGAGAAGCTGCCGAACTCGCTACGCGTACAGTGGTACCGGACCTACACAGAAAAATACGACTCGAAGCCGGACCTCAGCCGATTCAGCGACTTCGTCACCAAATACGCTCGCTACTGCAGTGCCTTCGCGCCGGCAGAGAACATCACTGACGGCCAGCCTACGCGTCGCGTCGTGCAGAGGACCCACACAGCTACCGAGAAGTACCCAGTTACCACACAGTACTGCAAGATCTGCGAACGCGAGGGACACTACCCGTCTGGCTGCCAGAAGTTTCTAGCAAGCGACGCTGACAGAAGATGGGATCTGGCCAAGAAGCACGGCCTGTGCTTCAGATGTCTGCGCTCACGCCGCCAGGGACATACATGCAAGTCAAGGAAATGCGACGTAGGGGGATGCACCGCAACACACAACCGGCTTCTGCACTACGAAAGGAAAAACAGAACACCAGAAGCTGACAGTGAGAAAAGTGAAGTGGTTGCAAGTTCGAGTATGACAGCCAAACCCCAAGCCTACCTGAAGATAGTTCCTGTGCAGATTGTCGGACCGGCGGGAGAGGCATCGACGTTCGCGCTGTTAGATGATGGTTCCACGATCTCCCTCATAGATGAAGACATAGCCAACGCGGTCGGAGCAGAAGGAAGCCTGGACCCTTTCACGATACGTGCTATCGGTGACACTTCTATAGACATGCCGAAGTCAAGAAGAATAGACATTACAATGAGAGCCACTGAAGGCAAGGAAGTGCCACTGTGCGCGCACACAGTTCCAGGACTGCACCTGACGCCGCAAAAGGTCACCGAGGAAGATCTCAGGGACTGCACACACCTGCAAGACATCAAAGACAAGTTGGTGTACGACGTTGGCGTGCCGAAGATCCTCATCGGGCAAGACAACTGGCATCTTCTCATCGCGAGTGATATGAAGAGAGGCCCTGGTCACCAACCCGTCGCATCGCTGACACCACTTGGATGGGTGTTGCACGGCGCGCGCTCACGAACGCTAGGACACAGCGTTCACTTTGTTCATCAAGTGTCAAGCACAGAAGAAAACCTAGAGGCACAGCTGAGAGAATATTTTGCGCTCGAATCTTTGATTATCAATCCACGTCGTCCGAAGACAGATCCGGCAAAGCAGGCCGAAGAAATTCTAGAGAAGAGTACGAAACAGATAGAAGATGGGCATATAGAAACGGCTCTTCTCTGGAAGAATACAGAAATTGTTATGCCCGATAGTTATGAAAACGCAACAAAGAGGCTTGCGTATATAGAGAAGAAATTAGATAGAAATATCGAGCTGAAAGCAAGATATACAGAACAGATGAACTCGCTAATAGAAAAGGGATATGCAGAAGAAGCTCCAAGGGAAACTACACCCGGGAAGACTTGGTACTTACCTCACTTCGATGTCCACAACCCCATGAAGCCAGAGAAGCTGCGCATAGTGCACGACGCCGCTGCGAAAACGAAAGGGATGTCACTTAACGATTGCCTCCTCACAGGACCGGACCTGCTACAGTCACTACCAGGCGTGATGATGAGATTCCGTCGCCATCGCGTCGCCGTCTCAGCGGACATAGCAGAGATGTTCATGCAGGTGCGAGTCAGAACAGAAGACAGAGACGCACTCCGTTACCTGTGGAGAGGTGACCGGCGGGAGGGCGCCCCTCAAGAATACCGCATGAAGTCAATTATATTCGGCGCAGCAAGCTCACCGTGCACAGCAATCTTCGCCAAGAACTGGAACGCTCAGAAACACCAGCACGTGAGTCCTGAAGCGGTGGAAGCTATCGTAGAGAACCACTACATGGACGACTATCTAGACAGCTTTCCAAGCGAAGAAGAGGCGACACGCGTAGCAACCAAGGTTCGGGACATACACAGAGAAGCGCATTTTGAACTACGCAAATGGGCTTCTAACAGTAGCGAGGTCAAGGAGAACATGGAACCGAGTCAAAACCCGACAGAAAATGTCAGTATTGCCAGTAAAGGATGTGAAGAGAAAGTACTTGGTTTGATATGGAACCCGAGAGATGATGAACTCAGATTCAACCTCAAGCTCGTACGACTCCCTGAAAAGCTGTTGAAGAAGTCGACACCTACCAAGAGAGAAGCGTTGAAAATCGTGATGTCATTGTACGATCCTCTCGGATTAGCAGCACCTGTGACAGTTCAAGCGAAGAAAATACTACAGGAAGCCTGGCGGTACCGAACAGAATGGGACGAGAAGCTCAACGACAGTCTATCGAAGTTGTGGTCATCATGGATACGCCATATGGAAGACCTGCAGGCTGTAAGAATACCCAGATGTTACCCCGGATTCAGCCAAGCAGAATCGCTACAAGTACATGTCTTCACAGATGCCAGTGAGACAGCCTACGCAGCAGCGGTATATTGGCGCGCTACTACACCTGACGGTAGAGTGCACGTATCACTTGTCATGGCCAAGGCGAGAGTGGCACCACTCAAAGTCATCTCCATACCGCGCCTCGAGCTCCAGGCCGCCGTAATGGGAAGCCGCATCGCTGTAGCTGTAATAGAAGAACATCGCGTGAAACCGGAGGCTACAATATACTGGACAGACAGCAAGACAGTACTGGCATGGATAAGAAAAGGCCCCCGAGCTTACAAGCCGTTCGTCGCACATCGACTGGCCACTATAGAAGAATACAGCAAAATAGATGACTGGCGCTGGGTACCTACGAAGTTGAACATCGCCGACGCTGCTACCAGAGACGTCCCTGCAGACTTCAACTCTCATCACCCGTGGTACAACGGACCGTCGTTCCTGTCAGAAGATTCGTCTTTTTGGCCCAGTGAAAAGCCTGTCGTCACGGAGAACACAGGCGAAGAGCGAACAACAACAGTGACAGAGTCCCGGAGAGCACAGATAAAGATATTAGAAGCTATTCCTGACCCTAACAGATTTTCAAGGTGGGAGCGCCTATTGCGCGCTACCGCGAGAGTTCTACAGTTTATAGGCTTGTGTAGAACAACCAAGAGACAGGTTCTATACAAGAGATCAGCAAAATCCCGAGAGAAGGATCCAGATTGGCGCAAGACGAACACGAAAACCACGTCGGGGAGCGCGGCACCTCGCCCCGCTGTCAGCTCCCGGAACATCGTGCTTCTGTCCGCAGAACACACCCACGGCGCCGAGGACCTTCTAGTGAAGGCAGTACAAGAGGACTCCTTCGGCGCCGACCTCCTGGAGCTGCGGCGCGGGAGGGGTGTCGACCGAAACAGCCGCCTATATTCGTTGCCCGCAGAGATGAACAACGGTATGATCACTCTGCGCAGTCGTATAATAGCTACAGAAAACATTCCAGAGAAAACAAAGAGACCGCCGATCCTGGATGGCGATCACCGTATTACGCAGCTCTATATAGACTGGACCCACAGAAACTTGCATCACAGCGGAACAGAGTTGGTGATCAATGAGATACGCCAGCACTATTGGGTTCTTCGCCTGCGGCCTACGACGAAGAAAATAGTACAACAATGTTTACAGTGTCGCATCAGAAAGGCGCGACCTCCGGAGCCGGCCACTGGGGACCTGCCCAGGGCGCGTCTGGCTCACCATCAGAGGCCTTTCACCTACACCGGCCTTGACTACTTCGGGCCGCTCTCCGTGACCGTAGGAAGACAGCATCAGAAGAGATACGTGGCGCTATTCACGTGTCTCACCTCCCGAGCCATACACCTAGAGGTGGCCGCCAGTCTCAGCGCTGACTCCGCAATCTTAGCGCTGAGAAGGTTTGCTGCACGCCGTGGCTGCCCCACAGAAATATATTCGGACAACGGTACGAACATGCATGGCGCCGACAAAGAGATGAGAGAGGCCATAGGAGCAGAGGCGAGTCGTCGTGGCGTCGCATGGCGCTTCATCACGCCCTCAGCGCCCTTCATGGGAGGCGCATGGGAGCGTCTCGTCAGATGCGTGAAGACCACACTCTACACCGTTCTTCACGACCGTCACCCGCATGAGGAAGTCCTGGCGACGCTGCTGTGTGAGGCCGAATACACAGTCAACAGTCGGCCGCTCACACACGTCTCCGTGAGCATCGACGACGACGAAGCTATCACCCCGAACCACATCATATTCGGGGGATCTGCTCGTCTCCCTTCCCTCGGCGAGTTCAGCGAGGCCGACATCGATAGCAAAAGGCACTGGCGGCGAGCACAGATCCTGGCGGACCTGTTCTGGCGTCGCTGGGTGCGCGAGTACCTGCCCGAACTCCAACACCGGCGGGAGCCCCACGGAACGGGCCTCAACTTCGCGGTCGGCGACCTCGTACTCATCGCTGACGGTCAGCTGCCGCGCAACACATGGCCGCGCGGCCGAGTCATTGCCGTTTACCCCGGTGCTGACGGACAGGTGCGCACGGTGGACGTGCGAACAGCGGCGGGAGTCCTGAGACGTCCTTCAAAGAAGTTGGTGCCCTTGCCGAGATGACATCGCTCACCGGGTTGTCTGCAGCAGCGCTACGAGCCAGCCGACGTGTCTGCGCGTCGCTGCACGGCGGGAGAGATGTTCGCGACAACGTCAACAGTAACTTAAGATTCATATTATGATTATAAATTTCATACGTGTTATTTAAGTATACTGTACCCATAAAGTTTATAGTTCAGAAATAGTGTCGAATTGGGTCACATATAGACCTAATTAATATAGTTAAATAGTGTAAATAACGTAATATTGTGTTTCTCCTATAGTTTATAGAAATATTTTGTGAATATGTAAACATTACTGATAAAATGTACATTTTTTATCTCAAGTTAGGTATATCAGTGTTCCTAGGTCATAAGGCTTTAATAAAACGTTTTACCTATTGTGTTTTATTTATGCGCTAAGAAAGGCGCTATAGGATGTTGAAGGAATTATATTCCTATATATCATAGTTATGAAGTTATTAAACTTTTTCTCTTTGTAAATATGACCGCAGCTTAGATTTTTAGCATAAAACCTAAGTTATCTATACCTAGACCTAACTTCCGAAAGATAAACGTTATAACGCTAGCTAGGTCTTTTCGTGCCCTACGCGGCACTGGTTGTACCATCACGCTAGCTAGCATAGTTCCATAGTTATAAGCAGAAATGTGTAATTTTTTAAATATAATAAAATTGTTGAACAGTGGTTTCTGGCCGGCTCTCGTTACGGTAAAGATCTGGGGTACCTAAGCGACACCGTATCGATCGATATGGGGTGCTCAAGAAACCTCATCTTCAAGCCTCAAGAACCGAATGGAGCCAGCCAGAAACCTCAAGACAACTGAACAGTGAAGCATGTGTATTATTTATCGAAGTCCCGACCCGCACATCGTATGACACGCCTTTCAGCGCCTCCACACCGAGACCAGTAACCGCTATAGTACAGTCCACACACCGTGTATAGGACGTCAGCGACTTGACGGCTGTTATCGTAACCATCGCCATAGTAACCTCAGCCCCGAGTTCGCCCGTCCGGTACACAAAGGATTAAGTAAAATTATTGTGTATTTTATGAGCAATGATAAACTGTAATTACGTTTTAAGCTATGTTTAAAGTTTAAAGTTCTAGCTTCACGGGGAGCTTACATAAGATCGCTTGCAACGATTTACACGTATCTACCAAAAGCAAAGTACCTATACCTGGCACAAGAATAAGAATAACCGAACCGTTCTTTCCGATTTTTTTATCAGCTTCTTATATGTCTCATTGCTGGACTAAAGCCTTTCCCTTGGACTTCCAAATTACTCTGTTGGTGGATACGAATAATACGCAAAAAAATAAATACTGAACTCACCAGCACTTTTCCCAGCGTTTAAAGCCAGCGCTGCTAAACTGAGCGGCCTCGCTTCGGGCTTCAGAGAAGCATCGCAGTCCCTGCGCGCCACTGTCGCGTCGACACCCATCGTATCCTTGTTGTTCTTGATCCCGCAGAGCAGAGCGGTGGCAGAGCTTGCTGAGTCAGGCACCATCTTGTCTGCGGTGTAAGTCTAAAGGACACAGTGAAATCTACAAATTAATTGTCTTTTTAAACGAGAACCACACACGCACTTTTCCCCTGATTACATGTGTATATCTTACGTAGTCTCAAGCCCATATCCCCGAAATAATAGATAAAGATGTATTACAACCACATTTCACAGGTAATATTTGTTTGAACACTTTTGTAATTTGGGTTATAAATTGCTAGTATTTTTGTTAACCAGATAAGATAATATATTTGGGTCAGAAGTCGGTTCTCGTCGGTAGAGCAATGGAAGGGATTCAAGCCAACGACCTCGTTCTTGCAAGTACAATGCCTTATCCATTGCTTTCGCTGCTTCAATTAAGGTTGTGAGGGGCAAGCCTTTGTCGTCTCCTGGACACAGTTCTAGACTGCGTGCTGCTGCTGAGAATTTCTTGCCAGGAAGCTCCAATAAATCTCTCTTGCTCAATCCGGGAATCGAGCCTGAAACCTCATGCACAGCAGTTGTCTTCCCTACTGCTGCACCGAGCTTTCCCTACTGATGCAAATTGTCAAAACATTGGCATTTTATTTTAGGACTAACTATAGTTAAATTTTTCGTTTTTGTCTTATTTATTAAACAAATAAGTCGTACTGTTAGCTAGAGATAATACATAGAGAATCATCTCTATGTATAGTCTTTCTTCTTTTTGCCATCTCTCTATTTCAAACGAATATAGTCTGGAAGCAGTAACTAAATAATTTTATAATGACTTTGTTTGTTTACAAATAAGACCAGTAAGAAAAAAGACTATAGATAGATACTTACACAATGTGTAGGCCATTACTTTCAGATAAGTTATCGAAAGACACAATACAGTTCGTTATCTTATCAAGCTCGTTATCATTGACGTTTCGAAGCATTTAGAACAATTTGTCACGTAAACCGATTTTATTAACCTCTGAGTCTTCTTCAAAAAGGTTAATGAAACCACTATGTGGGTCTGTGTGTCTGTCTATGAAAATTTGTTAGTGACAGGCATAGCTACGGAATCACTGGACCGATTGACTTGTAACTTGGTGTGCAGACACCTTGGGGTGATCCCTCGGTCGAGTTTGAATATGGGCGCTAGGGGTCATAAGACCCCTGAGATATAGTGGTCACATATTTTAAATGGAATAATATTGACTTGTAACTTGGTGTGCAGCCCTTGGGGTCACACCTCGGTCGAGTTTGAATATGAGCCCTGTGGTTCAAAATACCCCAGAGTAGGGATCACAAGGTCATAAGGTCAGGGGATATACACCAACAGAGTGATGATCTGAAAGTAAAAGGGCTTTTGAAAAAAAAGGTCAGATGAAAACGAATAGGTTAAAACCCCCATTTCGTGCAAGGATAACGTAGTTATTTTAAATGCCCGCCTTGCAATCACGCCTTCGTATGCCAAATTTGATAAATATCTGTGCGATCCACAAATTGATGTTCCGAGTCTGGATGTTCTTTGAGTCCGTCGTTTGAACGTTTGTAAAGTCTCCCTGATTCAGGAAGTATTCCCAGTGTGGAAAGAGTCTTTATTTTTAAAAAAAGATTATAGTATATTGAAATTTCGATCCATATTTGGAATAACACACTGATGAAGTATCTGTCTTCACCATATCAGAAGATCAGCGTCAAACAACCTCATGCTATATTTCTAAGCTTAGTCTACTTTTAAAAGAAACAAGAAAAGTAAACAAGTATACTAGTAACTTGCAACTGAAAGAGCTTTACAAGAATAATCTCCAAAATACTAGTAATATAGAATATTAAGAACCGAAAAAGAAATGATTCAAAAATTATTTTGGGTATTTATCAATCGCCAACTATTTTCAAATGTGCAACGACAAATGTACTACTAATTTTCTATAAAGAAACCCACCTTCAAAAGGCCCATATGCTGAAACTGCTCAAAGTTCAGTCTATGAGATTCACCGCCTTTGTGTATCCTGGTGGCGGTCACAGTGTTCGGTCCCATACCGTCACCGATGAACAGGATCACATTTTTCGCAATGTTGGTATTTACTTTCATTTCCAAGGCTTCGTTCAGCTCATTTTGTGCCAGATCCAACCAGAATGCCTGATCTGAATATAGGTAAATAGATGGGATGTTAGTTTCATAGTTGGATGCGTGACTGGGTAAAGATAGACTGGGCTACCTGGTTACGATATCGTGGTAAGCACTAAGCAGACTGAAGTCTGATGTTACTTATGGATGTTTCCTTATACGTCATCCTTTATCTTTTATGTGGTACCTGGTTAGATAGCAGAAGAAGGAATATAATAGCTATTTTTGCGTAGAACCTAACAAATCACGCTTATTCCTATACTTATGTTCCATACCAGTCCAGAATCTCTAAGACGCATTCTGAGTTAGGAATTTTTCGATGGTGGTGACCGTATCACTGTATAATGATATGTGATAATACAATTATAATATCCAGATAACGTATTATCGGCCTCGATGGCGTAGTGGTTAGTGTAACTGACTGCCACGCCTGAGGTCGCGGGTTCGATTCCCGCACAGATCAAACATTTTGTGCATGAACATGGATGTTTATCTTGGTCTGGGTGTTTCTATGTATGTATAAATTGTACGTATTTATAAAAAAAAAGTGTATGTGTTATGTATGTTTATCCATTGTCTAGTATCCATAGTACAAGCTCTGCTTAGTTTGGGCTAGATGGTGTTGTGTGTATGTGGTAGAATATTATTATATTATATTGTCTAGTACCCATAGTACAAGCTCTGCTTAGTTTTGGCTAGATGGCGTTGTGTGTATGTGATAGAATATTATATTATATTATTATTATTATGATGTATATTATATTTGTGTCTACCTGGTACTGCCATTTATTTATTTATTTTAATGTATTAATTATATTAATATTAGCAGCGATAGCCTAGTGGTAAACCGTAGGACTGCCACGCAGAGGTCTCGAGTTCGAACCCAAGGCACGCTCTTTTCGAAGTTATATTCGTATTAAATAGTTAATTATCGCTTGCTCTAACGGTAAAGGAAAACATCGTGAGGAAACCTGCATGCCTGAGAGTTCTCCATAATGTTCTCGAAGATATGTGAAGTCTGCCAACCGACACTGGGCCAGCGTGGTGGACTTTGGCCTAACCCTTCTCATACTGAGAAGAGGCCCGTGCTCAGCAGCGGGACAGTTTAATTCAGGGCTGATATTATTATTTATGTATAAATGCATATCATACCATAATTAATAAAATGTTATTTTATATTATTGTGTTTATAGTATAAATTGAATGCAATAATAATTCTCAATGTTATAATTCGTATTTTTGCTTTTTGTGTTTTTATATTACTCTCTTCTTTTTTTAATTTATCTGTATCTCTTAAATTAGGTATATTCATAAAAATGTATTTGGGGAAGCTTGTTAATAGCAAATTCATAACACATTGTAACTATACTTTAGAATGTTAATCTGTAAGCTTTCTAATAAAAATTAAATAAAAATATTTTCTTCAAATCTAAATCTACCTCACACGGCTAATTTTTGTGTTTGCAAGTATACAAATAGTACAAAAATAGTGTCTAGATCAACTTGAAACAACAGTCTACATATCAGAGATGGAGCTTTCGGCTTACAGGAGCAAAATTTCGAAGTGATATCAGTATGCAATCAGCAATCAATGTGTTGTAAACCAACAAATGTGGGCTTGACAGTGGGTCGGAAAAAATTCAATTAAATTAAAGATATATTGTATGATTCAGAAAATATGGTGGAATATTTAAGATAGGATTGTTTGAATGAGAAATAACTCCAACTCTTCAGAAGATTACAGCCCAAAGCCAAATATAACGTTAATTGACTGTGGTGAGTGCCTAGCTATCAGTATGTTATCAGTAGAAAGTAGAGTGGTATTTCATCTTCAATCTTGTCTATCACAATGGTCGTCGTACGTGTTTAGATCCGCATTAATAGAGCAGAGGTAGACTTTTAGAAACTCTTGATATGCCATGCAAAGGTTTTAACTTTATCCTACGGCACGCACTTTTGTTTTTTTGAAGCTTAATGCGTATGAAATATTTAGTTAATAATTATAATCGCTTACTAATATTGTGAGGAAACCAGCTTGTCTGAGAGTGCTCTATCACGAATATCACTTTAGTATGAAATAACAAAGCTTCCACGAGCTATGTAAATACAATTTTAAGTTAGAATTGAAGCAAATTCTAGACAAAACTAGAAAAATATCAATCAATATTTAAGTTTACTTACCGGTACGCAGCGTGCATTGCACGTAAGCAAGCATGGTACAAAACACGAGTATACTGCGCGACAGCATGTTTGAAACTCACAACAATTTACGTCACAGCGCAGCGTACGCGCAGCGCTAAATAATAATGCTTCGAAAATACCGAAGCCACCTGGCGCAGGTGTTAAGCAGGTCAGCTCTACTTAATTAGCTGCCTACTGTTTAGATTGGCGTTTTTATATAGTACCGATTCGACGTTATCTTTTAAGATATAGGTACTTGTCAACGTTATTCGTTTATCAGCACGTGTAAAGTGGTTGGAACATCGAAAGCTTCTTTGATTTGGTACACCTGCCATTTTAACTGCGTGAAGGGTGATAATCAAATTGCTGTCGCTATTTTTAGTGCACTAAATGATATGTATAAAATCCGTAGATAGTAGTTACTTAATACGCGATGAATGCCGCACGGAACCTCCAATTGTATGAGTTCCATAATATAATTGAATCGACGTTTTGGTTTACAATTGGGTGAACCCGTTTGTGTCAAATTCTTACTTTTTTTAAATGGTCTCTCCCGCATTAGTAATAATTTCTGCATCGCGGGGGCCTTAACAAACATTCAGACAACGGACACAAAGAACATCCAGACTCGGAAGAACGGTTACGAGACCGTTTGTGTGCGTTTCAAATACAAAGTCCCATTTGACAGATGATCGTTGAACAGCGATAGTGAGAAGACCGTTTCAATCGACACATCACGAAATCGATTAACGATTAACTTTCCAAACAAACTGTAATCGTGGGTTTAGAATCAAAACAAAAATTGTAGATATTGAAAAACAAAAAAGGAGTCCATCTAAGTTTTACATATCGAAAGAATAGTTACATCAAAGTTATTAAGTATTTCTCGGACAATTGTTCTTAACTCGAATTAGTTCGAGATTTTATTTGATTCGTCTTGTCGCGACACTGTGACTGAAAGTAAAAAAATTACCTTAGCGCGTAACCATGGTATTGTAGTAAAATGTTATTTTATTTTGATGTTTAAATTATTTAAGACTAATATTAACAGAAATTATTAGTTGATAATGTTTGTGAAACAATTATATAATTTTTATTATAGATTCTAATTATTTTTAAATAGCCTATAGTACCATTAGTAATCATTGTTTATTTTAGCAATTGAAATATAAAATGTGCAGAGTTACGTGCTATGATGTGTCAAAAGGGACTTCGTATTTGAAACAGACAATAGTAGGTATTATGGTTTCTTCTTAAAATCCACCCAAAAATAGGGGCTCCGTCTTTCTATGAAAGGGGCGAAAGTCAAGGGGCGTACGGGCTCGCAGCTGGAAGAACCAGTGGATCAGACAAATGTTTGTCCCGTGTGGGATTCGATCTCACAGGACTCGACGCAGTGGCAATGGTGAGGCAACTACTTATACCACTACGCTATCCGTGCAGTCTAAAGCAAGAAGAAGTCTGCCGCGCTGTCGTATTCCCTCGCGGTGCTCCTGGGTGCTCACCGCCGTATATTGCCAACTGTGCTTCTCTCTGCCTCTGCTGCTTAACACGATGGCCAACTCACTGTGCAAAGACTACATCGTGTTCCTCCAGGCCAACTGCTTGATGTCTTCTCTTAAGGTCTCTGTGTAGAGTCCAATCTTAATGTGTAGGCTGAGCCTGAGTCCAGTTATAGGCAACCTGAAGATAGCATTTTGCCATCCTAAGAAAGAAGATCGCATGAGTTTTATATATATTACGAATCAGAAGAAAAAGCGCATCTGGAAGTATTTTATCTAATCCATGGGTTATGCCAAGTTAAAAAGTTAAAACTGTACCGCTGTTGGGACGCAGGCCTCTTCTCAGTGTGGGTGGGGCTAGGCCATAGTCTACTATAATGGCCCAGTGCGAGTTAGTAGATAACATACATCTTGCATCTTATGTGGGGGGCAGTCAGTGCAGACCGGCGACACTTCGACCCAGTGGGATCTTTTGTGTCGATACTCTCCCAATACCGACTGCCATAGATGTTTATGGCTGCCGGGACCGACGGCTTAACGTGCTCTCCGAGGCACGGAGCAGGCGATAATTGTCTATCAATAGGCACATAATTTCGAAAAGTCGTATGACTTCCGAAAGTCAGAGTTGCGCGACGTGGGTTCGAACCCGAGACCCTCTACATTGCAGTTTGTTGATCTCCCCACTGAGCTATCACTGCTCTTAGATAACATATATACTCGAGAACATTATGAAAAGCTCTCAGACAGCAGCTTTCCTCCGAAAGTTTCCTCTTACCGTTAAAGCAAGCGATAATTAACTAATTAATACACACTTAGCTTCGAAAAGTCAGAGATGCGCGTCGAACATAAAAAAACCAACGGTCTCCTATTAGGATATCACTGCTCCATAAATACCTAGGTAAAACCAAAAAACATATTACTAAGTTTCATAAAAGAAATAATCACTTAATACAGTTTTTTTAAGATATAAGTCGTAAAAGGAAAATTGTCATAGACAACTTGTAAGAACAGTATACTTACATGAAAACGTATATCCCAAAATTTCGGTTCGATTCAAATATTAATACCTACCTGATTTAGACTGATTTGAGTGCACGGATTTATTAGTTGAAGTGGTCGTCTAGCCACTCAATAAATATTCTTTCTGATATTATATCGACACTGACTGTTGGTGTGGCGTCCACATTTAGCTGCCTCGCTGGCGTAGCAGTAATTATTGCAGTTGCATGAGGTCTCGAACTTGTATTCCTGGGTTGGAGATTGTTATTAGGTTTTTCTGTCAAATAATTTACAGTAACAGCACGAAGTCTGGAACTGTGCTCAATAGAAGGCAATAGACGCGCCTGTAGGCTTAAATAATTGTTGGTAATAGATAATTATGTATTTATTACAGACACATTACACTCTAAGTGTAATACTTAGGGTTGTAGGCGTTAGGTATGTGTGTATTTTCTGGTTCTTCAGTCTCTGCTGTTGTCAACTGTAGGCATATTCTTTGTACATTCCGGGCGAAACCGTCTCCGATAAGAGTAGCAAGTAGATTTCAACAATTGTATGTATTTGCTACATGTAGCGCCCTCTTTTGGTGAGATAAGTATATAGAGATTTCTTTAAACCGTTATAGATGGCGTAGTGCAATAGCACAATTAGGTGTATTGATTATAATTAATTAGATTTCGTCTGAGGAAAAGTTTGATAGTGTGAATCCTGACGGATAGATGACGTTATTCCATATAAACAAGGTTCTATTGAAGGCTGTATGTTTAGGCATTATTCATATTCATTCAAAGTTTCGACAATTAACCAATGCACTAAACGATTAAAATTATATACCTACAGAAATAATATAGATAATCTTTAATTATTTTTAGAGGTTGTTTAGAGGATGTTTTAATGCTCGCTTATCTAAGCGTATGATGTTGCACTGCTGATATTTATGCTTTATTCATAATTTTTTAATTTTGACATTTCATCTAACTGCCTTCATGGCGCAGCGGTAATTCATGTGACGCGATTGCTGTGCCAAAAAAAACAATAGTAAAATCCTGAATCACGCGATTAAAATTCACTTTTTATACGTATTTATTTTTTGTAAATAATTCCTTGGTCGCGGGGGTCTATAAACATTCAAGCCACGGACACAAAAAACACATAGACTACTAACTATTTGTGGATCACAATTTTTTACCGTATGTAGATCGAACCCACAACAATCGGAGTAATGCCAGTAGCCAAACGACCAATGAAACCACTACGCCACCTATGCAATCAGTGAATTTATTTGTATTTATAACTCTGTGACGTTATATCTCTGTAGGTGAATTATCTACAATTTAGACTCTTTAAACAAGTAGGCAGTTATTTGATTACACTGACGGGCGTACGCCATAAGTGTGAGGTCAATTCCCGGGTCGAATAAATAATTAACTTGCCTGCCCTAAAATTGACCTCACGATGTATGTAACCGAACTCAGGTAGTTAGCAATAGGATCTTGACTACGTGGGATATAATTATAGCTAACTAGATTTTACCCGCGGATTCGCTCGCGTTAATGTAGATTTAGTCAATCAATTTCTATCTTTTGGAAACAGGACGTTTATTCTGGAGGTTTTTTTAGATTTAGATTAGATAGCTACTTTTTTTCTGTATTTAAGGGCACCCTATGTCCTTTTCTGTACACTGTACACTTTGTCAGGTATATGTAAAATTTCTTTATTATGATGAACATTAAAAAGAGTGGCCATGAGTTTCTTGCCCGTTCTTCTCATGAGCCCTACACCCTTGCTTTGCTGAACGTGGCAGTAAATGTAAATTCACAGAAAAATTTAGTGTAACTTTGACCTTGAAAAGTATTAATTTATGAATGTCAAAGTTACACTTAATTTTTATTATTTGAATCTGAATCTGCATCTGAATTTTATTTTGAATATGAATTTTGAATTTGATGGGTCGAGTAGTTCAGGCGTAAAATGGTAACAAATTTAGTGTCACTTTGACATTCATAAGTTAACACTTTTCAATGTCAAAGTTACACTAAATTTTCATTACCTTGTGACCTAATCTGAATTTTATTTTGATTATGAATTTTGAATTTGATGGGTCGAGTAGTTCAGGCGTAAAATGGTAACAAATTTAATGTAACTTTGACATTCATAAGTTAACACTTACGAATGTCAAAGTTACACTAACTTTTTATTACCTTTTAACCTAATCTGAATTTTATTTTGAATTTGATCGGTAGAGTAGTATCAGGCGTAAAATGGTAACAAACTTCCATTCGCATTTATAATATGAGTAAGGATTAGGATAATCTCTGTCTTACCTAAATTATATTAGATGTAGTTTAATGGTTTTGGTGTACGTAATATAATCTTGCCCCCTATTACGTGGAACCTGGAATATGTAGACGGCAAAATTTGGTTTTTATTCAACTCTGTCTACCCTTCAAAGATATATGCATGAAACTACGTACGTAATATAATGCTACTAATATAAAAATATTTGTAATAAGAATCATATAAAAGTGATATAATATCATATTACGGAAAGTAGTCTGTGTAATAAGAGCGGGCTAGTACGCCACGAGGCTTCGCCTCCCTCTAACACTGACATCATATCAGATATCGCGTCTACATCTGAGATCCAAAAAATGGATGTCATCCGTCGAGCAGCAATTGAATAATGTTTATTCCATTACCGTGGATAGTAAACTCAATTCGGACCAGAAGATGAGAATTTTAAACCTGTGTCGAAAACTAGGACATAGCACCTCGTAAATAGCAGTCCTGTACCAATCGCTAAAACAGAAAGCGCTTCAAGTTTCTAGCACAGTAGATACCCTACAGGAACAGTGCGATCAAACAGAACATCTTTCGGAACTCAAGCAGACTATCGAGGATACCTGTATTACTTAAAAAGTCTCTTATGCGGACATGATTAAGAAGTGATCAAATAGTTTCGTCCGGCACATTGGCACAACAATTTGGCAACAAGTCAAAAAGTATAATATTTTGTTTACATTTTAGTAGATTATTCTGAATTATTTTTGAAACTTACACAGCTAGAATTTATGACGTTTGTGGATTTATTTTCTGATTAAAGTTGATGCCAATATAGCTATAACCAGTTTAACTAGACATTAATCATAAATCATTACAAGAACAACCCACTTGTTTAGTTAATTGGTTGACTGATTGCAGTTGTAGATCTTAAGGCACCTACCTACCTAGTCCATAATAGCCCATATTATATCCTTATTTCAAACGCGACCCGCATTGCCAAACTAATAAAATAAAATAATAACCTCAAAAACGGTACATAAGTATTTCAGTTAGTATGCAATATTTAGAAGTGTCCGTGACTTATATTCACTTTTAATTGAATGTGGTCATCCTTAACCACATATTTATCATGTTTTGTGGCTGTTGGTTCTTAGGCTAATAATGTAGGGCAGCTGAACAATATCCTTCGGATTTTCATTAGCTTTTTGGTATGTCGCGCTCCTAGACAATAGCTAACGATAACGATTTTTACAATTCTTCTACCATTAGAAAGCTATATTATCACCGAGTAACATAGGCAATATTTTATTTTAAATAGTTACTAACATAACCTAACCCAGTGGTCGGCAACCCGCGGCTCGCGAGCCGCATGCGGCTCTTTGACTCCTTGGCTGTGGCTCTTCCACGAAATGTTTAGTGCAGACACGGAATATTACTTATTATCTTGTCTTATAACTTTCTTCTCTCTTAGCCTTTATTATTCCCAATTCACTTGGGATCGGCTTTTCTGGTCTAACCGGATTTGACTGGATATCAGTTTTTTCACGAAGCGGCTGCCACCTGACCTCCGCAACCCGAAGGCTAACGATACCCTACGGCTAGACCAGTGTCAGGATATTCGAGGGTACTGACTTTCCCAATAACGACTGCCATGGATGTTCATGGCAGCCGGGACCGACGGCTTAACGTGCTCTCCTAGGCACGGCGCAGGCGATAATTGAAGACATGAGTGGATGAAGGGGATTGGAAATTGTATCTTCAATTTGAAAATGTCGAGAAAATGAGCACCAAAGTTTTATTACTTATTTTTGAGATAAACTGTTTTTCTTGAAGTTTATTTACTAATTATTTATATCAGATTATAGTCATTATACATATCTACTAATACAGAGAAGAAAAATAAAATAAAAGTGTAATATTACGTATTTATTGAAAGAAAAGTGTACATAACTCCATTCAGCAACTAATTACAAAGAAGTTACATAATGTAAGTAAAGGATGAATGAGTCAACTACATAACTAATATAATAAAACATTAATTATTAATCTTGACTTACAATATTTTGATAATAGTAACGATATTCTGGTGTCACAAATTTAATCTGTTCTTCGTACCATATTTGCCCCGAACACGTTCAACTTCGACGTCTTCTACTATACCTCTTTTTTTTTAATATGTCCACTTTCCTTAATGTCGTCATTTCATCGTAACTTTCTTTGTATAAAAAGGAACCAAATTCTTCTACCCTTATCCATTTAATACCGTCCCTAAAGTTAACCCTTTGCTTGTTTTCGTCTTTTTTTCTGTTTATCAAATTGAGTTGATTTGGCAAGTCGTTGATCTTACGAAAATGATCTGTCATAACGATAACAACATTGTTCCGATATGCCTTGCATATAATCTCTCGATATTGCTCAGGCGCATATATTGCCTCATGCTTGCGCATCATCTTTTCAATGCGGCCAAAATCTCTATCAGAGTCCAAATAGGAATAACCGACTTCGGGAAATTTGTGGTCAATGATTTTAAAATAGCCTTTCATAATCGTGTATAGGTAGAGTACTATAATATTAAAGTTTTTATTCTGTCCAGTGCAGGAGTCCGACCATACGACTAAATGATGCTTATTGAGACACGATTGGTCCACTTCAACAAATCTTAGTAGCGAGCTAGCAACTTCAGCACTACCTCTGTCAGCTACGTCTTCTGTCCACGTGCAGCAGACCGCTTTTTCTTTGGTTTGGTCGACTACATGGATGCAAAAATTATAAAACCAAATTTGACACAAATAGAATGCCTTAGAAGTCGGTATTTTAGGAAGTGGCCTGGTCTGTTGTAGGTCTACTGTTAAGTATAGCAATCCAATATCTTTCTTGGGCTTCTTCTTATCAGTGGCCATGGCTTCAATCATGGTAATTCGACACATGCTCTTCATTTGAATTACCAGCATCACAAGTTGCACATGTATTGCTCTTTGGATGTCCGAAAGAGACATTAAATTCATTGATGAAAATTTTGTTTTATGTACTTTTTGTAACTTTATATTTTTCCGGTAGATTTTGCTCCTCACACATCGTTAAATAAAGCTCGTGCATTTTTGTAACGTTTAAAAGCGGTGACAAATAAAGTTTGTATATATTTTTGCTACGTGAGTAATGAGACTGTTCAGCTGGGAAGATCGATATATGAAGTTTTATTCGTTGTATAACCTCTTTATCCGTTTTATGGGGGCGATTATTGTGCCTGCCTCTTTTATCTGGAAGTGGAGCAGGAGCACCAGTCTTGATTTTTTAAATTATAATATCCACCTTCTTTCGCGATAATTGGTATAGTCCACAAATTCCCAATTTGCAAACCTCTGTTGATAGGTTTTTATGTTTAATAAAATATTTGTAGGACGCACATTTTTTTTTTGGCCTTAGTCCGTCGTCGCATTTCAGGTTTACTTACTATGGAACTGAATAGCAAAGCGTTTTTACTATTTACATCTAAACTATAAAAATCTTGACGCGACGCGAAATTAATGAAAGAGACAAGTATATCACATAACACCTTCATCCAGAACAGCGCAATGCGCCCGCGCGTTTGCTTGCCCTTAACTCCTCCTTCATCCGCGCAAGAAAGACACAGATTCAGATAATTTTGAATGAATGAATATACTAAGTGCCCATGTCACTTTCATTCTGTGTGTTTATTATGTTATGTTGGTACAAAACCCCTTCATCACTTGCTATTTCTAAAAGTAAGCTTCTACAACGTTTTTAAGGTCTAATATGGTTTGTAGACACATAATACGTTCATTCATTGCAAAAAAATACTTTTTTTAAAAATGTTACTTAACTACTTCATCCACTCATGTCTTCAATTGTCAATCAATACGCACATAATTTCGAAAAGTCATATAACTTCCGAAAGTCAGAGGTGCGCGACGTGGGTTCGAACCCGAGATCCTCTGTATTGCAGTCTGTTGGTCTCCCCACGAAGCTATCGCTGCTATTGTTGTCTTATAACTATGGTACCAAATTTTATTTAATTTAATGTTAGTTAAGCTAAGACTTATTTGACAAAGGCAAGCTCTAGAGTGTACTTTTAATCCTAATTTTTCTGTAATAATCCTCCCTGCTAAAGCAAAGCTTAATTTAAAAAAAGGGCTCCTTGAATAGATTTCACTTGTGAATTGTTTATATTTGGCTCTTTTGGATGACAAGGTTGCCGACCACTGGACCTAACCAGGGGGTCTACCGTGAAACGCGTTATACGCAATTGCGTACGTTCGTTCGTGCTTATTCTTACCATGAAACATCATTCGCGCCGACATTCGTCACGAATATCGTCGTATGACATTTGTACGTCCTAAAAAATTCGAAGTGTTTTCTTGGTAGGTATATGCTTATTATTTCTTTCGTAATTCGTTTCGGCACGTCATTGCGTAAAAACATTTTCACGGTAGACTTGCTGTTCATACGCGTAACACGCAAAAACTAGTAAATAAATAAAATTTTGAAGACGTCATAATCTTTTGTGGCGGGTATTAGTCACCTTTTTTATTTAACAGATATACATTACAGTCCTGAAATATGACCACACCTTTCTGTTACACGTTTTATAACGTAGAGTAAGTAGACAGTGTGTGGACATTACAAAATCAAAATGAAAAGCTTTAGTGTCATGCGTAAAAAGCGCGTAAAACGACTAATGGACGATGTTTCACGTGATTTATGACTCTGTAAACTATGTCAAGTGAGCCTTGACCTAATTTTGTCTATGTGATGTGTTCGGCGCTGACATCACAACAGTCACACCCACCCATAATGAATCTCGGTCGATAGTACGACGAAAATTTTGTATTCTATATTCATGGTTCAGTAAATTTGCTTGAACTAAGCGGCTGGATCAGGGAAGGATCTGTGTTCTATAAGGTTGTTATGTGCTCCTACGTTGGTAGTAGCAGTAGGAGTAAGTATATGTATATATGTTATACCTATTTTCATTTATATTTTTATGTATTAATTTATATATATATGCTTATCAATTATAATTTATATAATATATATCTTACGTAGTTTTGTGTTTGTAAAATATTACAATGAGTAGCTGATGTACGTCCGAGCGTCACTTGGGGTTACCAAATAATATCAGGGTTGGTTTGAGGAATCAACCACAAACCAACAACAAACCTGAGTGGCAACCTCATTTTTCAATGTGCTTTTTTTGTTTTCTGTGTTATAATATTTGTACAAGAACGTGTATGTTTTGAAAAATAAACACTTAAATACTCGCTAAAAAAAAACTTCTACATAATTATATGACATGACACACTTATTCGTCTTACCTACAGATAAATATAGAGCCCATCTTAATGCATTGTCTTTTCTTATTTTTGCCGTCTCTATATCGTATTAAAGAAAATATTATTATAGTCTGGAAGCAGTAACTAGATGATTTTTGTTTGTCTACCAGATATTATGCAATATCACAGCATAACAAAAGAATATACAACATATTGTCTCATAACGGGTTCAAGACATTTAGAATGGAAAGGTCGGTATAATACTACCGTGCAATTGAATAAAACCTTCCACTAAAAAGAGATTTGACCTTTTCAATGATTTGCCGAATACAAATAGCTAGGAACTAACTCGTGCTTAAAAGAATCTGTTCCTACCTATTTTTTCTCATTCAGTATTTTTCTCTAGACTCTTTGATAGTGAAAGTACTTTTACGAAGTTAAACGAAGTTCGTCCGGAGTCCGTTGTTGTTTTTACTATCGTTACAGGCAAGACGACAATCGAATTCGAGACGAGTTTTTTAGCAGAATAGCACGTGTACTTCCTGTACTGTCAAAAATTTTGGAAATGTTTAAAAATGCCGTTTTTGGAAAATCTATGGTTATGAAAACCGGTTATAGCCATCAAAGTCAAAGTCAAAGTAAAAAATCATTTACTCATTCAGATCACAAAGTAACACTTATGAACGTCAAAATATAAAGGTTTGTGAGTTTACTAAGTTACTGAAGCTACATTTAGGTTAGTTGCTAGGTTCAGGCAAAAGAGCCTATGAGAAGAAATCTGCAAGAAACTCATGGCGACTCTTTTAAATCACCATCCTCGTCATTATTAGCCTGTGGCAGTTATTGCTGACGACACACTGAAATTACGTCACAAGGATTTATGGCACTCTCTTCTACTACCCGAAAGACATCCAACGCTACATCAAGCCTTTTATTTTTATTTATTTGGCATTTCGATTCAATAAGGATATGCCAGCCTCATCGTAACATACGGGTCGATTGAATCATCTACAATACTTTACTATGATGTATTATACAGTGTGACTGGTTAAACATTGTACATACTTAAGGACATGATAATTTATGGTCAGACGTAAAGTATTAAAAAAAAAGTATATATATATATATATATAATATACTCTGATAGAGACAAATTTATTGATAACATCTAGATGAACGTGAGCTACGCTGCAGGTAAAATTTAGTAGTGCATATAAATATGTATATTCTTTTATAATTATAGGTATAATGATCTGTAGACTAAATTGTGGTGACAGCAGCCGTAGTTAACGCAGAGTGGCCATTTACAAAGGGGATATGGTAACATTTCCTGCACTATAGTGCATAAAATCAAATACAGTGCACTCTCTGTCCCCTTACTCTCATAATCCGACGGGACGATAATCCGACACGACCGGAGAGAGATCAGACGCGAAACCAAAGGTTTTACGTACTTTCCAAGGCGTGAGTGGTGTGTAGCACTGCCACCTTTCCGACTCTGAGATAATTATGAGCGTTCCTCGTCGTAATTAATCAATATTACGCGAATGTTATACATTGAAATCAAACTACTTTATACGAATTTTATCGCGTCATTTATTTTTAAATACATTTATTACATAATTTTAAAACTTTATTACTATTTCAAATATAAAATTTGTTTCGATTGCTTTTCACGGAACCCTGTGTATATGGCTACTGAAAAGAAACAGAAAACATAAATCAAATAAATAATTTTAATTATTTATCCCGAGCCAGGATTCATGTACAGCAGTCGTATTTATCACCACTGCGCCATCGACGCAGTCTAACCACACACCACGTGTCATAATTTTGCAATTGCATATAATTTCCGTTATTTCATTCAGATATTCGTTTGGGTCACTTATCTTATCTTATTTTATGTGGGGGCCAGTCAGTGCAGACCGGCGACACTTCGACCCAGTGGGATTTTTTGTGTTGACACTCTCCCAATAACGACTGCCATAGATGTTCATGGCAGCTGGGACTTAACGTGCTATATATACGCACATAATTTCAAAAAGTCATATAACTTCCGAAAGTCAGGGTAGCGCGATGTGGTTCGAACCCAAGACCTTTGTTGGTCTCCCCCTGAGCTATCGCTGATCTCTTGGGTGACTTAAATGCTGATTTAAAATTTTCTGGGTCTACCAAAGACCCGTTAATACAGTCACTTATCTCTAGATCGGGTATTCAATTCTTAGATGAAGAGTATGGCTGCAGGGATGTTGTGCTAATTTTAGTGCTCATTGTTGTGTGTTGTTGTTGTCTTGCCAGTGTCCCTATGGCCTTTGTTGTGAATGTTTGTAACGTCCATAGCGAAAAATGATTGCTAGAAAATCAGTAGCTTAAAAAAATGAAAATAAATATTGACATCCAATATCGCTTGCCATGTGCACTGGCAAATGTAATTATTATTCACATAAGCCGGGTAGTAGAATTGAATATGCGTTAACCTTTGAGCGGCAGTGGCTGCTCAGGGCCATTGTTTTCCCCTTATAATATACTAGCCGTGCCCAAGGTTTCACCCGCGTTTATGACTACTGCGCCGCCCCTTGGGTCGTGATTTTATACCTTCCTCAATAAATAGGCAATCCAACACTAAAATAATTTTTCAACTTGATCCAGAAGTGCCTGAGATTAACCCGTAAAACAAAACAAACAAACTCTTAAAAAATAATGTGCACGTAAGATGGCGCTGGCAGCATTCCGCCCGTTAAAAAGTGAAGTAATTTTAAACACATACCAATTATTCAATATGTTTTGCGAGGACTAAATGAAAGGCACAGATAACACTAAACTGGAACAGCTATCTGTCCATTTTTTTGTGCGTAGGACGATATGGCATGATAAATAGTGGAATCTCCGTCTGCTTATATGTCAGTTATCATTTATTTGTGACTAAATTTTGTCCAGCAGCGATAGCCAAGTGGGAAGCCGTTGGACTGCCACGCAGAAGTAGCGAGTTCGATCCCCAGGCGCACATGTCTGACTTTTCAAAGTTATGTGCGTATTAAATAATTAATTATCGCTCGCTTTAACGGTGAAGGGAAAACATCGGGAGGAAACCTGCATGTCTGAAAGTTCTCCATTATGTTCTTGAAGATATGTGAAGTCTGCCTATCCGCACTAGGCCAGCGTGGTAGACTATGGCTTAACCCTTCTCACACTGAGAAGAGGACCGTAGCCAGCAGTGGGACAGTTTAATACAGGGCTATTATAGAGAGCTTTTTTTGCGACTTCGCTCCAGAACAATACTTCTTCTGGATAAAATGTATCCTATGTCCTATTCTGTAGCCCTGACAACGTGTATGCGACATGATGATCGGTCGAGTAGTTAAGGCGTAAAGGCGTAATTAACAAATTCACATTCGCATTTATAACACAAGTTAGGATTAATTTATAGTATTTTCTCGAATTTGCGTTTAGTTCCTTAGTTTACACACTCTTCTCCTGACAGAAAATTAAATAAAAAATGCTTATAACTCCAACCGTTTGAAAATGTCTTTTAATTTACACGTAGTTTTGTCGTTATGCCGATATAAACAGATAGATGGGCAGACAATTTTTTTGCTTATCGATCATGTTGATCAATTTACGTATACATAAAGCCTCGGTAACATAAAAGTATAGATACATATTATCGTCATCATCATCAGGCTATAATAGTCCACTGCTGGTCATAGCCCTCCCCTAATGAGCGCCATAGCCCCCTGTCTTGAGCTTGCCGCATCCAGCATCTGCCTGCAGATACATATTATATCTAACTAATATTTATAATATTTGTTACTTTAGCTTTCACGGCTCAACTACTTGACTAATTACTATAAAATGTTGCATACAAGTTGTTAGGGGTACAGAGAAGGACATAGGGTACCGTTCATCTAGAAAAAAGTTAGGTACTATTCCCGAGGGATAATTTATTGACGAAATAACCAATAACACAAGAGATGCCGTGGGCAAAATCAAGTTATTAATACAGTAATGCACTAGCTCCACATTAGCGATCAAGCCCGCGATACAATTTCAACCAGGCTGCGAAAAGTATTTAAAAAGCCAACTCCCGCTCTATGAATAATTCTTGTGGCGCGAGGTACATAATGTACTTAACAAACGCTTGAACAACGGTCGAAAGGAACACCCAGATTCGGCACAACTATTAAAATATCAGATGATCGAACCTTCAACACCCGGCGCTGTGACAATTGCAAGGCGTCTACCTAAACCACTAAACCATTCATGGAAACAAACTAAATTATTACTTTACCTACGAATTTTATTGATTTTACGTCATCGCTATTATAATTTATAAATTAGCGTTGCATGATTTTATTACAGGAAACGGGTATTTACTATTTCGTACCGGGGATTCACGTACCTTTTTAAAACGCATGACAATTAGGTCAGATTGCACGGCTAGTCCCTAACATGATGTGTTGCAGATTAATTATCTATTTGTATAATTAAACATGATGATTTTTACAGCTGACACACTATTCTACAATGATACTTAATTTTGTTTAAAAATGAATTTTCGGGTTGTAAGTTTCATTTGAATTTCAATCAAAGATTGTCTGTTTATCTGCTTAGTTTGGGCTAGATGGTGTTGTGTGTATGTGGTAGAATAGAATATATAGAATATTTACGGTATGGAATAGAATTGTTATTAGGACAGTGCTAGGATGCCAGTATCTAGGATCTCTTATATAATAATACCAGCCCTGTATTAAACTGTCCCACTGCTGGGCACGGGCCTCTTCTCAGTGTGAGAAGGGTAAGGCCATAGTACACCACGCTGGCCCAGTGCGGGTTGTCAGACTTCACATATCTTTGAGAACATTATTGAGATCTCTTAGACATGCAGGTTTCCTCATGATGTTTTCCGTCACCGTTAAAGCGAGCGATAATTAACTATTTAATACGCACATAACTTCGAAAAGTCAGAGATACGTGCCTTGGGTTCGGACACGAGACCTCTGCGTGGCAGTCCAACGGTTTCCCACTAGGCTATCGGTGCTAGGATCTCTTAGAGCATTGGTATTACATGTGAGAGCGAAACAGCGTATTACAAGATGTATAGTTTTGTCTTACATGGATTTATATAATGATGAACCGTCATTAATTAACAAACATCAGATATTTTTACGTTCTATTTGGGGATCCCTTCTTTTCGCATAATGTTCTTTGTCCTAATATACTTTGGCATAACGATTTTGGCACAATTTGTTTTGGCATAATAATACTTCGGCATAATTTTTTTAGGCATACATTTTATGTTGGCATAATCATCTTAAAGACTAATTTGTTTTGGCATAAATTTGATTCGCATAAAGTTAGTAGGCCTAATGGTGAGTTTCTGTAACAATTAAATAATATTGTTGGTTAAAAATTTAATATGCTGTGCAACAAAAGTTAGTGACAGAACCGAATTGCTGCAAAACCGACTCTATGTAGTCTTGTTTGTCCTACCCCTAGAGTGTAATTTAAAATCGTGTAGAAGCGTAGAGCCACCGGAGGCCCGCAGCCGTGACAGAAACTCTGCCTGCTGCATGCTTGCTTGAACTTTATGCTTAATAAATTTATGCTTTAGAATATTATGCTTAATCATTATTATGGTTAGAGAAATTATGCTTAAAAATTATGCGTAATTATATTATGCGAAAATATAATTATGCCAAACAAAATTATGCTAAGTTATATTAGGTCTTAACATTTTATGCTAATGGATAGGGAACCTTTATTTGTTGTATGCATACAAACATGTAAACAACGGACACAAAGAACAACAGGAAACAACTATTTGAGAATCGCACAGATGTGCTGCAGTTAAATAACTTATTAAATGATAATATTCTGATAATATTCTATCACATACACACAACACCATCTAGCCCAAACTAAGCAGAGCTTGTACTATGGGTACTAGACAATGGATAAACATACACATATACTTTTTTATTGTAAATACATACATATTATACATAGAAACACCCAGACCAAGACAAACATCCATGTTCATGCACACAAATGTTTGACTTGTGCGGGAATCGAACCCGCGACCTCAAGCGTGGCAGTCGGTTACACTAACCACTACGCCACCGAGGCCGACACAAATATCTGTTCTGTTCATAATATTCTTTAATTATTTATTATTCTGGTTTATCGTATTCAATATACTGTTAAATCTATAAATATGTTACACTATTAAGTACCTATTATATAAATATCAATATTATTTTTTAGTATGAAATTACTTTTGCCATCCATGACCACCTAAATTATATAATTTTTTTTTTTAAAGATATCTATGTATGTTATTGCCTACATGCACCGAATACATGCAGGCTCTGCAAGAATGCCAGCGTTATGATTATTATTTAGTATAGAATTACTTTTGCCATCCATAACCACCTAAATTATATAATTTTTTTTTTTAAGTTATGTACCTATGTATTTTATTGACTAAATGCACCGAATACATGCAGGCTCTGCAAGAATGCCAGCGTTATGATTATTATTTAGTATAGAATTACTTTTGCCATCCATGACCACCTAAATTACATAAATTGTTTTTTTTTTACGTTATGTACCTATGTATGTTATTGCCTACATGCACCGAATACATGCAGGCTCTGCAAGAATACCAGCGTTATGGTAACACTGCAACATTGCTGACGCAGGACCTTATTTGCTCTTTTTTATATTGGTTATGTTTCATAGAAAGTGTATAAGAATGTGGAACAAATAACATTATTTTTCTTTCTT
The DNA here is from genome assembly GCA_930367265.1 of Catocala fraxini. Taxonomy (NCBI): domain Eukaryota; kingdom Metazoa; phylum Arthropoda; class Insecta; order Lepidoptera; family Erebidae; genus Catocala; species Catocala fraxini. The sequence goes on from OV884035.1 coordinate 5,017,685, forward strand.
TCTATTTTCGTCCTGTATCGGGATCAAACTCACAACACTTAGCGCAGTTTTATTGGCGAAGCGACGACTTAAACCACTGTCATATGTGCAGTCAATTTCGTTGTATGTATGTATATTATTTGTGTACTATAAATAAATATTGCACGTGATTCCATCACGTAGGAATCCCCTACAATAGCGATAGTGTACATAATAACCGGCTAGTATCAAGGTCTTGGCTCTTTCATGTAATTAATTAGAGGACGGCACGTTTGTGGAGTAATCCTACAAATTACCATCGTAAAACCAATTACTATGACGTCAGTCACTGGAAGGCTCATTTTCGCTTGCAGGTTAAAAGATTCGGAATTAATTTATGGGTTTATAAAAAAACTGGCACGTACAGCTAAAATATACATTTCAGTATGTACAAGTAATAAACAATATGAGAAGGATTGGCTATGTCTGTATTGATTTTAATTAGTTTCGTTACATAAGCGAATTTTGAAATTAATAATAAATATAATTTATGAAAAAAAGACTAAATTTAGGAATCATCGGCTGCTATTGTATTATTTGTATATTAACCTGTCAAGTCTTAGAATAACAGAAATAATCGAAATTCTAAGGTATCTGATAAACAGTGTGCCGTTGCGACCCAACAAAAAATTTCAAAATAGTGTCTCAGTATAATAAATATCACAAATAGGTATTATTACCCTAAATTAAAGCAAATGACAAATGTGAATATTCTGAACTTCAACTTTTCTGAATTCGCTCCAGCGATTATCAATGATTCTGGCAGCCTAACGTTTAAAAACGAATAAGAAAGACGCTATACTAATTAATTGATGGTAACATCGGCATCATAGCAGTCAGTTAAATGACAATTGACCGGTGTTGTCAGCGATGATTCTTTTTTGGGCTACAACAAAATCAACACAAATATTAGTAAACATAAAAATAGGTTAAAAGATTGAAGAGAGTAAACGTGACAAAACTGTAGAAACAGATTTGTGAACAGCAGAAGGGAAACATTAAATTTATATTTTTAAAGAAAATTAATCTGTGTAAGGTTTTTACGAAAAGATTGTATAAAGTTATATTAGAGGAAAGCTATATTGAAGTAGTAATTATGGTCCGTGCAACAAATGTGTACGCAGCAGGGATAGGACAAGGTGGACCGACGACCTGGTAAGAGTTGCAAGAAGCGGTTGGCTGTGGGTGGCCCAAGTTCGGTCTGTGTGGAAAAGTTAAGGGGAGGCCTATGTCCAGCAGTGAACGGCTGAGATGATGAACAAATGTGAACAAAAATTATGTTTTAGTTCACATTTACCGTTTATAAGACGCGATTGAAAGTGTATCTTGAATAATTTTTATTACGAAAATTAGCTTTCAGCTACTAGATGTAGTACCAGTACAATCAAACATAGAATACAATTGTAGTAAAAACTAAGATTGCGTTTTCAGAATGCTTCTTTATTTGATCATTACGAAAGTATTTATTGAGCATGTGTGAGCATACACACATACACACATGTAAACAGAAATATGTATGACTAAGTACAATATGAGATTCGTCGGTCGTCTAAAATATGAGAGGTGGCATAGTTGTAATGTACCTTCACAATCAAGGCATATTAGAAGAAGAATAAGGATTTTAATTCCTCAACAGCGCAGTGGTAGTGGAAAGTATGTCTACGGCTATAAGGTCTAGTGGTCGATTTCCGTGTTTGGTTAGTATCATTAGGTTTATTTGTCAAATAAAACTTAGTAGCGTCACGGAGTGTGAAACTGTGCTCGATAAACAAGCTGGTTAAAAGGAATTACATGATTTCAAAATCATTCTGTATATATATATGTGTGAAATTATATTTGAATTTATGTTTTACACAACAGAGCAGACGATAGATTACATTCGAAGGATGTTAATAATTCTTGTTCTATGTTATTTCAAATAGTATTTTCCTTATACCAACTAAAATAGTTACTAGTGGATATTTGTTATCTTGTAGTCATAAATTGTAAAACCTTGTTAAATAATGTATTAAAATCATCCGGTAAACACAAATCAACCACTAATTAAACAAACACAAATTATGGTACCTATTTTAAGTGGTCGCATCGCTTCTGCCACTGCCACGATTGTTCTTCAATCCCCACACGGGGCAAAAAATTGTGTATTCCACAAATGGTTGTTCTAAGTCTGGGTGTTCTTTGTGTCCCTTGTTTGAATGCTTATAAAGTCCTCAACAACACAGGAATTATACCTAAAGAGGGATATATACTTTAAAAAAAATTAAATATATTTCAAATTAAAATACGGCCCAATCACTCCTTTTCCCCCACACCCGTTCCTTCTCCTTCCCACTTCCTTTCCTAAAGGGTCGGCAACGTGCAAGTGATGCCTCTGGTGTTGCAGGCGTCCATAGGCTACGGTGACCACTTACCACCAGGTGGGCCGTATGCTTGTTTGCCAACTTAGGGTAATAAAAAAAAAACAAATCTTTTATTGAAACGTTTTCAGGATATTATTACTTTACATTACTAAAATTCTTAACTAAATCCTTTGTCTATTCGCTTTGGGTTATCTGAGCATTGTTCTTTGCTATACATTGATGTATAAAAACCCTAGATACACAATTCTATACGAATGTAACACTTAAAACTGTTCCCAGTTGCTTATAAGTAGTTATATTAAATATATAAACCTGCATTAACCTCTGGTATGCCGGAACGTGGATCTGCGCGAGACACAATGCTTTTTCTATTATGTCTGGTATTCTGGCATACAACAGGTTAAAGCAAATTAAACCTTACCGCCTTAACTTAACGTTGAATATACAAGACTATTTAAAAAGAGTAATAAATTTTTGCGAGCAGAGGTCGCTGATAGTGTAAGGAATGGATGGAGTCGAATATTGTTTTTACAAATATAAGTTAATAATCTGACGTAATTATATAGAGTATATAAAATGCATGTGAATGTGTGTTATAAATACATATTTGCTTTTACTTTTACCTGTAGGTATTTTACCAAGGCTGTGTCCTATGATGTTCAATAAAATGAAACTAATGTATTGCCATTATAATTGATGTATGGCAGCTCTTAAACAGATGGTAGAAAATCTTTTATTATTTTACCAGACATAACAGTAGTACTTATTTAACAAAATAGACAAGACAAGTAAAATAGCATGTTTTTAATATATAACAGTAACATATAATTAATACGCACGTAAATTATATTACGAGTATGTTTTATTGCTGTTCATATAGGTACTTGGCTGCCCGACTTTGAAATTATACGTGTTTGAACATTACGCGATTGTACTTACAAATTTAAGTAACATAAAACCACAAAATAAGAGAGAAAATTAAAATTTCAAACTTGAAAAGATACGACATAATAAGGTTTTTAATTTCCTTGAAATAAATTGAGAGAATTGTATAATCTTCTTTTCGACGGATTTAAATTTTCCGTGTCTTTCTTTGTTATATAATGCAATCTTATCTCGATATATCTCTCGATAATAGATTTAATAGTATTATTTGTTAATATGCCACTTAAAAGGATATAAGCTGACGCCAAAAAATTATGATAAGTGTTGTTGTTGCTGTGATTGCTTGTGATCGTTGCTGTGCTATGAAGGATATCCATTTTGCACATCGCACGGGATCTCGAGGAAAGCTGAAATCCAACATAAGTATGTAGACACATTAAAATGTATCTACATACTTATGTTGGATTTATAAATAAATAACCCACTATATGGATAACGTAAGGACCATCTAAAAAATTTAAACGAATACTATTATGGTTTGGTATAAAATAAGTCTAGTAATTAATAATATATTTATATATAATATATAAATTATATAAATTAAATAATAATATATAAATTAAATTCTTAGAACTCGAAAGAGCACAGAGGGCTTTACTAAAGGTGATGTATTTCAAGCCATATAGATTCTCAACAGAAAACCTTTATTCTCAAAGCGGTCTCCTCACAATCAGGAAACTATATGTTCTCCATATCATCCTGAAAATACATAAGAAGCTTCCGTTTACACCCAGTGCTCGCAAACCCAGAAGAATACTAAACGTAGTACCACGTACCTTAACGCATACAGCTTACGCACAGAGACAGTATAAATGTCAATCAGCCTTCCTGTATAATAAAACCAATAAAATTCTTAATCTATATCCTCTAACAAGTTACGAATGTAAAAAGCGCTTAACAGAATGGCTAAAAGTTAGGACTTATGATGAGATAGAAGCCCTGCTACACATCACAACGTAACACAACACTCACACACGCACACACACACACACACAAACACTCACACACACAAACACTCACACACACACACACATACACACACACACACACACACACACACACACACACACACACACACACAAACACACACAAACACACACACACAAATACACACATCGAAACAAACACGGTTTAAAATTCTATATTTCCCTAAACAAATTATATTCAGTTTTCATTTATTTGTCAGCATTTAACTTTGTATAAAATTTGATTATAAATTTATGTCTGTAATGTAATACACACTTCTACATTTGAATGATCTATGAAGAGCGGAGCCTCCTGGCACAAGTATTTCAAAATACTTAATAGGAGACTCCTATGTAAGATAAACTGTAGTAGTTGTTTAAGTTACTGAAATAAACATTTTTATTATTTATTTTTTTTATATATACAAACGCATTGTCATTTTAAACCAAAAAATTATATTTATTTTTAAAAAGCAACAGCGTCTTTATTAATTTTAGAACAGATTCAACATGTAATCCGGACTAATCAAGTGGAAATAGAATAGTATGATTAATGCGTTTAGTAAGTGTTCATTTAAATGAGCCGTGTTATATGGTCGCTCTTTGTTACGAAATAAACAAAAAATATATATTTTACGTTGATTCATTGACGCAATAATCAGTATTATAATTTAATTATAATAATAACATTATTACTTACCGAAAATATATAACATCGTCCTTTTTAGTCTCTTGGAGGTGTGATTTTACAATTCCTTTCTTCCCCATGGTTCAATATGACTACACGTTTGGCACAGCGGTTAAAGTGTTTGCTTTCGAATTCCATCTCCCACACTGAACAAAAATTAGTATAATTCACGAATACTTGTGAATTGTACAAACTTTTGTTGAGTGTCCCTGGTCTGAGTGTTCTTTGTGAATGTTGTTTCAATCTTTATAAAGTTTCCCGGGAGACAGGGATTACGTTAAATGCGAGAGGTTCTTTACAAACAAAATTTTGGCTGATTCTATGCATAGCGGCTTATATGTATTTAACTATTTAAAATGGTTTAATTTTTACTAGTATGCATATTTACATATCCCTCGTTATGGATGCTTTTTTTTTAAATACACGTCAACATGCGATTAACCTTGACTTTGACTGGAAAGTCAAGGTCAATCGCATGTTGACGTGTTGGAAAATGTTTGTTACTATTTTATAGTTACAAATATCTTGAATCTTGAAAGGCTTTATTGAGTAAGCTGTTTGAAAGCACGCGATATAAAGGTGTAGCCTGAATAAGGGTCACGTCCCTCATAAAAAAGGTATGTATGTATCTTATGTGGCGGCCAGTCAGTGGGGGTCAGGCAGACCAGCGACACTTCGACCTAGTGGGATCTTTTGTGTCGACTTCTCCCAATAACGACTGCCATAGATGTTCATGGCAGCCGGGACCGATGCGGACGGCTTAACGTGCTCTCCGAGGCACGGAGCAGGCGATAATTGTCAATCAATACGCACATAATTTCGAAAAGTCATATAACTTCCGAAAGTCAGAGGTGCGCGACGTGGGTTTGAATCCGAGACCCGATCTGGTGTAGTGGTATGTGGTCGCCTCGCCATTGATTCTAGGTCGAGTGCTGTGAGTTCGAATACCACACGGGACAAAAATTTGTGTGATTCACAAATGGTTGTGTCGATTCTGGGTGTTCTTGCAGTTGTTTAAATTTGTTTAAATGTTTGTATAGTTCCCATCGACATAACAATTTTATTATTCTTAGTTTGGGAGTTTGTATGCCAAATATAAAATAATCTTCCCTTTAAGTTATAAATGTGGTGGGTGGTAATTTAATCAATATTTTGAATATAATAGAAATATAATTTTGTTGTAATAAAGACAGAATCTGAAACTGACACGAGATAACCTAATTATCGAAAATAACCTAATGATCTTTAATTGTATATTTTTATACTTTGTGTATTCATATTTATAATATCTTGAATATTAAGACCTAGACTAAGATACCTATATATTGAAAATAAACTATTTTGTACGGATTTTATCGCGTTCTTTATTTTAAACATAATTACATAATTTTGAAACTCTTAAGCTACTACTGTTTAAGTTTACTAATATTTAAGCTATGTAAAATTAAACTACTATATACGAATTTTATCGCGTTGTTTATTTGACACTTTCATAATTTTGAAAACTGTTACACTACTTTTACTTTTAAACTTTACTTAATATTTTAATAGTAGTAGTGTAACAGTTTTCAAAATTATGTAATAAAGTGTCAAATAAATAACGCGATAAAATCCGTATATAGTAGCTGTTATATGGATCAGATGGCTGAGCGGTTTCAAGTGGTCGCTTTACCAGTGTGAATGCACTGACTTTGTTTCGACATCCACGCGGGACTAAAAATGTGGAATCAACAAATAATTGTTCCACGTCTGGGTGATTTTTGTGTCAGTTATATATGTCTAAATGTTCGTGACACATTCGTTACATATGAAAAAAGTCTGGTACCTGAATTATTTATTAATAAAATCTTCTAATAACTTACGCAGTCAGAATAACGTGTAATTAAATTTGCACGTAACTCAACTTGATATCATAACCGTAAGTACCTACGAATGCATGAATCGATTTCGTAGTACCACTCGATAAAAATGTGATAGTAACTTATCTAAATTTAAGTACTAAGAATCGATTTGTATTAATAGTGAGTGACACAAAAATAAGACCAGCTACGCACGTGCGATGCTGGCAGCAGTATCGCACGCTATTGCGCTTGCAAATTTTTAACATCAGAAAATCGATTATAAAGAAACATGAAGAAAATTTTGTGTTCTTTTCTTTAGGTTAGGCAGCAATTTGGTTATATGTATATATTTTTTTAAGACACCTCCTACACTAGGAATAATTCCTGTGTCGCGGGGGACTTTACAAACATTCAAAAAACGGACACAGAGCACATCCGGACTAGAAACAACCATTTGTGGATCACACAAAGTTTTGTCTAGTGGACATCGAGCCCACAACACTCAGCGCAGAGGCAGTGGCGAGATGAACACCGAAACCACTACGCCATCAGTACAGTCGGTTAAATTTAACTAGCATTGCTTTTATAGTGTCAAAACCACAGTTAGCCCACAAACGTGGGTTCATGTTTACCATCAGGTGGCCCGTTGACGACGTCAAAAAATTCTGATAACATATAAATTAATAATTAAACCACAGAATTACACACGAACATAATTAAATTCAGCGATAGAATTTAAATAACAGGAAAATTAAACAAATTAAGCTTATTATCGGCAAATAAACCTCTCCGCGGGGCGACGCAGAGGTTATGACGGGCTCACCGGGGGAAAGATACCTCGGTAATACCGACTAAACCTACCACGGTGTTCCTCGCCATAACCACAGACGGCAGGGCCGCGCGAATCGCTTTCACATGCAATCGCGAAACCGCCGCGCCGTGTGAAATGGCAGGCCACTACATAAGACACTGCCTCTACTGTCTCCTTGTGGAGAGACAAAAACACGACTCAGAGGCGTGCCTGGGAATACGCACGCCACCTCTCGGACCTGGTGCTAATCGGGTGGCGAGCAGGCCCACGCAGCCCACCACCCCAAGGTCAAACCTCAGGGTGGCTGGAGGTCATCTCGCGCCCTCCGGCGCCCAGTTCTGAAGTTGGGGAGAGGATTTAAGCGCACCCTCTCCCTCTCCGCCGCCTGCTAAATTAAGCTTCTCCATCCTGGTACAGCCATTTTCGCGTAAATTACTATATATTTCTAGGAAAACCTAGGACATAACAGATTATTTTTCGCTTTACCAATTATTAAGCATCACCAATAGTTTTTTAAACAGAGGCTGCTTGACTGAGGAGACATCGGCTCATGAGTTTTTACACTATAAAACCATGTACAGTCAACGAGAAGCTTCAGAACAATAAAGGATTTTGATAGAGCTGTTCTGTCCAAAAAATAATAATTCCGTAGAGATAATATTTTCCTCATACCAATAGGTAAACAATTCACGTCGCCGCAGATTACTTACTCAATACAATGGTCCAATTACGAGGTTATAAGCGGAAAATAAATTTCCAATTAGGTAAATTGAGGATATTCATATACACAATATGGTTACTAGATTAAATTCATGTGTTTTAAGGAGCGACCCTATTGCTGCCTACCAGATATAATTTTAGAAACGAGTTACGACATTATTTTGGAAGTTATAACTATTGATGCTTTTGCTTGAACTTGCAAACATGGATATTATATATACTTAGCCATTGGCATATATATGAGGAGGGCCAGGAGATTTCAGGCTCCAGAATTGCCCTAGGATCTAGGTTTGTATCTCGAAATTCTAGAGCAGTTAGTAGTGAATCGCCGTTTTGGATAAATAATCTTAGATACGCTAATGCGTGGGATATTATTTTCTACTAGCTGACTCGCGCAACGTTGTCTGCTTCATATAAGAGAAATTTCCCCGTTTTTGCAACATTTTTCATTACTGCTCCGCTCCTATTGGTCGTAGCTTGATGTTATAAAGCCTATAGCCTTCCTTAATAAACTCATTTACCCATTTTGGTTCGAATTGAAAAATTCTTTTAGTGCTACATAGCCCACTATCCAACACAGAATTTTTCAATTCGAATCAGTAGTTCCTGAGATTAGCGCGTTCAACCAAATAAACAAACAAACAAACTCTTCAGCTTTATAATATTAGTATAGATTATTGCATACGCGAGGATGAGATATCGCGCTACAAAATGTATAGATTTATCTCGTTCTAGCGCATGCCATGACAATCATTTGAGATATAGTGCTCTGTAGCAGAATCGCGAATGCGCGTTTAACTCGACCCTCTTCTCCAAAAAATCTTGGCATCAGGCGGTATGTAGTTATTTAGAGAGGTATTGATAAAAAAATTTACAATGTTTTCTAACACTGTCAGTATCGTGCAGCAGTCAATTACAGTCCACAATTGGACCTTCTCGTGATTTGTATGTCAATAGCCGCCTAAGGAAAATGTTACTAGCTACGGTTAACTACAAGTAAATATCTGTTATACTTATAACTTATAAGTGCCAGAGATCGGATATTCCAGTGCATATTTACCTAGAGGACTATTAGTGCCCACACTTATGTATGGAAGTGAAAGTTGGGTATGGCAAAAGAAGCATGAGAGCAGAATAAATGCTGTAGAAATGAGAGCGCTGAGAAATATATCGCACCCTTAATAAAACAGAGACTTATCTCAGTATTTTGGATTAAACAAATTTGAACTCTATTGCAAAGATTTAACACAAATATAATATTAGAATTTAACATATACAATTAGAGTTCAAATTGCCTTACTTCCAAATTTCGAGTTAAGTCGCTGTTTTATTAAGAGTGCGATTATGTGGTGTGACTCTGAAAGATAGAATAAGGAATAGTGTGATTAGAGAGAGATGCGGCATGAAAGTCGATATAGTGACAAGAATAGAAAAGGGTATGTTAAGCTGGTTTGGGCATGTAGAAAGAATGGACGAGGAAAGACTGACTAAGAAAGTTTATAAGGCTAGTGTGAATGGAACAGTTGCAAGAGGAAGACCTAGGCGAACGTTTCTTGATCAGATCGGAGGCGTTCTGGACAAAGGCCAGGTTAAGAGCACCTTGAACCGACGGGCGTGTATGAGGAATGTGATGAAAGTGAATGAAGCCAGAGAAGTGTGTCAGGATCGTAGCAAATGGAAATCCGTAGTCTCTGCCTACCCCTCTGGGAAACAGGCGTGAATCTATGTATGTATGTATGTATATTTACCTAAACTTTGAGGAAGCATGTAACTACAGTGGATAATACCACCCCTAAAATGCCGGTATACGGATATTAATACCGGGATTTAAAAATCAATAATTATTATTGGCATGAACGCATAGCAAGCATAGCGACGAATGTAGTAAACCAGTTGTAATGTCGGATAGCTACTTGCGCACAAGCAGGTAAAATTTGCTGCCTCACTCGCGCACTTACAAAATGCTTACATTCCTTGATTTGCTATCTCCTCCACACAGCTTATGTATTGAGTGAAAGAGATAGCAAATAGTTACTACTATATCTAAGAAAGAGATAGTAAACTATACCATATTTAACTATACAAACAATAGAAACCGCAACAAATATATTATGTACAACAAATCGTATGCAGGTATGTATTTGAAGCATAAGTTTAAATTTACCTAATATTTACTTAAACAAAGCCAACTTCGTTTTATTCTACGTTATTAAAACCAAACATTTTATTTTGACTCAACTATAGTACGGAACTCTAAAAAATGTAATAATATTCTTCAAATCAATAATTTGTACCTAACTATGTTTCTATAAAATCAATAATAATTCATGATTTTTAAAGCCCGATTTTGATGTATTTTTATTTTAGAGGTGGTAACCACTCTACGTTGCTTCCTCAAAGTTTAGGTAAATATGCAATGGAATATCCGATCTCTACTTATAACTAGCAATGTATTACCATAACTTAACCATTAAGTTTGAGTCCATCCATTATGTAGAGCGTTATCACCACGTTGCTTGTTCCAAGTAGCAACGTCGCAATTAAGTGTAAAATTTAGAGATTTTGTAATTAGGTAATCAATTTGGGTATTATGTTGAATGTTTTTAAAAACATTAGTTAGTTAACTAAACTAATGTGAAAAGTGAATTAGCAAACGATTTTAGTGATCAAATTGTCATTAGAATATTGTCACTTTGACGTCAATTTCTTTATTTTTACTACAAATTGTCGCTCACACGTTTGACCAGTTATGATTTTAGGTCCTTCGTAGGGGACGAGCCTATTGCAGATGCACTGCGAACATGTCGAGATACGAATTGTGTCTTGTCTTGACAATTCAGGGGACCAACCACTACCTGAGATTTGACAAACCAAACTCTGCTAAAGAACACCGATTCCTACCAAGGATGTTTCGCGAGGCTACTAGAATAAAAATAATCCTAATTTTAATAGAGAAGATGGTTGGAATGTACCACCAGCTTGGGATCCAGTTATTCAAATAGTCAAACCCAAGAAGAAGCAAACCACAGCTACACTTCATGATACTTAGAGCTCATTCTGCGTAAATAGAAACATCAATAATTAAATTATGTTCGGTTACTTTGAAATAACTACACTGGAACATTGAGACAACTACCATCTTAGTTTCCGCGTGATCATGGCTGCTGAAAAGCAACCGAAACGTCGAGGAAAGTGTAAACTTAAATAGATTTAATAGTTTTAATCATTTAATTAGCTTAACAATTAGTAAAGTTTAATAGTAGTAGTTTCTAAATTATTTAAAAAAGTGTCAAATAAACAACGCGATAAAATCCGTATATAGTAGTTTAATTTCAATGAATAACATTCGCGTAAACAGAAGACAATATTATGAAAGTACGTTTGTAATAGTTTTTAGGCTATTATTATTACATTAGCGAAGGAATTTTATCTCACTTCTGATTCCTAACATCAGAAGTGAAATAAACATTCCTTTGCTCACAAGTAATAGAACTAGGTTCTGGCGTTTGTAAATAAAATGAATACATCACATCGCTCCCTTTTTCCCGTCTATCGGATTGTGGAGTGAATTAATTTTAGTCGTATGTAGTAATAGTAGTTGTATGTAGTACATTGAACATTACAAATCGATATCGCGTTTCAGCGCCATCTATCGAGTTATTATAATACCTACTAAAAGTTAATGGTACTTTAGTAAAACAAAAATTATTAATTGATCTCAACACTATATAATACCAAACTTCTTACGACAATTTTGTCAATTACCTTATATAAGTGAACAGACATAGCTTAATTAGCTGTATGTAATTATTTTGAGATAGATGTGCCTAACCTAACTCAGGAACAGATTTTTATTTGGGATATCAGATTTCTACCGAGATACAGTAGACCCCTTTTTCTGTGATCCAGGCATCACGTTGTAATTCATTAATATGATTACGCCGAGCTGTAATAGCGGATGACCGTCTAAAAGTTATTCTTTTGTATCCCTCGGGAACTGTAGTTATTTTCTGGATGAAGGTACCCTATGTCCTTTTCTGTACCCCTGACAACGTGTGTGCGAAATTTGATGATAATCATTCCAGTAGTTAAGGCGTGAAAGCGTAACAAACAAACAAACTCACAGTTGCTATAATAATATTAGTTAAGAAGGATTTATAAACCTTATCTATAAGGAAAGGGACGCGATATTATAAACTTTCTGTCTAAGGAAAAACCATTTGACTAGGGTAACGAGATAGTTACGATATGAACTCATCGTGATAAAAGTTATCGTAACTTCCAAATAGTTCTATTATTATTTTTGAATAAAGTAAAGTAATATAATATAATACTGTATTGCATAATTATATAACATAATTATTATCAAGTCTGTTCAAGACCAACGATCGTATTAATAAAAATCTGACCTAAAGGCTCTATACGGATCGTTAAAATACTCAGTAAGTCTAATAACCATTCTGTGAAAAAGTCACTATTCGTAAACGTTCTATCTATACAATTATATTAGCTAGAACAGTTTTATAAGGTAAATTTATATTACAGTGCATATTCCTGAACAATACTTTTAAGAAATGTTGTCATTCTTGCAAAGGACATCAGGCATTCTAGTCTAAAAAATAAAAAATGCGCGGCCAGACCTAGGAATATTTCTTATGGCTATCTCATATACACCTTAAACCAATTCTATGGATTTAATCCTGTAACTACGTAGGCTGACTAGTAAAAAAAAAATTATAAATAAAGGGATTATGAGCCCATTCCCAGGACGACCCCGTTCCTAGTACGACACCATTCTCAGCACGACCCCATTTCCAGTACGATCTCATTCCCAGTACGACCCTTTTCGCAACACGACCCCATTCCCTGTACGACCCCATTCCCAGTACGACCCCATAGTTTTCGTACTCGTATTAGTTTTTTTAAAATGCATTAAGACATTTTTTAATATTTTTTTTTCTAAACTGAATTACTACTCCGAAAATACAGTTACAGGGTAAAGTTTATATATGTATATTTTTTTTGGTCTTAATATGAACTAGCTATTGTAAATATTCCTAGGTCTGGCCGCGCAATTTTTTTTGTTAGACCTACTTTGTATGCAGATTGCCTGATGTCCTTTTATGAATAAGAGCGTAAAGCTATAAAAGTAATTAATTCAATTCTATTCATTTGTTTACGATTTATTTTCTGGGCTTATTCGTTTATTACTGATAACTTCGACAATTTATTTAAGACAGGTAGATGACCCTAAATATAAAACAATTGGAGGCTTATTTGTAATAGGGTAAGAGAAGCATAGTATTTATTATATAGGTACTTTCTTTAATGTAGTTTGGTGGAGAGATTATTTGTTTTTTATTTGAACGCGCTAATCTCTGGAACGATCAGTCGGATTTGAAAATGTATTTTTGTATGGGATTAAATATTTATAATGACCACCAAAACTACTTGCACAGCAAAATATGCTTATTAAAATATATCATAACGAGCACATATACGCCTCAAATTCCGTCTCAGAAGGGTTAGGTTATGTTAGGTTCCTTTTTAAACCCACCCAAAAATAGGAGCTCCGCGAAGCGGACCTTTAGTTAAGTACATAACCAAATGGTGTATAGGTTTTATAACATCACACTACAGGCTACGGTAGCGTGGCGGTAATTATGAATGTGGGTGATGGTTTATAATAATTATATTATATTAATCAATTAATGATCCCTCTAAAAACGTATCCTAAACCACGCCATAATTTGCTCCATGTAACCTTTGTTATGGTGGAGTTATTCTAACACAGGTATCATTTTATACTTAAAAGGATACTTCCATCCTAAGGCAAAAGTACGCACCGATGGCGTAGTGGTTTCGGTGTTCACCTCGCCACTGCCTCTGCGCTGAGTGTTGTGGGCTCGATTCCCACACGAGACAAAACTTTGTGTGATCCACAAATGGTTGTTCCGAGTCTGGGTGTTCTTTGTGTGGGTTGTTTGAATGTTTGTAAAGTCCCCCGCGACACAGGAATTTATCCTATTGCGGAACTGTTAGTAAAAAAAGAAAAAGTAAAGAACGAGATAACAGAATGAAACAATTTTATTTATAAAACACGCTGTAAGTATCTATCAATAAACTCATTCCAATGATAAGTCTCATCGTGTCTTTTTATTTCGTTTTTATCTTATTTGTTTTGCAAACCTCTATATTATCCGGTTAAAGATCTAGAGTTAGACTCAAAACAAGTGTAAAGATGTAGCGTAAAGGGAGCGTAGTAGTAATCATTATCTTGAATAAAGCCGCGGGAACAGATAGTATCTTCTTCTTCTCTCTTAGCCTATATTATACAACTCACTATGCAAAGACTACATCGTGTTCCTCCAGGCCAACTGCTTGATGTCTTCTCTTAAGATCTCTGAGTGGAGTCCAATCTTAATGCTTAGCCTGAGCCTGAGTCCAGTTACAGGCAACCTGACGAGAGCATTTTGCCGTCCTAAGAAAGAAGGGCGCATGAGTTTTGTATATATTCCGAATCAGAAGAAAAAGCGCATCTGGAAGTCTTCTCTCTTAGCCTTTATTATTCCCAAGTCACTTGGGGTCGGCTTTTCTGGTCTAATCGGTTTTGACTGGATATCTGTTTTTACACGGAGCGGCTGCCACCTGACCTCCGCAACCCGAAGGCTAACGATACCCTAAGGCTAGACCAGTGTCAAGATATTAGAGGGTACTGACTTTCCCAATAACGACTACCATAGATATTCATGGCAGCCGTGACCAACGGCTTAACGTGCTCTCCGAGGCACGGAGCAGGCGATAATTGTCAATCAATACGCACATAATTTCGAAAAGTCATATAACTTCCGAAAGTCAGAGATGCGCGACGTGGGTTCGTACCCGAGACCGTCTGCATTGCAGTCTGTTGGTCTCCCCACTGAGCTATCGCTGCTCTACAGAACAGCTAGTATCTATAGGTACTTATAATAAAATTGTAACAAGTCTTCCAAATACCACGCGTACGAAGTCGCGGACAAATTCATGGTATTAAAAACTTAATACCATTTTCCTCACTTTGGCCAATAGAGCAAAGGTAATGTATATATAATATATTTACACACTTCAGTCTTAATCTGTCAAGTCTTGATACCAGACATAATTAAAAACCTATTGTCTTTGGCCGCCGCGTCTTTAAAATACACAAAATTGTAGCGCGAAATCCAAAATTGTTAGCTTGTAACTGCTACGCTACGCTATCGCCCGCCGTCATTCAATAGCATGTTTAGATAATGCCAGCTATTCGCAGGTGTACAACGAGCTTAAGCGCCATTTTTATCTATTCGACATGGCGAGAAACATGCCTAAACATAAATACAATGGCATGCTTAGTTTACCGATCGGAACGAGTTCTTCAATCTTCAGTCGGTTATATACCTTTGTGACGGAAACAGTCCGCGTAATTCAGTGCCATTAAAAAAGAAAATAACATTTGTTGTGTTTATCTGTGTCGAGTACTAGTAAAAAGTGAGTGAATTTATGATTTTATTAAAATTTCACTTTTACTTTAGTCATTTAAATTTTTTGGTGATCCATTTCCATATTTTTGGTAATTTGGCAATTTTAAAAATACTGCCATTGAATATTTTAATAAATACCTACATCCAATATTTTTTTTAATAAACACTTCGAATAAATATTTTAACGAATTTTTCGAATAAATATTTTAGTAAATACTTCGAATAAATATTAAAATATGTCTAAAATAATAATTAATTTACATAGATAGTATATTTATAGTTAAAATATTATTACTTTGATATCTAACCGTATTTATTTTTATTTAATAGTTAAATTTATTTAATATTTGTAGGTACATAGTTGGTTAGGAAACAATTTTTTAGTAAAGTTTTATTTAATATTTTTCTTAATATAATAATAACATTTTAATAAGTAAGTACAGCTCTTTTTGGCAAAATAAAGTTACAAATTAAAACTACAATACTAATAGCGAAATACTTAAAACTCTACGAAATATTTTAAGGTTTAATTATACTAATATATCATTACCCAATCAATTGATGATTTAATTAAAACGACGATCAAAAGTAAATACTCAAAGAAATAGGTATACTTAATGTGAACTATTATATATGAGTAACAATGTAATTCATGTGATAAATTGTAGTAATTCGACTAAAACCTAATTTATCACACTTCGAGAGATTTCTTGACAATTTTTATTTTATTTTATTTTGTTTTTGTAATTATGTTAATTATGTTATCTTTTTTAGTACATTTGTAAATATAGGTTACATGCATATTGTATATAAAATAAATTTTATCCAAATAAAGCTTTTCTATGTGCCTTTCTTTTAGGCGCACGTCAGACTACGTTTAAAAATAAATAGTTGTAGTATATTTTAATGTAGAAATTCACTATATACCTAAGTGGCCCTTGGCCTTTTAAGGGCATTACATTGCCCAATGACCTTGAAGATCTGGGCTTTGCAGTCGAGAGTAAGCGTCACGGGCGTAGCAGAGCTGCTTGGCGGGGACGTTTGTGAAGATTCGGGTTATTGTTAATTATTACAACATTTTAAAATAAATAATTTAAAATAAACAATACACATAGTTAAATAGGGTATTACATGTCTTTTTGTGTAAATTTTATACAGCATATCTCAGCCATTATATAGAAAATTTAATATTTAGTTCCAAAACGACCTATTTTCTAAATTTTTTGGTTACATTCGGATACACAACTTAATAAAATTTTAATCAATACGATTTTTTCCCCATATAATCTACTTTACTTGTATATTTTTTTTTAGTAAATGCATAAAAGGTTTCATCTACAAACTTCTTTAAGCCGAGCGTGTTTTTAAGGTTTGAGCGATGCAATCCCCTTAATGTGTTTTCTAAAGCTGGATCTATTGCCGGCTTTCTTTCATCAACTTTCAGCTGTTATTCCAGGCGCTCGGTCAAAGCTGGGTCTGTCTTGATTCCTCTAGCCAGCCAGTTGACTATATGTTTGAATGCTCTAGTTTCGTCCACTCTCGGAACATGTTCTGCTCATCTTAGTTTTGTTTATCAATTTATTACACGTACCCAATTTAAAACTTATATAATGTGTCCCAATATTCAACGGTAAGCGGGCACTGAAAGGTGGGATCTACGTATAAAAACTTAAAAAAAAAAAGAAAATAATTTTATCTTGATTTTATTTTTTAATTACGTAAAGGAAAGCAAAATCCTTTAAAAATGGACACCTCTTATTATATTTGAAGTACTAAGTTGCTACAATTTTACAAATACCTCTGTGTTTTTTTTTGTATTGGCAACATATTAAATAAATTTAAATGCCTGTAGTTTTTACACAAAATCAACCAAATTTATGTTGTTTTCTTAAATTATCTAAGATTTTGACTTTCAGTTATCTTACGCTCAGCGTGGTAAAAAAAAAAGTATTGACACTAGAAAATATTTAAAAATTGGCGCTACTAACTACGATTCCAAAATGGTATAATATTCTAGGCAATCTAGCCACAAAAATATGCATAGGTACATTTTCTGAACAACAACCATATTTCGCAAATTGTTATTGTTGGTTTTACTATGTAGCCAAAAGGCTTTTTGTTGAAAGTTCTTAGAATTTGAATGGAAAATTTGCGTAGTTCATAAAATAACTTAGAGAGATATTATGCGTGTAGTAACATTGGTGCAGGTAGACGGTACGTGCCATAAAAGCAGCAACGGGAATCCCAAAAAGTATTGCACATCGATGACATCGAATTTTAAAAGTTCTTAGAATTTGAATGGGGCATTTGCGTAGTCCATGAAGTAAGTTAGAGAGAGATTATGCGTTAGAGGAAGATAGATAGATGCTCATTGCTTAGTAACATTAGTGCAGGTAGCCAGTACGTGTCATACAAGCAGCAACGGGAATCCCAAAAAGTACTGCACATCGATGACATCAAATTTTAAAACGTCACCGGCTTCATCCATGTCATTACAGGCGCGTGCAGGCGTTATTACCGCGGGACTATCCACTGACTGAGAATCGCATTTCGCCGTGCGATGTTGCAAAAACACAGGGAAGATCCCCAATTCTTAGAAAAAGTTTTATGGTCGGATGAAACAACCTGCAAGAAAGATGGCTATTTAAATCTTAACAATCTACATAGCTGGAATAATGAAAATCCGCACCTGATGAGACAAGACAAATCCAAATATCAATTTAAGGTTAACGTATGGACGGGCATAATAAATGGAAAAGTGATTGGGCCCTTTGAGTTACAAGGAAACTTAGATGGCAATAGTTATTTGAACTTCTTACAAAATGAATTGCTAAGATTATTAGTCAAAACCCATTGCAACGTTTGACGAGCTTAGTCAAAAAATAATTCACGAAGAATAAAACGATAGTTTTTAAGGCGATGTCGTGCCTGTATACAGCCAATGGCAAACAGTTCGAACATTTAATGTGATTTTAATAATATAGTCAATTAATAAAATAAATGAATTTAATGTTTGTATCATTTGTTTTGATTTAGTCACAGAAACAAAATAACTATTTTGAGTACAGTCTACAAACAAGATAAGGTACCAGGCACGCACACTATAACATTATGACTTATGAAGGTCTGTAAAAAAATCCGCCACGCATGCACACATAAACGGTACAGCTACGCAGTCATGACCAAAGCAGCAGCCAGTGCACTCACACACGTATGGCCAATGTCTGAAAAACATAACTCGTAATTAATCGATCAATATACATATATAGCACCAACTACGTATAGCTTCCATAGCTGAATGATGAAATCGTGACGACAGGTGGCAATGTGTGAGGGTTCGAACCTCACACAATGGCGACACGTTATTTTTGAATTATAAGATGTTTTGTTAAAATTATTTATTTTTCTAACATACGGTTCCACTGTGTGTCTCGGTAATTTTTTTAGTCTTGAAGATTTTAGCTAAACGTGATAATGCCTTCCATTTTTTTTTTTCACTTTATGGAATGCATTGACGCATTGCGGGGGCGGGCGGAGGGATTATGTCGGACTCACCGGGATAAAAGAAAGATGTTAAAACGATAATCGACCTCCGGGAATACCGATTAAACCTACCACGGTGTTCCTCGACAAAATCACTATCGACGGGGCCGCGCGAATCACTTGCACATGCGGTCGCGACTCCACTGTTTCGGCCCGCCCCGTATGAAAAGGCAGGCCACTACACGAAGAGACCTAATCTATAGGCACTCACTCACTAAAGAGAATGTATTATACTGTTAAAATCTTTTAATAATATATCAGCGTAACGATGAATCCATAGCCGAACCGCTTTCCTCTGCAATGAAAAAGCATACAAAAGAACATTATAAACCATCATATCATGAAATAGTAACACACACGCGATATACAATACTTGAAAATTCGATATACCTAATGACATCACTAATTTCGTTCATTAATGTATTATATATGTATTTTAAATAACTTTATATTATGCTCCAATAATATAACTAGTATATTAAGGTAAAAACATTGTTACTTATTGTAAATATAAATTAATATAAACATGTTAATTAATCACCCATTAAAAAACACATTAGATTTTCTATTGATACCGGCTACCAGTGGCCGTCTTGCTATTACGCTGTTCGAAATGTTCTGTTGATGCAACACAACGATTTCAGCTTTGTGGAACACTGATAACGATAAGTGATGCATATTTATACAAAGTGGCGCAAATGTTATCACATTAATTTATACCACATATACTACATGTTATTCTTTGACGATTTACAAATTATGAACCAAATGTTCAGTAGTTTAGACACAGGACATTTTTTTGTTATCATAATTTAGGAATTTTAGTACATCATGTAATGCAGAGATAACTGTACTTAGGTGTCAAATACCTTAAGCAGCGCTATTAAAAACCGTCGTATTGTAATTATGTATTATCGGGTCCGGGCATTTCCTGATCCTAGCGAGTCGACAAAGACGATTTCTCGGCACCTATGACCGTTAACGAGCTAGCTACAGCGCACGATTGAATACGATAGTGTTCCAATTTGTGTCTAATTTTATTTTATTTAGTTTGTTCAAAAATATAATATTTTAATTTCTGCGAAAATAGGTTTTTTGTTTATGTTAACCGTCTTATATCAACCAGCTTAAGGTAGTATATCATTTAATGTGATAACATTTGCGCCACCTTGCATAACTAACGAAAAAGATCAAGTAAAGAAAGTGTACGTAATAGTCTCTAACGCAGAGTGACTCATGAGTCACGATTCAACAACTAAATCTGTGAAGCAATCTTGAATATTGGGAAGTTTACTTTTAAACGGATACATACATACATATGTATGTAATATAAGCCTAAATACCTCGTAAAGGAAACTTATATTCTAATAGAAATAAATATCACGCATGCACGCATATTATACGGTACAGCTACGCAATCATGACCAAAGCAGCAGCCAGTGCATACACACGTATGGCTAGTGTCTATTAAAACATACCAGATCAATATTTAGCACAATCATCGCATAGCTTCCGTGGCTAAATGACTGATTCCGTGGCAACACGCAGCAATATGTAAGGGTCCGAACCTCACACAATGGCGATGCGTTCTTTTTGAATTTTTAGTGCTACTTACGTTTCCAATACAAAAAAAACAGAAGTATTTGTAAAATTTTAGCAATGGTTCTTGAAAATATAATAAGGATCGTCCATTTTTAAGAATATCGATTTTTTCGTAATAAAAACAATTTAAGATCGTATTTTAATATTGACATATATGTATAATAGCAATATCGGTTTTAGTACGTTTTTGTAAAGCTGAACTAACATTGTTCAGAGTAATTTTCATGAGCGATAGGCGATAGTATTTATAAACGACCGAAATAGCATTTCTTGGCTGGCATTCTTCGGCATCGTAAATAATATTCATTTAGCAAGTACTAATGAAGATATATAAATTCATTAAAACAAGCAGAAGTAATTGTTGATTTTATTTCAAACCGCCTTGTGCAACTTCAGGATTTGGATGCGATTAAGTATTTATTTATAAACATAGTCACGCCTTAATTATTTAGTTTTCTTATCTTTAGTTTATCAATAGATAGATAGTAATCCGATATTTAAACAATAGCTACATTAAATGATTAGTATGAAAATAGATCCCTGATTGCCAACTGTGGGCATTCCCTGATAGCTGAACGTAAGCAATAATGTTAAAAATTTTTGAACGGCAATATTGGAACTCCGTCGTCATACAAAGCTGATTATTATGAAGTTGGTATTTCGATCAGTTTTTATAGAGTCCGGGTTGGTTTGATCTTGAACAGTCGTAAACAGTCAAACGATTGTATCGTGAGATAATATGTTTTTTTTTTCCATCAAAACGAATCGTTAGCTCACGCCGTTTTTTGCGGCCATCCAACCATGTCAGATGTTGTGTTGTGTTTTATACCCACTTGTTGAAATAGGTCATATTGTATAGAGCACGCTTTTAAATTGCTGGCGGGTTAGGCGTAGTCGTAGAATATACTTTTAATTATATTTATTGATGGCCTTTATCGGAAGGTTCAAGGTCAATCAGAGGTCAAGGGAGAGAACTATGCTCAGAGTTTCCTTGCGAGATCGTATTAGAAATGAGGAAATCCACTAGAAAACTAAATTTGCTGACCTAGTTTTCTAGATAGCCAAGCTAAAATGGCAGTGGGCAGGGTATATAGCTCGCAGAACTGATGGCCGTTGGAGCAAAAGATTCTGGAGTGGCGGCCACGCACTGAAAGACGTAGCAGGGATAAGCCTTCCACGAGGTGGACCGATGACCTGATAAGGGTCGTGGGAAGCGGTTGGATGCGGGATGCCCAAGACCTCTGGGAGGTCTGTGCGAAAAACCTTGCTGGACGCAGTGGACGACTTTCGGCTGAGATGATGATATTTAAGTTAGTAAATACGGTTATATAACATAACATTTTGGAGAGTATATTTAGCCTGTTAATGTCGAATGATATTATATTTGCGTCTTATGAAACATTAATTAATGCAAATACAGTTAGGTCACATTCAAAATTTAAATGTTATCATGTAATAAAATGATTATTGTTTATTTTTTTTATCAATGTTTATATAACTTTTAGCATTATTTGACTTGACTGATATAGACTTCTCTAATAGCCATGCTTTATTAAGATGCCTAAATCTATACAAATGTACTTCTCAAAAAGGGTCAGTTTTTTTATAAATTTTGGTCCAACGTCAATAATATTTAAATACCAGCTTAAATTTAAAATTCGTCGTTAGTAGGGATACGTATAACTGGGTTTATCTTTACACTTGGAGCCGATCGCGAGGTGTCCTAGGCGGGAATCAAAACTAGGCAAAATTTTATAATGATGTTAGCTTAATACATTTCTCAATAGCAATACGGCATCTGAAAATGTGCCCGGTAGACGTCAGTTGGTTTGGCGTTTTGTGTGGGACTGTAGACAAGGTTGACAAAATATAGGTGTGCCTCTCCTTTCTTTTTCACTTTCCCCAACGTTTCGGTCACTTTTTAGCGGCCTCGGTCACGAGAAAACTAAAATGATAGACGTCTCTTTTTAATTTAATTATTTTCTAGATTTTGGCCGCAGCTTTACACGATTTAATGTGGATTTTGTTAATAAATTTGTAGGTTACCCTTGGGAACAGTATTTTTTACTTTTGTGTGACTCGTTAGGTGTAATTTTCCGATGATTAGTTAAGTAGTTAAGGCGTGAAATCGTAAGATTTCACGCTTTCAGAAGAGTTTGTAACTCACATTCGCATGTATAATAAAATTTAGGATCATTGCCAATTAAAATCACTACACTCCACCAGACCTTCATGATGTATGTATCTTATGTGGGGGGCCAGTCAGTACAGACCAGCGACACTTCGACCCAGTGGGATCTTTTGTGTCGACACTCTCCCAATAACGACTGCCCTAGATGTTCATGGCTGCCGGGACCGACGGCTTAACGTGCTCTCCGAGGCACGGAGCAGGCGATAATTGTCAATCAATACGCACATAATTTCGAAAAGTCATATAACTTCTGAAAGTCAGAGGTGCGCGACGTGGGTTCGAATCCGAGACCCTCTGCATTGCAGTCTGTTGGTCTCCCCACTGAGCTATCGCTGCTCTAACCTTCATGATAGTAAACAGTCATTTAATTCACGAGCTGTCTACACCAGATCCTCGCGTGAAGTGGTGCCGATGTCTCTAGTTTGACTTTGACCTAAGGAGGTACTTTGCCACGCCTCGCTTTTGAAGGACCTGGGATCGAAGGAAGCAGGAAACAAGTGTTTCGGAAGAGATCCAAGTTTTCTTCTTAAATTGTTATCTTGAAGTTTAGTTAAAGTCAACTGCATTGAAAACGGTATATACCTTTAGTTTTAATTTTAATAATTATTGTCTTATACGATTCCATTCTTATATGAGATGCTAATCTTATAGTCTTATATGAGATATTAAGCTATATACGAAGTAAAATTATTTTATTATATGACCTTCAATGCCCTAGTAAAATATTGATGTAAAATAATAATAATTATTACTGATTAGTTTCGATTCGCCTATTATTTAAAAAATAGAAATGTTTTTTCTTTATCACATACATAATTACTTATATCTAGGGATGGTGGAGGTATGCTTTTAACTATAAAATGTTACCTGTGTTAGAATTCAATTGATTATTATCATTTTAAATGTAGCCTAGCAATTGATATATCGAATGTACAATTATCAGATCAAAAAATGTGCCGCGGCCGGTTGGATTTCATTGAATATGTAGTAGACGCCACTGTATCCTAAGGTCGAATTATTTATAGGAATAATAATCCGGTGACGTAAGCGAACGCATATATTTTATCTGTAAGAGGTCTAAAAGGCCTTTTCGTCTTTTAAAGAACTGGTGTGATAATTATGTATCTGCCAGTCAGTGCAGACCGGCGACACTTCGACCCAGTGGGATCTTTTGTGTCGACACTCTCCCAATAACGACTGCCATAGATGTTCATGGCAGCCGGGACCAACGGCTTAACGTGCTCTCCGAGGCACGGAGCAGGCGATAATTGTCAATCAATACGCACATAATATCGAAAAGTCATATAACTTCCGAAAGTCAGAGGTGCGCGACGTGGGTTCGAAGCCGAGACCCTCTGCATTGCAGTCTGTTGGTCTCCCCAATGAGCTATCGCCACACTTGGTGTGATAATTAAATAAACCATTGAAAGAAAGAAAGAAAATTATTTTTATTTGTAATTGCTCTAATTGTGTTATTTACTAGCTTTTGCTTGCGGCTTCGATTGGGAATTTCTTTTTCTGAATGAAAGGAATCTATTTCCTATTCTATACGATGAATCGATAGTTAAAATGTCAAAGCGTTATAACAAACAAGCTCACATTTGCATTTATATTATAATATTAAGTTTGGAATTTTATTTTATTTATTACGTATCTGCGACAAAGAATTCACAAAGTTGCACAAACTTACGTTTATGAAATCTGTCAATAAATTGCTGGAACGTTTTTTAATGCGATAGTTGTGGCCCACAATTTTTATTATTTACGTCTTATAATTACATTACCCAAACAATAAAATAAAAAGATTTTTTAAATCTACATGCATGTATCTTATCTTATCTTATCTTATTTCGGGGGCCAATCAGTGCAGATCGTCGACACTTCGACCCAGTGGGACCTTTTGTGTCGGCTTCGAGATCTATCCCTGAGCTATCTCCCTATGAATGTACTGCATCAGTCGCAGCGTACACTTCAGAGGGAGAAGCCTGAAGTCTTCAGGGTTCGGATATGCCAATCCCATCAGACCCATCCTTAGTCCAGCCAACGCGTCACATTCACACAGTAGATGTGATATGGACTCGTCCTGTTCACCACAGGCTCTGCAGATCAAATTGTTTGCCAAACCTAATCTGCACAGGAAGTCGTTGGTGCCAAAATGAACTACATGTATCTAAATAAGGTTTTCAAATCTGGTAGTAGATATAAATGTCAAATGACAAAACGGATGCAGGCAGACAAACTGACGTAACCGTTATTTAAATGCAGCTATCCGAGGGAGATAGCGAGAAGACCTTTTCGTAAGTACAAATTTTTATTTTGCAACCAATTTTGATAAAATTTGTACAAAAAGATTGCTATTTGCTTTTGTGTGTTAATATGCCTATATTAGATATTATAGGGTAGGTAGCGGATAGGTAGGTACCTACCCTATAATATCTGGCGGTGATCTCAAAACGTTAATAAACATGTGGATAGTACTGTGGGTATTTTGGCATAGCAGAAGTACAGGCAAAGAAACGCTGCCTTCCTTAAAGCTTTAAACTTTAATATTTATAGTTTCCGTGTTCGAATTATTCAAATTAGTATGATTAATTGTCTTATAGCTGAAATCGTGAATAGATTACCATTTTTTATTAGTCAAATAATTAAAATTGTTTCGAAGTTTCCCATCGATTAGTTACTTACAACAAACATCATCGGACATTAACATTTTTATAGATTTCTTCATCGCTGTTTTGGTCTCGGGGTATAATAATAATGTCCTCCAGACCGAATTTCGGTCATGGCGGACAATCTTAACGGAGACTGGCCATCTGCGCAGGATATATTATAGTGCACAAGCGTGTGCGCATACACAAGTGCACTCTCTGTTCCCTAACATGATCCGATGGGTCGGATAATCCGACACGACCGGAGAGAGATCAGGCGCAGGACCAACGGCTTTACGTGCTTAGAATATCTCTAATCTTAATCTATGAATATCTAATCAATATCTAAGTATCTTGGCGATCTTTCGCTTAATTACCGGATCGGTAGCGCTACTAGTGTTCCTGTCAGAATTTTTCCAGTAATCTTTTTCTGACGGGAAAATACTATTAACACAATTTTGTTTTTATTCTATATTTCCAAGTTTGTTCTGATTACACGATTATTAAAGACTTCTAAACCTACTCCATATAGTTTATATACTATTTTTAGTCAACATTGAAAACGTTTAACCTGTAAAGTCTTGGAACGCCAAACATGATTAAAAACATATTGTGACTGGCCGCCGGTGTGCCGCTGCGATTCTATAGGTTAATCGTAATTAGTCTATATGCGAATGTGAATATGTTTCTTTGCTTGTTTGTTACCTACGTTTTCACGCCTTATCTACTCGACCGATCATCACGAAAATTCGCACATAGGATTACAGAAAAGATCATAGGGTAGGTACCTTTCATCCAGAAAAAGGTACTACCGACCTACATTTTCGTCAATCTAGTAATTTCTTGTATGAAAATAACATTTAAAGTAATTCACTCTATTACTATGCTATATAGTCTAATTGGTATTTAATTAATTATTTAATTAATTAATATTTATATTGATTCTGATTATGTTTCATGTGAACCTCAATTATAACTAGAGTATGTTTAAATAATTTAATATAAAAAAATTAATAAATGAATAATATAATCTGAGCAATATTGCATGCCAATTGGCGGAATATAGCTGCACTAAATGTTTGTTCAATACTGATAAAACTATGTTAACACCACTGTAACAACCTATATTCGCAATAAACTATTTGAATTTGAATTTGAATTTGAATTTGGTATAAAGCTTTTGTTTTAATCCGTGTATATACCTAACATTTTTGTAGACGTTGATCATTAAGCTTTAATAGCACGTCGCGCCGGTATGGCGCCATCATGGCGTACTTGAATCCATAAAAAAAGTCATTGTTATACGCCCTATTATGTTATCTTAACAATTTGCTGCTAACATTCTTTGAAACGTATTAAGGTACGTGTTATGTTTTAACTTGTTCTGCAGGAACTATACACATATTTATTTCTATTTTATTTTTATTTTTTTGTGGTAACAAAAGATGGTGTAATAAAGCTTATTACTAATACATAGATCTTATAAAAATGTAAGTCATTACACAACCAGCACCATTATTCATAAAATAATGCAAAGTACAAGTAACTAGGTGCAAGCAAACCTTAGCAAACATTATACAATTTTATTTTTATGAAATTTACAACTGATTTAGAGTTTAATTAAAAAAAATTATGTTTGCGAGTTTGATATCAAACTAAAGTTATTCATGAATATTAATTATATTGTACAAGACAAATGTCTTAAATTGTGCAGGTGACAAAGCGAATATATCAGTTTCGATAAAATTATCGTTATAACTTTTCATTAATCGCCGTAAAGGAGCTCTTTCACCAGCATTGGTTCTGCAAAACTTAGGAGCAAATAATCTATGAGTATAAATATTACGAATATGTTGTGAGCGACTAGGTAAGCGAAGGTAAATTTGGTTTATGAGTTTATTACAATCAAATTTATTATGACAAATTTTATAAAGGATCGTCTGATCAAGATACATTCTCCTTTGTTTAAGAGCTGACAGAAAGAATTTTTCTAGAAGAGTTTCATACGATGACCACCATTTTACTAAGTTGTAATTTAGGTTTCGAAGATATTTATGTTGGACTATTTATACCAGAACATATTATAAATCAACTACGAAAAAAATAAAAATCAACTGCATGGATGTCGTAGTGGCCTCGCCTCGCCACATTGCGCTGAGTGATGTGTGATCACATCCCAGACGGAACAAAACGTTGTGTCATTCATTCATTGTTGTTCCGAGTCTGGGTGTTCTTTGTGTCCGTTGTTTGAATGTTTGTAAAGTCCCCCGCGACACAGGAATTATTCCTAGCGCGGGAATTGTGCTTTAAAAGCCTAAAAACTAAATTATAACTACTACGGAACAAGTCCCTTTCTTACTTGTTCCTAATCATTTCGATGTGCCTATCTTAAAACAAGTTATATTTCTACTTATCTAAATAAGGTACTTCAAACATATTAAAAAAATATACTTAACATTAAGTAGAAAAAAAAAAAAAAAAAAAATATGACTTTCCGAAATTATGTGCGTATTGATTGACAATTATCGCCTGCTCCGTGCCTCGGAGAGCACGTTAAGCCGTCGGTCCCGGCTGCCATGAACATCTATGGCAGTCGTTATTGGGAGAGTGTCGACACAAAAGATCCCACTGGGTCGAAGTGTCGCCGGTCTGCACTGACTGGCCTCCACATAAGATACATACATAAGCGTTGTAAGCGGCAATCACTATTCTATCAGTCACGGAATAAATAGTCTTTTTTTGAATATATTTCTGTAATGTTATATCGATGTTTACTATATAGCTATTTTGTTGTGAATATCTATACTATAAAGCCCACGCTTTATAGTAGGTTTAGATAGATATTTACAACAATGGCGTTTTGAATGAAATATTAGAGGTAACTTCGCAGCTAATTACTATCGAGCGAAGTTTTATGTATTGTGTTTTGAAAACAAAACATAAATCAGATATGTATATGCTTGTTATTCATGTGTAAACCTACTGAGTCCCAGCGGCACACCGGTGGCCTGACACAATATAATTTTAATTATGTCTGGTGTTCTAAGATTCTTTTTACCATCGGGTCTCTGCCCATCGTCACTTACCAAGGCTATGGGTTCTAGTACTGCTAGTACGCCGGCGGTGATAAGAGCACGACGGATAATGTCATTAAGATGAGCGTGTCGTGAAATACCACCAGCGCTTCTGCTACAAGACAGCTCATGGTGTCCGAGGCTGTCGACGCCTTCTCCGCAATGACAGCGATGTGAAGAAACACACGGGGCACCTAAACGGACACAGATGGCGAGGCGGAATGTTGTATCGTCCAACATTGTACCTGTGTTGGACGATGGAAGTGCCTGAACCCATAAACCCGATTCCCATTCTCCCACAGCCAGCAAACGTGCGCGCTCTGCAACACTTACAGATGTAGTAAAAAGATTTTCTCTTACCGTGTTGCATAGCGGCCCATGCCACTGCCTTTGGGAGAATGGTTAGTAGGCAAATCAGTATTTGGACAAGCCATTTTCCAGGTGTTCACTGCGTCGGTCTTACATTACACGTCTGAACTAACCAGTGTGGATGCTAGAATGTACCTGGTTAATTCTGCCATGCTGTGAACCAAGGCCAGGAACACAGGAACTGACTTCTGAAATTTTGCGAGCGCTGAGCCCGCCTAAACGATCAGCTAGAGAAGCTTGAAGCAAAGCTCGGTCGTTAAAGTCCACATTTAAAATTTGCCTTAATGTATTCTGTATAATTTTGTCAATTTTGACTGCAGGAGGTAATTTTTTTCAAAACTGAGAGTACCTTAGAGCGTGAGTAAATTTAGGGACAAAAAGGCAGTATCGCATTATAGTAAAAGCTGAATGTATATTAATTTTGAAAAGGCGGTCTGAAATTTCATAAAAATTTGGGACTTTCTCTTCTAAAAAAGAATCAAAAGCTTCTTCAAAAACTGGGGACCCAAGCAGGCGAAGAGAATGTTTTCAACAATTTTGATATCTGGAGCCAATGAGTTGAATTTAGTTAGTACCAAATGTTTGTCTACGTTATTAATATTGTTTATAAATATAATCTAGGCCAATTATAGCGACATCGATTTGTTCATACTATCTCCTGGGCAATTCAAGAGATGCGTGATTGAGAAACTCAACAAAATTGTTAATGAACATAGTTGATACCGAATTTCATTTATAATAAACTAGTAGTTTTCCCGCGGTTTTACCCGCGTAAGTCCCGTTCCCGTGTAAATATCGGGTTTCACCCCTTTCACCCCATTCAGGGTGGAACTTCCAAAAATCCTCTTTTACTGCTCCCCTACACTCTCCAAGGAACATACATGCCAAATATCAGCTTCTTGCGTTCAGTAGTTTCGGCTGTGCGTTGTCTGTCAGTCACTCCGTAACGGAAGAGTTTTATATATATAGATTAATGTTTTGTCATGCCAGAACTAATACTTGTAACACATTACTACTCTTTTTTGTAATAATATAAATTTTACAGGCAACGATGTTGGTTGTGCATATATTTAAGTACTTTAGTAATAAGTCGTATGATTTAGCATAGCGTACAATTGTTTGTTGTTCTAAATAAATAAAATAACCGTCTATCTGGCTAAATGTGGATAACCTTGGCTTTGTCCTTCAGAACAATAGAGGCGGCGGCGGCGCTCTACCAAATAAACATTGAAACCTAACGCCTGGATGTTGATAATTTATTTGATAAGCGCAATATTCGCTAATATTTAAAAGCAGCACGGGTACCGTTGTGATTTAAGTGGTCGCATAGCAACCGCGTCTGTGAATGTTGTGGGTTCGATATTAAGGCGGGACAAAATATTGTGTGATCCACAATTATTGGTTGTTTCGAGTCTGGGTGTTGTTTGTAGCCGTTGTTTAAATGTTTGTAAAGTTTCCCGTAACACAAGCATGATTTTTTTTTATTAGTCACAAAACTAAGATTAATTTACAAAGTCAGCTGCTATGTTTAAATTGTTTTAATTATGAACGAATGCGGATATGCAGATCTTCTGTTATGATGATGTTAGATAGATTATTATAATAATTTTATTGACTAGATTTGCTTACCTACCTACAAAGTCAATAACAAAATAATTAAGTATAGAAAATAATCATCGAATGAAGCTGAAAGTCTATGTTTTAACAATTACTGCTTCTTCTGACAGAAACTTGCCTACAATAAGCCTTAAATCACGTAAAACATTATGAACGTATACACATCCTCACACTCGTATATCAAAATCTTTATAGGAGATGGGTTACACAAACAATTTTTCATTTATATTTTACTGGATTTTGCTCCACTAGCGTAAATGTACGTTAGGTTTAATAGTACTTTTTCTGGATGAAAATGATGTACTCTATGCCCTTTTCTGGTACTCTATGCCCTTTTCTGGTCGCCTGACAACGTGTATGCGAAATTTCATGATGATCGGTCGAGTAGTTAAGGCGTAATAGCGTAATAAACAAAGAAACTGACATTCACGTATACCTATATTCACAACGTTCGTTAGGATGTCATGTCCTACATAATAGTAGGCGAGCTAAGTGACGTCAGACGAATACATTTCCAGACTCCGTGCTGCCACTTAGAATTTTCCTACAGACAATAACAGTTGCCCAATCAGGGAAGTGAACGCATATAAGACAAAGTTAACTTGCTAGTCTTGCTGTGAAGTTTCGTAGTTCACACAAACGGTCGAATGATGCTTTTTATTGTAACTGATGGGAAACGTGACAGTAGTAGTTATTACTCGTGAATACGACTGTGTTTCAATTCGGCAAAACCGCTGCCTATCGTAAAGGAACGAGAAAAATTTATTGCATTTTGGCTCTTCAGGTGCCCCAAATCCTAGAATGGAAGGATGGTATCAACTTACTTTCTTTAATATGGCAATCAAGCTTACAACACTGCTAACGGTAAACGGTTTTTGTAGCGTATGACCGCTGACACAACCCGTTGTCGATCCATAAAAAAAGGAACGAAAAATAGGATGAAAGCAACGAAATAGGAAAGGCAATATGAGTCGCCGGCATTCCCCCGGGCGAAACGCTGCAACAGAGCTGGCAGTCTGGTTTCTTGTAAAGGCGCGATTCCATTACGCAACAGTTGCCTACAAGTTGCTTGCATTGGAAACATGTTTTCGAGAGTGTGCAAATTGCATGCAGGTTTCACTTGCATACAAGTGGAGATGTTCAACAATTGAGTAGGCTATCATGGGTGGAAGACGTGCTCCTCAAAAAATGATTATTTTCGCGTGCCCACCTAACAGATATTATGTTTCGATAATTTGTACAGCGATAGATATCATGTGCGTACATTCACTCGTTCGAAATCCGAAACGTGCAACTAACGTTCAATATGTCAGGTCACTTGAATAAAAATATATACAAGTTCAAACTAACAAGTTGTACCTTGAATGCAAGTTGTATGCAATTTGCAACTTGCATGCAAGTAACTTGCCTAATAGAATCGCGCCTTAAGAAAGAAGTATTTTACCGAGGCAGCCGAAATATTCGTACTAACAAAATACATATATGAAAAAGGCGGTCTTACATTCGTCAATGTCATCTTTGAGTAGATTTCTTAGCATAGCAGTTAGGTATAAACTCCGTGATATTTTTGTAACGATGAAATCATAGTCACTTTAATATTTTGGATTTGTTACAAAAACGTCGTCTTTACGGCGAAGATTTTTAATTTGATCCGTTTGTTTTTGTTACTTTTTAAATATCAGTATGTTACTTCATATGTCTGGTACTACTCAACCGATATGGGTGATTTTATTATTTGAAAGGCAGTCTCTTCCTTATATAAACATGGACATATTTATAAAATTGGACATATTATTTTCAGTTTCTTAGATAATTAAGTTATTTAATTCTTCAACGATTGACTGCACGAATGGTATAGATTATCTTCGCCTGGTGTTGTGGGTTCAATCTTTGCGCGGGAAAATAAATTATGTGATCCACGAATAGTTGCCACGCGTCAGGGTGTTCTTTATGCCTGTTGTTTGAATTACTAATAGTGTATTAATAGTACCTACTCTTTAACAAGTGAGAATCGCTAATGAATTGCCGTAAATCTTAGAGTTCGAAAAAAATGGTTCAAGTATTATGCAAAGGTCACATGATACCACGTGACCTTAAGGTCAGAGGTCAAAGGTCATAGTAATTTCGGGGGTATATCGACTATGCTGAGTCGAATGGCGTTGACCGCGAGTCTCTAGCTCTTACGGTTCTTGAGTTGAAAGTTGTATAACAGACAGACGGACGGACGGACGGACAAAGCTATTGTATAAGAGTTTCTTCGAACTCTTAAAATATTATCAGCCAATTAGTAATTAAATCTGCCAATCGCTGGAATACCAGACATAGTTATAAAACGATTATGTCTGGCTGGTGAAACGCTGACACTCAACACATCTGTCTGTCTGTGCGCGATAAACTCTAAAATTACTGAACGGATTTTAATGCGGATTTCACCAATAGACAGGAAGGAAGGTTTAGGTGTAGGTGTATAATTTGTTGAGGTTTTGAACTATCCGTGCAAAGCCGGAGCGGGTCGCTAGTCACTCATATGTAACGGTTTACATTATATAAGTATCGAAATAGTATTTTGATGTGCACCAATCAAACAAGGTTATTTCAAGTACACCACCATATGAGTAGCCAGTTTCAGGAGTAGTCAACATGGAAAACTTCAAGCTCTGACACTAGTGAAGTCCGAAGAAACTGCCTTAGAATCCGCAACTAATTTGAACACAAGTACATTGAAGGAAAGAGCAGCGATAGCTCAGTAGGGAGACCAACAGACTGCAATGCAGAGGGTTTCGGGTTCGAACTCACGTCGCGCACCTCTGACTTTCGGAAGTTATATGACTTTTCGAAATTATGTGCCTATTGATTGACAATTATCGCTGCTCCGTGCCTCCGAGAGCACGTTAAGCCGTCGGTCCCGGCTGCCATGAACATCTATGGCAGTCGTTATTGGGAGAGTGTCGACACAAAAGATCCCACTGGGTCGAAGTGTCGCCGGTCTGCACTGACTAGCCCCCACATAAGATACATACATACATTAAACGAATTAAAAAAGGCGTAACTAATAATTTTTGTTCCTTTCGCCAGCGTTCGGGACAAAAATTATCAGCCTATCTTTATCAATGCGGCGAATTTTTCCAAGGTCGCCCACGTGTGGGTTACATAAACCGCTTTCCAGACAGAGCGTGATTGTTTAGCACTTTAGTTTTTAGTGTAGCGCTCTATAGATTTCTTCACTACGCTATTAGGTACATGTTTTAGTTCTATTATTAACTATGAACTCATTATACCGTTCCCACCCGAATTGGGGCCAAGGGATCACAATGTTAGTGTTTAATCTGTATTCATGTAGAACGTGTACATTTAAATAACATGTTTTTTTATTTAGGCTAAGAGTAAGGTTTTGTTTATGGAAGAGAAATACATTCATACATATACTCACGCCTGTTTCCCAGAGAGGTAGGCAGAGAGTACGAATTTCTATTTGTTACGATCCTGACACACCTCTCTGGCTTCATTAACTTTCATAATATTCCTCATACACGCTCGCCGGTTTAAGGTGCTCTTATCCAGAACGTCTCCGATCTGATCGAGAAACGTTCGCCTAGGTCTTCCCCTTGCGACTGTTCCATTCACACTAGCCTTATAAACTTTCTTAGTCAGTCTTTTCTCGTGCATTCGTTCTACATTTATGGAAGATGTATATAGTTTTGTTGCTTCGGTGCGAAGCGGTGGTGAATGCGATTGCTGTGCTTGAGATGTAAGGTTCGATTCTCGGTCGGACAATATGTTATTGGGTTTTCTGTCAAGTTATTCTTATTACTGTGCTCGGTAGATGGCACTAGGCTCGCAGCATATTAATTAGGACTTAAACCCTTAGCTGACGATAATACATACTAATATTATAAAGCTGAAGAGTATGTTTGTTTGGTTGAACGCGCTAATCTCAGGAACTTCTGGTTCGAATTGAAAAATTATTTTAGTGTTGGATAGCCCATTTATCGAGGAAGGCTATAGGCTATATAACATCACGCTACGACAAATAGGAGCGGAGCAGCAATGAAAAATGTTGCAAATACGGGAGAAATTCTCTTATCTTATATGAAGCAGACGAAGTTGCGCGGGTCAGCTACTAATAATATATATTATACTAATATTCTATCACATACACACAATACCATTTAGCCCAAACTAAGCAGAGCTTGTACTATGGGTACTAGACAATGGATAAACATTGGTACAAATATACTTCTTTTTTTGTAAATACATACATATTATACATAGAAACACCCGGGCAAAAGAAACATTCATGTTCATGCACACAAATGTTTGAATTGTGCGGGAATCGAAACCGCGACCTCAGGTGTGTCAGCCGGTTACACTAACCACTACGCCATCGTGGCCGACGGCCCAGTAATATGGTATTTAATGCACCTTTGCCCATTACTTCAGTGATACAGGCGTTAAACTAGTGATTTAAATATCTAGGTATTTGAATACTTTATAGTTTTGGATAGTATTATTAAATTATCGTTTTCTCCAAACCAAAATACAGATGAAGAATTTATAAATAACTATAAATATCAAATATCAGTACAAACAAAAGCACCTCGGATTAAAGCAATGTCGTTCCGTCTTCTCCTCCATCCTATTGATATCAAAGAAAATTACTTAAAATCTACACAAATCAAAATGATATGACAGATGTAGTGACAAGAATTAAACGATGTTAAATAAATCATTGATGTAATTTAATGTATGTGACAATATGACTAACAAACTAATATAATTATACGTCTTTTATTAAAAGTGTAGTTACATTTTGCCGACGACGATGTAGATAGGGATGGGTGATTACTGATTACAGATTATCGATAAAAGTTATTCGAATGTAGCAAATCAAAATATTCGTATGCGTGAAACATTGATATCGATCGATTATTTATTTTATTAATATCACATAAAATGTAATACTGGAAATAATACA
The DNA here is from genome assembly GCA_930367265.1 of Catocala fraxini. Lineage (NCBI taxonomy): Eukaryota > Metazoa > Arthropoda > Insecta > Lepidoptera > Erebidae > Catocala > Catocala fraxini. Next base: position 5,053,551 of record OV884035.1, read on the forward strand.
TATTATATTTACTTTAGAACAATATTTTGCCTGTACACAACGTTCAGATTTAGAAATAGATATTACGTGCGGTATATGGTATTTAGTAAGAACTTATTACATATTATAATACGTAATAATTTCTTATCTAAATATATAGTACATATATAAATAATTAGAATCACAATATGCCTTGACCATTGTGATTATATTCTTTGTAAAGTTTTGTAAATAAGTCGTTAGTGTGTTTACATAATAAATAATATAGATAAAGTTGGATAGCGCTGCACACAATTGCAATCAAATTATTTTAATACAGTTGGTGCATTTTTGTGATACGTATTTTGCATGGATAAGGTCGTGGAGTAGGTACATACTAGCAATGTCACTGAGTATGAGTTGGAAGAATGGAATATTTGAAATTTTTAATTTGGTGATTGCTTGACTAATATGTGTAGTGGTAAACCAATCGTGCTTGATGATCTATTGTATAGCTTCAGACGACAGAAATGACTTTTAGGATTATTTTTATAGTGCTTCCAATGTTTACACGCCATGACCTCATGTCACATGCAGAACCAAAGTGCATTGAAATTTGTGTTTGCATAAAGCTACTATGTAAGCAAATAGCCATTCTATACTCACCAACTTTCTATGCATTATAACATTTGTTAAATTTCGAATATTTTGAATCGGTTGAAATTCGAATAATTAGATAATTTATCGATAAATGCTCATCGCTAGTCGCGTACCAGTAGTACTTATAGATTCGTCAATATATTCCTATTTAATTTGAATGCAATATTTGACAACATAGCTAGAGTTGGGTATATCTATTATCGAGATTTTCTAATACTATTGTAGTTTAAATTGTTGAATAAGATGATAAAATTGTTTGTGTAGCAAATTTTATATCTTCTGTTTTCTTTTGTTTCAGAGCAAAAATGGGTTTTGAATTTGAAAACTGTTGCTTTTGCGTGGAGCTGAGAACAGGCTCGCTAATCATCGGTTACCTGAGTTTGGTAAGTAGTATATAAACATTTATATAGAACTATCAACTATAGACCAGATACTGCCATGATAATGTACAGTCGGCTAAAAATGTGGTCCACCACCCTACGGTTGAAGTTCATTTGAACGTCTTGAAACAACAAGGTCGATTTCCCCTTGCAATTATATGATGACAGTAACAATTGCTCTTTGTACCATATTTACGTCATGCCATGTGTCAAGTAAGAAAAGTCAACATTACCGATAATTAGATCTCACAGAAACTTTTGTCAAAACTGGTAGACCACTTTCTTGACCGACTGTAACTGGGAGTATAATAATAATAATATTCTATCACATACATACAACACCATCTAGCCCAAACTAAGCAGAGCTTGTACTATGGGTACTAGACAGTGGACAAACATACATATATAATTCTTTGTTTTTTGTAAGTACTTACATATTATAAATAGAAACACCCAGAACAAGACAAACATCCATGTTCATGCACACAAATGTTTGACTTGTGCGGGAATCGAACCGATAGAATGATAAATAAAGTGATCAAAGAATATAAGAAAATTGAGAAAATTTGGGCTTATGCGATGTGTACACATATATTTGATTAAAGCTCAATTAAGACCGGTTGTCTAATATTATATTTACAAAGTTACCAAAGGTAAGCTTTTTGAAGCGCGTATCATGCTACTTCTTTTTACCTAAGTAAGACAAAGATAGCTACACTTGTATGAATTGACACAACTTGCCTCTTATAAATGGATATTTACGCTTTTAGTACTGTCTTGTTAGATGGCGGTAGTTCTTCGGGTACGATTGCTCACATATACAGTCATCCCTAGGTATACAGAACAAAGATCCAATAAAACGTCTACATCTACGCCAAAAAGTAGTATTTCTATTCGGTAGTTGTAAAACATTATATTTGCTGTAATACGTCAATTATAGTATATCTATTCCAAAACTTCATCGGCAGTATGCCTCTAATAATCCAAAACGTTGTATACAACTATTACTGAACACAGTGATGGATAAAAAAGTCACTAATAATCCGAAACGTTAGATACATGGCTTCGATGGCGTAGTGGTTAGTGTAACCGACTGCCACGCCAGAGGTCGCGAGTTCGATTCCCGCACAAGTCAAAAATTTGTGTGCAAGAACATGGATATTTGTCTTGGCCTGGGTGTTTCTATGTATAATATGTATGTTTTTACAAAACGTTTACTGCCTCGGTAGTGTAGCGGTAGTAAATGCGACTGCTGTGCATGAGGTCTCGGGTTCGAATCCCGGGTCAGGCCAACAAAAAGTTATTGGGTTTTTCTATTAAGAAATCTCAATAGCAGCCTGGAATTAGGAAGTTGGCGGTACTAGTCATCCCCGTGCCTCGGAAAACACGTAAAGCCGTTGGTCCTGCGCCTGATCTCTTTCCGGTCGTGTCGGATTACCGTCCCATCGGATTTTGAGAGTTAGTGAACAGAGAGTGCACTTGTGTGTGCGCACACGCTTGTGCACTATAATATCTCCTGCGCAGATGGCCAGTCTCCGTTAAGATTGGCCGCCGTGACCGAAATTCGGTCTGGAGGACATTATTAAAATTATTTACAAAAAATATATAGGTACATATGTATGTTTATCCACTATCTAGTACCCATAGTACAAGCTCTGCTTAGTTTGGGCTAGATAGTGTTGTGTGTATGTGATAGAATATTAATAATAATAATACATACAACTATTGCTTAGTCGGCTAAGTCATAAAATATTAGACATAATTAAAAATCTATTGCGTCTGGCCACTGGTGTGTGCTGCTCTCAATAGACTAATAAAAAGTAAATATAATTTGTATTGACAGCCAACCTGCACTGGGCCTCTTGGTGGACTATGGCCTAACCCTTCTCACACTGAGAAGAGGCCCGTGCCCAGCAATGGGACAGGGCTGATATTATTATTTGTTTCTCTTTCACTGATATGTTCCTAGTATGTTAAGAATGTAGCCAGCTCTTTAAAAGGCTTACACGGAGACTTGGGCCTCACGTGCAGAGGCCCTTCGAGAGTTTTTATCTAGAGCAGGATGGGGCACCTACCAAGACGGTAGTCGCGACAGGTGTAAGAGACTATTGCTGCATATGGAACCTAATAAATAAAGTCAATGGGGCTGGGTGTTTGATGGGCTGGTATAATGGATAAAAGACGGCCTCTGCCAGATATACAGTCTCAATACAAAGTGGAAAGTCGCAGACTCACTAGATGGACTCCTTGAGTAGCTGCCATAGGCATACACGTCTCAAAAGCAGCAGCGAGCATCATCGCTGTGGTCGGCTTGGGGTGTATTATTATTACTTATTACGTTATGTTTATTACAACAGACATTTTGTTTCAGGTCGGCAATATTTTACTGACATTGGCAGCGATTATGGGTATTGCTGGAGGAGCCTATATAATGCACGAAGGCAAAGATGAAGAAACACAGACTGCAGGAATGGTCGCTGTCATTTTTCTCGCCATAGCTCTTATATTTATTATCATTAACTTTATCGTCAACATCGTATTGCTCATTGGTTTACATAAGGTAAGACTTCAGTACCGTTGGTTGTCTGTTATCTAACTAGTGACCCGCAAACAGCTCGCTCAGAAACAGTACTTTTCCTGGATGAAAAGTTCCCTATGTCCGTTTCTGTAGCCCTAAAAACGTGTATGCGAAGTTTTATGAAGATTGGTCAAGTAGTTAAGGCGTGAAAGTGTAACACACAAACAAACTCACATTTACATTTATAATATTAGTTAGGATAGCGATAACCTAGTGGAATACTATAGAACTGCCACGCAGAGGTCTCACGTTCGATCGCTCTGGATACGTGTTGCTCGTATTTACCGTTAAAAAATCTGCATGTCTGAGAGTTCTCCATATTGTTCTCGGAGATGTGTAATATCTCCTTACCCACACTGGGCCAAATTAGTGAACTATGGCCTTACACTTCTTAAAAACTGCCCAGCAGTGGGGTATATACAGGTCTAAAATTACAACTACAATAGTTCCTATCCGGCACTTTGGATGCATAAATCTAGCACATGGTCTATCTGTGGGTTTAATGCAAATCTGTTTAGCGGTTCAAGTATGTTTGAGTTACAAATATTTTGAAATATTTATACATTTTTACAATAATAATATCTCGTCACTATTATCACATTTTAACAAGGACTGTTGCTGTAGGTATACCTAAAAAAATAATATTGTAGAATTGATATCTGCCTGTTTGTTTTGTTGACATCATGTCATAGCCACAAAACTGATAATGATGAGGTTTTGACAGTTTCGTAGCTTGGGATTTAATCTACAATCTGAACCGAATTTTATCGAATTCTGTTAAGTATTATCGCAGATATAAACCATATTGTGATTTACGTAAAAAATAAAAGTAGGCTGAATTCAAATTCAAATTCAAATTCAAATTCAAATTTTTTATTTGTAAACATAGGTATTAAGGGTTGTTACAATGGTAGTGTGTGTGTCCAACTATGTTTTGCTTTAGAGCGTACAATTTTTAGGAAAATAAGAAATTTAAGCATGCAGTTGGAATTATTGCAATATTACATTATTGTTATTTATATACGTTAAATATATCGGATGTATTAGGCCTACAGTCTTTCGTTCAAATATTCATCAACCGTATAATAACATTTCGTGATTAGCAACTCCTTAAGGCATTTTTTGAACAGGTCTAGTTTGTTTATTTCTATGATGCGTTTAGGTATTTTATTATAAATTTTGGGTATGGCACCCAAAATTTATAATAAAATACCTAAACGCCTAGTATATTTTTTGTCAATATGGCTTTTTTATAAACTTATTATAAGTTAAGCAGAACACATTATCTGGCTTTTACTGTTTCAAATTAATTGTTTTTTATTTTAATTTATCATTTTCTATCCGAAGGTCAAAGTATAAATTGTGACCAGAATGCAGCTCGTAAAACAATGGGTTGGAAGTATGGATTGCAAGTTGGAAATAATTGTGTAAATAACCATCCGCCTAAAAATGTTATTGTTTGCCCGAGATAGTCTGTAGTTAGTACTAAACCTATGACATCTATATAAATAAAAGTCAATTTCCACATGTATGGCAGAGCATAACTTAAGAACGGCTCGACCGATTACACTGTTATTTTCTTGGTGTGTTTGTAATTATCAGGACAAGGTTTGTACGAACGAAAATTTGCGAAAAGGCCGCGGGATATGTAGAAAATTTAAACGGTATTTCGTATGATAGGTTGACGTTTTGTTATAGAATTTAATTATGTGAAATATATTTTTGTATAGATTGACAGGACGACTGTCGGGTCAGCTAGTTATATATATATAAGCAGAAAAATTATTAGCACACGACACGACACAAGAAAAGAAGTGCAAATTTACTAAAAGCCATGGACGTATGACCATGCTCCATTACCGTAACTTGTAATAATTATATACTTTTGTTTCAGTATAAACGGGGTCACGTTAGAGCCTATATTATCTGCACGACGATCTTCACTGTCCTAACCGTCATCATGTTCATCTCAAAAGTTGCCACTGGTACTACACCTGGAAACATCGCTACTGACTTGCTCTCCATACGTAAGTATCATAGTAACATACACACACTTACAACTGTGCAATCTTAATAACCACACACACACACACACGCACACGCACACGCACACGCACACGCACACGCACACGCACACGCACACGCACACGCACACGCACACGCACACAACCACGCACACGCACACAACCACGCACACGCACACAACCACGCACACGCACATACACACATTTACCTGCATAACCTAAAGCTGAGGTATATCACAGTGAAATTACCGGCTCGTCACTGCCGCTACGATGAGTATCGTGGGCTCGAATCCCACACACGACAAAAAAATGGTTGATCTACATTAATAATAATAATAATAATAAAAACAAATAAATACACCGACCGATAATAATAAATAGACCGATAACATGCCTACCGACGGTCTATAAACTTCTTACATCCATTTTGAGATCTAAACTTTCACTACATATTACAGCAAATAACATCATGTCTGTATCTCAAAATGGAAAAGAGCTACTCCTAATTGACATGACCATCAGTCAACAAATACACCGCCTTAAGAAAGATCTTGCAACATGCTGGATAGATTATAAGAAAGCCTATGACTCTGTACCTCATGCATGGCTCTTGAGGGTGCTGGAGTTGTATAAAGTTGATGCAACTCTTTGCACTTTCTTGAAGTCATGTATGAGGCAGTGGAGAACGGTTTTACGCTATCCAGGATGTTGCCAGATCGGGGAAAGCGGTGTATCTATCAAGATCAAGCGAGATATATTCCAGAGCGACAGTTTTAGTCGCTTATGGTTCTGCCTAGCGCTGAACCCTCTTAGTACTTTACTGGAGAGTTCAGGGCTAGGCTATCGATTGCGGAGAGATGGTCAAGTTATATCCCACCTTCTTTACATGGATGACCTAAAACTATTTGCCTCCACCAGACCCCAACTGACGGCGTTACTTAAGGTAACGGAAACCTTCAGTAATTCCATCAGGACGGAGTTTGGTGTTGACAAGTGTGCAGTTATGTATGTAAAGCGAGGCAGGGTTGTGGAATCTGATGGCATTGAACTCTCAGATTTTACTAGACTTAGGTCTCTCTCTGCAAACGAAACCTATAAATATCTGGGTATGTCACAGGCATTAGGTATCACTGAGGACGGTATGAAACGGACGTTGCGGGAGCGCTTCTTTGGCCGCTTGAAAAAAAAACTGAAAAGTCTTTTGTCAGGCAGCAACAGGGTGCGCGCCTGTAACGGTTGGGCCATGCCGATCCTTATGTACTCTTTTGGCATACTCAGATGGACGCAAACGGAATTAGATGCCCTGGATAGAAAGGTCCGTACACTGTTGACTGCATACGGAATGCACCACCCGCGCTCCTCGGTAATGAGATTGTACATCCCACGGAAGTGTGGGGGTCGCGGTTTTTAAGTGCCAAGACCCTCCACAACCTTGAAGTGTGCAATCTCAGAGAATATTTTCTCCGAATCGATGTGGGCCTGCATCGCGATGTAGTCGCAGTGGATACGGGCTTTACCCCGCTTGCTCTGGCTAAGGAGAACTGGCACAAACCTGTTATGCTTGGAACTGACGAGCGCAGGGATGTATGGAAAGGAAAAGAGCTGCATAGACGCTTTTTTCGGGCCCTGAATGGGCCCGACATAGATTTTCAGTCATCGGTGTCCTGGCTACGTTTCGGCAATCTCTTCGCTGAGACCGAAGGTTTTGTATGTGCAATAATGGACGAAGTTGTTATGACGAACAACTACCGGAGATATATCCTGAAGGATGGGACGGTTGACATATGTCGGGCATGTCACCAGCCCGGAGAATCTCTCAGATATATTATCTCCGGTTGTTCTCGTCTTGCCAATGGAGAGTATTTGCATAGACAGAACCAAGTAGCCAGGATTGTCCATCAGCAACTTGCCTTAAAGTATGACCTTGTGGAATCTGAAGTGCCGTATTACAGGTATGTGCCCGATCCAGTTCTCGAAAATGGTCGTGCTACTTTGTACTGGAATCGGTCTATCATCACTGATAGGACAATTGTGGCGAACAAGCCAGATATTGTGCTCATAGACCGACTGGAGCGCCGAGCAATGATCATCGATGTTACCATTCCGCATAACGAGAATCTTGTGAAAGCTGAAAAAGAAAAAGAGTTGAAATACTTGGACCTAGCTAGCAATCTCGTATTGTCGACATGTGGCGTGTGGACTCGGCGATCATTGTGCCGATAGTCATTACAGTCAATGGTTTAATACCTAAGAGCCTCGACCACCACCTGCAGAGGCTCGCGTTAGATGGCTGGATCAAGTTCTTGATGCAAAAGGCAGTACTACTTGACACGGCGCGTATTGTGAGGAGATTCCTCTCTCTGGGGCCCTAACCACCGACAGCTTAGACCCTGTTCCCGATGTCGGTGGGTCATTTCAGTTTTCATATTTTTAAATATGTATAGATTTTATATTTATATTTAAAAATGTAATTATTAGAAAAAAGAGTAATAGAGAATAATAATAATAATAATAATAATAGCATTTATTTGCGAAAATGTGGTATAAAAGTTGGTACAATTTTGAATAGACAGAACAGCACATTCCACCAAGTAATGTTGGCATGCAAATGTTTTTACAAGTATACACAAAAATCAAAACAAATTAGAAATATAATGAAGAAAAAAGTAAATGTCAAAGAAAATAAAATATAAATCAAATCATAGCAATAATATTGTCTTCTATTTACGCGAATATTATTCATTGAAATTAAACTGCTATATACGGATTTTATCGCGTTGTTTATTTGACACTTTATTACATACAAGCCATGGTCACGGGGAGACTTGAGTCTCTGAATTGAGTCTCCCCGTGACCATGGCTGCTGAAAAGCAACCGAAACGTCGGGGAAAGTGTAAAAATAAAAATAAATTAAATCTAAATAGTTTAATAATAATTTAATTAGCTTAAAAATTAGTAAAGTTTAATAGTAGTAGAAGTGTAACAATTTTCAAAATTTTGTAATAAAGTGTCAAATAAACAACGCGATAAAATCCGTATATAGCAGTTTAATTTCATAGCAATAAATTACAAAATTAAAATGTCAAAGAGGAATAATTATGCACATTATCATAAAATTAGTTTGTAAAATGTTTATCATTTACTAAAAGTTGTTCTAAATCATTACGTTTATATACAGGGTGACCCAGAATATGTGAATCAAATTTGTAACGGGAGATTCCTTAGGTAAGGACCATAAAATTTGCTAAAAATAAAGAAAATATGACATTTGTGTAAAATAAAAAAATCTAAGTTTTTAAAAAGTACTTTATCAGACTTTCAACTACAAGTACTTCGTTTATAACTAATTTTCATTTTATTTCCTATTATTATTTGTGAAGGATTGATTCATCACACTAAAAGCGACGTTTTTTTTAAGCTGATGTAATTTTGAATTCGCAGTATTATTTTGGTGTATTATTTTTGCACCAAAACTTAGATATTTTATTTTTACACAAATTCCAGTACTTTTTTTTTTTGCACCTTTGACCGGCCCTTACCTAAGGAATCTCCCGTTACAATTTGATTTACCTATTCTGGAACACTCTGTATACAATACACTAGAGGCGCTATCTCAACTATATTATTAATACCACACTTTAGATTGTATGCTATCTTACTCACTTCGATTATTCTCATTTATCACAGTCACTTATTGCAACGACACGTTTGATAGCATAATTGTAACATTTAAAATCACCCCATCATGTGTATTGTGCTATTAATAAGATAATAATGCAACAGCCAGGGGATTATTCACGACACTTTCGTTCGTTATCCCCTGGGTCTGACTAAGTGAGTTCGAAAGCATTCACTATATCAGTTAAAAACAATTTAGTTGAGATGTGTCCTCTATTCTATATTCTATCACATACACACAAAAGTTTTAGATTTTCTTTTCTTTTTTATTTCTGTTGTATAATATTTTAGGTACAAGTTAGTTTTAAAGAATTGTATATTTAATTGTAGTTATTCTTTGTGTCCGTTGTTTGAATGTTTGGAAGGTATAATTCATAGTAGTTAGTCCTTTATAACAAGTGAGAATCGGCAATGAATTGCCGTAAATCGAAGAGTTCGAAAAAATGGTTCAAGTAATCGCCTGATGGTAATCGCTTCCATCAGGCGATCCGTCTGCTCGTTTGCCTACTACACAATAAAATTAAAAAAAAGCAATATGCAAAGGTCACGTGGTAACACATGGTGACCTTGAGGTCGGAGGTTAAAGGTCATAGTCAATTCGGGGGTATATCGACTATGCTGAGTCGAATGGTGTTGACCGCGAGTCTCTAGCTCTTATGGTTCTTGAGTTGAAAGTTGTATAACAGACCGACGGACGGACGGACAAAGCTGTTGTATAAGAGTTTTTTTAACTCTAAAAGCACGTATGATTGGTGAGACTATTGCTGTCTACCAAATAGACTTGCAGTCTCTATGTTGCTGTAGAGCGCTTCCTAACATAAAAACGGCCAACAATTTTATTTTATTTAATTACTAGATGCGCCCGCGGTTGCACCCGCGTTTATAGTTACTGCGTCGCCCTCGTGGGTCGTAGCATGATGTTATATAGCCTATAACCTTCCTCGATAAATAGGCTACCCAACAATAAATAATTTTTCAATTTGAACCGGTAGTTCCTGGGATTAGCGCGTTCAAACAAACAAACTCTTCAATTTATAATATTAGTATAGATTAGCTTCTGCTCGCGGCTTCGCTCGAGTAAAAGTAAGTTAAATTGTGTTAGTAAATGTACTTTTCATAATATATTATAACCTATTTTACGTGGTGATATTATAGCTTTCTAATGGAGAAAGAATTCTTCAAATCGTTTGAGTAGTTTTTGAATTAGACCCTTACAAACAATCAAACAAAAAATCTAAATTTTACTCTTTATTATAATATTAGTATAGACAAGTAAGGAAAACTTACGACTAATAACTACAGTCGGCGCATTAATAGTTAGATATGGCCAATTACAAGTTTAACACATAAGTATGTAGTTTAAACAGATATATAATATATAAATATTTTTCGAGACCACCAGTGTCTTAAAAAAGATGAGCCTTGATGCCTGCCAACCAAGCTGGCCAAGTTATACTTCTATATGCGATGCACCCTAATAAAAGGGTAGTATTTAACTGTTCCTCAATTTTTTGCCTTTGATCCACCAAAAATACTAATTGCACACCAAAATATGCTTACTAAAATATTTTAAAGAGATCAAACTAAGTCGACGGAGCCCCGCTCTGCGGGGCTCCTATTTTTGGATAGGTTTAAGAAGGAACCTAACATAACCTAACCCTTTCGAGACAGAATGCAGTGATTTGAGGTGTATAGGTGCTCGTTATGATATATTTTAGTGAGCATATTTTGCTGTGCAATTAGTATTTTTGGTGGTCATTATATTTAATTCCCTAATAAAATAGGATCTTTGTCTGTAATATCTATAATTTTTGAAGAATATTTAGAACTTAATAGGTATCTCAATAAAAGATAATATAAATCGAATAAAGTTCTTTATTTTTGTGTTCGTATGTGTAAATGTTGTGTTCTCTTTCAGTGATGAGCATTTACTTCCTGCTAGTCATCAGAAGCTATTACTTGAAGATGGATGACTCCTCCAAGAGACCAGCCGTGTACAACACAGCCTAAGAATTTATAAGCTATTGTATTTCTTAAATGGAAATACAATACAGATTACAAATTGTGTATTCAATAAACTCTTGTGTACAACTTCAATTTAACTTTTCATAATATGTATATATACATGTTTTTCAACATGTATTTTTAAATCTTATCAAATATTTTGTATAAATATTTTTACTACGTTTAAGGACGATTGACATTGCGATTTGGTGCAGCGATACAAACGCACGACAAACGCGCGACTGCGTAACAACAATTGTATGTTCAGATTATTGCATTGCGGCATTATCATAAGGAATAGAATTTCAAAGATATTATATTGTTTGGTTCTGTTATTTAGTATTCTATAATGTGTATCACAATATGTTAATTTTTAATATGCTTGTTCTAAAGTAATAATAAAAAAGGCATAATCCATTTTTTTTATATTTAGTTATTTAAATAGCCCAGAGGTTTTTTTACATTTATATTGTATCTACATATAATTTTTCATACTTACAAAGAAGCGAAACATGTGGGTACTATATGTATTTAACCTCTATTAAACAGCTACACTAGTGGTTTACTGATGCCAATCGGCGTTTGTCCTTACAAACACCGATATGCACGTTTTTATAGACAAAATCGAGCGGTGAATCGATATTCCCCGCTCGATTTTATCAATAAAAACGTGTGGTTCTACGTAAGCCTTCACGGTTAACGACTTGCGACTAAATCTCTATTGTATTGCGACTGTATCGCCGCAGAAATTCGCAGTGTGCAATCGCCCTAAGCATTGCAAGTATTTACCATTATTAATGTTAGTTTTAAATATTATATGAAATCGTTAGAATGTAGACGTTTAAAACCACCTTAGTCCTTTTATGATGTTTTTGTTTAGTTTAAGTTTTATATTTTGGAAGGGAGCATTTTTAATTGAATTGTGACGACTGCTTTTTGAAGTTTACATAGCATGATTTGTATCAGTACCTATATTATATTTTTGAAGTCTTTATATCTTGTTGAGAATGTCATACTTAACTATAGTTAAGAAATTATAAGATTTCCTATTAACGAATTATCTATACATAAGTGAAGAGAAAACTTTGTACAACTTTATGAGCATATTGCACGCACAGAGAAATGTTAAATTTGACATAGTAAAAGTTTGAATACAATGCAGAAAGAAAAAAAGATAACATCGTTTGAATTTGGAACACTGAGTGAACACTAGCCTTTTAAAACTGGCCAGCACTCGGTAAAAACCAAAAGGTTAAATGCAGGGTTCAATTAAAAATAAAATCTAATAACCCTTTACCTCTGTCTTCTTACATCATACTTAATAGCTTTTTGGTTTATTTCATAAAACGTAAGTGTCACGGGTAAGAAGTCATGAGTATTTTTCAATTAACTCTGTATAAATTTAAACGCTTGAGTTTTCTTGCACTCTATCTGTCATTCTCTTTGTCTTAGCTTGAGTGCTTCTCTTTATCGATAGTAATTGTAAAATAAAGTCTATCCTACAAAGTGAAATAAGGAACTAAATACAGGGGAAAATATAAGCAGTACAAAAATAATTGGATAAATATGATTCTTCACATATGCAGAAGACTGTTGTTATCGCATTCGAACATCCAATTATAATAGAATATGCCATATTATATAAACAAGTTACTGCAATTAAGAGGTACATTTTGCATTTTTATTAATAAATACATATTTCTATAAATATTGTTTTTTAATTTATCACTAACCCTAGTTTATATCGTAGATCTTTACGCCATTCATGGCCAGTTTCAAAACTATCAAGTAAAAGCTATACGAAATATAAATCGCATACCGTCTCACTGTTGTTAGGTTAAAGAAGATGGCGAGACTTTTATCTTATAGACAAATGCTATTTCAAGGTGGTGGACAGGCCTTTAGTATGTGAGAGTCAAGATGGCGGGTGTACCTAATCAATCGAGTAATACCATTTACCAAAAAAATTTACCTAAATTGTACGATTTAGTACCTCGGTTAAAAAAAATTGTACCTCCTTTAGAAGGAAACCACAGCAAAATTTAGGCACACCCGCCGTATGGCGTCAATATGGCGGGTGTTCTATAATATTTTATTATTTTATTAGTAATGATTAGATTACTAATAAAATAAAACATTACTAACCATAACTAATAAAATGTAATAGCACCAAAAAAATATACCTAATAAGTACATCAATAAAAGAACACACATATTTTCAATATCCTGACACTAGTCTAACCAACCGAATGACGTTTCTCCTTCTGGCCAGCAACGATAGCCTAGACGGCAGACCGATGGACTGCCACGCAGTAGGTCACGCCACGCATCTATGACTTTTCGAAGTTACATGCGTACCTATTATATTGTTAATTATAGCTCACTTTAAACGGCGAAAGAAAACATCGTGTGGAAACCTGCATAGAGTTCTACGTAATATTCTCGAAGATATGTAAAGTCCGCTAACCCGCACCTAGCGTGGTGAACTATGGCCTAACCCTTAACTGAGAAGAAACCCGTGCCCAGCAGTGGGACAGTTTTTATATAAGGTTGGTATTATTATTTATTATTATATACGCAAATATTTTCGTGCCCAAATCGCACTACCTATTATTATCACTAGTTATCACTGATTACATAATCCTACTTTTTGTATTTAAAAGCAAACAAGCAAAAACTACATATTTTACACAACACTTTTGACACAGCTAATATAAGTATATTTACACGGTTAAGATCAGATTTGCATAAAGCTCCCCATTTTCCAATAATTATTAACTATACCAACCATACCATAGTTTCTCAACCTTATTTTGGTCACTATCCACTTTGAGATTTTAAGATCTAGACGCATGGTAATTTTTACATTTGGTTTAACAAACACCAATCATTCAACGTGAATTATTAATAACATATACGTTTTAATTAATATAAATGATTATTGTTTGTAATTAGCTTCGTAAATGCACCTTCATGATAAAGTGTGATGCGGGTAGTTGGTAAATAGTTTGTAATTTGCGAGTCCATATTACAAATTATTTCCTGATTAATCATACAAGCGTAGTACGCCGATAACTTTATTATCATTCATATAATTTTCATTGCGATCATATAGAATTAAGAATGATGAAACGCGGAAAAAAAATTGTTGTTGATATAAACGAACAAAAAAAAAGTGTTTTGTAAATACAAACAACATTTCCCATCTAAAAATGATTTACATTCACCGTGTAGTGAAATGTATTCAAAAATATCTACTGAATTTTAGCAAAAAATATCGCCCAAAGCACTTTATTTATCGAATAAAAGAAATTTTGAATACTTTTTTCATGTGGATGATGACAACAGTAAAGATAAAAATTATGTGGGCTTAGAGAATAAAACGGAAGTCAAAGATATATTCACTACGAAAGATGTCGATGCAGAACAAGATATTGAAGAAGAAAATAACGAAGAAAAGTTTTGCGTCGTGAATAAAACTACATGTAGTGAAGAAGGTAAATCTTTTAATTTTTCACTTGATTTATATCAATGAAGGAGAATTCAGCCAATCTCAAAATGCTCTGTTCGTATGAAAGCTAATAGTTCAGTTAAACAAAAAAAGTGGATATTACTTGTTAAGAGAAAAAATTTGGGATAAAACGAAATCGCGTTGCAGCTGGTGCTTTACAATCTATTATGTTAAATGCAATAAAAGGATGACTTATCTCGGTGCATGTAAAGAATGCAATGCTAAAATAAAAATATTGATTACGTATCCTACAGATAATATTGCTTCATGCACCAGTTTAATTACAGATTTTAATAAAAAATTTAAACATAATTTAAGAAAAACAACAAATTGTCACCTTATAGCGTAAAGAATTGATGAAAAAAATGGAACATGATGCTCCGATAACAGTTCATAAACAATTAATTAATTATGCAATGGAAGTTGGGGTCCTCAACTCCCTATTTACCTTTACATGGAACTTTACGATAAATAAAACATGAAAGTAATCATAGTGAGTATTATTATAAAGATCCAATTTTGGCTTTACTGTACATAGCTCAAAACGTAAAACCATGAAGCGATTATATTAAGCACATAACAATTCATCCACATTTTTGTATTTACTATTGGTCTACGTCACAATGATGATATACTTATATGATGATATACCAACTTATTAGTTTATGTTTCTGCATGTAGTATTGAAGCAGAGGCTTGTCTTTTTTCTAAAAAAATATCTTTATCTGTAGTAATTATGAGCGAAACTGCAAACCGAAGCTGTATCTTAATTTTAACAGCACATCTTGATTATAAAATTCATTATTTAATCAGCAGTTTCTGAACATTTTAAACCATTCAGAGTTGCGTAACTGTGGATTCTTTATATATTTAAACAGTATTCGTAATATTCACAAGTGTGTGGTCAACTTTAACGTTTATCTATATACGATGGACGTTCCTAATGTATTGTTGGTACTCAGCCGACCACAAACAGCTATCAATAAAAGAACAAGTTCTGATTCAGTCTTTTAGATTACACTTGCAACTGAAGGGAGACCAAATCGATAGTGTGGCTTTCACACAACACTTAGAAAATTGTGTTTCAAGAATATTGTGTTTGTGTAGATAACTATTAAAACGTGAGTGAATATTTATTTATTATTATTCTTTATTTTTATAAATTGTCAATTTTAGCAAGAACTATTTAAATATACTAATTTAAATATTATATATTTTAACTATACACCATTTATATTTTTAATTTTGTAATTTTGTATTTTTGGTGAATACGAAAAAATGCGAAAAATATGATATGATTTTGATATAGAAATTAATAATAAATAATACAATAAACACAATATTAATAAAGCTATTAAAGTAAGCAGCCTTTGGAACGCTTCCGAATCCCCTCGGAGCGCTTTGGTAGTCTTCGGGATACCGCGGCATGACAGCGCCCGCCCGTACCCCACGGCCCCGCGAGTAGCTTAATTAGCTTAGAGTCGTTCATGACAAAATGTATCCTTGTCGAACGCTTCGGTATGCTTAAGACTGCGCCGAGCGTAAGACAGATAATGACAGAGCTCGTGCGGCGCATATTCAAATCGGCGCGCGACGCCATAGTAAAAATGTACGGAGGATTTGAATTTCTTTTTTGATAAATATGTATCTTTATTGTCAACCAATAACTTAAATATTTGGGACGGACAAATTGTTTTTTTTTTATACAGTTAAGGTGGCAAACAAGCGTACGGCCCGCTTGATGGTCACCGTAGCCTATGGACGCCTGCAATACCAGAGGCATCACTTGCGCGTTGCCGACCGTTTAGGAAAAAAGAAAGTGGGAAGGAGAAGGAGCAGGAAAGGGGAAAGAGGGTGATTGGGCCTCCGGCACTCTCACTCACGAAACGAAACACAACAGTAGGAACACTGCTATTTCACGTCGATATTCTGTGAGAGGGTAGTACTTCCCCGGTCGAGCCGGCCCATTCATGCTGAAATCAGCGAGGCTCTACTGTATATAACTATTTATGTTTCGTTTAAGCTGTAAAATAGGATAGATTTCTACTGTTATAATCTAAATTCAAGTAACACGAGCACGTGCAAATTTACGTAATTTTGTAGGCGAAAATATTAATTATTTTAAGTTTCTTACACGGAGTAATTGTAAACACATTCATTGTTATGGCAAATGTATATTTTATATTTGTATTAAACAAACAGTGGTAATTTTATTCACTTAACTGTGACCACCTGTTTTGGCACATTTCGCTCGGCGCAGTCTTAAGGACGTCGCAGCATACCTAAGGATGTCACGGCATAGTTACCGCCAGTTTGCGCTTACATGTAGGGATGCTAAAGGATTCCCTGCTGTGCCGAGCCACCAATGTGCGCCAGGCCTTAAAGTAAGCGATAGGTAATTAACGAATACGCACATAACTTCGAAAAGTCAGCGATAGATTAGAGGCTTTGGAATCGAACTCGAAACCTCTGCGTGGTCGTCTTAATGGTTTTCCGCTACTAAAGTAATAATGGCGAAAATAAATAAAGCGGATGAACAGCATTATAATAATTACTAGCTTTTGCTTGCGGCTTTGTTTGCGTAAAAGTAGGTTAGGTAATGTTAGTAATGAGCACGCTACGATCGTGGCGGTAAGTCCCGTGTTTGAAGAGTGGCTGGAGAGGCGGCATGGCGCCCTTACCTTCCGGCTGACACAGGTAATGACTGGCCACGGTTGTTTTGGGCAGTTCCTGTGTCGCATAGGCCAGCAAGAGACGCCCGGTTGTCACTACTGTGGCGACTGCCGCGACGTTGTTGAGTACACAGCGCTGCACACTTTGGCGGCAGTCGGATTGGCTGCCCTCTCGTTTCCGGCCGTAGTTCAGTCTATAGTACGGAGTAAGAGGTCGTGGAACGCCGTCGCCTCCTTCTGTGAGGAAGTGATTTCCATCAAGGAGGCGGCGGAGCGGGACAGGGAGCGTTTAAACCCTCTCCCCAACCGCAGAGCCGGGCGCCGGAGGGCGCAAGATAACCTTCAGCCACCCTGAGGTTTGACCTGGGGGAGGTGGTCTTCGTGGGCTTGCCCGCCATCGGATCAGCACCGGGTCCGAGAGGCGGCGTGCGTATTCCCACGCGCGTCTCTGTGTCGAGTCCGTCTCCTCTCCAGGGGGAGGACAATAGGGTTTAAAGTGAGAAGTGACCACAGGGTAGTTCTTATCGTGTAGTGGCCGGCCGTTTCATACGGCGCGGGCCAAAATCTCGACGAGGTTGCGACCGCATGTGCAAGTAATTCGCGCGGCCCCGTCGATAGCGATTTTGTTGAGGAACACCGTGCTAGGCTTAGTCAGTATTCCGGGAGGTCCATTTTCATCGTTTCTTTTACCCCGGTGAGTTCGAAATAGCCCCTCTGCCCGCCTCCGCGGACGGAGAAGGGGTCAATGTATTCCCCCACGTAAAAACAAAGAAAATGTTAGTAATAGAACAGCTTTTTTTAAAAAAAATATAACCTAAGTTACTCGGTGATAATATAGCTTTATAATAGTAAAAGATTTTTTTAAATCGGTTGATTAGTTTTTGTTTTAAACCCTTATAAACAAACTACCAAACAAAATCAAATCTTTCCTCTTTACAATATTAGTATAGATTAGGTAAAAAGAAAACGTCGTACGTTACTATTATATGTATATTTTGTTATCACTTTCAGATAAATCTTGGCAAGCGTACAAAAGCATCAATAATATTTATATATTCATTGAAAACGAGCCAAGTTTAATTTGAAAGATTATCATTCTTACTCAGATTTTTATGTGACTTGCCATGTGGTGCGAATATCTTTTTTCTTTCAGCTCTTTACTAATGGAATGCTTTATGCGTGAAGATCACCTGCTTGTATTTTTACAAACAATTTGTTTTTGAAGTGAAACTTCTTTAGGCGCCTGGAGCAAAAATTTCGCCTTTTTGGGTGAACAAAAATCATGGAACTCGCGTCGTCATCGTCACCGAACGCATTCAAAATTTAAAAATAATAATCAATTAGCTCGACGATAATTGTATCGTCGAGCTAATAGATAATTATTTTTAAATTTTGAATGCGTAATGAAAAAACATGCGTAAGTACGTAACTTGTGACGCGCATGTTTCTTTTTTGACGGAATTGCATAAATTTCTCTTTGCTTACTATCTGTAACATTCTTTAATAAGAGCAGCGATAGCTCAGTGGGGAGACCAACAGATTACAATGCAGAGGCTCTCGGGTTCTAACCCACGTCGCGCACCTCTGACTTTCGGAAGTTATATGACTTTTCGAAATTATGTGCGTATTGATTGACAATTATCGCCTGCTCCGTGCCTCGGAGAGCACGTTAAGCCGTCGGTCCCGGCTGCCATGAACATCTATGGCAGTCGTTATTGGGAAAGTCAGTACCCCCTAATATCCTGACACTGGTCTAGCCTTAGGGTATCGTTAGCCTTTGGGTTGCGGAGGCCAGGTGGCAGCCACTCCGTGCAAAAACTGATATCCAATCAAATCCAGTTAGACTAGAAAAGCCGACCCCAAGTGACTTGGGAATAATAAAGGCTAAGGGGAGAAGATTTATAAATAGTCATTAAATTACCCATCCTCCAACAATTTTTTTTTCATTAGCTTGTTGATATTTCCCACGGCTGGGCAAAAGCCTCTCCCTTAAACTTCCAAATATATCTGTTGGTAGATATCCCCTGACGGTCCCTTTCAATGGCGTCCAGGCCTGCCCGCCATCTTTGTTTATGTCCGCCTCGTCGATGTCGACAAACTATTATAATATAATATTCTATTCTATATTCTACAACATACACACAACACCATCCAGCCAAACTAAGCAGAGCTTGTACTATGGATACTAGACAATGGATAAAGATACATTTTTTTTTTACTGTAAATACATACATGTTACACATAGAAACACCCATACCAAGCCAAACATCCATGTTCATGCACACAAATGTTTGACTCGTGCGGGAATCGAACCTGCGACCTCAGGCGTGGCATTCGGTTACACTAACTACTACTAACATACAGATGTATGTTTGTACGTGCATCTGGCAAGGAATGCATTGCACTTCTGAAGGAATTCATTGCACATTTTATAGTTGTACTCATCTATGTATATTCATATAAGTAATTAACTTTATACATAATGCAGATGGACGTATTCTCGATCTCGTGTTGTCGAATAACTCGTCATGCAACGTTACGCGGAGTGCAGACGAAATAACTCGCATTGATTCATATCACCCACCTTTAGACGTAACAATTTTATTGGAGAAGGAACGTAGGTTGTTTTATAATGTGAACAATGAGAGACCAATAAGTCTGGCGGTCCTAGGATAAGAATAGGATAAAGCATTTTAAAATGAATTCATTAGATACGCGCAGATGCCTCAATGACGCAATGTTTGCAATCAAAATATAGAATCATAAAATTAACTCTGCACGCTTACTAGCACTATTTAAATTCCGTGCACCATCCAGGATACCACGCGGCAGTATCACTCCACTTTGTCCACCACTAAGAAGGACGGTATTAGGCGCTAATTCCCCTTACGCGAGAATGTGCAAGTTAATCAATGGCTATAGTGATTGTATAGACTTACAATGCGACTCTGTTGCCAGACAAAGAAGAATACTGATCAAACCGCTGCCTAATTAGCATTATTATTGTACATACATAATACAATAAACAAAAAAAAAATATATATTATAAACTTGTAATATTCATGTCACACATTCATACATTGTCACTTTTGTAAATGCTGAATGTTGATTACCGCACTCATAAAAATCAGATGTGCTGTTTGCCTATAAGTGTTTGTTACACTATTGTTATTATTCGTGCTCATTTTATTGTGTATAATTAGTGTAAACAAATGTTGGTGAACCCAATAAATGAAATAAATAAATCATCATCATCTCAGCCGAAATACGTCCACTGCTGTACATTTGCCTCCTCCAAGGATTGCCACACAAACCGGTCTTGGGCCACTAGAATCCACAGTAATATTGCTGGAGGTCTTATTAAAAATCTGGTGCGTTTTATCTTGGCACTCCACCTAGAAGTAGAAAACTATATATAGGTACCTTCTCCCAAATTCTAAGCAAACGAAGTCGAGGGCGAAAGCTACTTATTAAAATGAAAGCCTTAAAAAATATGTAAAAAACATTTCTCTTACCTATAAAGTCTTCGTGGTACAAACAACTGATGTTGATAACTTGATACAATTGATGTGCTATAAAGCCTATTCTGCTCTAATGGCTTGCTAGTGAATAAATAAATGAATTCATATGACATCAGGCACAACTGTGGGTTTGTAAAGAACAAAATAGGATGACGTCATACTAGCATTTAGATCTCGTATAAAATTGACGGCGGCCATTTGGATTTGAATAACCTTGGCATATTTTAGCATCAGCTTAAATGCGTCGCAGCTTCCTTGGTATGTTTCCTTATATTGCGGCTGATTATGTAGTCATATGTCCGATTCCCTAATCAAGAAAAGTTGTATTAGACTTTTTATTTTGGGACATGGCGTAGTGGTTTCTGTGGTCGTCTCGCCACTGCCATTGCGACGAGTGTTGTGGGTTCGAATCCCACACCGGACAAAACTTTGTGTGATGGTTGTCCCGAGTCTGAGTATTCTTTGCATCCGTTTTTTGAATATTTGTAAAGTCCCCCGCGACACAGGAATTATTCCTAGTTGGGAGAAAAGTTGTCTTTAATAAAAAAAAGAACTCTCAGTCGCAGTGGGATTGTATGTGCCCGATTGACGGCGATTGGTTTGAATGTGACCCAAAATGTAGCAGGTATTTAACACGCTGGCTGTGGGTGTAATACCTCTTTCCCCTTCTGGAAATAGTTAATGTATGTATATTATGTTATGCTAATAATATTAGCATTGTAATAATAATACTGCATGTGCTGCGCTTAAACCAATTTTTTTTGTTAAAGTACTTGAAGTATTTTGAATACCAATTGGCTACAGGATTAAATATAAAGTGTAAATGTATTAAAAACTCTCTACAAACATTTACTTTGTATTTTTCTTTGTCGACCAGTTACAATCTTATGATATGTACTTATAGTTAATAATAACAAAGTTATTTGGCTCGAATCTTCCGTAAAAACTAATATAGAAGCAAATTGCAGTATCGCAATATTATTTAAATGAGGTCTCCAGACTGAATTTCAGTCATAGCGGCCTATTTCGACAGCGATTAGCAATTTGCGTAGAATATTTTATAGGAACAAATATGTTATTGCATAAATCATATGTGTACACTCCATTCTCTAATGGAGAGTACCGACACATATGATTTGCTCCTTTTACTCTTGTAGTCTGATGAGACGGCCATCCGTCACGATCGGAGAAAGATAAGGGCACAGAACCTACGGCTTTACGTGCTTGCTGAAGCACGGAATAACAATACCAACTTTCAATTTTCGACTGGTATTGATAATTTCTTCTTGAAACACCTAATAACTTTTTGATGGCACGGGAATTCAGTACCATATTATCGGAATAGTGAGTAGTCTATGTAATAATGGCTGCAACATAACAAATAACGAGTTTTGAATGAATTTATAATGGCGATCTAAAAGAGTGGTCGTAAGTATCTTGCAGGATTTTTCCATAGACAAACCAAGTCAGTGGGTAAGTCAACCCTTTGCCTAAATTTAGTAACAATCATAAATGGAAATTCAGTCTGGCGGCCCCGATGGCGTAGTGGTTAGTGTAACCGACTGCCACGCCTGAGGTCGCGGTTTCGATTCTCGCACAAGTCAAACATTTACAAAAAACGTATATATGTATGTTTATCCATTGTCTAGTATCCATAGTACAAGCTCTGCTTAGTTTGGGCTAGATGGTGTTGTGTATATGTGATAAAAAACATATAGTATATAGTCACCATGGTAACCATAAGTGTTACTTTGTCCAAATGAATAAATTATATTATGTATTTCGTTGGGACAACAGTAAGTATTCAAATTGTATTCAAATACACATTGCATGGTTCTACTTCCTCTGAAATACGATATTGTCTACCTTTTTTATTTATTTTTTGCCGCTGCGGTATTTAATGCAACTGCCGTTCACGAGATCTTGGGATTGATTCTCGGGTCGGACAAAATGTTTTTGTGGCTTCTTTTAAGAAATTTTTAGTAGCTGCACAGGATCTGTGCCTGGTAGACTGCTATGGGTTCGCTCTTTCTTACGTAGAACCTAAACTTTGTTGGGAAAATGAGTGCGTTATGCACCTTTGTCCACCTCTTTCGAGTATATGTACATAGGCGTGGGACTATGTATGTATAATACTATGTAATATGTAATGTTACGTAAATAGTAGTTGTTTAGTAATAGTAGTTGAGCAGTAGAGCCTCGCTGATTTCAGTATGAATGGGCCGGCTCGACCGGGGAAGAACTACCCTCTCACAGAATATCGACGTGAAATAGCAGTATTCCTACCGTTGTGTTTCGTTTCGTGAGTGAGAGTACCGGAGGCCCAATCACTCTCTTTCCCCCTTCCCGTTCCTTTTGCTTCCCACTTCCTTTTTCTCTTCTTCCTTTCCTAAAGGGTTAGCAACGCGCAAGTGATGCCTTTGTTGTTGCAGGCGTCCATAGGCTAAGGTGACCATTTACCATCAGGTACGCTTGTTTGCCACATTACTTATATAGAAAAAAACAAACACCAATTATTAAATTATGTTCGGGTACTTTGAAATAACTACACATTGAACATTCAGACAACCACTATCTTAGTCTCCCCGTGAACATGGCTGCTGAAAAGCCACCGAAAGTGAAAGAAACTGTAACATTAAAATCTAAATAGTTATATAATTTAAAAAGTTTAAATATAAGTAAACAGTAACTAGTAAAAGTTTTTATACCTAGGGCATATAGTCACGGCTGACCTCAGGGATCATGCTGACTTGGAACGGGAGCGGAGGCCTTTATCCTAATGAGATTGGATGGCGTGAAAATAACTCTTTTCCGAGCATATTGCACGTCCACGTACACCTGTAGCCTGTGAGCTAATTACACGCAAAAAAGCTACAGCACCCTCCGCGTTCAGTTTGCCTCGCTACTGCAGCGCCTCAGGTATGTTCGCATGGGCGCGCACGGACTGCTTCTATGCGACCATGCGGAAGCGCTGCGCGTCTCTTGTACGCAGAGTGCGGGCCAGCTCCAATACCGTTCTGAATATGATAGCAAACAGGTTGGACTGTTCTTATGTGCGGCACTGTTGTAACAGACAAGTTACATATAGTGTCGCACGTAAGAGACTACTGTAATTAATTGATTATGAGAATGAATTTGAATTAGTATTATTGGTTTATATTATTTGTATGTGTGTTGATATTGTATTTATTTGTGTGTATGATATAATATGGGTTATGAACCTGAAATAAATGCATTTAATTTCATTTTAACAATAGTAGTTTAACGTTTCAAAATTATGTATTAATAGTGTTTTATAAAAAATAAACAAAGCGATAAAATCCATGTAGTTGTATAGAGTTGCATAAACGTAAGACAATATTATGTATTCTTGTGAAAATTGACATTATATCGATAAAAATATCCTCGTATACATATTGATGTTGTCCACGTACGTGTCTATTTTAAATATTAAAAGTATATTTCAACTAATGAAGAAAATAATTTACCTCTATCTATTTTAGAGTTATCATTCTTGTTTATCGTAAGGCTACTTATAATAAATTACTTTTGACATTAAGGCTGGCCCTTGAAAATATCGATCTACCTATACGGGCATCTGAAGCTAACTATGTACACATACAATCATTAATAATAATAACACATTTGGTGAGTTGGCGAGTCACCGTTTGCCCATTGTATTGATGCTATTAGATAGAGTATTCAGGTCAGACGCCGTTTTCCATCCATAGTCACCAATACCGGTCCACCAAACACCCTTACCCACAAAGCCCATGTAATAGTAGAATCCATACGTAGCAATAGTCCTACGCCTGCTGCGACTAGTGCCGCTGTAGGTGTTCCATCCCACCTTTAATCAAAACTCTCGAAGTGTCTCTTCATGTTGGATCCATGTCTCCGTGTAAGCCTCCCAAAGGGCCAAAGGTATTTTCTAATATGTTAGAAAATACTTGTGATAAGAGAAACATAATACATAATAATATCAGCCCTGTATATCAACCGACCCCTTAATGGACTCCGGCCTCTTTTCATCGGACTTGACCCAATACATAGACCCAAAGGACTAGAAAGGGAGGTGCTAGAGCACGCTGAACCAGTCCAGACTAGTGATGTAACGAATGTCAATTTTTAGGCATTCGCGGATGCCTAAAAATTCGCGATGCGGATGCGAATATTTACCGTTGATATTCGCATATTCGTTACATTACTAGTCCAGACTCCGAACCGTTA
Organism: Catocala fraxini; assembly: GCA_930367265.1. Lineage (NCBI taxonomy): Eukaryota > Metazoa > Arthropoda > Insecta > Lepidoptera > Erebidae > Catocala > Catocala fraxini. The sequence continues at coordinate 5,078,767 of OV884035.1, forward strand.
TGATTGCGATAATTAAAGGGTTCTCCTTGACTCCTAAACTAATCATAAATATTAAATTTCATATAAATTATATAATATAAATATATATATATATATATATTTTATAATAAAATAATGATGAGATAAGATAAGATAAAACTTTATTCATAGATAAATTTAAGTTTATTATTAAAATATTCAAATTTCTATTTCATTAAAAGTAAATCAGTTAATATTTATGATGTAAAAATCCTAGGGCAGAGGGTTGATGTCTGAAATGAAAAATCTTGACTGAAAAACCTAATTACACTTTGCCCAGATAGGGAATTGAACCCGAAGCTTAATGCGCAGAGTATTTGCCAGGTATTCGCCACCGAGACAGTGATTATTTTATTCGGTGGGAATTTAAGGCGAAATAATGAAGATAAAAATTACTAATGGTGAATAAGATAATCTGTACAGACTAATATATACTATTATTAGAAAAGCTTGTTTGTTTGTTTGGTTGAACGCGCTAATCTTAGGAACTACTGGTTCGAAATAAAAAATATTTTAGTGTTGGATAGCCGATATTTAGATATCGAGGAAGGCTATACAACATCACGCTACGATGAACAGGAGCGGAGCATCAATGAAAAAATTTGCAAATACGGGGAAACATCTCTTATATGAGCAGACGAAGTTGCGTGGGTCAGCTAATACTATTACATACAGACAGACATACCTGCGTGGGACTATGTATGAATGTCGTCAAAATTCTCTTACCATTTTTCTGTGGTTATTAATTTGGGTAAAATGAACTACTTACATCTTAACTACTACTGTAAAAATTTAAAACTATATTTATTTTCACCATAGAGTACCTAAATAAATTTTCTCGCAAATTTTTCTCGTTCGAAGCTATATGTATTTATTTATTCTAACTTATCTTATTTAAATAACAAATAAGGCGTACTTGGCGCTAAAATCAATAAATAGAGAGAAATCCGATTCTATGTATTATCTTTCTTCTTTTGCCAATGGTGGTAGATAGACACAATACATAATAATATAATATAATATACTATCACATACACACAACACCACCTAGCCCAAACTAAGCAGAGCTTGTACTATGGGTAGGTACTAGACAATGGATAAACATACATATAGGGTGTCCGGTAATTAATGAAAAACCTTGAAATGTCTTATAGTAGAACTGATGGCCGTTCAGAAAAAAATATGAAAAATCTACCCTAACTACTACCTGAGATATGATTTTTTTTAATTACCGTATTTGACATTCTTGTATACTGCGACCATACATAAATTAATTCCATAGGTTTTTTGTTGTTTTATTATTAAACACTAATTATGCTAATAGATAGACAGCCAAAAGTATGACTAGCTATTGCACATCTATATATACATATATCCATAGTGTAGATAGTACAAGTATCCATTAATTACCGGACATCATGTATACACTTTTTTTTTGTAAATACATACGTATTATACATAGATAACAATCTGTATGTATTATCTTACTTATTTCTGTATTTTTTTATTTATAAGAGACGAATATAGTCTGAAAACAGTATCAAAAACATTTGACAACGAACGAGCCGTTTTGAAGATGCGTCGCGATGATGCGAAACATGTGTCGACGTATATTTTGTGTCCGAAGCGGAATACTGCAAGTTGGAGTACGCTCGAGTCTCACCACACGCCTGTCGCTATCCAGAGGAGTTCGGTTTTGTCAAACTTTTTCTATTGCAATAGTTGGGGAGGGCATTCCGAAGGTGGGTCGCGGGTTCCTCTCTTCCTAATAATTTTATTACAATGAATTTCTGCCAAGTAACGCCTAATTCGATTTAATATATGAGTAAGATTGTTAACCAAATAATCTCTCAGTTGCGCGCGAGACGCAGTGACGAACGCACGGATACTTACTGCGAATCGGGCTTGGCTATATATATTTTTTTCAAATACCCTTTAAATTGTTAATAATGGACGAAACTAGTTTCGGTGAAGATGATGGAGAGAAAAGTGATACTGATATCATTAATGAGTGTGAAAGTGAACTACAAAATATGGCAAATCGGGATACATCCGGGCATTATGGTCAAAGTAGCTCAAAAAGCGTAGAAAAAAGGCAAAGAGAAAAAAGTGAAGATAGCAGCGAAGAGGGCTTTGTTACAGTTATAAGGAGGAGACCTAAAAGGCTTATAAGGAGTAATTCTTTGGATGTACAGAATATGAGTACAACATACAAGGAAGGTGGAGAAATTGAGGGTAGTTATGAAATAATTTTATCATCACTTAAGATACTACCTAAACAAATGGCTTTGGCTAAATTATTACGAAGCGAAAACATTCAAAGTATAACTACTATAAAATATAAAAGCCCGTTTAAAGTTTTAATATGTTTAAACTGTAAAGATCAAGCAGAAAAGATAATAAAATGTCAGAAGTTTGCTGAATTAGATATGAGGGTGACTTTTTCGGATCAAAGTGTAACGTCTTACGGAATAATAAAAGGTGTGGATTTGGATATTAGTGAAAATGAAATTATGGAATCTTTAAGCAGTATTACTAAAATACTATCTATTAAAAGATTGAAACGGATTGGCCCCGATGGAAAGTGGATAGATAGTGAGTCTGTTCGACTATGTTTTAAGAGCCCTTCCACCCCTCCATATGTATATGCCTATGGGTGTAGATTTGGTGTAGAAAAATATGTTTTTCAAGTTATGCAATGCTCTGCTTGTTGGCGATATGGTCACATCAAAAAATTCTGTCCTTCTAATAAGATTTTGTGTCCAAAGTGTGGGAAAGAGCATGTCAACTGTGATATACAGATATTTAAATGTCTTAACTGCAAAGGGCCACATATGGCATTAGATAAATCATGTCCTTTCTTTTTGAAAGAAAAAAAAATACGTCTGATAATGAGCGAAGAAGATGTAAATTATAGAAAAGCGTTAGATATATATTTACAGCACCCTATATTGGACTTAGATATCCAGGACGTTTATCGCTTAAAAACCAAAAACGAGGCTAGTAACCATATAGTGGTAAAATTTTCAACTACCTCTTGTAAGGATGGCTTTATCAAGCAATGTAGAAGCTTCAACAAGACTAGTAAGGATAATAAGCTCAACACCACCCACCTCAAATTACCAGGGTCCTCTAAACCTATTTATATAGATGAATCTCTAACGACTACTGGGAGAAGACTTGCGTACCTGGCTAGACAGGCTGTCAAAGAGTACCATTATCACAGCACTTGGACCACATATGGTAAAATATATATTAAAAAATCACAAGACTCATCAGTGCTGCGTATGGACACCGAACAGGACTTACGAAACATCAGCCTTAAATGACTATCTATTGTCAAATCTATTTTTTGTTTCTTTTTATTTGTTATTTTATTCTTTTGTAATGTAGTTTTAGAATCACCAACCATACATTTAATATACACTATCGTCTTACATACACGTCATTTATACACTCCATTACCCTACACGACTCTTAACTACCTACACAACTCCCTCCACACTTCACTAAATAATCAAGTTATTGATATAATTACGCCACTTTATACTCATGCGTCCTTACCCGTGTGTACTAAAGCCACTTATAGCACCGCAATAACTTTTTCACCGCCGAATTCACTACGCCTGATTTCACTTACTGACACTACCCATTTTAATTCGATAATACTCATGTAATAAATGGCATCCTTGACCAGTTCCAAGTCGCACAATCTTCAACTTGTGAAATAGACGAGTGCCCAAAATTAATCAATGCTCCTCATTTGAGCTTGAAAGTAATTCACCAGAATATTCGCAGTGTAAATTGCAATTTCCCTGGACTTCTAACACTTCTTGAAAGATCAAAAACTGACTGGGATTTAATTGTTATTACAGAGTGTTGGCTTCGTCACACGCATCATATACCGTCAATTGATGGTTACAGCTGTACACTAAGTAAAAATAACCTAACACAAAATGAAGGTGTGATTGTTTACTATAAAAACTCAATGCGATTAACTATACTTGAAACTCCTTTGCAAGACGCTAACTGTGTAACAATAAATCTGGACTGCAAAACAACCCTAGTAGCAATTTACCGGCCACCGGGTTATAAAGATATACAACCGTTTCTCGAGTCACTTGGCGAAATACTTAGTGGTCTTAAATCCCCTAACATAATAATTATAGGAGATATAAATGTGGACATAATGCCTAACAGCAAAGACCCCAACTCTTCAATATACCTAAGTCTCCTTGCCTCACATGGTATTTTACCTGGACATCAATTCCCCACACATAGTAAAACGTGTTTAGACCATATTATGCTTAAAAGTACACTACCAGCCTTCTGCTATGTTGCCGAGACTTCAGTAACTGACCATGATTGTGTTTTCATTGCTCTTAGACACAAAGACTCACTGCAACAAAAGTATTCTTTTAAGAAAATTGATTATAAAAGACTAGAAATCGATATGAATAACTTGTGCCTTAACTCCATCTATACCTCAACTGATGCCAACGTAGCTACTTCATTACTTATATCTAAATTAAACTCTACGATTGAATCCAACACTCGTATCATTACTGTCTCAAATCGCAGGCGTGTTAAGAAGCCCTGGATAACCATTGGTTTGTTGAAATGTATGAAAAACCGGGACAAACTACATATTAAATCTAAGAAAAATCCGAATAATGAGACTATCAAAATCACTTACTTAAGATATAGAAATTTTTGTAACGGGCTACTGAGAAAGGTAAAAATAGACTACGAAAAAGACCTACTAAATTGTGCAGCTAAGACTAATAACAAGGCGTTGTGGGACACTATAAAAAAGGTTACGAATTACGATAAGAAATCTAATCCCGCCACGGATTTATTGACATCTACAAACCCAATTTCCTCAGTTAATAATATAAATAACTTTTTTACATCCATTGGTAAAAACTTAGCCGATAAAATTCACCCCTATAACTTACCTAAAACATCAAACATTACCTCCCAGCCTTTCTCGTTCACTCTCGCTCCAACGTCCGAAGCAGAAGTTTGCAACTACATTCTGAGTCTAAAGAAGGTCAATGTAACTGGAAGGGACAATATCTCGGGGGCCTTCTTAAAACAATACCACCACATTTTAGTGCCTCCTCTAACGTACGTTTTCAACCTCATGTTCAGTACCGGTGTCTTTCCAAAGGAATTTAAACTCGCCGAAGTAATTCCTGTCCATAAGAGTGGAAACAGAGACTGTGTCAATAATTATAGACCTATCTCTATTCTGCCCACTATTTCTAAATTAGTAGAAAGACTTTTAAATAAACGTTTAATTGACTACCTAGAGGCAAAAAACATTTTATCTAAATCACAGTTTGGTTTCAGGGCAAACACTTCAACTAATCATGCTGTCCATGAATTAACCGATCACATTGTGTGTAAATTAGACGAAAAGAAAAAAGTTATCGCCGTATTCTTGGACCTAGCCAAGGCTTTTGACACAGTCTCTGTCCCACTCCTACTGGACAAACTAGAAAAAATGGGTATCCGTGGTACTCAAAATAAACTATTTACAGACTATCTCACTGACAGACACCAAAGGGTAAGAGTCGACGAAGTCATTAGCGATGACCTGCCCATTGTTTTTGGCGTGCCACAGGGCAGCGTATTGGGCCCTACACTCTTTCTCACCTATATCAATGACCTGTGTAATCTCCAACTAAAAAACGGTAAAATTGTAACCTTTGCTGATGACACCGCGTTGATATTCCATGGAGATACTTGGGATGATACCTATGCCTTTGCACAGATTGGCTTCAATGCAGTGTCCTCGTGGCTTATGACAAATGGATTAACACTTAACACTGATAAAACAAAATACATACCTTTCACAATAAAAAACATTCCATCGAACACACTTCACGATCACTCTATTATTGCCCATACGTGCTTAGCTCATCACTCATGTACCTGTAATGATTTAAAAAGTACCTCTCACATTAAATATCTTGGTGTTATGATAGATAGCAGTCTCAACTTCAGTTACCATCTAGACCTTCTTTCATCAAGAACGCGCAAACTGATGTTCGTGTTCAAAAATTTGCGTCACATTGCTGATAAAAATGTAATCAAACTAGTTTATTTGTCATTATGCCAACCTATCTTGTCATATTGTGTCACAGTATGGGGCGGTGCCTGCAAAACCAGTCTGATTAGGGTGGAAAGAGCCCAAAGGGCAGTTCTTAAGGTAAGTCTTTCCTTGCCTTTTCTTTATCCCACCAAGGATCTTTACCAGCGTATGGATGTCCTAACGGTGCGGCAATTGTACATTTTAAACACAGTGCTAAAACAACATTCTTTGCTCCCGTACAACCCTTTACGTACTAATAAGAGACTAAAACATAAAGTTTGCCCTTCTATAGGGAATCGGTGGTCCACAGCATTCTCTGGAAAATTTTTCGGCTTCCTAGGAAAGTACCTCTATAACAAAATAAATGAGAAATTACAAATTTATTCACTTACACATTATAATTGTAAAAGAACTCTCTCTCTCTGGCTAAAGTCCCTTAGTTATGAGGAAACTGAAAATCTTTTGCATATTCCCTCTTAATAGATTGTTAAGTATTACATATCCATCCAGCATCAACAAGCTAACAGATCTCCTGGCTTGCCAGCAGATTCTGATCCCAAGATAATCTATCCCCATTTGTCGTAGGGTTAGCACACACACATAAAACGTATACACATACACCCACACGTCACGCATACACGCACACACACGTACCCTTGTACACACGCATACTCACACACACATACACACACACACACACACACACGCACACACTCACACGCACACACACACACATACAGACACACACACACACGCACACACACACACGCACACACACACACATACAGACACTCACACGTGCACGAACTCACTCCATATCTTATAGTCTACTCAATTACTCACCTCACATATTAAAGGTACATAATTGTAAAATCAGGTCACTCCTATCCGAGCACTAACTTGTCTGGAGTCAGGAGAGGCTGGTAATCTGTCATACAGGTCTACCTAGTACAGATACCAGTCTCTCACACAGATTCACCCTTTTATAAATGTAACCCCTAGCTTAAGATTCTGATTTTTTGTAATTATTTCTGTGTGAGAGAGTAAATAAACGATTATTATTATATTTTCTTGAAAAACGAACAAAAGAATAAACTTCCGGAAAATACAGATATTACAACTGATGTTCCGCAGCCATCACATCTGATTGCTAATAATACATACAGTAGCATATTACAGAAGAAACCTGCCCCACAAGATGAGTTAACTGATGAGACAATTGAAACAGATCAAGAAGGATTACCATACAGTAAATCTAAAGATAAAAATACACTAAGAGTCGCTAAAAACAGAAGAAGTAAAAAATCAAAGAATAATTTAGAGTTTCCAGATATACAAATACACCCTGAAAGTACATATATGTATACTGAAACATCACACAATTCTGAAGAACAGGATAAGAGGAAACAAAATAAGTTGAAAATAAGAGATATAATTGATAAAATAAAAGAGATTGTGCTTTCTAACAGTACATTCGAAGAGAAGATCGTATCTGCACTTAAGTTAATATTCGAGGGTTTAAAGTCATTTATTTTAAATTATTTTAGTGGTGAACAGTTGTTAAATAATATAATTAATCTGTTTAATGGATAGTCACGCTAAGGATTTTATGATTAATATTTTCCAGTGGAATTGCCAAAGCTTGAAGCCTAAGTTAGCTAGCTTTGATCTACTACTTAACAGAGAAAACATACACATCGCTGCTATTTGTGAGACTTGGTTGGATTCAGATTTAGACACTGTCAACTTAAGTGGTTATAATATTTTTAGAAAGGATAGATTTGATGGCTATGGAGGAGTGGCCATCATTATTCACAAATCTTTTTGTGCCCAGGTATGCCCCATTAATTTAAATAACTCAGGAATAGAAGCAATTCATATAAAAGTGTTAAACTGTAGCGTTTTAGAAAATATTATTTGTATTTATTGCCCATCTTCAGTCTCTACAAGCTCTTCAGACTGGGATAGTTTGTTTTCTTTAGTGTCAAAAAAGTCTTTAATTTTAGGTGACTTTAACGGTCACCACACTAATTGGTCATATAGAACTGATCAGAGAGGAAATCATTTATTAGATGCCACGCTGGAAAATAAATTTATTTCTCTTAATAACGGCGACGCAACTAGAGTTAAATTAGTTAACGGTGTGGTACAAAAAACGTCCCCGGATATTACATTTATTTCCATTGATATAGCTGTACTCACCAATTGGCGGGTTTTTAATGATAATTTGGGTAGCGATCACCTTATTATAAAAATAACTTTAAACTTTCAAGATACTTTAAACCTTATTATAAAGCGTAATTTTAAACAGGCTGATTGGGTTAATTATAATCATGATCTTATAGTGCCATTTTCAGGATTTGATGACAACTACTTTTTAACCTCACGTGTTCAAGATATATACGACTACTTACATACTCAAATTAATTACTCTGCGGATAAGAATATTCCGCTAACAAAACAGTGCACTAATCCAATTAGCAAATTTAAACCAAAAAATTATTGGGGCCCTTTACTATCAAAGGCAGTTGCAGAACGTAGATTGGCACTAAGTAGATTTAGAAGAAATCCAACTCCTGAAAATCTTAGGCAATTAGAAAGTAAAACTGAAATGTCGAAATCCTTAATAAGACGTGCAAAATCAAATAGTTGGAAAACATTTTGTAGTAGTATTGACGCTATTACTTCGGTGTCTGATATGTGGCGAAAGATGCGGTGGATGAAGGGTTACCGTCAAACGTCTTGGGCTCCTTCAGTTGATAAACAAAAAGAATTATTACGTAAACTCACCCCAGATTTCGTCAAAAATAAACCACTGACTTTTACATCTACAAATGAATTGTTAGAAGTACCTTTTACCTTGCAAGAACTTAGAAAATCATTAAGAAAGAAAGACACTGCTCCTGGTAATGATGGTATCACATACTCTATGATTTATTATCTTCCTCATATTGCTAAGTTGTATTTACTTCAGTTATATAATGCCATATATAGGTCGGGTTATGTGCCAAAACAATGGCGGACCATATTAGTGGTTCCGATCCCTAAAGCTGGTAGCAGTATTAATGCAGATCCTAAACTTAGACCAATTTCTCTTATAACCTGTTTATGTAAGATATTCCATAATATGCTAGTAGACAGGCTTGAATGGTACATAGAAAAGAACCTTTTATTGTCTCCATATACTTCGGGATTCCGAAAAGCTCATTCATGTCTGGATTGCCTCACAAGATTAGTTGTTTACGTGCAGTCAGGATTTTCAAAAAATATTCCAACCGTTGCTTGCTTTCTCGATATTTCGGACGCGTATAATAATGTTTTGGTTGAGAGAATGGTACAAATACTTGACGAGTTGAAAGTAGGTAAAAACATATGTAATTATATTTACTCGTTTCTTAGCGAAAGACATTTAATGATTAAAGATAAAAATGTAAATGCCTTCGAAGAGATGGGTGACTGTATACGAAGGACGAATAGAGGACTGGCTCAGGGGGATCCGCTAGCTCCATTATTGTTTAATATTGCTACATTTAATATTTGTCATAAAATTAAGGATATTTCATTTGCACAATACGCAGATGATTTTGTACTCTATGTAAATCATAAGGATTTAAATTATTGTCAAACTCATTTACAGGCAGCGTTAAATTCAATAACTACTGTTTTAAATGATATTGGTCTAGAGCTATCGGCGTCAAAATCGAAATTCTGTACATTTAGTAGAGGTCGTATTAGGAGACAAATTAGTTTAGTAATTAATAATAACCCATTAGATTCTGTAGAATGCGTCAAGTACTTAGGTGTTTGGCTTGATAGATCTCTTTTGTGGAATAAGCATATAAATGAAATATCTCAAAAAACCTTAAAATTTATGAATGTACTTAAGGTATTGTCGGGCCGTACTTGGGGAATACATACAAAACATTTGCGAAGGTTGTATATTTCTCTGATAAGAAGTAGATTGGACTATGCTTGTTTCCTTTATGACAATAGTGCTAAGACCCATACCTATAAATTAGATAAAATCCAAAACCAAGCTTTAAGAATTATTGGGGGATTTATTAAAAGCTCACCTATTTATGTTATGGAAAGCGAATTATGTATACCACCTTTATTTATTAGGAGACAATTTTTAGGTTATAAATACTGCATGAAAACCCTGTCTTGGTCAAATAATCCTACTATAAATCTATTAGAAGAACTAAATTCTTTATTACATGTTAGATTCTGGCAAAACAAGAAAAAGCCTCTTTTATTGTCATGCTACAATGATGTTAAGAATAATAATATTCATACATCCTATCCTCTTGAAATGTTTCGGTTTGATACTTGGATTTCCTATATAAATTTGGATAATATTATTAGAACCAACTTAGATTGTATTAATAAGCCGAAACATAATTATGATATTCCTATGCTTAAATTTGAAGTTTTAAAAGAATTGAATATTACATATTGTGGATGGATTCAGTTATATACAGATGGTTCCAAAACGTCACAAGGCCAGGGTGCCGCGTATTACTGTCCACGTGAAAATATTTTGGCTACATATAAAACTGATTCACCCGTTTCAATTATGACGATGGAACTCACTGCGATCTCGGAAGCCTTAAATTATATATATTATTTGTCGGCCTCGATAGCGTAGTGGTTAGTGTAACCGACTGCCACGCCTGAGGTTGCGGGTTCGATCCCCGCACAAGTCAAACATTTGTGTGCATGAACATGGATGTTTGTCTTGGTCTGGGTGTTTCTATGTATAATATGTATGTATTTACAAAAAAAAAGTATATATGTATGTTTATCCATTGTCTAGTATCCATAGTACAAGCTCTGCTTAGTTTGGGCTAGATGGTGTTGTGTGTACGTGGTAGAATATTATTATATTATTATATTAAGAATATGGACTGTCAAAATGTTGTGATATTGACAGACAGCAAAAGTTCCTTACAACATTTGGCTCGATGCGCCTCTGGTTGCAGAGGTACACCGATAGCTTATGTTGTACTAAACAAAATTAAAGAAATTAGTCAAATAAAGCATCTGAGACTGCAGTGGATTCCATCGCATATTGGTCTCATGGGTAACGAGGAGGCTGACCGATTAGCAAAGATAGCTATTTCAGAAGGAGAAGATATCTACATTGCGCCACATTATACAGAAGTATTATATAAATTTAAAGATATCTGTTATAATAATTGGAAGGAATATTTTGATGAAAATGCTAAATTTAAAGGAATATGGTATAAAACTATGCAATCAGAACCTCCTCGTATACCCTGGTTCAGTAACGTAAATTTAAGCAGAAAGTATGTGACAACTGCTCATAGATTGCGTTCCGGGCATATTCCATCCAAGAAGTTTGAACATCTTATGGCAAAAGCATTATCACCAAACTGTGAAATATGTAACACAATTGATGATACTCAGCACCTGTTGATGGAGTGTTCAAAAAATCAAAGACAGAGGGATAGAATGATACGGGAACTTAACATTAATAGGCTGGATGTTGGTATAATACAAAGTATTTTGTCTATACCAATATCCAGTGAAGCTAAACTTATTTATGATTTAGCCTTGTACAAATATGATGGCTCTTAATTGTATGCAGTGTTTGTCTATTCCTGTTCATTTTATTTAGATATAAGTTATATGTGTATATTTAAGTTTAAGGCTTGATGGGACTGACATATCCTAAACAGATAAAAGTCCCTAAACAATAAAAGATAAAAAAAAAAAAAAAAAAAAAAAAAAACTCTATATACAAGGTGGCGCAAATGTTATCACATTAAATGATATACTGCCTTAAGCTGGTTGATATAAGACGGTTAACATCGTGAGTTGATCGCGGCAGTCGGATTGGTTGCCCTCTCGCTCCCGGCCGTAGTTCAGTCTATGGTCCGGAGTGAGAGGTCGTGGAACGCCGTCGCCTCCTTTTGTGAGGAAGTCATTTCCATCAAGGAGGCGGCGGAGCGGGAGAGGGAGCGTTTGAACCCTCCCCCCAACCGCAGAGCCGGGCGCCGGAGGGCGCGGGACGACCTCCAGCCACCCTGAGGTTTGACCTGGGGGTGGCGGGCTTTGTGGGCCTGCCCGCCATCCGTTCAGCACCAGGTCCGAGAGGCGGCGTGCGTGTTCCCACGCGCGCCTCTGTTGTTTCGAGTCCGTCTCCCCTCTAGGGGGGACAGTAGGGATAACTTGTGAGGAGTGCCTTTGGGTAGGTCTTTTGTGTAGTGGCCTGCCGTTTCATACGGCGGGCCGAAACCTCGGCGGGGTCGCGACCGCATGCGAAAGTGATTCGCGCGGCCCCGTCGATAGTGGTTTTGTCGAGGAACACCGTGGTAGGTTTAGTCGGTATTCCGGGAGGTACATTTTCTTCTTAACATCTTTCTCTTACCCCGGCGAGTCCGACATAACCCCTCCGCCCGCCCCCGCGGAGGGGCATGCATCAAGCATTCCCCCACGTAAAAAAAAAAAAAATAAAAAAAGACGGTTAACATAAACAAAAAACCTATTTTCGCAGAAATTAAGAAATTATTCTTTAAAACAAAATAAATAAAATAAAATTAGATACAAATTTGAAGACCTTCGTGCGCTGCTCCTAGCTCGCTAACGGTCATAGGTTCCAAGAAATAGTTTTTGTCAACTCGCTAAGACCTTAAATTCCCGGACCCGAATACAATACGACGGTTTTTTTAATATCGCTGCTTAAGGTCTTTGACACCTAAGTACTTTATCTCTGCATTACATGATGTTCTAAAATTTCTAAATTATGAAAACCCCAAAAATGTTTTGTGGCTAAACTACTGAATACATTTGGTTCATAATTTGTAAATCGTCAAAGAATACCATGTAGTATATGTATAGGTGGTATTAATTAATGTGATAACATTTGCGCCACTTTGTATATAAACATTTCGTATCACGGTGTTTGTAGTCGCACTCCTTGGAAACGGCTCTACTGATTTTATGAAAATTTTCATGTACATTTGGTAGGTATGAGAATAGGTCATAAAGTATATAACGTACCTAGCGGTGGTAATTAGGATGTCGCTAGTCCGGTTTTTTTTTATTTTTTAGGCGTAAGTTATTTTTTCTTTATTTGGCTTCAAAATACCTATTATCCCAAAATTTACAATCTAAATATTTTTTTTTGGCAGAACGAGGTTTGCCGGGTCAGCTAGTATAAGTATGGAAAAATATACTAAAGTAATCCAATGACTTTCGAGCTGATTGCTGTTAACTAGATAGTTATTTAGGACACGACGTCAATTAACAATTCATTTGAACCTCGTATCGTTGAAGCTAAATGACTTTTTAATTACGGATTTTATCGCGGTTGATATTATTAATTTTAAATTGTTAAAAATATGTTCGTCAACAATACAGTTAATGACGATTTATTAAAAAGCCTTCGGTGGATCATTAAATTACGAACGTTTTGGAACTTAGATCTGTGTTTGTTCATTGGACGGTCAGCTCGGTGACTTCTTCTTGGCAAGAAACGTGTAAGTCTGTTTGCTCTAGTCAGAATTCCTGTGATGCCAGGGAATTTACAAACATTTAAACAAGACACACAAAGAACACCCAGACTCAGATCTATATGTAGATCCCTTTTTTATTGTCCCACGTGGTTGATGGAACATTGAATCTACAATGTTCGGCGCAGTGCTAGTAGCACGATGTCGCAGTCGTATAAAGCTAAGTTTCCAGGCGAGGACTTAGTTTAAAAGTATTAAAACAACGTTTCATGGTAGTTCCAACTCTGTATCTAGATATAATAAATAGTAGTAGTAAAGCCTCGCTGATTTCAGCATGAATGGGCCGGCTCGAGCGGGGAAGGACTACCCTCTAACAGAATATCGACGTGAAATAACAATATTCCTACTGTTGTGTTTCGTTCGGTGAGTGAGAGTGCCGGAGGCTCAATAACCCTCTTCCGCCTGCCCGCTCCTTCGCCTGCCCACTTCCTTTCCTCAAGGGTCGGCAACGCGCAAGTGATGCCTTTGCTGTTGCAGGCGTCTATAGGCTACGGTGACCACTTACTATCAGGTGGGCCGTATGATTGCTTGCCAAAACAGTTATATAAAAAAAATTAAAAATAAATTAAATCACATATCTATTTATAATATGTAAGTATTTACAAAAACAAATAGTATATATGTATGTTTATCCATTGTCTAGTACCCGTAGTACAAGTTCTGCTTAGTTTAGGCTAGATGTTGTTGTGTGTATGTGATAGAATATTATATTATATTATATTATTATTATTTAATATTTGTTGACGTCAAAAAATTAAATTAGTTAAATATAAAATCTATTCTTGTTTTGCGACTACGACGCACTTTAACCAGTACGCCATCCGTGAAGTCATAATGTACGGTAACCACACATAATTATACAGGCTGTAAACTTATATGCCACCTATACAGCATGACTAGTCAACGAGATACATACTGAATGAGGGTCTTAAGTAATCGATTTTCTTTCCAAATATAAACAAGTATCTAGGTTTATAATCGGAAAATACAAGTTTCATATATGTATACAAATAGTAGTTTGATATTTGACATAGTTATTCAATAAAAAATATCAATTGATAGAAATATAAAGGGAAAAAGGATCACACCCAGTTAGCGCGCTTATCATCAAAAGCAAGGTCATAATGTCATCATTACAGGTCACACGATTCGATTCGATTCTCGCACAAGTCAAACATTTGTGTGCATTAACTTGGATGTTTATCTTGGTCTGGATGTTTCTATGTATAATACGTATGTATTTAAAAAAAATTATATGTATAATGTATGTTTATCTATTGTCTAGTATTCATAGTGCAAGCTCTGTTTGTTTTGGGCTAGATGGTGTTGTGTGTATGTGATAGAATATTGTGTGTAATGTTTTGAAAGATTTGGGCAGGCAGTGTTGTATGATATTTATATTTTTTATTTATTTATTTATTTATTTAGATTCATTTACAATATTTTTACAGGAACAACTCCCAAGACAATATTGTAAGCTTATAACTAATTAAGAATAATGAATGATTGTATATAATTACTAATTACTTAATACGAATTAAAAATATATTATAAATATATATTGAATATTAATTAATTATATGCCAGAAATAATGCAAGTTTGCGCTACTTCTGTGAATTTCGGCAGTCTACAGTTATAAATATCTATATATGTAGCCATTACGTTAATAATTCGTATGGCGCGCGACAAGGGAGCAAATTTAAGTAAGTTGGTCCTCGCCACCGGGACGCTGAGTGTGACTGGGCGGCGCCGCGCGCCCACGTACCCGTCGGGGGCACACAGTTGCAGGCGCGCCAGCACGGCCGGCTGATGCCAGCTATGGTTCTAGATACCATGTATTAGCCAATGTACATTGTGAACGCATTCATTATTGTTGTGCCACCGAGACGGTTTATACTATTGCTGTGCCATATAGTATTATAAAAAAAATTACTGACTAACTAATGTAATATTGTCTTACGTTTACGCGAATGTTATAGATTGAAATTAAACTACTTTATACAGATTTTATTTTTGAAACACATTTAAATAATGTAATAACAACTGTTATTACATTATTTAATTGATAGTGTTAAAAAATAAAAACGCAAAAATAACCGTTATTCCGTACAAACTGTAGGGAGAACGATCTTAAAATTTTGTGCGAATTTTCGTTATGACATTTTGAGAAAAATTACCAAAACTCATCTTCTGAGATAATTAGTTGACTTAAAATCGTGGCCTGTCCGGAATGGCAATGTTACATTTTGAGGATTTTAAACATAATTAATTTATTTGGGATTTATTTCAAAAATGTTTTAAGACATTCTAAAGATCAAATAAAAGTGAATCATAGATTGCATATAATTTTAACCTTTTAATACTAAAAGGATCTAATCGATCTGACCCAATATTGACATATGTACATACATAGATTCAAGCCTGTTTCGCAGAGGGGTAGGCAGTGACAACGGATTTCCATATCACACACACACACTTCCCTGGCTTCATTCACTTTCATCACATTCCTCGTACACGCTCGTCAGTTTAAGGTGCTCTTAACCTGGCCCAATATTTCCATACGTAAATATGGGTCGGTTTCAGATGCGTTACTTGCATAGTACGTTACATGTTCCACCTTAGTCTTAAGAATGTATTAAAAACATTTTGGAAATTAACTCAAATTAATTCCTAACATATAAAAATCTGAGAATATGACACTAAAATACTGCATTGCCACCCATAACATATCACGTGGCTCAAAGGTTAAGAGCGTTAAAAAATTATCAAAATAAATTTTCTAGGGTAGGTAGTCGATTCATCATCATCTCAGCCGAAAGACGTCCACTGCTGGACAGAGGCCTCCCCAAGGTTTTCCACACAGACCGGTCTTGGGCCACCCGTATCCAACCGATTCCCGCAACCTTTGCCAGGTCGTCCGTGTTGTGAGGGGGCCTACCCCTGCTGCGTCTTTCGGTGCATGGCCGCAACGCCAGAATGTTTCAGAATTATTATTAAATAAATTGCTAGCCAAATATAGGCCCCGCATATTAGCTATAGATTTGATTTGTGGCCGCAATTTATCACGTTACATCTACATATCAAATTGATGCCTTATCTATTTATTACGTTCTGACAGCTACATAACAAATGAGATTATGCATTATAAATTATTTTATCACATAGTCCATTACTCATGGCGTCTATCACAGCCATTATTAAATGACTAAGACTACGATGACGTGGTCTCCAATTACAATAATAGTGAGCCTAATTGCTCAATGTTTATGTGTATACAAAACATTGAACATAAGATGAGTATCTACCAGCTCATCTTACGCTCAATGTTTGTGTCAACGCTATCCATCTGGATGCGTAGTTATTCCAATATTTGGCACAATACGATCACTACGCCGCGCCGGGTCGGATCCGAATCCCACATGGAAACCGCTGATGGAACAACAATTTTTGTAATCTGCTAATGGTCGTTCACTTTTGTTTGTAATTGTTTTTTTAAACCGACCTTAGATATACATATAATTATCTAGTATCGCGCAGGACTTTATAATCAGTCAAACAACGGCCACAACGACACGGCCACTCCTACAACTAACAAGTAAAAGTTATCCGAAAGATAAATCGCATGCTGTCTCACTCATGTTAGGTTAAAGAAGAGAGATGGTGAGACTTTTATTTTACAGATAAATGCTATCTGGAGGTGGTAGTACAAGCGCCTAGACTCGGAACAACTGTTTGTTGATCACACAATATTGTCCCGTGTGTGCATCGAGCCCACGACACCTGTGAGCTCTGTGTGTCATCTGTGTGTCATCTGTGAGCTCGAGTTCGTATTGCGGTAGTTGTAGTTTTTTAACCGACTTCAAAAGAGGAGGAGGTTCTCAATTCATCGAAATATTTTTTAACAATAAGAGCAATATTCTTATTTCACAGTATGCAACAATGTAGGTACCATGTACTAATACTGACAAGCGCAAACTCATTTCACATAATAGAATAATTTCGTTCTTCAAATCAGAACGATGAAACGCTGTCCATCATAATTCATAACGCACGTATTGTGCAGCAAGAACAAAAGCAATAAATATGGCTTTGCCCTCATCGAGTTCTCAAAGTCAAATCTTGTAACCGGTCTGACTGGTTGCCTTCTAAGTTATGATGATAAGGCACTTGTTTTGGCGGTATCGATTATTTTGGAGCGAATAGAACTACATAAATAAACTAAGCATAGGTAATATTGTCTTCTATTTACGCGAATATTATTAATTGAAATTAAACTGGTATATACGGATTTTATCGCGTTGTTTATTTGACACTTTATTACAAGCTAAGCTAAGCATAGGTATTTTCGAGTTATAGATTTCGTTCGGGATGTAGTCAATACGAAAACTAAACCTACTCTAGTTGGATGCCAGGAGTAGGGGCTTAGACAATATATCTAAGTATTTTGGGTTACAAGCCCGCCCCTAAAGGTTTGCCCCCTAGTAGGTATTTGTCGCCTCCAAATAATTGTAGTACCTTTTCGCTCCTTATTATAAGATCAATAAAAGTAAGGGTTAGGTTATGTTAGGTTCCTTCTTAAACCCACCCATTAATAGGAGCTCCATCGACTTAGTTTGATCTCTTTAGAATATTTTAGTATGCATATTTTGCTGTGCAATTAGTATTCTTGGTGTAACAAAGGCAAAAAATTGAGAAACAGTTATTAATGTCCTTTTATACTATTAAACAGTAAAGATATGACTAAGGGGCGAAAGGCTTCGCAAAAAAATATATCTTATTTTATCTTGGTTCTCCTCTTGATAAGGGTGAAATGAAAGGGAAAGGTGTGAAAGTTAAGGGGCGTACGGGCTCAAACCCGTATATTGAGTGAAAGAGGGCTAATGTACATTATTTTGTGATGACAAGAATACGCTGGCATGCTTAAAATTATAACCATATCACAAGAAATTGGCGTCAAAGTAGCAGTATTATTGCATTTTGCGTAGTAAGCTTAGACCATTTAAGTGGTCCTCTCGCAACTGCCACTACGCCGAGTGTTGCGGGTTTGAATCCCACACGGTACAAAACTTTGCGTGATCCACAAATAGTTGTTCCGAGTCTGGGTGTTCTTTGTGTCCGTTGTTTGAATGTTTGTAAATTCCTAGTGCGGAAGTTGTCTTTTTAAAATGAATTGATTAATAATTATTTGCGGTATATTTAGCTATATAAGTCTAAAATCGCAGATATTCTAAAATACCTTATTATATGTAATCTAACACTGATTTGACTTCAATGTGCAATAGGCGCAAGCCACAGAGAAATGGCGACTGGCGCTAGACTAGATAGCATGATATTTCACTTGCGGGTGGCCCAAGACCGGTCTGTGTGGAAAATCTTGGGGGAGGCCTATGTCCACCAGTGGACTTCATCCGGATAAGATGATGACATATATTTTTTTCGAAATAAGAAAAAGATATCAAAATGCCCCCGCCACGCCATAATAAGCCCAGTCAGGATATTCAAGTGAAATGCAAAAACATTATACAAGCCAAGATAAACTTCCCTCCATTTACTTTTAAAAGGACATACATAACATATCAGGCTTCCTTTATTCTCAAAGGCTAGGTAGTTCTACGTCACATGCAGAGTTCACCTTGTATATAAACAATCAAGTCACGTCATACAAAAACTATTTATGGCCACAAAACAATTAGTTGTCTAAGCATTTCAGTGAATTCGATAACCCAGCTATATTTAGCATACGTACTATTCTATAGATAATGTTATCGGCAACATCGTTGAAGTAAAGTCCATTCATAGATAAGATTTACAAATAAAGTCATCAATATAGGCGGTTCAATGAGGGCGATATCGATATTGCGTACCTATTTATATTGTAAACATAATGACGTATCTCGTGATATCTTAAGAGATATTGCAATAGGGTAAGTGTTAAGGATAATGCATTTCGCAATTTCTAAGACCTGTTACTCATATTTCCTGAGTAGAGGTACACCAACGCTCGTTGAAGTCTGCTGTGTGTGAACATGTGCAACAGGGGACCAACCACTATCTGAGATTTGACAAACCACAGATTCTCGCTAAAGAACACCGATTCCTACCAAGGATGCTTCGCGAGGCTATTGAAATCAAAAAACATCCTAATTTTAATAGAGAAGATGGTTGGAATGTACCACCAGCTTGGGATCCAGTAATAAAAATAGTCAAACCCAAGAAGAAGCAAACCACAGCTAGACTTCATGATACTTTGAGCTCATTCTGCGTAAATAGAAACACCAATGATTAAATTATGTTCGGGTACTTTGAAATAACTACACTGGAACATTGAGACAACTGCCATCTTAGTCTCCCCGTGACCATGGCTGCTGAAAAGCAACCGAAACGTCGGGGAAAGTGTAAAAATAAATTAAATCTAAATAGTTTAATAATAATTTAATTAGCTTAAAAATTAGTAAAGTTTAATAGTAGTAGAAGTGTAACAATTTTCAAAATTTTGAAATAAAGTGTCAAATAAACAACGCGATAAAATCCGTATATAGCAGTTTAATTTCAATGAATAATATTCGCGTAAATAGAAGACAATATTATTTAATGTACTTATGTAATTATGAACACAGTAAATGAGAACACAATAAAACACTTTATGAGTAGTAGAGCCTCGCTGATTTCAGAATGAATGGGCCGGCTTGACCGGGGAAGGACTACCCTCTCACAGAATATCGACGTGAAATAGCAGTATTCATATTGTTGTATTTCGTGCGGTGAGTGAGAGTGCCGGAGGCCTAATCACCCTCTTTCTCCCTTCCCGCTCCTTTTCCTTCCCACTTCCTTTTTTAAAGGGTTGGCAACGCGCAGGTGATGCCTCTGGTGTTGCAGGCGTCTATAGGCTACGGTGACCACTTACCATCAGGTGGGCCGTATGCTTGATTGCCATATTAGTAGTATAAAAAAAATGTGACAATATGCTTTCGGCCATACTGATGATGAGGGTATACATCGTGTGTTGTTGAATCTCGAGTAAAGGTAAATAAGATAAGATGGAACTGGACTGCACGAATGGCGTAGTGGATTAAGTGGTCGCCTCGCTACTACCATTGCACCGGGTTCGAATCCCACTCGGGACAAAAATTTGTGTGATCCACATTTTGTTTCGAGTCTAATTGTTCTTTGTGTCCGTTGTTTGAATGTTTGTACAGTCCCTCACGATACAGGAATTATTTCTAGAGCGGGAGTTATCATTTTTAGATAAAAATATTCTGACTATGCCACAAAAACGAGTCATGGACACCGGTCAGGAAGTGAAATAATAATCTTAGACTTTTTGAACTTTGTTCTACTATCATCAATGTTATAATTATTGTTAATACAGTAATCATCGGATTTATATGGTGTTGTTACCATATTTCAAGTCAATTAGACAAGCTTAAAAAGAGCTGACGGTTTAAACCGGCTGAACAGGTTTTTATCAAACATAATTGAGATTGATTGTGGATGTACTAAAGTCAAAAACATTTACCTACTCATTAGGTCACAAAGTAACACTTATGACTGAAAATTTTATTGGTTAATGAGCTTACTGAAGTTAGTATATTTACATTTATAATCTCGCAGTCTCTCTTTTACATTTTCGTCTTTTACAACTCACGGTGACTTGAAGGTGAGGCAGCTATTATACCAGAATAAAAACTAACTATATAGACCTAAAAGAAGACCTAAGACCTAAACATATATACATAACTAGTAGTTTGCCCGCGGTTTCACCCGCGTAAGTCCCGTTCCCGTGTGAATATCGGGTTTCACCCCTTTCACCGCCTTCAGGGTGGAATTTCCAAAAATTCTCTCTTAGTGCTCCGCTACACTCTCCAAGGAACATACATGCCAAATTTCAGCTTCTTGCTATCAGTAGTTTCGGCTGTGCGTTGTCTGTCAGTCACTCAGTAACGGAAGAGTTTTATATATATAGATAATAATAATGGTGGAATGAAAGATACATGAATTCTGTAGTATTATTCTAGCAAAAACAAACATACAAATACACGAAGGATTTAGGTATACATATAATACTGCTCTCTTTACATGTAAGGTTACGATTGCAATGGCCTGATAACTCTTTTGACAATATGTTTACAAAAAAGGATATCGCTTTGTTTAAATATTATCATAAGTAGAAATTATTTGATAAATATTTGTTACGAAATTTAGCCCTATTTCACTCGTGTAAATTAGGTTAGTATCAGTAGTTTTTCTGAAAGAAATGTACCCTATGTGTATGTCCTTTTCTCTTTCCCTTTAAGGCTTGAAAGCGTAACAAACAAACTAACTCACATTCTCATCACGTGTAAATTGTTAAATGGATTTAAATGAAACTTGGCGTACATATAGAATATGGCCTAAAACACATACGTTCTCTTTATCCTCTGGAAACTTCTTTATAAGTTTTTATACTAACCTTGCGTATTTATCCGTTTTATTTTTAGTATTGGTATGACCTTAGCATATGTGTGAATGGCGTATGTAATTTTGGCTTTGCGAACGAACGCTTGTGCGAGTTTTTGTACTAAAGTTTTGATCAAGGTCGCACACAATGTATACATGCCTAAACTATTACGCCAAAGAGTAGATGATATCTGGAATAAATAGAATTAATAATAGCTATAAGACGCGATTTTGTTTGATACTTTCGCAACATTAAGTATGAAATGCATAAATGTCAGTTTTGCAAAACAGACATCATGTCCTTTAGTCGCGGACGAAACCCCTTACATGTGCCATACTTCTTGGGTGTCGAGCCGATGGCTCGCGTCAACTTAGTTAAAGATTTGGGAGTGCTGTTTGATACACACCTTACCTTTCATGAGCATATGAAGACATTAATAGTTGTTGACTGTAATAAGAAACTTGGATTCGTAATACGCAATATGCGAGATTTTGACAACCCTACTGCGATTAAACTCGTTTATATGACACTAGTAAGAAGCAAACTGGAGTCAGCGTCTATGATCTGGAGACCCTATGAGAGTACATACGTATTACTTCTCGAGAAAATTCAAAAGTCATTTTTACGCTTCTTTTATAAAAAACTTTATCATTATTATCCTTTCCTCTATCCAACAAAATTTTTACTCGGAATGTTATGCTTTAATTCTCTGGAAGTAAGGCGTAATTACCACTTACTTACCTTTGTCTGCCAGGCTTTGCGTGGTAAATGTGACTGTCCGGAACTAGTAACACAGATGGTTAGGTTATTTGTCCCCATTGTACCTAAAATACAACTTAGATCACGCAAAGTCCAGTTACTAGCGGTGCTTTATGCACGTACTGTGGCGCATGCCAACTCGCCCCTTGTTCGTGCACTGACCTTACTAAATATGCTTCTGACTTCAGAATCTGAATGTGATCTATTTGCTTCGGGATGGATGGATGTGAGTCGTAGTTGTTTAAGATTTTGTGAGATGATAGATATTTAGTTAGTTACTAAGTTACGAATCTTTTATTGTACTCATGTAAGCAGATGTTCTAATAAATTATATAAGCCTTGTATATTATGTCGGGTAATATAAATGTATATAAAATTAGATATAAGTTTTAACTTGTACAACGATTTGGTGTATACTGTTATGTTGTCCATTTGTTTATACTAATAAATAAATAAATAAATAAATAAATAAATCATTAGGTACTTATTACAAAGTCCCCCGCCGCGTTTGTCTGTCTGTCTATCTGTTCGTGATAAACTCAAAGACTACTGAATGGATTTTTATGCGGTTTTCACCAACAGATAGAATTATTCATGAGGAATGTTAGGTGTATAATTTGTTAAAGTTTTGTACTAATCGTGCGAAGCCGGGGCGGATCGCTAGTTCACTTATCTAATTAATAATAGCTTGTATGAAGCGCTTGATTACATATGTATACAGAATTAGATAAAAAAGTCCCATAACATATTTACGTCATACTAAACAACTGTTTAAAAAGTCCATACTTTTTCAGAACACATATTTCAACGCATTTAAGTTTTCTACCATCGTGTTTAAAGGATTAGTCACCTAGACTCTGCATTACCAAGCGCTTGGTGTCCAGGGTGCGTTGGCCATGGGGAAACTGGTTCTCTTTATTAACATCGCTCGGGGAGACTCCTTCACAAAGCACAGTGTGAATGTGGTGATCCCAATCAAACCATGTAACATCTGTTGACATTTCTAAATTGTACCTGTAGGTGCACCATGTAGGACTTGCTGGACGCAACTGCTGATGCGATTGTCGTGGCTACACGTTGGGCAGTACATATTTAAAATACTTGTACCATTGACTCGAGAAGAAGAAGAACGCATTTAAAATTGTGCATGCGATCCGTTCCCGCACAACGCCGTGTGATGTTTCTTTACTCACTCTCGAGTGATCTGCTTTCTGTTGCGACAGAGAGTAGGTAGTCTTTAAAGCACTTCAAACACAGACAATGGCGGCGCAGCAGTGGAGATTTTGTTGCATTGATTGAATTAGTATTGGACATAGCACACACAATTCGGAGCGATCGAGTGTGTGATGTTTCGTACTAATTTGAATAATACAAAAAATCTCCACCGGTACTGCTCTGCTTCTGCTGTCTGAGTGTGGTAGGCGTCTTGGTCGTGCGATTAGATCAATCAATTTCAATATTAGTACTTTAGTATGGAAAATCAAGTAATTAATTATAAAAAGGAGTAGAACAAAAATATAAATTGTTGGTAGTAAGGTTGTACTAATAAACTTCTAAAATATTGCTTATTTAGAAGCTCCTTATGTCCTTGAACATTATTGTAGCTTGTTGTATAATAGCTATAAACTCAAAGACTACTGAACGGATTTTCATGCGGTTTTCACCAATAGACAGAGTGAGTATGAGGAAGGTTTAGGTGTATAATTTTACAACCCGTGCGAAGACAGGGCGGATCGCTAGTGCTAACTAATATTATAAATGGGAATGTGCTTTCACGTCTTAACAACTGAACTGATCATCATGAAATTCCGCATACACGTTGTCAGGTGTACAGAAAAAGACATAGGGTAGGGCTTATTATACAGAAAAAAAATACTGTTCTCTTAACGTAAGCAAAACCGCAGGCGGAATGTAGTAATAAAATAAAGGAAACAACTAGTATAATTTGTCATCGTTCTCTATTTCTAGTCATAGATAAAACACTACATAACTAAGAACTTCCAGTGCAGGGGGAACGGGGAAGAACTTTAAACATTATTTTACTAGAAATACACTCTTATCAAACATAGTAAACGAATGCGTCATACGCCGTTGTAAAAATATAATATTGGATCCGATCCAAGTATTAGGTATATTAACTCTTTCAATTTGTTTTTATGCGCCTACTAGAAAAATAGACGTCGTAAAATATACTAGCGGTCGCCTAGTGGTCAAAATTCGACCAAAATGCCTAAGCTTGCTACTTTGTTTTCTTTCTTTCTTTATTACATATAAATAAGGTATAGGTAACCATAGTTACAAAGAATTGTTAGACGTCAGACGAACAATGCCGAAATACTACGAACGCGATTCGACTGCGTGTGTCAAAGCCATGGATGTGTGCGTGTAGTGTTTTTTCATTAATTTAATGTATTTCTAAGGCATATTTTATAAAAATATTAGGGTTCGCTCCTCTTTCTCCATATAAACTTTAACTGTGATAAATTTCATACTCTCCTGGCCGCACATTTTTCGTAAAAAGGGTTACAAAGTTTTTGCTTAACTAACTAACTATATAGATATTTTAAACTCACTTCTTTTGTTTTTTTACTATTTCGGCACTAGGAATTAAGTTCTGTGTAATAATAATTGCAATATTAATAATTGCAGCATACCCAGCCTATGAGATAAGGTGTGCAATTATTATAGGATTTAAAATTACACAAATAATTGTCACAGATTCGAACCCATTTAGCGAGGTGGCAGCGGTCAAGCGATCGCTGGGCCATTGCAATAATACCTGTATAATAATAATAACAAAACTGTCCTGCAGACCGAATTTCGTTCAAGGCGGCCAATCTTAAAGGAGGCTGGCCGTCTGCGCAGGAGATATTATTGTGCACAAGTGAGTGCGCATAGAGACAAGTACATTCTTCATTCTCTCACTTTAATAGTCCGATGGGACGGCAATCCGACACAACCGAAGAGAGATCCCGCCCAGGATAAACAGCTTTACATTTTTTTTTAGGCACAGCGTATGTCATACGAAACAACTTCGTACCGCCGAGCTCTAGGCGCCTGGCTCGAATTCCTCTCAATCCTCTTGCACAGTCGGTCTGAAAGGATAGATAAAACGCAGAGTCGAAAAATTATTGTCGGAACACGCAATTTGTGTTCCTTGTAAGCATTAAACCCAAAACACTCCGTGCAGTGGCCAGGCAACCATTGGAACTAATGCGCTATCCCTCAATATTACTAACAAAATCTGTGGATATAATAAGTTGGGCCATGGCAGCGATAAAACCTGCTGTGATAATATAATATGATAATTGTCCCGGGCTCCTAAACTATAAACTGTACCAGGGCTGGGCGTCTTGGCAGTGAGAGAAGGGTAAGGCCATAGTCCATCACATGTCTTCGAGAACATTATAAAGAACTCTCAGATATGCTGGTTTTCTCACAATCACACTTCATCGTTAAAGCAAGCGATAATTATCTAATTACTACGTTACGAAGTTTGTAGTTAACCTATTTAGATTAACTACAAACATGGTAAATGCGTATGTCGCCCACACAATTGAATCATAGTGCATATAGCTCATCAGTGTAATAATTTCTGATTGGTTATGTACATATGTAAACATTAATCTTAGTTTGTCGTGGCCTTATGGTGCCCACACAATGATATTAGGTAAAGGAAATTATTTTGACGTGTAACCAAATTTTGAATTAGTTAGTTAACAGAATGACAGCTGTCTGTACTTTACATTAAAGTGAGGTCATGTTGAAGGGTTTATTTAGGTGGTCAAATTTTAGAGTGTATCTACACTTTATGTCATACAGTATGCATAGTGTCTTTAACAAGTTTAAGGTTTGGCGTATCTAAAGCGAGCTTTACGCTCCCGACCCGTGGTACAACTGCAATGGTCAACTGGTTGTACCACGGGGAAGTAAAGTTACCCATGGTTCAACTGTTGTAACATATTTTTGCTATTTATGATTATGACCCGTAGTACAACGGTGGAATTATGTCCAACTAGTTGCACCACGGGGATAGGTACCTAAAATAAGTAAGAAAAAATTGTGTAAATTTAATGAACATGTCTACAAAACAAATGAACGTTTTACTACGTTAAGGTTTATTTGATATCGATGGTTGTCAAATTGTTTAAGCATCTAAAATTAGGTTATTCCGTTTCGATTCCCTGAATCTGATCCGCTGGTGGATCAGATTTGTTATATATTCTTTTTTATTCCGATCGGATCCCCTGCGTAAAGGATTAAAAATAAACTTAAATATTTTACTAAGATTGCATACATAAGTTACACTACAAATAGCAGCGATAGCTCAGTGGGGAGACCAACAGACTGCAATGCAGAGGGTCTCGGGTTTGAACCCACGTCGCGAACCTCTGACTTTCGGAAGTTATATGACTTTTCGAAATTATGTGCGTATTGATTGACAATTATCGCCTGCTCCGTGCCTCGGTGAGCACGTTAAGCCGTCGGTCCCGGCTGCCATGAACATCTATCGCAGTCGTTATTGGGAGAGTGTCGACACAAAAGATCCCACTGGGTCGAAGTGTCGCCGGTCTGCACTAACTGGCATAAGACGTAACGAATGACATAAGATACATACATACATACACTACAAATATATGTTGGTGCAGTCAGCAACAGTATTTTTTTGTTTTAATAGTTTATTTACTTACAGATAGAGGCAATGCCGACAAGTAAAACAGATAGACTAAAAATGTGTATTACGAATGTTTTGGATATTTGCTCTTTTTACCTTGTCTGTATCTTTGTTAAAGTTTGGGGATCCGTCCGACTCCTTTTTAAAAGGCTGGCAACGCACTTGTGACTCCTCTGTTGCGGATGTCCACGGGCGGCGGTAATCGTTTACCATCAGGCGATCCGTATGCTCGTTTGCCTCCTATCCCATAAAAAGGAGTATGCTAAGCTAGGGGAAAAATTGTAATAATAATGGGAAAAGTAGTAGGAATAATGCTATTATTATTACTATTACTTTTTCCTATTATTATTACTACTTTTTAATAGTATTAATAATAATAGCAGTGGAACCAATTCGGGGATCAGCTCAGAATAATTTCTAAAATTTGACTCTAATAAGTATGTGAATATTTTTGGTTTTGTTCTAGAGTTTCAATTCGTGAAAGTAGGTTTTCTAAAATATTCTCGAGACATCTAACATCTAACAAATCAGTTTGTTTTTTTTATAATAACGTGTATTTTCTTATATGCTTTGTTTCAGAGCAAAGATGAGTTTTGAAGTTGACAGTTGCTGCTTTTGTGTGAATCTGAGAGTTGGCTGTATGGCCATCGGTTACCTGGGTGTGGTAATATAATTTTACATTTCCTTTTTACCAGATTACTAGCAGATAGATTTTAAATTAACGAGTTTTGCCCTATATTCAATTTAATTCGTTACAAATTTGATTACTTTTTTTTTGTGTATAGTAAATTATTGTTTTATATAATATCTTACGTCTACGCGTATTTATTATACATTGAAATTAAATTTCTATGTGCGGATTTTGGCGCGTTGTTTCTTTTAAAACACTTTTATTAAATAATGTTGAACTATGACACAACCATTATTGCAATTTACTACAATATTAAAAAAAGCTATTTAAATTAATTAAAGCTATTTATATTTAAGTTTACACTTTCCCTGACATTTTAGTTACTTTTTAGCAGCCATGTTCACGGGATGGCAAGTTCAATAATAATAGTATCATAGTTCAACATTATGTAATAAAAGTGTTTTAAAATAAACAGCGCGATAAAATCCGTAGAAAGAAAATTTTTTGTTTTATAAATCATTTACAAACTCACGCCTAAATATCCCCAAAGGGGGAGGCAACCATGTATTACATCCACATTTCGAAGGCTCTGTTGTAAGTCTGTACAAGAGAGCGATTAAGGCCACAATTTCAAAGACCGTATTCCTACTGATACTGGACTGTACGAATGGTGTAAGTGTTCAGGTGGTCGCCTCGCCACTGCTACTGCGCCTAGTGTTCCGGGTTTGAATCCCACACGGGACAAAACTTTGTGTGATCCACAAATGGTTGTTCCGAGTCTGGATGTTCGTTGTTAGAATATTTGTAAAGTCCCCCATGGCACAGGGATAGTATGTAGAGCGGAGATGGTCTTTTTAAAAAAACTTACACCCACGTATCAAACCTTGGAACTTACAACCACACACAACGAGGGCAAAACATTGCTGAAGAAATGATATATTTTTTTATACAACTCATGTGGCAAACAAGCATACGTCTCATCTGATGGTAAATGGTCACCGTAGCCTATGGACGCCTGCAGCACCAGAGGCATGACTTGCGCGTTGCTCTTTTAGGAAAGGAAGTGAGAAAGAGAAGGAGCAGGAAGGGGAAGAGAGTGATTGGGCCTCCGGCACTCTCACTCACCGAACGAAACACAACAGTAGGAATACTGATATTTCACGTCAATATTCTGTGAGAGTCCTTCCGCGGTCGAGCCGGCCCATTCATGCTGACTGAAATTATTTAAAAAGAATTGTTTTTTTTTAGTTAGGCAATATGGTACTTGCTTTGATAGCAATATTGGCGCTGGCTGGAGTCTCCGTTATGACGGTTCGTGAAACAAATGCCACTATGCAGATAATGGGCCAAGCTCAGATCATTATCCTGTCTATTGTACTAGTATTTATTATTATGAACTTGGCCTTCAACATCATTCTACTCATCGGTTTACATAAGGTAAGGAAATTAAGTTATCAACTAATTGACATACTTAATATACTCCGGTGTGGTGTGTTTAAATTTTTTGATTGCGCGGGTAGCGTAGTTATTTAAATGGTCGTCTCGCCGAGTGTTGTGGCTTCGAATCCCACACGGGACAAAAATTTGTGTGTTCCACAAATGGTTATTCTGAGCCTGAGTGTTTTTTGTCTCCGTTGTTTAAATGTTTGTATTGTCTACTGCGACACATGATTTATTGCAAGTGCGGAAGGTGTCTTCAGACAAAAAAATATATATTGCTGTATTTAATAACTATATTATATTATAAATAACTATACATCTTACGCACAATGGCCCAATTGTGGGGCTAAGTGCGGATAACACACGTCCAACTAACTAAGTATACATCCTAACAAATAATAATAATGTCCTCCAGACCGATTTCGGCCACGGCGGCCAGTCTTAAGGGAGAGACATTATAGTGCACAAGTGTGTGCGCAAACACAAGTGCACTCTCTGTTCCCTAACTCTCGTGATCCAATGGGACGGTAATCCGACACGACCTGAGCGAGATCAGGCGCAGGACCAACAGCTTTACGTGCTTTCCGAGGCACGGAGGTATCTTACACCGCCAACTTCCTAACTCTGGGCTGAGATTTCTTAACTGAAAAACCCAATAACTGTTTGTTGGTCCGACCCGGGATTCGAACCCGAGACCTCATGCACAGCAGTCACATTTACTACCGCTGCGCCACGGAGGCCGTTAACCTAACTAAAATATTAGTTATAAATGAATAGCCTATCGATCAAATAACCCATCGGTTAAATAGGTCTTCGATGATTTGGCGTTGTAGAAATGGGCTTTGCAAAAATATCTTTCGGTAATAAGTACGAAACCTGGATTTGCATGGGGTTTTCACCAATAGACAGAGTGATTCATGAGGAAGGTTTAAGTGTATAATTTGTTAAGGTTTTGTACTACTCGTCCGAAGCCGGGGCGGGCTGCTAGTATATCCTACTACCTACTAATATTATAAATGTGAAAGTTTATGAGGATGGATAGATGGATATTTGTTACTCTTTCACGCATAAACTATTGAACCGATTGCGATGAAACTTGGTATGTAGATAGCTGGAGACCTAAATAATATATTTTATCCCGACATTCCCACGGTATCAAGACTTACGCGGGTGAAATCGCGGGGCGCAGCTAGTATAAAATAATGTAGTACTTATTCTTCATTTCAGTATATCCGCCAGCATGTGAAGGCTTACCTGATCTACACGTCAATTTATGTAATAATCAGTATCGTTGGATTTGCCTCTAACTTCTTCACACATACAACTCTTAAGGCCTTCTATATCGCCAGAGATACAATCGTATTAGGTAAGTACCGCTGCATAACATCCTTTTTTTAACACGCCTTTATTAATATTATGTATGTATCTTATGTGGGGGCCAGTCAGTGCAGATCGGCGACACTTCGACCCAGTGGGATCTTTTGTGTCGACACTATCCCAATAACGACTACCATAGATGTTCATGGCAACCGGGACCGACGGCTTAACGTGCTCTCCGAGGCACGGAGCAGGCAATAATTGTCAATCAATATGTATATAATTTCGAAAAGTTATATAACTTCCGAAAGCGTGCCTAGTGCCACACCTGCACCTCTGAAGGTGCGCGGCGTGGGTTCGAACCCAAGCCCCTCTGCATTGCAGTCTGTTGGTCTCCCCGCTGAGCTATCGCTGCTCTTATTAATATTATCTTCTGTTTACGCGAATGTTATTCAATGAAATTAAACTACTTTATACGGATGTTACAGTCTCCCCATGACCACGGCTGCTGAAAAGCAACCGAAACGTCGGGAAAAGTGTAAACTTAAGACTGCGCCGAGCGAAATGTGCCAAAACAGGCGGTCACAGTTAAGTTGATAAAATCAACACTTTTTGCTTAATACAAATATAAAATATACATTTACCATAACAATGAATGTGTTTACAATTACTCCGTGTAAAAATCTTAAAATAATTAATATTTTCACCTAAAAAATTACGTAATTTTGCACGAAAAATGCAAAAACGTAAGCTCACGTTACGTGATTTTTAGATTATACCAGTAGAAATCAATCCCTTTTTACAGCTTAAACAAAACATAAATAGTTACATTACAATTTGTCCGTCCCAAATATTTAAGTTATTGGTTAACAATAAAGATACATATTTATCAAAAAGCACTTCAAATCCTCCATACAATTTTACTATGGCGGCCGCACGCCGATTTGAATAGCTAGCTCTGTCAGTCAGTCCAACCGCCTCTTACGCTCGGCGCAGTCTTAAATATAAATAGTTTTAATAATTTAATAAGCTTAAACATTAGTAAAGTTTAATAGTAGTAGTACTGTAACAGTTTCTAAATTATGTAATAAAGTGTTAAATAAACAACGCTTTTATTAGCTTGACTTGTATCTATCTATGTATATAACGGAATCTAAGAACACGGTTTTAACCCACTTAAAACATCGGATTAACTTGAAACCTGTGTATACTTATCAAGGACCGATAACAACCTTTCCGCGCTACCACGGCCCACGGTATACGCTGTCAAGCCCTAACTAGTTGACCGATTAATTATCATGAAATCGCAAACACGTTGTCAGGGGTACAGAAAAGAACATTGGGTACTTCTGATACAGAAAAAAATTATTATTTATGTATATTTATATAATTGGACGTAGTTAAGCGGAAAGGATCCACCCCACACAGAGTTAGTTTTGAGATATTCAAGTTTTAAGTTCAGATCGTGTGCAAAAAAAATGACCTGCCATACATGTGGGTTGGTAACGTATAGTCATTATAACATGATGCGTTGGAATTTTACTTGGATTGTTTTTGTGATATTAAAGTTATACATGTGGGTTGGTAACGTATAGTCATTATAACATGATGCGTTGGAATTTTACTTGGATTGTTTTTGTGATATTAAAGTTTTAACTACAAAGACTGTTTTGGTATACATAACTCATTTTCGCCCATAGTGTGGGTTGGATCCTTTCCGTTTAACTACGTCCAATTGTGCTTTCTTGTTTTCAATAATAGTTGAATTTCAAACTTCACTTGGTACACCAGTTGTCATAAACGCCAAAGACTTAGTATCCCTTTCGGTCTATATCTGTTCTTTATTTCAGTACACGGGTGCTGCATTGCTACTTACAATTTTCCACTTAATATTAAGTTTTTGACTGCACAAAGGTCACCTCGCCACTGCAACTGTACTGACTGTTGTGGGTTCGATACCCACACGGGACAAAATATTCTGCCCGTCCGACAGGTCACCATCACCGCTAGTCCTACTAATCCTGACTAATATTATAAATGCGATTGTAATTTTGTTCTTTACGCGTTCACGCTCTCAACTCGACCGATTATCATAAAATTTCGTATATCTACTCATTGTCAGGTATAGGGATATGCAGAGAATACTGTTTCTGAGGGGTAGCTGGTACCCAATAAAGATGGTGTGTGAAATATACTATGTTGTTTATTATTTCAGTGCTTAGCGTCTACTTCTTGCTGGTTGTCAAAAGCTACTTCTCAAGAATGGAAGCACCGCCCAGCACGCGAGTCATGTACACTCTACCCAAAAATGCGTAAACAGCCGCCTTACTGAATTAAAAGTCCAATACCAATTGGCTTTGCTTTTATCAGACTTCTGTAGGTTAATATTGAATTCAATGACTGAGAAAACATGTGCAAATTCTTAGTTTAAAATAAGAATTATAAATTATTATATAATTTATTTAGTATTGCCAAAAATAAATGAACTGAATGTAGTATCGATTGTTAATAAAAATTTAATATGACTACTCTTATATGTTCTGTGATTATTTATTAATGAAATAAAAGATTTAGTCTTAGATGTGTCTATGTTTATATAATATATGGTCATCTTTCTGGACGCTAGATTGTTATCAGCCCACAATGCCAATTATATTATCACGCTCGATCATATTGAAAATTATTTTCTTTCTTTGATACAAAATCTATTGTATTTATTGTTATATATATTAACACATTCACGGACACAAAACCACTCTCAATAATTTGTGATATGGCACACAAACTTTCCATGCAAAGTGACATCACGTCTGGGGACGTATTGCCACACTACACGGTTTTAAAAGTATGTGTTGCGGCAGTAACGGTCAGAGACGTAACCGCCTGTAGGCGGACATTCATACCAAGTGCATTCTAAAGCCGTGTGTTACGGCAGGAGTGTTTGCTGTGACTCTATCGGTCTGTATTTCAGCCTAAAACGGCACAGAGTCATATCCCTCCTATAAATGCTATGGGAAATAGTCGGCCGTGAACGGAGTTTTACTTATGATTTATTTTAAATCGCCGCCTACAGCCGTAGTGCCATATTATGAGGGTCATAATTCACGTCTCTCGACGTACTGTCCGGGAATGTGTTAAGATTATGCATTTATGGATATATATACAAATAAAACATTTTTCTTTCTTTCTTTCATTTAATTATAATGCTCAGTCTTGATAGTGTGGACACTTTTTCGTGGAATTTCAGATCGGGGAGGGCGCATCGATGATTTAATTCTTGAATTATCACAAACGAAGAGTAGTTCATGTTTTATGTTCTCCATTAATAGAACAGACAATTAAATTAAATAAAAAATATGTTTTACGCTTTAGTCCTGTTTCACAATCGCCAAGTCACATTAATCTATACAAATAAATAAAATTGCAGTGTCTGTTTGTAATGTCACAATAACAGCTTTTTACATATTAAATGCACATGAAAGTATAAACCTATATAAGAAAAATGTCTGTCTGTCTGTTTGGTCTGGCTAATCTCTGAAACGGCTGGACCGATTTTGAAAGGACTTTCACGGGCAGATAGCTGATGTTATAAGGAGTAACTTAGGATGCGGATGAAGTCGCGGCTGTCAGCTAGTTTATGTATAACATAAACATTATGCCGCGCGCCGTCACTGTCATCTTACCTAGCCAGCCAGTATGCGATTAATTTGTCGGAAAAAGTTTACTTAATTATTGTGAAATGAACCATTATTTTTATTTCATTTTTCTTAAAGTTTATGTAACATATATTCCGTATATATTCGTTATTGCCATTTTGAAGCTACTTCGCTATTGTTTAAGTTTTACTTGGCAAGAAGCAATTTGTATTTTTAACGTGTCATAAATATTCTTCGATTATAAATTTGTCAATTGATGCTAATTTATATAAATATTACTTTTACGTTTAGAATAAGACTTTTAATTATTAATTATAGTTCCACAAATCAGAAATAAAGAATCAAATATTATATAAGCTGCTTCTTCTCTCTTAGCCTTTATTATTCCCAAGTCACTTGGGGTCGGCTTTTCTGGTCTAACCGGATTTGACTAGATATCAGTTTTTACTATATTTTTATATTATATATATTATTTTATTATTTATTTTAATCTGCTAATAAGGTAAAATAAATACTAAAAATGATTCATAACACAAAATTATAAGTAGTCATTCAATCATCATATTTCACAGTGTGTAAAATCAAATTAAAGGCTGAATGAAGTCAAAAAGGTTCGTATGGGGCATTTGCGTCTATTGCTATTGTTATAAATGAAACTTACACATTGATGTTTGTTTAGATATTGTGAAGCTTGTGCAATTATATTATTAATTATACTGTAATGTGAAGAGTGGGGTCTCCTAACACAGGTAATGTGTACTTAAAAGGTACCCAACTACTGATTATAAAATAGCATACAGGAAAATGATAATAAACAATTTTTCATATCTAACTTTTCAATGTATGTCGGTAGTGAAATAAATACTTGCTTTAGGAACATTGGGTACGATTAGGAACCAGAAACTTGAATGTATATTTTTTTAATACTGTCGCAGATAGTGCCTGTCTTAGCGTGAGGATGTTCACTTTGATAAAACCTTTTTTGTAGTATCGAATGATATTTTAGAAAAATTGTTTAATTATTTCAATAAAGCCTATGACATCTATGACAATGATTGTTTTTAATTTTATATGGTTTTTTTAATTAAGCGTTAGCGGTTTTGAACCGAATACAAATAAATGTAGGTAAAATTAAATTGTTCCATAACCATCTAATTCTACCTAGGTACATTATAATTTTGTATTCGGTTCAAAGCCGCTCTTTATAAAAAATGCTTTTGGATGACTTGGTCGTATCAAGCAATTTCCCGCAGGAAAGCCTGTCCTGCGGGAAAAAGAGCCTAGTCTAGTTTGAGAGAGCCTAATGCGGAAAATGAAAATGATTCATTATTATTTTGAACATTAACCCCGTGTGTATTATTTGTATTTTTTATGGTAGGTCCTAAAAATATTATTATTAGGGTAGGTCAAAAACTTTTCTTGTGAAACGAGTTCCAATAGCGATATTATATTGCCATTTAAGTCTAGT
This sequence comes from Catocala fraxini, assembly GCA_930367265.1. Taxonomy (NCBI): domain Eukaryota; kingdom Metazoa; phylum Arthropoda; class Insecta; order Lepidoptera; family Erebidae; genus Catocala; species Catocala fraxini. Next base: position 5,114,807 of record OV884035.1, read on the forward strand.
ATGACGTTTGTAAAATTTTATAGCACTCTGATTAGTGCATATGCCTCCGGAATAGCTTCAAAGTTATGAAAAATTTCAAAACAAATCAAATATTTTATTATTCTGCAGAAAGCACCGTTTCAATGGTGTTGTTAATTTATAATACATGTTTTAAGTTTTTCTACATTTAAGAGACGTGTAAAATTAATAAATACATCTCGTTTGAAATCAGTTAAATCGTAGTAAAATGGACTAAAATAAATTAAATTTAATATGAATAAATTCAATTAAACTGAAGTAAAATCAATTCAATTGAAAATAAATTAAATTAAATTAATTCTAAGAAAATAAATAAATGAATAATTTGCGAATGTCAATATGATCTATATCTAAGAGTATAATCATTTATTTTATTTTATTTATTATGGAATTATATTGAATTACCATTTAAATATTGATGTCAGTTAAATTATAATAGCACTTATCTACTATGAGGCTTTTCTTAAGTAAATTAATGTTCATTGACTTCATTTGCACCCCCGCAGGAAACGGACAGGCGCTATTTTTGACTCGCTCGCACCTCGACTCGCACAGGCAGTTTGTCACCTGGGTTTGCTCATAACGTAAGTCGACACATTTCTGTACCTATAGTTATAACTAGCATCATAGATATGAGTGTGCAGAGATCGCCAACCCTGCCGCTTTCATCGACGAGCGTTGCAACATCAGCACGAACCAGCGAATCAGAACCACAATCATAAACCGATTTCACGAAATTAAATCAATTTTAATACGGATTCGCAAGTTACACTTCGAAAGCGGAAAAAGCCGTCAGATAGTGAATGCTCATGTTCTAATGATGTAAGGGAGATGCGAACGGAAATGTCCCTTATTAGTTCCTTATTAGAAAAATATGTTGAGTCTAATGAGCAAATAATGAGTAAAATGCAGGACAGCATTACTGATATAAATATCAAAATTACCAATATGAAAATCTCAAATTAACAAACAACGAATGTTATATATGAGAAGGTCGCTGGAGTTATAACCCGGATTAATGAGCTAAAATCATCCATTAATAGCGTATGACGCGGACCTGTCGTTGCTGAGCGGCCGTGCTCGCGGCGCCCCTCCATCGGCTTTTCCTCCCCAGCGGCGGCCCTATATATTGGCAACGCGCCCTGGTGCCGGCCTCACGGGTTGGGAGCCCTCTGCGCTCACCCACAATCCGCGTAAAGTTGTAAAAGCCATCTGAGGCTAACAACTAAACCAAATAATAATAAAAAAAAAAGTTGCCGTCCTCTTTCCGCTGCGCTGCCTACTGAAGTTAAGTGGTCCATTCTACCCGGGACCACGTGGCTCCTTACGTCACATCGTTGGATGCATCCCACAGAAACTGCGTTATACGATTTATAATTCACTCATAAAACCGCACTTATTATACCTAATCGAAATCTGGGGAAGTGTTCCCTAAACAAGAATAGCTGAATTACAAATAGTACAAAAGTATTATTTAATCATCATTTTCGGACACCAACCGAAAAAACTTACCGTGAAACAAAATTAATGACATTAAAACAATTATATACTTACAATACATGCATATTTATAAGCAAAACAATAAATAATAATATCCACACAAATGTAGTATGCAGTAAACGACAAAAGGTTGCAAACCCGGGCATTCGCACGCACCGCGCTAGCTATCTCGCCCGAACTACGGTAAAATTATGATAACATACGAAGGAACGTACTTTTACAACAAGATACCCTCGGATATAAAAAATGTTAACTCGTTTAATACATTTAAAAGGAGGCTTTCTCATTTTATTATATCAAATAAATCATTATTTTAATTAAATTATATCTATTGTTAATTAATTTTATCTATTGAACGGATATCTGTGAATATAATATTATCTATTTAAGTTCAACATTGTAACTGTATTTCTATTATTAATTGTACTTTATTATTATTTTTGTGACGACGAACACTCCTATATTTATTAGCTATGTTCTCATGGAAGTGATGTAAATCTAATATGAGAATAAATGTTTTTAAACCTAAACATTTCTTTGGCATTTCTTTATATAATAGTATCACAGGAGCCATATGGAAAACACTTTTGTGCATTAGAGTGATGCTAGTCTTATCAATTTATTTAACAATTTTCAAACATTACTAGTCAAAAAATGTTTTGTACCACTGATGGAAAAAGTAATTTTTGTTTATAAAAAATATTATGGTCTTTTATTTTTGGTGATGAAATTAAATGTAACTGTACAATAAACAGCCAAGCATAGGGCCAAACATCGCTACGAACATTTGCACTCATGTTCTAGTCAAAGCTCGTCAAAAAAATTTTCTTCACAAACAATGACAGAATGGCTCGCCTCGGCAAAAAGCTCGAAGCTTTACTGTCCTTTCGCTAGAATGCTCGCTAGAACGCTTGCTAAAACGCTACTGTTTATTTTTCTGTAATGTGACATTTGCTAGAATGCTCATTACAAGTAAATGCATAATCAAGTCTATCAGCACCTTTACTCAACATGTTTCGGCACGTCACCACGTCTTATTAACAAAATTCATAATAATAATTACTAGTGGACGCCTAGTGGTCAAAATTCCACCATAATTGATTTAAATTTTAAGTGTGATCGTTATTAAGGTTTTATTGGCTATAACTTTACCCTTATTGATTATATTAATATTTCATTTAGATTTCGCCAAGGCTATACAGGTTAAATTTACCTATTTTTTTCAAACAAATAATTATTTACCTACTCGACTATGAGTCTTTCATTGACGATATTCCTAAGCTTGCTACATTGTTTTCTTTTTTCTTTATTACATATAATAAGGTATAGGTAACCATAGTTACAAAGAATTGTACGATGTCAGACGAACAACGCCGAAATACTACGAACGCGATTCGACTGCGTGTGTCAAATGCATGGTTCTGTGCGTGTAGTATTTTCCGTTAATTTAATGTATTTCTAATGCATATCTTATAAAAATATTAGGATTCGCCACTCCTTCTTCATGTACTCTTTAACTGTGCCAAATTTCATACTCCTCCGTCCGCTCAATTTTCGTAAAAAGGGGTGCTAAATTTTTTGTTTCACGTATAGATTATTGTCTTGTCGTATTGTAAATTTTGAGAACTGCGCCCTCTAGTTAACGCTTAAAGTACCTATTTAAGTTCTTTGCAGTCAGTCTAACGCCTGTGAATTAGTTACTAATTCCATATTATAGATGGCGCTAATTTTAATTGAAAATGATTGTTTTCTAAAACGAGTTGTTTGCTATAAGTAAGCTACAAGCTTACAATACCAGTATATCATAATTATGTTCTTTTATTGGGTAAGAACAATACGAATAATGGTAGTTCAAAATGGGTAAGTTGCAGTAGTGATTACAATATTAATATTTAAACGAGTAATAGTACAAATATTGTATTATGCCTTAGAATTTAGTCAGAGAAACAATAAAGTAGATAACCTATTATTTTTATTACTATTGGAATTAAAACCACTTTATACGGATTTTATCACGTTGTTTATTTTTTTATAAAACACTGTTACCTATTACATAATTTTGAAACTTTAAACTACTATTGTTAAACACTTTTATTTGTTACGTTTAGTTGTTACCTTTTGCCCGCGACTTCGTCCGCGTGAAATAGTTACTTTGGGCAGCATTTTTAATTTTAGGATACATATTTTGCAAATAATACACATGTAAATGCTATGATTTACTGCAAATAGATTATTTTAATACATTTTCATAAATTAAGTTTTATATTCATTTTATGTTTTTTGTTTTGCTAAACCATAAAGATTTTGCGGGTTTCATACTCGTGAGCACGCCTCATAGAGTTGCCAATAGAAAACAGTTTTGTTTATTATTTTCGTAAATGCTGCTTGTAGGGAAATCTGCACTCTTTTAAACTGAAATGTCACATTGATTGGAATTATCGGAATACGGGGAATTAAAACATTTTCTCCTTTTTCTATTCTAGTCATGATTATAGCTTTTATAATATTGCGTCCTAGATGAGTAATTTCTTGTCGTGTACTATTACATAGCCTTGGTGCGTCAAGATTTCTCATTGACAGGACTGGAACACCAACTTTCAGCCTTAACTTATGGGAAGGCAATCCTGATAATTCTAAAGCGTTGAGAAGCGTATAGGGTACGATGTTACTTGTTCAGTGTCCATAACATTGTCTACTGACATTTTGGTACACGACAACATCTCCTTCAACATCTGACATAATTTATTCGTTTGTCTGGCGAACTGCCAAAATTGACCTGTCAAACAACCATTCTCGAATGCCTATACTTATTTGTAGATTTGGATAAACATTATGATTATGCTGCGAATCCTTTAAATCATCTGTGCTATCGACAATTTAACAGAATTCACGTCTTAGTGTAATCATGCTGTTACTGTCTGTTAGTATACAATCTTTTCCGACTTTTAGAAGAGTAGTCGCATATTTGTAGTCCGACAAAACTATTTTACGTGTACCCACAGTACACGTAAAAACGTTTTGTATTATAAAAGCTATACCATCTTATCTTATTTCGGGGGCCAGTCAGTGCAGACCGGCGACACTTCGACCCAGTGGGATTTTTTGTGTCGACACTCTCCAAATAACGACTGCCATAGATGTTCATGGCAGCCGGGACCGACGGCTTAACGTGCTCTCCGAGGCACAGAGCAGGCGATAATTGTAAATCAATACGCACATAATTTCGAAAAGTCATATAACTTCCGAAAGTCAGAGGTACGCGACGTGGGTTCGAACCCGAGACCCTCTGGGTAGATAGGGCAACCGTAACTCGTCTTTTTTTACGCACATCTTGACGTTGTTATTCTTGTTTATGAATATTTTGGATACATAGTATTACTTGCATTCTGTAGGATACTGTTAATTTTGTCAATGGTAATTTAAAGCAAAACCACTAATTAGCTGCACACTTAATCAAAAAACGCCTGCCAATCTTATCACTGCAATATGTATCTGTGTTGGTTTCGAAGCTCCTTTCTTAATTACGCATAGCATCTAACATAGTCTGGAGTTTTGGTCATTGATAATTTGAACCACGACACAATTTGACTACACACTGAAGTATCTACTACAGATCCCTGCCAAGTCTATCTATCACTGCAATATGTCAACACAGATTATGGTTTCAACGTTCCTTTTGACACAGCGTCTACAATCGTCTGTTTGTGTAATCTTATAACGAAAAATCGGGCTTAGAAGATTAGCAGTACCCATAGTCGGTCAAGGTCTACAAAAGCCATCAGTAATATTTATTCCGATGTAATCTATTAGGAGACAGAGATGTCGAAAGTTTAAGTATGCGACATAAAACTTAAAAGATCACATAAAATTAGCCATGTCTTTATTAGACAGAGCTAATCAAATTTGGAAAATTCTAGTACCTTATGATTGCTTTCTCTTGCTTCTGGGAGAGGTAAAATTTTTACTTTTAACTATGGCTAAGGAGCGTACTTATCCTAGCCTATCATGGCTTTTACTACCAAGAGTGTGAGTAGCGCGTTAATTACTTAGTAGAAGACATTAAAGATAATAACAAAGAATAAAGAATGGGAGAGGCAGCTTTTCTGAGTTAACTCTATAAATTTCAAAGCTTACTTACGTTACTTAAGTTAACTATTAATGAGTCCATACCATTAATAAATAAGTTTCATTATTGAAGAAATTCATTAATAGGTAGCGCATGCAATATAGTGAGGTCTGTAGACTTCAGTGCAGCGAACTATCAAATAGCCTAGAAGTCTTTATGTGACAGATTTAATAACAGAATAATCTTATAAATAATCACTTGCAGGCGTTAGTTGGTACTAATCTAATCCAAAAGGAATCTTTCAAGGCTTTAAGATATTTAATGGATCAGTTTCAGGAAAATTTACATTCTTTAAATATATATGATTGACATTGAGATATTCCCACAACTGGTTGGGATCCCTTAGTTATATTCTTGTTCTCAGCTAAATTAGACCCTAGAACTAAGAGTAAATGGGAAAAACGAAAAGGCCATTTATCAAATCTGCCTTCTCTAGAAGATTTTGTAAAATTTATAGATCACAGAGCAAATGTCTTGGACAGTAGTAGGTATTATGATAATTTAAAAAATTTAAATCATAGTAAGGAACATAAATCTGTTAAGTAGCAACTTCATTAGTTGGTTCTCAAACAAAGACTTGTTTTATTTGTAATAAATCACATTATGTACACCAGTGTCATAAATTTAGGGCTTTGAGTTTGAAGGATAGACTGTCTGAAGTGGCTAAGCATAAGTTGTGCACCAACTGCCTTCGTAGTGGTAACCATAATTCAGAATGTCCATTGAATAGTTCTTGCCGGATCTGTAAGGAAAGGCATAATTCAATGTTGCATAACAACAGTACAATTACTAATGTAGTATAGGAAAGAACAGAAGCAACTCAGCCATCAACCATTCCTGTTAGTTTGTCAACCCGCTCGCCAAGCTAAGTTTTATTATGTACTGCAAAGGTTGAAATAATTAATACACATGAAAATAGTACTCACCGAGTGCATCGTTGGACACTGGAAGCCAGTCTTTATTTATAGCAAAAAAACTAATAGAAAGGTTAGGGATATAGGCAACGCAAATAAGTTCATTTAATGTTAATGGTATAAATAACGCAGCATGTAAAATTACAGAACGATGCAGTATTGTGTTAAAGTCTAGAATTAGTTCATTTTATAGAATTGTTAACTGCTTGGTAATGATTATTCAAATGCCTTTGCTACATTGTGGTGCGACACTGCGACCCAAATAGTCGAATTAGTAACCACAAACATCACATAAAAGGTACAAAACTGTGAAGCCAGCTTGTCCAAGACAAACTTATTGCAAATATACAGTTTGGCTGCAGTCAGTCAGTTGCGAGCGAGTGCGCAGGCAGGCGGTTTGTGTAATCAAGTGAAAAGTTTTCTCCAGATAGTTATAAACAAAGTATCTGTTGTGGTAATTTGTTATAAGTGTTATTGAAACGTAAGTACCTATATTTAATTATTAAAGTCATTTAATATGGCGGTATAGTGTCATACATGGTACAGGAATATTAAGTATGAGAGAGCGCGTATAGCTAGTACCGACACGCCTTTTCGTTCCCGGCTGTTACTATGTTTTGTGAAAGTGAGTTCTATGAGGAAAATCGCGAATTTAACGTGTTAAGATTGTTACATAGTGATAATTACAGAAGCAAATTTAACTATATTGACAAAACGTATGATTTTATTAGACTATTGAACTAGAATAGATTATGGTTAAATTTTGAAAACGTTCAAAAATAAAGTGTGTTTTTGGCGACAAAAAGGGAATCCCTGTCACCATAGCTGTGGCAAGCGTCCGAAATGTCGGGAAAAGTGTGAATAACAATAAATAGTTTTAAGTTAAATGAACTGTGATAAACCATACTAAAAAGTTTAATTCCAATATGTTAATGTCTTCATAAAACAGTGGTTACTAGGGATTAATAAAATAAACTACTTCCTATGACCACACCTGTGGCTGCTGAATACCAGTTAGATAGTTAGGAAAGATGTAAAAATAAAAAAATAGAAATTATTAACATTTAAAAGTTGTAATCAAACCGCAATAAAATTCTTATAAAGTAGTTGATTTTAAATTTAATATGAAGGTATTTGCGCGAACGTAATATAGCAAGAACACGTAAACGGCAGACTTACGTCATTTTATAAAAGTTAATATTTTTATTTGAATGTATTGTATTATTGGCTAAGAGAAACAGCTTCATATATTTGCCCAATCAGCATACATACTTTCAGATTTTATAATCGTTATGATGCTTATCCATATTCTGAATATAACGCCAAAATATGCTGGACAGTATTTTTAATTTTTGTAATTTTGTTACACAAAAATGTCTAGAGTATATTTGGGTACCTAAGAGGTAAAGAAATGTTTAGACTTGTCGGTGAGGACATGGCAACGCTTGTATTTATTAAATTATGTGCCTAAGGAAATAAATACACATGGCTACACATCAAGTTAGACACCCTATATACGCATAACTACGCTACATATAGATAGTGCAATCCACGAAGACGCGCCCCACTATTCCTCCTAACCGTTTATAGTATATGTGTGCAAGCTTCCGCCAATGTTTGAGTGTTATCGGTACACACTATACTCTGTTCCAATAGAATTAATATTTTATGTAAACAATTGTTTCATGCCTAATTAAATATAAACTCATTTAGAGAATTCAAACTGTCTTTGAAAAGTAGTTAATGAATACAGTAAGCTGTATAAAGGTCCTTCTTTTGATAAATAACCATAAATTTATTTTACAGAAAATATTTTATGATAAATGTCACTAAAAGTTGTTTACCTTTTTCTCAAATTCTATTTCAAACTTTATATTGTACAAGATTTAGTCCGCGGATTTGCTTGCGTAAATGTAGGTTATGTCAATTTTTATCCCTCGAGCACACAACTATTTTTGTGGATGAAAGACACCCTATGTCCTTTTCTGTACCTCTGACAACGTGTATACAAAACTTCATGATGGTCGGTCGAGTATTTAAGGTGTGAAAGTAACAAACAAACTCACATTCGCATCTATAATATAGGTTGGGATAGTATTATATTTAGATATGATATTATTATTATGTTTCTCTTATCACAGGTATTTTCTAACATATCATATTAGAAAATACCCAAAGGGCCAGGTATTTTGGCTTACACGGACGGCTTACACGGAGACATGGGTCCAACGTGAAGAGGCCCTTCGAGAGTTTTAATCAAAGGTGGGATGGAACACCGACAGCGGCACTAGCCGTAGCAGGCGTAGGACTATTGCTACGTATGGATTCTAATATATGGGCTATGAGTATGGGTGTGTGATGGACTGGTATATTGGTAACTATGGATGATAAAACGGCGTCTGCCCTGAATACTATAATAGCATCAATCGAATGGGCAGCCGGCTACTCGCCAAGTCACTGGACGGGCGTCCTGAATAGCCACCATAGGCATACAAGCCAGCAGCAGAGGGCAACACCGGTACAAGCGGGGGACAATAGGGGTGTCGAGCGTTGCGGCGACGGTTTTGCCATCACGGGTCTCGTGACAACGGAGACCCGGAGCGGGTTTCCCCGTAGTTATGCCCTTGAAAATGACACTTCCACCCCCAAGCATATAGCTCTAGCGGCCTCCCTCTGACCGGCCGACCAAGGCAAGTCAGAGTTGAGAGTCCTACGGGCGCTCTTAAAGTTTCACCCCAGCCAACCAGTAACGGCAAGCTGGGACGAGGCCCTAACCGACTCTCTGAGATATTCAGGACCGCAGTGTCGCCACTCACATTCAGCTCGCCACAAGCTGCCCTGCGGTTTGTGCGCTTTTATTTAACCTGGTGATACATTTTTTGTTTATATCACAAGGCGAACGTGGTAGTTTAAAAGCTAGTGTACTGTGCCCTCCAATATCGTGTTAGTCTCATGATGAGATAACGACTGTCCTAGAGGATTTATTATTATTATTATATTATTAATATGTTGAGATTTGTTCCACATCATGTACTTACCACCTTTTTTTGTAACTACCACATCTTTTGCAAATAAATTATGATTATTACAAAAACTTCTCTCTCAGTACATACCTACATGTACATAGATAAGCTTTCTGTTTTTTTAATAATTATCCATAATATGTTTTATCGGCGTCCATATGTAACAGAGATTAACCATCTGTACTGTAGATATTATTTAATTTAATCATATTTGTGCATTAGCACAAATGCAAGTGCAGTCTCTATTTCCTATAATTATCTCATAGTTCGGTGCGACGGTAATCCGACACGTCCGGAGAGAAATCAAGTTCCGGACTAGCGGCTTTACGTGTTTTACGAGACACGGTGTTGAACAACACGGCCAACTTCTTAACGCTGGGATTGTGAGAATTTCTGTAAAGAAATAATGTAATAGTGATATTCTATTATAAGTTGGTTCGAATTATCGTCATATAACTTCAATTACTTGGTATGTATGTATGTATCTTATGTGGGGGCCAGTCAGTGCAGACCGGCGACACTTCGACCTGGGTCGCTGGACACCACTGGTGGGATCTTTTGTGTCGACACTCTCCCAATAACGACTGCCATAGATGTTCATGGCAGCCGGGACCGACGGCTTAACGTGCTCTCCGAGGCACGGAGCAGGCGATAATTGTCAATCAATACGCACATAATTTTGAAAAGTCATATAACTTTCTAAAGTTTGAGGTGCGCGACGTGGGTTCGGATCCGAGACCCTCTGCATTGCAGTCTGTTGGTCTCCCCACTGAGCTATCCCTGCTTATAAATTATATAATTAACTGAATAAAATTCAGACAATATATTAAAAATAAAATGGCTGTCTATTTTATTCTAATTAATTGCTAGTTAGTAATTAATTACCACATAAATATTTGACATTGACATTTGTTTATAAGACAAGCTGTTAATGATTACGTCAACAAATGAATAAAACGCTGTATATGCAAATTATATTTCAATTATTTTCTTTCAGAATAAACATGACGTTTGTCGTCAACAGCTGTTGCTTTTTTGTGGAACTAAGAAAAGGTTCCCTAATCATTGGATATGTACGCCTGGTAAGATAAATAAACAGCGTGTGACAGAAAGATGTGGTCATATTTTAGGTTATTCTGTAGATAAACGTAGGTATCTAATAAAAATAACCTATGTGTTCTATCCCTGGAATGTCTGTGTGCAAGCAAGACAGGTAGTGATCCTGGATTATGATAGTTTGTGGAGGTCAACCAAGTCAACTGATATTATATACGTATTGAAAAGAAAATGCTGATAATAATGAGTCGACAAAAAAGAGAATGCTATATCGTAGTAAACATATGTATACAGATTTAATCCTTGCGATTTTCTATTTTATGACTCTAAATTCTGACCACCCTTTTTGACGCACGCTGTATGCCTCGAATAGAGCGTTGATTGCGTTGTACATATAAAAACATATACATTTAAAAACTGTTAGTTTGTAAGAATAGTAGCATAACATTAACTTTCTGATAATTGGTCAGTATTATTGTTGCCTTACAATTGTGGAGAAACGATATGTTTTAATTAGAGGAAAATATTATCCCAAATTATGAAACACTTTTATTAAAATTCGTTATATTCAAATTACATTTCAGCATGTATAATGAGTTAGTTTGCACTTTAAATGGGGCCGATTATAATGTCCCGGGTTCGAAGCTGTGTGTGAAACTTTCCAGTACATGGCAATAAGCTCAGCCCCTATTTAGTGCCATCTAGCTTAATGAGGTCATACCACTGTACGCTTGAGTCTATGTATATATCGATTTTAATGTACAAAAAACGTTTTTATGAAATATATTATTGTAAATTGTACATTATTGTTTTCTATATCAGCTTTAGTATGACAAATGTGTCGTGCAGTTTATAAACGGCGGCACATCTTTGATTTAAATCTTTTGGGCGCAGTACATACTAACATAATGCTACAAAGGGATTATTTGTTCCAGGTCGCTACTCTTTTAATACCGTTGCTGATGATTATTGATTTTAATGCGGTATGTGAAGGCTTGGGTGTAAAAGTACCCGCAGACCATTCATTCTTGGTATTATTTATTGTTTTATTTTCTGCAACTTTAATATTAAACCTGATCGTCAACATACTGTTACTCATTGGACTACACCAGGTAAGACATATTTTGACACTGTGTTGTATATAATCTCGCCTGATGAGAAGATCAAAGAGATTATAACCCATGAAGAGAATACCTCTTGGGGGCTTGAGATCATTGGTTATTCTCAAGAGTTAGATTCATCTTATATTATCTAAAAGCTCAAGCTGATGTCCAGTAGACTATTTATTTCTTATAATTATTAAAAAAGTAACTCCTGCGCTAGGAATGATTCCTTTGTGGGTATTATAGCAGACAAAAAGGTCATTTTGTTCTGTGGTTCGAATCCACAGTAGTCGGCACTGGAATTGGCAAAGTGACACTGATATCACGACGCCATTTGTGTAGTTACAGTAACAGGAACAGACCATGTAAGGTTTGATTTGTAAGATGTTAGGAAGTAACCTTTTGCCCCTCAGTGAACAACTGCTTAGCTTTGTCAAGCACGCTGACCTTTTTAGATGTCATCTTGTTTTATGACTTTGGAATTCCAAAATCGACACTAAGAATCCTAATACTTTTGGAGATGCTGCAGCTAATGTTTGAGAATAATAAAGCAACAGCAATTGCTGTAGTACAATTCTAATCACAATTTCGTCCACCCGTCTGATAGTAAACGGCTACACCGTAGTTGATAAGAGCTTGCGATTTTGATATCAATAAGAAACGTGTTGCCAATGGCACAAGAAGAATGGTTAATATTGCAGCTGTTATTGGCAGCGTAGAACAGTATACCCGCTTATGCCAACACAACGCCTAATTTAAAAGCTTTGGAAACCGCAGTCTTATTCAATTCAATTCAAAACATTTATTTTCAGTCTATTCAGTTAGAGAGTTGTTAGTAGTACAATGGGATAACTTCAAAACTATGTAAGTAACTTACAGACACATACAAAAGAAAAATAAAAAGTAAAAATACAATAGAAACAAGTGTCCTACAAATTATGCATCCTTATCAAGTGCCTCCAAATAGGACTATGGATGTATTCTGCAATAACTCTCTGGTTACTGTTGTTGGGTTGGGTTGGGACTACCCTCACCCTTCGCATCAGAGATGCTGCTCTCTTACGTATAGTGGCGTGAAACCGTCCACTTGTGCTTCAGCGAACATCGCTGACGCACTGCAGAAGCGAGGTGATCCCATCAGCAACCTGAAAGCATAGTAGGTAGTACTCCAAATAATTTAACTCTGTTTTCCTGAAGATTAAAAGTAACTCCTCACAGTATATCATATCTTTATTTTTTTGGAAACATACTTATTATAAATTCTAGACCGAACATTTTATCAAAGCAAGCCAGGCTTTCGAACTAGTTGAAGGTATCGTCAGTGGCAGTGATTTCTTAGTTATATAGTGATTTATCTATAGCAGTGACCCTCCTAAAAGCCACATGAATCTAAAGAAACTGAAAAATTAGTCAGCGGACAAACACAACACATTTAGACGCTCTTCTCCAAACTTCTAAAATGGAATTGTAAATCTCAGCGAAGATTTAGGTGTGCTCCCTTATTTATCTTCACACGAAACATATCAATATAATATCAGCCGTCTATATAAACTGTACATCTGCTTGGTCACGGATCTTTTCTCAGTATGAGAAGGGCTAGGCCATAGTCCACCATGTACCACATCCAATGTGGGTTATTAGACTATATGCGTAATAATAATGCTTTTTTTTTTTAATTTCAGGAAAAAGCTAAATATGTGAGGCACTATATCCTGTTCTCAATGGGTATAATTGGGATAAGCTGCTTTACATTTATATTCGGGCTAACAAAAAGTGAAACAGCGTCAACAACTATTAAATTTATATTCAGCCTACGTAAGTATCAGTATTATTATTAAACATAAAGATACATTTATTTGCTTTAAACATGTGTAGTTTGAAGGATACATCGTATTAAAGAGTTCTGATTTTCAATTAAGTAATTAAGTAATTTTAATCGGTATTTAGTTGTTATGTATCAACGTGATTCCGTCATAGCCGGCGTAAAAATATAATTGAAACGTATTTGATGCTAGCCAAGCCAACCTACCATATTGACTTCGCTTTTCAGTGAACCATACTGTCAGCCAGAATGCGAGTGTACGTCAATAAAAGCTGTAGCATTGCAATTTTTTAAATCATTCGTTATTAAATATAAAATCTAGACGAAATACTGCCTAACTTTAATTTCGCTTGTTTCATAATAATTGTGTAATTAAAAAAGTATTTTACAATAATGAAATAAATTCTGTCAATACTTCGAATTAAGGTCACTAAGAAAATAATAATAAAAATGGAAATGTTAAAAGAAATTATTGAAGTATATTCGTTATTGAAATGTATGTCAATTTAAATTTGTAATTGTAAGCCAAAATTAAAAATTAAATTAACAAATTATTAAATAGAATTTTCTTACTTATGACTTACTTATTAGTCATAAGTAAGAAAATTAAATTGTATTTAATAATTTTTGTCCTTGATTGTGAATTTATTGTGGAGTCGAAAGTGTTTGCTGCCTTAAAATTCAAGCTTTGTACCGAATTTGGGCTAAATTTGGGTCCACAGTTTCTACATCTCTGTCTAACTTTCTCAGGAATTGTATAATTACAATTGCTAAAAAAGGTATACAGGTATGTGGTTTTTACATACCCACATTTTAGTCTCTATAATTTTACATAGCTATGGGCAAAAACCAACGAGTAACATTTTAACTGATCTGGGATCGATTCTTATATCTCATCATCGGCTGTAAGTCTAAAGGAGTCTGCCCACTACACCGTCTCATACCATGACCGTGCTAGGAACGTATCAGATACGAAAAGCAACAAGATACGCCCTGCTATAGGAACTGCTGGTCGGTGACGGAACGGTCTAGTGGGCATAGTGTCATACATTTCTTTACAAAGAATATTTTTTGTCTGACACGTTCTAAGCACGGTCATAGCACGGTAATGCTATGAGACGGGGTAGTGGGCAGACTCCTTAATGCTGGAGAACTGATATGAAGATACGAGGTACAAGTAAAAATCTGTGATTTTATATACATTTTTCTTTTGCGGTGATACAATTATACTTTCTGCTGGTCATCAGAAGCCATTACCTAAAGATGGATAATCAAGAAAGTGGGCCAGCCGTTTTGAATACAGCCTAAGATAAGATAAGCTAGGATACGATGTGATGAGATGATATAAGATAAGATGTATTAACGTAAACATGTCTGTACATACAATTCAAGGCATGAATGATGTTACATAGTCACTCATGTTTTTATTATAACTTATAATGTATTTTAATGTACCTGAGAAATGTTAGCATCTTCTTACAACCGACTGATATGAGAGGAGTACCACAGGAACATCGTTTCGACTGATTAGTAAGAGGTCCGAATGCAATGCAGAGGGTCTCGGGTTCGAACCCACGTCGCGCTCCTCTGACTTTCGGAAGTTATATGACTTTTCGAAATTATGTGCGTATTGATTGAAAATGATCGTCTGCTCTGTGCCTCGGAGAGCACGTTAAGCCGTCGGTCCCGGCTGCCATGAACATCTATGTAATGGCAGTCGTAATTGGGAGAGTGTCGACACAAAAGATCCCACTGGATCGAAGTGTCGCCGGTCTGCACTGACTGGCCCCCACATAAGATAAGATAAGAGATCCGAAGAATTACATAATTATCTACCTCTCTCATTTCTCATTTCACATTTTCATTTAATGTTTTCATTCCTTTTCCTTGTATCAGTAACGTGATAGTGTTACCCTTGGCTTGGCAGTGGAAGCGTATAGGTTAAGGTAAAGATAAACTTATTCAGTAGAGACCTTCTATAAGATGAAAGAATCGCTTCAGACTATATGCCCAAAGATTAGCTGGGTACTGAATGTATCTAACTTCTTTTCTGTTTGTGATACAAAGATACAAAGAGTAAAGGGAAAAGTAATCTGAGATTAATCTAGCTTTAATACATAATTTGTAAAATATATTATTTTAACATTTTAAATATATTTTGTTTCAATTTATTTTTTTAAGCAGTCAACCTCGATTCGAGTCACATACTTACTTATTTTCAGAAATCATCAACATACTTCAATATAAATTTTGATATGGAAAGTGGAAATGAACGGCTTAACGTCAATGATGAAATATAAATAGACGCGTCATGCATGAACATCACGGCACCCGAAAACAGCGTAAATACTATCGGTAGCTAGACAGCTACTTAGACGCACGAAGAAAGGGAAAGAAAATTTAATGTCATCTACGGAATTCCTGTTGTTAGAGAGAGATAAATATATTTATTTAATTACGTTGTCATTCTGTGGTGCATGCTCATTGGTCGAGCGCGAACAAAACGGCACGTGACTCATCTCAGGCACCAGCTACCATTAGAACGCATCGAAAAAATAAAATAATATCCATTTCTCTTGATACTTACGCATGAAATGTTACTTTTTTATTTTTCATAGTTCCAATATAATTTTTACATTTCCTAAAAACACAGGACAGCATTTTTTTTTGTTGTTGAGGAAGTTATTCACTCAAGTTATTTTAACCTTTTGAACGCCACGCCATAACGGCACCTCCATGTCCTATACGCCAAGCCCGAAAATCGATATATTATATATTGTTTTTTATGATCAAATATTTCAATAACTAATAACAATTTTGTTTGCTGTATACAATTAAGTAATAATTGGGGATTCAATTTTTAAGTTGTATCACTAAAACACAGAAAACTAATGATTTAATATGTTTATTTTGTATTTTTCTGTGAACCGACAAAAACAGTTTTGTCGAGTATAGACGACGTTGGCGCACAGGGCACGCTTGCGCATGTCGAGTATAGACGACGTTGGCGTTCAAAAGGTTAATGTCACGTACGACTGCGGCACTGGTTGGTACGTGACTAAATTGACTTCTGGTAATTACCTTGCATTCATGTTACCTCTACAGAGCGCGAACAACGTATCTGTAGTTTATAATATATCATTGCTTAACGTACACGTCTTGATAAGCTCGTGCCACAAAGCTTCTCGTATAACTAGCGTTATAGAATTTGTATGGCACAAATGGTATATTGAAGTCTATTGAAATTAAATGGTAATATATACAGATAAAGTATATATAGATAAAGTTGAATAGCAGTGACAACTGTAACAAGGTAAGATAAGGTTCACACAATATTCCCACTTATACTGGTTTTTGCCCTGTAACAATAACACTAATACTAAACAGTACACGGTAATGTTGTGCGTGCATTTGTTTGGCACAGCCAATACATTGTTAAGATGGCCAGACTGGTTGCAAATATTGCAGTAGGTTATTGCAAGTTTATATGCTTCTTTAGCAGTTTTATCAACGTTGTTTTCAGAGGCGATTTGTTTAAGACTAGCGGTCGCCAAGTGGTCGAAATTCGACCATAATTATTGATTTAAATTTTAAGTTTGATCGTTATTATATGTACCGCGAAATTGCAATAGGTACTTAAGGTATGTAACCATAGTTACGAAGCATTATACGACATCAGCCGAACCATGCCGAAATACTACGAACGCGATTCGACTGCGTGTGTCAAATGCATGGTTGTGTGCGTGTAGTGTTTTTACATTAATTTAATGTATTTCTAATGCATATTTAATAAAATATTAGGATTCGCCACTCCTCCTCCATATAAACTTTAACTGTGCCAGATTTCATATTCCTCCGTCCGCGCTATTTTCGTAAAAAGGGGTTCAAAGTTTTTGCTTCACGTATTAATATACAGATGAGACATCTGTGAGCTCGTTGTTTTCAATATCTTTAATGTGAAGCTTATAGAATCACAGTATACAAAGCGATTAAGTTTATGCTCATTATTATAAATTGACTTCTGACTTCTGGCATCTCGCGAGATACCACAAGTCAGAAGTCAATTATATTATCTGTGACAGAGTTTAAAGTATTTTAAGAATTCATCTATGGTACGGTCTGCCTATGTGCTAAGTTTGATCCCAAACCGTATTACGGTTCATGGATGATTGACACGTATCCAAACATCTTACTATATACTGTATAACATGATTTCATTTGTGGAGCTAAAATAAACATTATTATTATCTTTACAGCCTGGCCCAGTTGTGATACTTATATTATATTAATAAAAAAATGATCGCAATAAAAGCATATAGGAATCATAGGACATACTTGAAGTAGTACTAGACCTATTCCAATGGCAATTCTTATTGTGTTTTATATGTTTTTTAATTTATATGTTTGGTACTGCATTTCTGGTTAAAGATCTAGGAGCAGATTCAAGACAAGGCGGAGGGATGTAGCGTTAGAGACATCAAGTAGAGCCAGCTGACTGACTATAATGTCAAAGTCTGAGTGATGTGGAAGGAAGAAATACTGAATTACTTTTATAGGAAAATCCACAGGTCATGGTTATTGAACTTAATAATGCATAATGGTAAACAGTGTCAAACGCCTGTGTAAAATTTTATAAAACTAAAGTGGCCAATGAGTATACGGCCTGTGTGATGTAGTATGTGTTTTAGCTGGTGGACGCCTACAGCTCCTTGGGTTATGACTTGAGCATTGCCTTTTTAAAAAGGAGTCTTTATCACTGTACCTACTACTCGCTGACTGCTTATATAAACTTCACCGTCATCTTCCTATTTATTGTACACCATTTTATAACGAAGCCTGAAAACGTTACTAACTCACCGGAGATAGATAAAACTATATTCCATAGGGCATAAGTAACAACTTCTTCAGATTGGTACCTAAATTCGAACGAAATTTTCTGCCATGGATAATATCTGAGCAGATCAGTAGCTCGTTATCTGGAGTTGTGCCTGATAGATAAAAATAGGCTTGCCCATCGCCGTGAGACGTAAAACCACAACTGGCGAAATGTGAGTGTAATACATATCTGGATATCTCATCGAAAATATTAGCATGAGATTAGAGTAGGCATGTAATTTTACAGTATCCTTACAATTTTATGTCATGTAAACAACTTACAATCTTATAACATCTAACGTGTCACGTGACGTACGTAAGCGGAAAATCCAAACTGAACGTTCAAGTTATTTTATAAGGAAAATAGTACAAAACGCCCGTGTCATCGCGTCTTGAATACTTAGTGTTCTTGTTACATACAAAAGAAGTGGCTGTATGCAAGCTGTCTACTAATAATATAATATTTACTAGTTCCGAGCACTACTAAAGCCTTTATTGTGTATTTATTATGTCGATCCACTAGTGTGCGTGTGTGTAAACATAGTAGGTGACCTACCTGTTGATTTACGTTTCTTCTGTGGGCTGTGGTTATATGCATCTCCATTTTCACTCTTAGTTGTAGGTGTCAATTTTTTTTTATTAATACAAGTGTTTAAATTAAAAGATTTAAAGCAGCGATAGCTCAGTGGGGAGACTAACAGACTGCAATGCAGAGGGTTTCGGGTTCTGAACCCACGTCGCGCACCTATGACTTTCGCAAGTTATATCACTTTTCGAAATTATGTGCGTATGTATTGATTGACAATTATCGCCTGCTCCGTGCCTTGGAGAGCACATTAAGCCGTGGTCCCGGCTGTCATGAACATCTATGGCAGTCGTTATTGGGAAGTCAGTGCCCTATAATATAAATAATAAAATATATAATAAATATAATACTGACACTGGTCTAGCCTTAGGGTATCGTTAGCCTTCGGGTTGCGGAGGTCAAGTGGCAGCCGCTCCGTGTAAAAACTGATATCTAGATATATAGACCAGAAAAGCCGACCCCAAGTGACTTCGGAATAATAAAGGCTAGGGAGAAGACAAGTGTTTTAATTGATAGACATATAAAAAGTTATGTGATTTATGTGTACAAAAACATTATAAGTGTTAAATTTGAGGTTATAAACTTAAGCATAATAAGCAAAATATTTCTCTCGTTTTCTTCCATTAATATAGAGCATTGCTCCAAGTAAAATAGGAAATACAATTATTCCCAGTTTAACTAAAACTTACTGGATACTATAAAACTGTGATAAAATCATACTATTTATTTTGCCTTTCGTGAAAACTTCAGACATCACTTCTTGACTGTTACAAATATGTAACAGTCGGTATATTATAATATAACCTCTCGAATTATGTTATAAATAATTCTTGATTTAACAAACATTGTTTATTATGTATATTGTTGTATTTGTTATTTTTGACAGCTACATTAACGCCATCTAAGTAACAGTTAAGTATTTAATTCGATGCACTTCGTCGAGTGCTGATGAATTAGTTACTAGTTGAATAATAATACAAAGGGTCATGATTTTAAGATTTTTCTGGTATTTGGAAATGTGCTTATTAATAGCTCATTATTCAAAATAGGTAAGATACAGTGGTAAATATAACATAACTGTTAAACAAGTAAAAGTCAGTTATAACTAAGGTACTTATTAGATATATCTTTGAATTTAGTTACAAAAACAAATAGTTGGCTTTTTATCTTTTTACTAAAAATATATTTCTTACGAGAATCACTACAATAGTTAAACTATATAAATTATTGGTGACTATTACTGTCACTAAGGATGAATCGTTTTATATACCAGCAAATGTTTTACTTCTAAGCCTAGTAGATATCAATTTTAACAAGAAAATTCTATAAATAATACCAATGACATTTCACCACAAATGGTTTTATCTTCATATCCTGTGAAGAACTAACGCAAATAACTCCGACGAACCGACAAAGAAACTTCGCGCGGGAAAATCCTATATTCGACAAATTTTAAAACCTGTTTATTCAGCTATAGCTTCTTAAGGAAGATCAACGTGTTTTGATCGCTCTGTAGTTTTAATTTGGTGAATTCAAAAAGTGAATATACTAGAAGAAATATTCTCTAAATTGTGAAGTACATGTAAATGGTTCAATCTACTATTTGAAGTATCTACGTGACTCGTGAGTAACAATCAAATCCTAACTAATATTATTGATGTGAAAGTGAGTTTGTTTGTTACGCTTTCACGCCTTAACTACTCGACCAATCGTCATGACATTTCGCATACACGTTGTCAGGGATACAGAATATGACACAGGGTACATTTTATCCAAAAAAAATACTGTTAGTAATCTAACATAACCTAACTTACATTTATGCGACCGAAGACGTGGGCAAAAACTGGTCAACAATAATATTACTACAAACCGTTATCTGGCGGACCATGACCTAGGGCAAACCGCAACTCGTCCGCTTTTACGCACATCATGACATTGTTGCTGTTGTTTATAAATAACTCTGATACGTGGTAATATTTGCATTCTGAAGAATCCTTTCATTTTTGTTATTGACAATTTGATGTGAGGCTCTTATTGGTTACACACATACGTACCTCCTACAGACGTCTGCCTAACTTATCAGTGCAAGCGATACTGTCTGTGCTAATGTTCATGCACCTTGCTCAATCTATGCACATCGACTATAATCAGGGTCGGTCAACTCTGTTCTACAACATTTTGATTGGAGGGCTGTTAGACTAGACAGAGATAACGATAGTGGATAACAAGAATGGCGATATCATTCTTGCTGTAATGATACCACTGAAAAATACACTTAAGTTTTAAAATGTTTTTATTTTAATTTATTACAAATACAATGTAAAATACTTGGAAATAATGATGAATTATATTTTTGATAATTAAACAATAGAGCAAAGTATCTTAATCGCAGTATAAAAATAAATATTCAATATATAAATATTTACAATTAATTTCGTGTCATTTACTGGCAACACTACAAGAAAAATGTCTGCCGCCGCTTGCGCACCATTTATCTTGTAATTTCGGTTTATTTTCGATAAATAAACTAGTTTTGATTTCTCTTGCATTAAAAACGTTGAGTCGAGCACCCTGTTCCTCCGTTGTAGTGTTTTGGTGAAATCAAGTGTTATTTTGTGATATATAGATTCAAGCTGTGAGAAAGTGACTCTTACATTGTTTATGTTGTTTTACAATATGAGTTCTATTCACAAATAAACCTTTTATAATAAAGTTATGTACATGTTTTATTGAACTCTCTACAACAATAATATAATAATAAATAATACCTACACACCACCAATTTTAAATTGCCCGCGCTAATACAAACATGACATTTAGTTTTGTGCGGGCTGCAAATAGATGGCGCTAGACGCTAAGGAAAATTTTCCTCACAAATTTTGTATGAAGTTGTCATTCTTCTCTCTGAGTATAAGTGTTCTGTGACTATAATCGTCTTCTTGAATTATCATATGACTAAAATGATAATCAAGGTAAGAAGCTCAGCAACGTCGGCAAAATTCATCAGTGATCTCCAATTTACTTGCTATGACCATGAGTAATTAAACACCAGAGTACAGAAACATAAGCCTGAAAATACCAATTAAAATTAAATCAATAATCTTTCTTTCCGTTTTTATTCAATTACTTTTAACATAAAAGGTGGCTAGGAATCATACGGTCCATATTATATTAAAAGCGGGTACCGTAGCTATCATCTGACTGGCAATGTAAATGTGTCAATGTCACCAATGCGTTGTGCGTTGATATAAATAAAGGAGTCAAAGATAACTATCTTTGATTTCTTTCTTCCTAAAAGGATAACGAATGGAAGAGATGGCGCTAGAGCTTTCAAGCTTATTTACCAGGTGAAACGCAATAACTATATTATTACTTACTAAAAATGCAATTATAGTCGATGTGCAGACGCGCTCATAGCCCGTTGCACTCACTGATCGGTAAACGATTAGCGAGGTTAAACAAAGTTGGGTGCGGTCAGTCTATAGATGGGTGACCGCTTAGTGGGTATTTCATCTGAGCATCTCCGTGCTTCGGAGGATACGTAAAATGTCGGTCCCGGTGGTTGCCAAATTGACAGCAGTCGTTAAGCCATGTCAGAGGCCTACGGGCGGCTTGAACAACTTTTGACAACAGGTTGGCCACTAACCACACGAAAAGAAAGAAGAAAGAGAACTTACTAAAAATGACGCTGGTGTACTTCGAGAAGTTGGTACATCTTAAGACGAGCTGCCGGACTCGTACTGTGCTTTAGTTATAGGCAGCATGATGACGTCAGTCAAAAATTTATAGACTAATATCTCACAGATTCCGGGGTAACGCAGGGTTCACTACTTGAGTCTTTGTTATTTCCTTGGTGATCTTTAATTGGATCGACATGGTGAAGATTACAATAAAATCTGAAATAAAGGTTGTGTCAGTAGAGAGAATTTTACCTGTCAGCTTAATCATATCCAGATGTACCTAATGATAATTGCCGGCGTTTGTACGCCGAAGGACGAATTAATCAGCAATGTAATTCTTATTTCTGCAAATATATACATATAATTAATTAATCTATTGTAATTCTATTTACAGCATGCTGAAGCCCAGCAGTCAGAATTGAAATTTGTATGATAACATACACACTTCCTATGAGAACAATTAAGAAGATATTTAACAGGTATGATTGGTACACATAATTAAAATATATTTTCTTTAAGTTATCTCAGATGTACTTTTATTGGTAGTTGTACTGTACGTCTAACCTGAGACGTGCAGCGTAACAAGGTTTCTAGCTTTAACAAAATATAATTTTGGTAAGTTGTTGCACATAAAAATTTAACTATCATATCTACTGCATACAGAGATTGTCCGGGCTTATTTTAATTATACTTATTAACTATTTATATATCCCAATCCTAACTAATATTATAAATGCAAATGTGAGTCTGTTTGATTGTTACGCTTTCACGCCTTAACTACTCAACCGATCATCATGTATTTTCGCATGTTGACCCTAACAACATGCGAAAATACATGATGATCGGTTGAGTAGTTAAGGCGTGAAAGCGTAACAATCAAACAGACTCACATTTGCATTTATAATATTAGTTAGGATTGGGATATATAAATAGTTAATAAGTATAATTAAAATAAGCCCGGACAATCTCTGTATGCAGTAGATATGATAGTTAAATTTTTATGTGCAACAACTTACCAAAATTATATTTTGTTAAAGCTAGAAACCTTGTTACGCTGCACGTCTCAGGTTAGACGTACAGTACAACTACCAATAAAAGTACATCGTAGTTATATACCGAATAGGATA
Organism: Catocala fraxini; assembly: GCA_930367265.1. Lineage (NCBI taxonomy): Eukaryota > Metazoa > Arthropoda > Insecta > Lepidoptera > Erebidae > Catocala > Catocala fraxini. Next base: position 5,138,637 of record OV884035.1, read on the forward strand.
TAGGGTACATCTAGGAAAAAGTACTGTTTCTAACCTAACCCAAAATTATTTACACGAGAGAAGCCGCGGGCAAAATCTGGTATTTAATAAATTATATTAAAACTGTTTATATTTACATCTTGCCCATTCGGCTACTTTTTAACACCTATTTAGTGAAGTACCCTTTGTACCAAGTTGTATAGTCTACATTTTTGTTTCAGATATAAAATGGCTTTGGAGCTTAAAAGCTGTTGCTTCACTATTGACCTAAGAACTGGTTCGCTCATCATCGGTTGTTTATGTTTGGTAAGAAGGATATGTAACATATATTTTTTTACACGCGATGGGAATAATTATGCATTTGTGCTTAAACAAATCTAAAAAAAAAGTAGAAATGTTGCACTAAGGTTATTCTAAGCCCAGTCCAATTAATGAAAATCTGATGAGCTAAGCTATTGCTCGAGTTTTTATATTACTCATTTCGTATGTTCTATCATTGCAAAAATCAGCGCACGTCTTAATATTGTTAAATATTATCATGAAGCTTTCTAAGCGTCCTGTTTCTGTCATAAATAGTTGATTTAAATACCATATTATGAAAGGAAAATTCACTTACATATGACACAAGAAGCAAGAGTGAAGATGGGATATAATGTAATAAATATAGGTAGAGATCTACCTAATAGTACATTATCTTCTGCAAAAGTAAAATTTAAAAATAATTTATTTATGTTGAGCTATCACTGCTCAGTGGGGAGACCATCAGACTGCAATGCAGAGGGTCTCGGATTCGAACCCACGCCACGCACCTCTGACTTCCGAAAGATATATGACTTTTCGAAATTATGTGCGTATTGATCGACAATTATTGCCTGCTCCGTGCCTCGGAGAGCACGTTAAGCCGTGGTCCCGGCTGCCATGAGCATCTATGGCAGTCGTTATTGGGAGAGCGTCGACACAAAAGATCCCACTGGGTCGAAGTGTCACCGGTCTGCACTGACTGGCTCCCACATAAGATACATACATACATACATATGTAGGTAAAGTAACGCTTATGAACGTCAAAGATTACCAGTTAGAGAGTTTGCTTAATATACATTTATGTTATTTGTTAAGTTCAGGCAAAGACTAACTACTAAGACAGCAATGCAGAGGGTTCGAACCCACGCCACGCACCTCTGACTTTCGGAAGTTATATGACTTTTCGAAATTATGTGCGTATTCATTGACAATTATCGCCTGCTCCGTGCCTCGGAGAGCACGTTAAACTGTGGTCCCGGCTGCCATGAACATCTATGGCAGTCGTTATTGGGAATTCAGTCCCCTATAATATCCTGACACTAGTCTAGCCTTAGGATATCGTTGGCATTTGCGGAGGTCAGTTGGCAGCTGCTCCGTGTAAAAACTGATATCCAGTCCAATCCGGTTAGATCAGAAAAGTCGACCCCAAGTGACTTGGGAATAATAAAGGCTAGGGAGAAGAAGATGAGCTAAGTTCAGGCAATAGGTTCATTTTAAAGAAGGTCTTTTAACTGGTAAAGTGGCAGTGCCTTGGTGTTTGCTTTTTATTACTTCACCGTTGAACTGTCGTAGGTTTAGTGTGTACGTATTGATTTCAAATGAATTTTATTAAATAATGTTATATTATTTGTTCACAGGTCGCAAATATGACTGTAATAATCGCTATACTTTTAGGATTTGCATTCTGTGCAATCTACATTATTGTTGTCAACTACACAGACCTCATACCTGAAGGTATAGATAAAGAAATGCAGAGATTTATGAATACCTGTTTTACCATTCTGCCCATCGTTTTGGCTATCTTTATAATGAACATGATCTATACCAGCATATTGCTCATCGGTGTGCAAAAGGTAAGAATCTTAACTCAATATTATAAATGCTATTGTGAGTTTGTTTGTTTGTTTGTTTGTTAGCTTGCAAACTTTAACTACTTGACCGATCATCATGATATTTCGCAAACACATTGTCAGCAGTACAGAAAAGGACATATAGTATCTTTCATTCAGAAAGAAGTACTGATGCTGATAAATAAATGTATAGAAATTTAAGAGGACACACTGAAAAAATGCACTAACTTTCATCGAATAGTATAGGACTATGAGAAGACCAATTAATCTAGAATTTTGATATAGGTAAATTGATGTCTTTAACTAGAATTTCCTAGCTCAAAAACACGATATTGCGATTTTGGCTCGATCATAATTATTTTCGAAAACACCTCTGAAAAATTACTATTTTTGAAATTACAAGGAAGTTACACTATCATTATGCTTAGAAATTACTCAAATATATTCGTAACATCAATATTACGTATTGCTAGCTCATTATTTCCATAACTAAAACCAATCATTTTTGAATAATATTTTAAGGTTTTTTAACAATTTCTTAGCGTTCTCGATCATTGCGGGCGCATCGCAATTTTAGACCTTATGACCGCTATTTAAGGATTGATACACTATGATTGTCATTGGGGCGGATATGGGCGGAGCTATTCTAAACGATAATTTTCGCGGTGTCCCCTTAATGGCAAAATTTACATTAACACGAGTGAAAACGCGGGCAAACACTAGTATAGTTTAACTATTCATTGTTACTTTGGTTCAATGGCATAAGGTCTTCTAAAACTGTCAATTGTAAAATACTTGCCCCTTTTTCCTTGCCCTCGGCTTTCTTTTTGAAGTTTTCCCTATTGCAATTTAGATCTAACGCCTTTTATAGGTATTCAGTTTACCACGTCTTCATCGTGTCTATCCATCGACCACTCTAATGTGCAAACTTATATTAATTACGTCATGAACAAGACAGTTATATTTAACATATGATACTCATTATATATGTATATATATATAAAATTTATATATTCCAGAAAAAGCGAGGGCACTTAAAGGCCTATCTCACTTTTGCTCCAATCTTCATCCTGATCTGTCTCGCTGCTTACGTCTATAGAATTGTCAGCGCTGCTACAACTGATGAACATATTACCTTCATGATCATTATACGTATGTATTACAAATATACTTTATTGCTATAGAGTGTAAATAGAAGGTGTGGTCATATTTTAAGGGTCATAAAACTCATGAAGTATTGGTGAAAACTATTTCTTAAAATATATTTGATGAAAGATCCATAAATGATTTTGTAGCAATCACTTGCTAAAAAATATTGTGCTTTTACGATTTACTTAACGACGTTTATATTATTTGATCGTTAGTATTAGTTTTTAACCCCGATTTCTAAAAGGAAGTTCAACACAAACATTAGTTAGCTGACTGCCAAAGCAGCGATAACTCGGTGGGGAGACCAACAGACTGCAATGCAGAGGGTCTCGGGTTCGAACCCACGTCGCGCACCTCTGACTTTCGGAAGTTATATGACTTTTCGAAATTATGTGCGTATTGATTGACAATTATCGCCTGCTCCGTGCCTCGGAGAGCACGTTAAGCCGTCGGTCCCGGCTGCCATGAACATCTATGGCAGTCGTTATTGGGAGAGTATCAACACAAAAGATCCCACTGGGTCGAAGTGTCGCCGGTCTGCACTGACTGGCCTCCACATAAGATACATAGATACATACAAACTGACGGCCAAACGTATGTCAACTGCTTGCATTAGCTGAATGAATTAGAAACAGCCAATTACACTGCTTGACATCAGTTTGATTTTGGCACAGTCGTTGATTAGGCTTTTAGAAACCAGGTGATAGACTAGGAATAACTATTTATAGATCACATAATTTTGGGCCCGTGTGGCCCCACTGCACTTGGCCCTTAGTCTGTGATAGGGTTGCCATTGCGCCATTCATACATTTATGATAATTTATAGACTCTCAGTAATATTAATATCGACGATGTATTTCTTTTCAGTGATTTCAATCTACTTTTTGCTGGTCGTTCGAAGCCACTACTTGAAGATGGATGACCCTAACAAGAGTCCAGGCGTTCACAATGTTGTTTAAGACTGTTGACTGTAATTCCTAGATATCATATACGAAAATAAAATAACAAATTCCCAGTAGCTAAGAAACTCGGAGTTAAGAAGTTGGCAGTGTTACACACCCTGTGTCTTGGAATGCACGTAAACTTTTTGTTCTTTTGCCTGATCTCTCTCCGGTCGTGTCAGATGTATGAACACACTCATGAGCACTATACAAAGTGGCGCAAAACTTATCACATTAAATGATATACCGCCTTAAGCTGGTTGATATAAGACGATTAACATAAACAAAAAACCTATTCTCGCAGAAATTAAGAAACGATTTTATTGAATAAAAAAATAAAATAAAATTAGACACAAATTAGAACACCATTGTATTATTTCTTTTCGTCACAAGATTATGGACCTTACTTCTTTTGTTTTTTTTTGTTCGTTTTGTTTTAATATCGCTGCTTGAGGTCTTTGACATTTATTTCTGCATTACACATGATGTTCTAAATTATGAAAACAAAAAAAATGTCCTGTGGCTAAACTACTGAATACATTTGGTTCATAATTTATAAATCATCAAAGAGTACCATGTAGTATATGTGGTATCAATTAATGTGATGTATCAAAAAATGATCACTAGGAATAATTCCTGTGCCACGGGGAACTTTACAAACATTCGAACAACGGACATAGAGAATACCCAGACTTCGAACAACCGTTTCTGGATCACTCAAAGTTTTGTCCCGTATGGGATTCGAACCTACAATACTCAGCGCAGTCATTCAGTCACTGACAGTAATTTGAAATCATAGTTAGTGAAATTTGGGTGTGTACAAACCACATCCCTTTACAGCCTTCTCAACATCTACAGTACATCTGAACATTAATTTTAGTTCTAACCTTGAAATACCACTGATATTATACACGCGAATAAATCCGACTGTTATGAACCGAATGGAATTTCGAACATTTGATACTGCATTCTAAATTGGCGAAGATTTTCAAGTACTCAATACATGGCAATCAAGTCAAAACCAAGGTCATAAATCATGTATAACATTTTAAAACAAGTGAGGATCGGCAATGAATTTCCGTAAACCTTAGAATTCGAAAAAATGGTTCAAGTAATATGCAAAGGTCACGTGATACCGAGTGACCTTGAGGTCAGAGGTCATAGTCAGTTTATATATAATATCGACTATGCTGAGTCGAATGGCTTTGACCGCGAGTCTCTAGCTCTTACGGTTCTCGAGTTGAAAGTTGTATAACAGACGGACGGACGGACAAAGCTATTGTATAAGAGTTTTTCGAACTCTAAAATAGTTGCTTTATCAAAGATCTGTGCCGACTTTTACCTCTTTGATTAGTTTAGATGTTTAAGTAAGTAACTAGCGTCGGTCACATGGAAACGCAAACCAGGATAAAAAGTATTTGATGTTTCATGCCTGGATCTATATCGGTGTGCCAAGTTTTGGTTCGGGTAAGGATGGCATTGAAAATTATAATTTTAGCTTTGTCAATGAAAATTACAGTAAGCCTGCAGATATAAGCGCGAAGCTGTGATTGGACCAACTACGCATTTAATTTGCTACATGTAAATAAAATATTCTAATTATAAGTTATAGGTATATTTTAAATAAAAATATGACTGTTATTATTTTATTAATTTCCTTTTATATGGGTATAATGAATAATTAGATCGCCATATTTCTGATGAGAACCAAACACGGAATAATCAAACTGTTTTGCCTTTGTTCCCGTTAGGTAACACCAGTTTGTGTCACACTGTTACTCAATTGGAAAAATATTCCCGAAAAGTAACACTGTCAATAATTGCAACGTTTTTTTTTCTCAATAATTTACACTATAATTTTTGTATGTAACAGGGTTACATATCCGGACGAAATATCCCAAAAAGTTCCAGAACTTTATTGTTTAGGTAAAAATTAAATAAAATCATTCTAATCCAAAATCAACATCTTTTAATAAACTTGTTTATGGGTTAGGCGAATTCTACACTATTCCTCAGTTCTATGGTAGAACTAATGGGATTTGGACGGAGCCCCGCTTCGCGGGGCTCCTATTTCTGGGTGGGTGTACAAAAGTGAACCTAACACAACCTACCGCTTCCGAGTCGGAATCGTACGGATGGACAAAAGCTTTTAATAAAGAATATTTTATTTTGCATAATTTATTTCATTGTCGTTGTGCAAAATAACTAATATCGTAATTATCTGGCTAATCACAATATTAGTTAGTCGTTACATTTTGTTGAAGGCGTATTTCATCAATGATTTTATTACAAAGAGGTGTTACTTAACGAGAATACAAGATTCTGTTATGTTACAGTGTTACCTATAGGGAAAAAAACGTTGCAATAAATTACAGTGTTACTTTTCGGGAATATTTTTCCAATTGAGTAACAGTGTGACACAAACTGGTGTTACGCAACGGGAACATGCGCTGTTTTGTAGTAAGTAACGCTGGGGCCATGGGTCCAAGTGCTAGGTCTGTTTTTAGAGACCTAGCTAAGCGGCTGATTGACGCCTCGCGTCCAGAAGGCACGTATTTTATTTGCGCAAAGAGTAAGCATTGCCATTCAACGTGGCAATGTTGCCAGTCTTCTGGGCACGATGCCAATTGACAGCGGAGGTATGTATATTATGACGCGTTTTTTGTTCTTTTTCTCTTTAGGTTAACTTTGTTTAGTTATGTTGATTTATTCTAAAAATAATTGAATATGATTTGAATCGAGGTCAGAACAACATATTCTTGGTCGAGTTTCTTTTAGTTGATTCGAAAAAAGGTAAGTATTACGTGCCATAAAAAAGATTTAAATGCAAGACAGTTATGCTAAAAAATAGGTCGCCATGTCACAAAATTAACTCTCACGTTAAGAAGTATTTCAATTTGCCTTTGCGCCAAAATATGAATTTCCTTCAGCCTCGGTGCGATTAAAATTTCTGGTGCTAATATCAATTTACTGAATCGATCCAGTTTTACAGATACACCTAACAATGTTTGCCTTAACCTACAGAATTGATTCTTCGATTTATCATCATCATCTCAGCTCAAAAACGTCCACTGTTGGACATAGGCCTCCCTACGGTGTTCCACACAAACCAGTCTTGGGTCACCTGCACCAGACTGCTTCCTGCAACCTTCTTCGATTATTAATTCTTAAAACAAAGTAACAATTATAATCATCAAGTTAAGAAGTAAAGATTAATTAGGGTAGACATTTAATCAACTTAAAAAATCAAATAAAACAAAGTAAAATTCAAGTGTTAAAATAATATATTGTACCAATGATATACTATAGCTATGTAGGTCTCATATTACCTTATTTAGTTCACAAGTAGAAGAGAACTGATATATAACTCAATGCCCAGCCAAGCCTTGGGCACATAGCCTAGAGAGATCGCGATTGAATAATTTTACCCTTACCATAACCATACAATACCACACATAACACTCGTGCGTTACCGATCTAAGGAAAGGATTAAGGGAGGGAGGTAGGTACGTGAGCCTTTAGTGCTCTTACCAATCGGTCGAAATGCAGTCCCCTGGTTACTTCTCTGACATCAGTCGCCTGTAAGATGGCGCGGCGGCGGTAACATTTCACAGTTCTATTTAAGTATTTTGTAAGTTGTTATAAAATCTTAATGACTATGTAACATCATAAATGCCTTGAATCGTATGTATAGACATGTTTATGTAAATAAATCTTAACTTAATATCTTGATTCATCTAAGTGCATTCTGGCTTATCTTATGTTAGGCACCATTTAGAACGGCTGGTTCATTATCCATTTTTAGGTAATACAAATTTACCTCATTTTATCTTATCTTATTGCATCTTAATCTTATCATATCATCTTGTCTCTACTTATCTTAGGATATTTTAGGCATTGCTTAGAATGGCACCCGGGTCTTCTTTTTCCATCATTACGTAATGACTTCTGATGACCAGTATATAGTATAATTGTAGCACTATAACATAAAAAGTTGAATAATCAGTTATACATATTTAGTCATTTCTCGTAGCGTCGGTCCTGGAGCATAAGGCTTTCGGCTAATGGATCTGGATAAATCTATCTTAGGATAGATTCCCGGATCAATTAAAATGTTACTTGGTTTTGACTCGTAAGATTTAAAATCATTCTTCTCTCTTAGCCTTTATTATTCCCAAGTCACTTGGGGTCGGCTTTTCTAGTCTAACCGGATTTGACTGGATATCAGTTTTTACACGGAGCGGCTGCCACCTGACCTCCGCAACCCGAAGGCTAACGATACCCTAAGGCTAGACCAGTGTCAGGATATTAGAGGGTACTGACTTTCCCAATAACGACTGCCATAGATGTTCATGGCAGCCGGGACCGATGGCTTAACGTGCTCTCCGAGGCACGGAGCAGGCGATCATTGTCAATCAATACGCACATAATTTCGAAAGGTCATATAACTTCCGAAAGTCAGAGGTGCGCGACGTGGGTTCGAACTCGAGACCCTCTGCATTGCAGTCTGTTGGTCTCCCCACTGAGCTATCGGAGGTTTTTTTTTTTTAGATTCTGATAGATCTACATTTAAAATCATTATGAGTTCAAAAGTTTCAAAAGTTTGAGTACATACCACATCCCTGTCTAGCCTTCTCAACTATTGTACGTACATCTGAACATTAATTTTAGTTCTAAACTTAAAATTCCACTGATATTGTAAACGCGAATAATTCCGACTGTTAAGAACCGAATGGCCCAATTTGGAACATTTGATACTGCATTCTAAATTACCGAACATTTTAAGTACTCAATACATGGCAATCAAGTCAAAACCAAGGTCATAAATCATGTATAACAATTTAAAACAAGTGAGAATGGACAATGAATTGCCCTAAATCTTAGAGTTCGAAAAAATGGTTCAAGTAATATGCAAAGGTCACGTGGTATCACGTGACCTTTGCATGGTCAAAGGTCATAGTCATTTCGAAGTATCTCGACTATGCTGAGTCGAATGGCGTTGACCGCGAGTATCTAGCTCTTACGGTTCTTGAGTTGAAAGTTGTATAACAGACGGACGGATGGACGGAGAAAGCTGTTGTAAAAGTGTTTTTTCGAACTCTAAAATATATAATAATTTCAGACTGCACTGATGGCGGAGAGGTTAAAGTAGTCGCCTCGCTACTGCCTCTGCATCGGGTGTTGTGGGCTCGATCGCAAAACAGGACAAAAACTTGTGTGATCCACAAATAGTTGTTTTGAGTCTGGTTGTTCTTTTTGTCCATTGTTGGAACGTGTGCAGGAGTAATAGTTTATAAAAAACAGTGATTAGATACTTACGTGGACTCATTGTAAATTTGAAAATTGTCAGCATTGGCGCATTTATGACGATGTTGTATATCAGTATTATACAAGTAACCACAAGTAGAAATACTAGGAATGCGATATTATATTTGACATATTTAGCTCTGTTCTGTAATTGAAATAAATACAATATTATTAGGCATTTTACGTGAACTTAAATAAGATGATTACGACGTCACAGCTAAATCTTCATTTAGGCGCAAGCCACTCAGAAATGGTATCTGGCTCTGGCATAGTGTAAGTGTAGTATGTGGTGTAAGTGTAGTATATTTTATTCGATATTAGAAAGGGATATCAAAATCGCTTTAGATCTATGATGCCACTTTGAGAAACCTGGGCGTACATCGCGGCTAAATGTGTAATACATATTTCTGCGCTGAATTGGGCAGAGGTAAAGTAAGTAAAGTATAGCGCCGATTTCAAGGGGATCAATGCCTGGATATCTATATATATATAAATATATGGGTTTATTTGTTTGTTCGTCGCTTTTACGCCTTAACTACGCAAGCGATCATCATGAAATTTCGCGTATACGTTGTCACTTGTCAGGTTGTACAGAAAAGGATATAGGGTACCTTTCATCCAGAAAAAAGTATTGCTTTCGAGAAATAGAAATTTAGTGACAAAATCTCGCTGAACGCGAGCGAAGACGCAGGAAAATTCTAGTATCTTTCTTATATAACTGAAAAATCAATGCCACTGGCAATACCTTCAATTAGCTCGAAAGCCCGGCTTGTCTTACTAAAATGTTGGATCCAGAATTTATAATTAGTATGTTACCAATATCGTATTGTATACTGTGAAGAAGTACTTTCAATCTTCAGGAGATCTAAGTCAAATAACCTTGAGTACTAATTAGGCATGAATGTAATTGTTTAGAGCATCAAATACTGCTGACAGAAGAGGTGACTCTATGCTGCCAGTAACAGCTGCAATATTTGCTATGTTATTAATTGTACAACTGAAAATGCAACAAATTTGTAACAGTATATTATTAATGAAAAATTACTTATGTTATCGGCGATCATTAGATCAAGTGGCACATTAGAAGAATCAAAGCGTCTTACCTGATGTAGTCCAACGAGTAAAAATATGTCAAAGATCAGGCACATGAAATAAGTTACGGCAATTGAAACGATAACGTACATCGCTTGTGTTTTATCTAAAGGTAATGCGAAACCGATGCCATCACATACCACTTTCAGATCAATAAACATTAATAAATATATTAGAATAATTGAGACCTGGAACAAAAAATCGTTATATAGTACTAAGCTAGTGTATGCGTCTGCTGTGTATAAGGGCTTGATTTCGAAATCTGGATTAAGCCAACAAAAACGTATTGGATTTTCCTGCTGAAAACTCTTAATTGCAGCTCAGAGTTAGGCAGTTGGTGATTTTACACGCCAACATTCTTTATAAAGCACGTAAAGCTGTAGGTCTTGCGCCTTATCTCTGTCCGGTCGTGTTGCGTTACCTTCCCACCGGATCATGAAAGTTAGGAAACAGAAAGATAAATTTTTGTTTGCGCACACATTTGTGCACTATAAATCTTCTGCGCAGATGGTCAGCCAGTCAATATTAGCCGCCGTAACCGACATTCGGTCTGAAGGTACTGAGTACGCACTAGAAAAATCAACTTATCCAGATTATTTGGAACACGCAATAGAGTTCACACTCTCTAAAAAGTAAGTATCCAAAATATGTCTTCAATAGTAAGTCAATACTTTGTACCATCATAATAGTGCAGATCATGATTTCATTCGAGTGATATTCGAATACAATTGTGCACAAAGCAATACGTATTCTGCATGTCAAGACCACAGCGTACTCACATGTGTTTAAAATAGGGTAGTTGCTTATTTTGCACATTATTTTACACATAAAAGCAAAAAGTAACCAAAAGAAATCTTATTGTGCAAACCATATCAAAATTGGTTTCAAAATAACGGAGTAATTAATATTGTAAATTTGGGTAAAAAAGTGCAATTGGGATATCTCCTTCAGACATGGTCGGTGCATTTAAACAGTGGTTACGTGTTACCTACAGTTTGTATCGCGCCTCCTTTCTCTGGCATTTGACAATTGCCTCTACTAACACATATAAACACTTGTCTTATTCATTTTTGAAGTAAATTTTAAATTCTTTGTATTTTAGATCTTAGTAATTGTAACTGTTGTCACGCGGACCGGTTGCGCCTCAGCGGCTGCGCGCGCGTCCGAGTGGGAGCGCCCCTTTCTCCTCTAGCAGCGGCATATAAAAGCACGGTCACGTCTGGATCACGGCTCGCGAAGCACACAAAGTCGTCCGCGGTTTTGCCCTTGCCGCAAAGGTCGGAATACGCGTCGCGTTAACGTTAACCCCGTGGATCACCCTAAGGTGAGATCTAAATCCACGTTGCCGACAACACCCCAAGCCGAGGTCCGCCTTTGGCGGTTAACGTTGTCTAGTTTACTTTATAACGGATTGGGAGCCCTCTGCGCTCACCCACAGTCCGCGTAAAGTTGTAGAGGCCATCTGAGGCTAACAACTAAGACACACAAAAAAAAAGGATCCGTACTCTTCTGCCGGCCGCCGTTTCAAAGTTAAGTAGTCCACTGAGTTACTGTCGGACCTCATAACCAAGCCTTAACGTGAACCACGCCCTGTTACCTTTTGTATACTAAATAATTCGTGTAATTGCTTACTATAGTGTTTACCTTGCCAATTTTGTAAAAACGCATCAAAGATCTTCTAACTGCGAAGTAAAATTATTAACAAGGACGGCAATTTAAAAATATTAGTATTGCAGGTTATGATACGACTGCCGGGCTGCCGTGTAGTTAACGAAGATGAGTTATTAGAATCTTGGCAAAGGAGTTGAGACAGTGTTTCACCTCAACAGTTTGGTCTAGTTAATAAGGAAGAACTGAAGCTTGATTGTGATGAGGTTATTGAACTAAAGAAAAGTAATGGAACACGTTAATTTCGATTTTTAAATAAATTACTGTCCGAATTTATTTTTTTCATTTTTCGCATATAGGTTATTTATCAAATATACATTTGACCCTAACGTATGACCAGATATTTCTGTGATACGATGTATATTTCTTACCAGGCGTAAATACGCGATGATCAGGGAACCCGTTCTTAGTTCCACACAAAAGCAACAGGTGTTGAGGTGTTGGTGTGTAGCAAAAGTCATTTTTGTACTGAAACAAACAGAATAAAATAACATTAGTACAAAGGACAGTTTATTAATCTTAATTGCTATTATAAATGCGATTGTGATATTTTTTATTTGTTCTTTCGCGCCTTAAATCGAAATACTAGACCTGTCATCATGAAATTTCGCATAGAAGTTTTCGCAAACAAGGGTACAGAATAGAATATAGGGAACATAGTTGGATACCTACCCTATATCCTATTCTGTACCTCAATGGATGAAAAGTTTCGACTCAATTTAAAACGACGTATTTTTACTGAGAATTCTTGCAAGACAAATCCATAGAACTTTGTCCTATTACAGACCATTATTTAAACTAGTATGTTGCCCTACTGAGGTATAGAACCTAAGAGATCAGGCGCAGCAGCCGCATTCATAACCACCGCGCCATCGAGGCACTTCTAAAATTACTTATTCAAGAAAATCAACGTCAAACAGTAACTATAAGTAGCACTCCTTCACCGATAATTTATGATCCTAACATACACACACCTTACATGTACTCCAACTTTCGTACGATGTACATAATTACATTATGACGTCATTTTATTGTGTCTGGAGTGAATCACCTAAAGAGGGGTGGCTTCCGACATTGACCTTCGATCAATAAAGTGCAATGCTTGCTTACATATATGTTGTAATAAAAACTGGTGTTCACCCAGTGGTTGAAATTCGACCATAATCATAATTGAAAATTTGACAAGAACATAATTGCATAAATATACATGTTAAAATTTTTCTTATTAATTCATTTTTTTATTTATTGCTTCCTGCTATTTAATCCATGTAGGCTGATGGTGCGCTAGGGGAATAGAATATAAATACTCTTATTTTTATTGATAGCGCTTGACGTGGGTGCGCTATGTGGAATATTATTGCTACGATTCGAATTAGCGCGCTTCGAATTAGTGTGCTTCAAATTGGTGCACTTTAATTTGACACGATTTAAATTGGTGCACTTAATGGAATGCCTCAGGACAAGCCATACTTGTAACTTTGAGACGATTCGGTTCATGCCTCACATGTACAATAGGTATCAGTCGTAGCTTAAGTTTAAAATGAGAATTTGACCGCCTCTGTCGCTATCGTTTTGGTCAATGAATTAGACTGGTTTACCAAGACGGGCCAATAATAAATTATTGGGTTTTCCAGTCAACAAATTCTTAATAGCTGCCCGGAAATATACGAAGATGACGTACCATCGCGCTTCGGAAAGCACGTAAGGTTATCCTGCGCTTAATTTCGCTCTGGTCGTGTCGGATCATTGTCCTACCGGGCTATGAATGTGAGGAAATAGAGAGTGCACTATGTCTATGTTCATACTATAATATCTCTTGTCCAAAGGATTAGTCTTCTTTAAGTTTGGTCGCCGGACCCAAATATCATAATTATTTAAAAATAATGTTCGACTTGGTATAAATACTACAGTAGAGAAGTTGTTCAAAAATAATCTTTGTTGTATGACATCAAAGTGTTAAATGGTTTTACACTTTGATGTCATACATAAATTCTGCTAAAATGTAACATGAACTTTATTTTGATTGAGTAAATAAATTTATTATTATTAAATTCTTGGAATATAAAGGATTATTTTAATGTAAAATATCAATAATAGTAATTTACATTATTTATTGTCTAACATTTACGCAAATATTACACATTAGAATTAAACAAGATACTTTATGCAAATTTTGTTACGAATTATTTTCATTACATACAAATTTTAAGTAATATGTTTATAAATTAAACTGTTTATATTCACACACTTCTTAGCAGTTATAACTGCAGGCTGCTAAAAAGCAATGAGGATTGAATCTTTACTATTGACCCAGTGACTGCAGGGAATAGTAAAGTTTCAATCCCTAATAATGTCTTTTGTAGTTGCTTACAAGAACACTGATAGAACAGATGCATTCCACATCCACAGCCACGAAGATCTCTTTTGAGTCGCCTTTATTTTTATCTTATGATCTTTTCTACTATTAACCGGTCGTATTCCGCCGGCTCGCATACCAACCGGCAGATTTGTACGGCTATTCGTAGCCAATAGGCAATCAGTTTTGATCGGTAAGGTTGGTAATATACGGTTTTAAGCGAAGGCGGCGCGCGGCGCTTTGGCGCCAATTTGGTGGCTCGCATGCGAGCCACCGGCCTACGACGGGTACAAATCTGCCGGCTGGTATGCGAGCCGGCGGAATACGACCGGTTAAAGAATAATCTTACTAGTCTTAGTCAAAAGTACTTTTGTTTCTATAACATTACTATAACCTCAAAACGTTAAAATCGCTATTTTCCTCATAGAACTCACTTTCTCAAAACATAGCAACAGCCGGGAACGAAAAGGCGTATCTATACCAACTATATGCGTTCTCTCGCACTTAATATTCGTGTACCACCTTTATATATAACTGACACTATATCGCCATATTGAATGACTTTAATAATTAAATATACTCACGTTATAGTTACACTTAGAATCAATAAACACAACAGATACTTTGTTTAAACTATTTGTAGTAAACTTTTCAGTTGATTAAAACAGACTGCTTGTTGTACATGCATGCAAGTGACTGAATTCAGCCCTGCCTTGCCAGACTGCACTTGCAAAAATCAGGGTTGCCAATGCCAATAACGTAATTCTCCAAAAATCAAAAAAAAATTCCCAAATTTGGGAACAAAAATCTGCTGATTCCCCACAAACTCCCCTCAATGTAATTTTAAACAATAAAATCCGTTTTAACTATTTTTATTATTGTTTTACGTTTTGTACCGTTATACTTTTACATATTACATATTTGTTGCAAGCATTTTGCTCAAAGGGTTGAACGTGACACTGCCGCCCAATTTTTTATTCCCGTCTCTTGTTGCTATCTTTTTAAAGTTGATCTAAGCTTGCTACTTCGTTTCCTTTTTTCTTTATTACATATACATAAGGTATATTATTATGTTACTATAGTAACGAAGAATTGTACGACGTCAGACGAACAATGCCGAAATACTATGAACACGATTCGGCTGCGTTTGTCAAATGCATCCATGCATGTAGTGTAGTATATAGTAGTGTATAGTATGCGTGTAGTGTTTTTCCATTAATTTAATGTATTTCTAATGCATATTTTATAAAAATATTAGGATTCGCCCTCCTTCTCCATATAAACTTTAACTGTGCCAAGTTTCACATCGTAAGGAAACCTGCATGCCTTAGAGTATATAATGTTTTCTAAGATATGTGAAGTCTGCCAACCCGCACTGGCCCAGCGTGGTGGACTATAGCCTAACCCTTCTCACATTGAGAAGAGGCCCGTGCCCAGCAGTGGGACAGTTTAATACAGGGCTGACATTATTTTTATTTTTATTTATTATTTTATTATTATTATTATGAAAGATGTGCGTTGTCGGCTACCACCGTTCAACATATCCCTCACAGTTCTTGTTCAGGAAAATCTGCCACTCTTCTATACCATTTAGCTTTAGTGGAACAGGGCACATAGTTTTGAAGCATACTTTTACCCTCGCGGTGAAGTACCTAATCTCCTGGGCTTTGCTAGGATGCTAAGTTGTGAGTAAGAGCTATTATTTAGCACAGCATCCCAATCTCTTGAATCATCATTGCATGCCTCGAGTGTATACGTAGCTCGAATCTCGCGCTAGCATCCAGCAGAAATAAAATTTCAGTGGGTATTCTACAGTATTCTAAAATAAATTGGCCTATTTACTGGCTTTCGAAAGACTAATAATTTTTCAGAATAAGTTCTGTAGCCTATGATTGCTTATATTATTATATTAATACCAAGGCAATGTCAATCTTAAAAAAAAGGAATAAAAGGAAAGGAATGGAGTGGAAAAAATTATAGAAATAACAGCAATTTTAATGTCTTTTGTAGTCAGTAAATAGATAATTTGTGGTTTTGAATTTATTACGAAACTTTACTAAACCACTCCGCCCCATATAATAATTCGCAAGGCAATAAGCCCTAAGCGGTGCACTTTTTAATAATTTATTTAGCAATACATCCATATTATATATGGTATACTATAAAGGTGATTAAGTTCAAGAAGGTCTAGATCTTCATATTAAATAAAGCAATAGAAAAAAGTTGGGTATATCTTTGGAAATACTCAGATTAGTAGCGGCACAAAGTGCTTCTACATAGAGGGTTGTGCCTTAAATTAGGCTATATGATCGAGTTAAGCTTAGCTTTAAAACTAAGATACCAAACGCTAACGGTCTTATTCATATAAAATCCTGAATAAATTTAGTAGCTAAACATTTTAAAATGTTCAGTAAGTTGTAAAAATAATTATTTACAAGCTTTCTGTGAACCTCCATTATATAAAAATCAACTTTAGTCGGTAAGTTAGACCTATATCCATTTTATGATTTGATTTTCGGTTTGTGCCGCAGTCGTTCCTCATGTTACGTCCTATGTCCCAGACATAGAAAAACGCATTCATCCCAAAAATTGTTCCTTATAAGCCCCGAAATTAAAATAAATATAAATTTCTTTATGTAGCTCATTTCTATTTCGTCAAAACCACGTTCCTTTTCTGTCCCTGTGTTTTTGTATGGATTTTTTGTTGTACCGTCAACGAAAAATATTTTAAATACCTCATCAATGAGGTATTTAAAATATTTTTCTTTTTATACGGAATATATAATACTTTTTTTTTTATACGGAATAAACCTCAAGGTTTATTCCATATTCGACCCTCATGTTTCGTCCCGAATGTAAAAATACACATATGCCCCCAAAAAATTGCCTCATATGCCCCGAAATTTAGAAAAATGTTAATTTCTTAACGTAATTCCTATTTCGTCCCAAATTATGTTCCTTTTCTGACCCTTTTTTTTGTATAGCAGATTTTGATGTACCGTCAGCCGAAAAATATTTTAAATTTTGGGCTTATGATTGTATGACATCACGAGCTCGACATTAAAGAGATTTAAATAATTTTTAACATGTTTTGTTTTGCTAACCATATGCTCAAACATGTAGGACGAAAAAAGAATAATTAAAAAAGAGGGGCAAATGAGGAACATTTTGGAATGTGGGGACGTAATGTAGGGGCGAATGCGGATCAAACCCTCATTGATCTCTTGGCAAAACTTTAGGCTTATAATTGCATGACTTCTCGAGCCCGAAAACCAAAAGTTTTGAAATAACTTTAAACCATGCTTTGAAAGAAATAATTTAAAAAGAGGGGCGAATGAGGAATATTTTGCAATGTGGGGCGTAACGTAGTGGCAAATGCAGAACAAATCGCTTTTTTAATATATGAATAACATTAAAAGATCGAATCAAGGTATATAAAGAGATGAAAATCAAAACCATCATAATTATTAATGTAAAAACATATTTACGATAAATTATATTTTATTGCGTTGTATTTTTAAGTCATAACGAAGATTGCATAAGGTTGTATACTTGAATTATAACCATGTATAGCTCAGTCGGTAGAGCAAGGACACGGTTTGTCAAGGTTGCAAGTTAAAGTCCTATTTCATGATTTGTTTTTATACTCTGTTATAATTTACATCTCTTAAAAATTTACTCGACTTTTAGTGCAGCAACTTGAATTAAAATAGCTGTATGTGGATTGTATATTAACTACACATTTGCCTACTCCTTTGAGTCTAGGCTCTACATGCGTCTATGTCTCATACTACATGGCTTTACGCCCTTGCTTTGTATGACGTGACCACAAGTAATCTTATGTATAAAATTCTCGTGTCACAATGTTAGTTACCATACTCCTCCGAAACGGCTTGACCGATTTTTATGAAATTTTATATGCATATTTAGTAGGTCTGAGAATCGGCTACTATCTATTTTTCATACCCCTTAGTGATAAAGTAAACATAAAAAAAAGAAAAATTACTTTTGACAGAACGAAGTCTGTCCGGCAGCTAGTATTTATATAAATGGCAGCTATCTTAGTGTCAGATAATATGAAGCCAAGCTCACGGAAGCTTGGCTTGAGACTCCTCTACTTAATCTATTATTGAATTACTAGGTTTTGCCCTCGACTTCGCTCGGATAAATGTAGATAAGATTATGTAAGTAATAGTACTTTTTACTGGAGGAAAGGTATCTTATGTTCTTTTCTTATCCCCTGAAATATCATGATGATCGGTCGCGTAGTTAAGGGCATTACATTGCCAAATGACCTTGAAGATCTGGGCTTTGCAGTCCCGAGTAAGCGTCACGGGCGTAGCGGGACTGCGGGACTGCTTGGCGGGGACTTTTGTAAAGATTCGGGTTATTGTTGATTATTACAAAATTATAAAACAAATAAGTGAAAATAAACAATACACATTGTTAAATAAGATGGCTTAGGAGTTCAAGTGATCTTCAATCGATAAAGTGAAATATTTATAAGTTATAACACATACGCATAATTATAGTAAGCGAACAAACAACAGCCGAGCGATTCTTTAAAATTTCACTATCGAACTCACTTACGATGTTACAGTGATTAAGAGTCTTCTATAGTAATGTACGTACATGTTACATAATTATATCGAATCGGAATAATTTAAGTTTCATAGAAATCATTAATAGTTCAACGAACACTCTTACTTATAAAAATATCTCTAACTAATACCATGCTATATCTCAATTAAATAGCTGTCAATTCCTTCCCCTTTCGATCAACGGCTCGCCGCCGTTACTTAACTATTATTCAACTGAATCTCAACGTTGACTAGCGTTTATAGGTGAGTTTGATTAATCGCTAGGTAATATTTAACTATCTCGTCTTTTAAATAATTAAGAGTAGTAGAGTAGAATATACATACATAAGTAAGGCTGGAAGTGCTGAAGTCAGAACAATATTTGTGGATTACACATTTTAATCCTGTATAGAGATCGAACTCACATTACTCGCGATTGTGGCGGTGACACTTAAATCACTCAGCCATCGGTAGAATGAATCTGTCAAATGTCAATATATCTATAAGTAAGTAAGAACGTGGAACGAAAGTTGTATTACTATAAACAAAACGCGCTTTCGTACTGAATATTCCTGTCCTCGTAAACATTTATCTTTCTAATAATATGCAGCCAAAGTAATCAATTATAAAGTAACAATATATTGTTCTCACATATACGTAACATCCAGAACAAATAAATAACAGTTATTTTGTTTAAAACTAGAGGAAACTTTATTGGATTGTACTGGTCGTCTGCACTTCGCACATGTTTGCGAATGATTGCAGCCAAGCAACGCGGACGCTTGCTGTGAGTTCATTGCGAACTAACTGTGTTTCACAGATTTGCCCACTGTTGAGCGTTTATGTTGTGACGTCATATAGTTATCTATTGAAATCTTGTTGATATTATATATATAAAACTCTGTTATGTATTACTTGAAAATACTATTATACATTACTCAACATCTTTTGTTCTACCACTTTTCATAATTTATCATTTTGTTTTGATTCTATACAAATATAAAAAAAGTACTGAAAACTGAAGTTGGTTGCTCTAATTGTAAGACTAAGACTTCAGATGACACGCGGTCGCAAAGAAACCAGTGGCGTTATCAAGCAATAAATTGCGACGTGAGAAGCATTGTGCGGGTAGAGCACACTATTTATAAATTGTTAATATTTTGGAAAAATATTAAGTTTTGTATAAAGTGCTGGAACAAATGTTGTTAAGTATGATGTGAAGAAGATATCATTAAAAGTTTATTAGTATTATAATCTGTCCCACTGCTGGCCACGATACTTTCCAGTCTAGGAAGGATCAGGCCATGGTCAAATAACTTGGCCCATTGCGGATTAAGTAGATTTTACACATCTTTAAGAAAATTATGAAAAACTCTCAGACATGCAAAGTTGCTCACGAATTTTTTCATTCACGGTTACAGTATGCTTAAAATTTGAATTTGAATAGTAATAGATACGACCTTGAGATCGAACTCGCTGCACGTTAGTTCAACGATTTTCCAATAAGCTATAGCTTCAGGCTATTGTTAGGTATAATATACTATACTAACCTGTTATTAGCCTTCCATGAGCCACCGTCCATACAATAAATCCCATATATCTTCTTTGCATAGTGCGTTTTGTCATTCTGCTTCCCTTGTACTTTTCGTCACTGATACTTTTAACAAATGAAATTAAACTAGTTTAAATTGTTCATATCAATTTATTTTATAATTTATTTACACTTAAACAATTTAACATTATGCTCTCCTAGTACAATTTACAAATCTGCTTAGTGATCACCTAGATTTCAAATTAATTTTCTTTTTTTTTTAATTAAAATTTCCACCTTTTTGCTCTCGTAGTGTCTATTAAAATTTGTCTGTCAATTAAAATGTTAGTCTAAACTTATATCCACTACAACCCTGAAAAATCCAAATTGTTTTAGCCAAGCTGTAGATTTCAACAAATAGACTAGATTTGATTATTTGTCTTCATTGCTTTTTGCCAGTTATTGATACTTTGACATATTTATTTTGGTGCCCTTCTTCTTTGTCCTACGCGCTTCTCAAGCGCGCTTCCTCTTGCGGTCGGTTTTTCCAGTATGTCTGCGCCAAAGACCTTGTTTCTAGCTTACCAGTATACTCAGATTCTCCTCCTGGACCTCTTTCTGCATGATTAATCTGTTTGCTAATTTCTAAATGTTAAAAATTTCATGGGGTTGTTTATGTATATTTTAGACCATATGGGTCCTCCTCATGTCTCAGAATATGGCCGTACCAGCGCAATCGGCTCTCTTTTAATGTACGTATCTAATCCATCCAATTTTAATTGGTTTTATCGAAATTGTCTATGGTACATATGCGCATGCATAGGTTTCTGCCAAACAAATTCCTGAAGACAAAGGCAGATATATATTACATCCCAATTTCACCTTTCGCGTCAAACCAAATAATAGCTGCAAAACCATCAAAAGTTGTGCCTAACCCGCTAGCTAAGCTAGATTACTAGGTACATGAAATGTAATATGCGAATCATAGGTACCCAACAAAACAGTATCAGAGGTTATATTAAACAAGGCTGGTCCTCTTTCAGGTTTCTCCATCTTAATGTAGTAGCATTTTGTGATCAGCAGAAAGTAAAGTTGAAAACCTGAAAATAATAATATTAATATAATGTTTGAATATGAAGTTTCACATTTCGCCATCTCTAATTTTGGCTACAAGTAATAGAGAGACAAAGGCTACTGAAAATTCCTAACAAGATTTTGCTTTACCCGGAAATCTATACATCCTTCAAAGCTCTCCGCGAGATTTCGCCAGCTATAGTTATATGTATATTACCCATGATAGGAAGTGAGCTGATTATCGGTCACAGATACAGACACAATGATGCTACTAAGAATTGTTTGCAATAAAAACCCAATCGTTCTTTGCTTGATCTGTGGTTTAAACACGAAAACTAATGAAGTCGCATTTTTTAGATTTATAATCAGTAATATATGTGGGGAGAACAATAGACTGCAATGCAGAGGGTCTCGGATTCGAACCCACGTCACGCACCTCAGACTTTCGGAAGTTATATGACTTTTCGAAATTATGTGCGTATTGATTAACAATTATCGCCTGCTCCGTGCCTCGGAGAGCACGTTAAGCCGTCAGTTCCAGCTGCCATGAACATCTATGGCAGTCGTTATTGAGAGAGTGTCGACACTCGGTAACGTGTAAGGACGTCACTAATTTCGAACTATTTCGAACTGTCAAAAAGAAAATAAATGGATGGATAAGGTATAGGCCCTTTGCCTTAACCTAACAACTTACATAAACGTCACTTCAGTAACTCACTGATCAATAAACTTTGACGTTCATAAGAGTTACTTTGTAATTATTTGTGACTTTAACGATATGTTACCTACATAACGTAAGCAGAGCTGCAACAGTTAACTGCGGGGGTATCCTTTTTGCGAGCCCATTTAGGTATATAATACCTGTGAGCACAACCATTAATGATGAGAACACGAGATAAGACTTAACGTATCCTGGTTTGTTCTGAAATTAAATGAAACATGTTAGTGCCTACTCACTAGCTTTTACTTCTCTCTCTCTCTCTCTCCCTCTCTTTCTCTATCATCTCGCACTCTCTCTTATTGCTTTGCCATCGTTACGGCCAGTTAACTATCAATACCCCTATCAAGTAATAGTTATTCGAAATATAAATCGCATGCTGTCTCACTCATGTTAGGTTAAAGAAGAGAGACGGCGAGTCTTTTATCTTATAGATGATAATGAATGCTATTTGGAGGTGGTGGATCAGGCCTTTTATGGGCAAAATGGCATATAGGTCACATCCTAGACATGAGCCATCTGTGTGGCAAATCTAATTCATTCAACGGTTCACGCGTGATGAAGTCTCCTTAAATATTCTCGGACTTGATAAAGCGAAAATTTTACGTAAGCCTAGTATTCCGCTCAAACCTTTAGTAATGAACTCTTTTTAACAGTAAAGCGCAGTCAAACACCTTATTTATTTAGCCAATGATCTTATTTTGTTTCAAGAATTTCTAGAATTACTTATAGAGACGCAATAACTTGCCCTTTTTAATTAACTGCAGGGGAGCACAGAACGTTATCTTGACATACAGGTCACAGTTACTGTATATAGTAGGTAGTGTAATTTCAAAGTGATATGACAAATTAAAGAAAATTGATAATATTAGTAAGGAGATTCATATTGCCAAATGTTCTTAGGTACCTAAGTAATCTAACTGCTGTATGTTTATTTATAAGCTTAGTGCTATAAAAATTACTTACATTATGAATTCCAACAAGGAACACGATGTTGTAGAACAGACTTACGAATAAAACAGTAAGAAAGAGACAAAGAAAAGATATCAGGATTGTATTGTCGTCTGGATTTATTTTTATACCAAGTATCTCCCACACTATTCCCAAATAAAAAATTGTAGTCAACGGTAATACAATATTTGTGGCCTGCAACAAAAAATGCCTTTATTTATTAACTGACATTTATTATGTAAAGATTAGTAGAGCCTCGCTGATTTCAGCATGAATGGGCCGGCTCGACCGGGGAAGTACTACCCTCAGCTCACAGAATATCGACGTGAAATAGCAGTGTTCCTACTGTTGTGTGTCGGAGGTCCAATCACCCTCTTTACCCCTTCCCGCTCCTTCTCCTTCCCACTTCCTTTTTTACCTAAAGAGTCGGCAACGCGCAAGTGATGCCTCTGATATTGCAGGCGTCCATAGCCTACGATGACCATCAGGTGGGCCGTATGCTTGTTCGCCACCTCAGACGTATATAAAAAAAAATGATTATGTACAGTCGACCAAAAATGTGGTCTACCACCTTAGGGTTGAGGTTCATATGAACGTTATGAAACAACAACATTACAAAAAGTTTTCTCGAAAATGATCGAAATGGAAGGGTAGATTATTTTATTGCAAAATAATAGCCTATTGCATTGATAATAAAGATCAAAATAACATATATTATTTAAACTCAAGACTTCAAATATGAGGCATCACGGACATTACGTCATAGTTGTTCGTCTCTTACACTTCGTTAGAAAGTCAACCTTGGCGATAATTAGATCTCACAGAAACTTTTGTCAAAACTGTTAGACCGTTTTCTTGGTCGAATACAATGATACTTCCATACACATTAGTGTTGCACCAGATTTTTGACGTATATATGACGTATGAAAGTACCGTAATAGTTATATTACGGTACCTTCATAGTAATATACGTCAAAAATCTGGTGCCCAGACTATTTTGTTATTTAATAACTGCACATTTGTTGAGTATAATAAACCCAGGAAGTGGTTACGTGAAAGAGGCAGCTATTATTCGAACAATTATACGTGGAATGGTAAACCTAGAGGTCTTATTGTTATGAAAACATCACAATTGGGACATTATTGATTCTTAAACTTGCATGCTAGTAATACACTTGCTTCTTTTCTGTCTGTAATGTCACTGTATAAGTAGTATATATACGCCTGGCTAAATAAACACGTGGAGTAACCAGGTACATATATGCCATGTTAAAGCGGTAAAAAGTAAATTAACGTTCGTTGCTCATTTCCCAACGGCTGGGAATCGAACCTGGAACATGATCGCAAATATAGATCTAAACCTAACGCAGTTACTTCTTTTCGCATGGTAGGTAAAGATGCCAGAGTCATAAGACTTTAAAAAGCTGTCATAACTTTATGGTATACGCTATATCTATAGGAGTTTGTGATTCGGCATAGTTAGATTATATGGAGAATAAGTGCAGAAAAATTTAAAATTAGAACAACTAATTATGATATGTACATACTCCTTACCAAATGAAAATATCCGATGATCAGAGAGCCAGTTCTGAGGTCAGCATAAAAGCAACAGACGTTGACGGTAAATAAAGACATTTTTGCTCTGAAAAAGAATAATTCAATAAATATTTTATTTGAACAAAAGACCGTTTATAAATAACTGTGTCCGCTATTTTGCTTGCGTAAATTATATATTTATTTTTAATTAATTAATTTATCAATAGTTGGAATGCCAGAGATAATTAAAAAGCAATTGTGTTCGGCCGCCGAGGTCACTTCAGCCAA
Source organism: Catocala fraxini (assembly GCA_930367265.1). Classification (NCBI taxonomy): domain Eukaryota; kingdom Metazoa; phylum Arthropoda; class Insecta; order Lepidoptera; family Erebidae; genus Catocala; species Catocala fraxini. The sequence continues at coordinate 5,163,678 of OV884035.1, forward strand.
AACATTTAGTTCGGTTTCGTTTTGCTCAACGGACCAAACGAACCGACCAATGGACGAATCTCGGAGATGGTCATGGAGATTCGTTTGCCGGGTCGGGCAAAGAGTTATTAAGTTTTTATGACAAGAAATTCAAAGTAGGAGCACGGTGTCAAGACCTATGTCCTAGAGACGCCAAAAAGCTCGTCATCTACGATGGCACTAACAAAGCTGGTAAAATGTGGGTTTAATACACCATTCAGGCTGAATAACATATTTATTTATTTATTTATTTATTTATTTATTTATTTATTTATTTGGACAACCAGTAGTTGTTACATTGTTTCTTATATCTAAAATCATCCTTAAAAAAAATAATTAAATGCACAACATTTGAAGGTGTCACAACATCCACAGTATAGTAACACTGTTAACAGTTAGGTAAATAATTTAAACAACAAAATAAGCAAGAGAATATACATATTAAACAAGATACAATTCAATTTGAAAATAGGTGCAATTAAGAACTTCTTAACAATCTCAATACGTCTTTCTTAAAGGATGGTAAGCTATCAGCAAAAATGTCAAGTTCACCGCAAATTGTGTTATATGCCTTCGACAGCCGTGAAATGGTAGAAAATTGTTTTAAGTTACTTCTAGCGGTAGGGCATTGCAACAATCCAGCATCGACAAGTGCTCGCCTTGGCACACGTCTAGGAACACGCAAACCAAATAATTTTAAAAGCAAGGGGCAATCAAATTCGTTTCTCAAAACCTTAAACAAAAAAGTCATATCGAGTAACTGCCTACGAACCAATAGACTATCCATCGCAAAAAACGTCAACTTCTGGGTATACGAGGGCAGTTGTTTATGTATTCGACATGAAAAAGCAAGATGTCTTAAAAATCTTTTCTGAATACGTTCTATTCTGATTTGATGCACATGATATTGAGGAGACCACACTACACTGCAATATTCGAGATTACTCCGTACGTAGGCGTTATATATGGATATTTTTGTATCTGGATTACGAAATAATTTACTGTTACGAATAATAAAACCTAACATTTTTTGACGATTTATTAATAATGTTGTCAATATGAGGTAGAAATGTTAATTTGGAATCAAAAACTATGCCTAAATCTCTTATTTCGGTTTTCTCTTGGAGAATCGTACCACTAAGATGGTATTCAGTGTTAATAATATTACGGTTGCGCGTAAAAGTGATGGTATAGCATTTATTTATATTTAAAGAAATTCTGTTTTCAATGCACCAATTCATTACAGCATCAAGGTCCTTCTGAAGATGGTCACAATCTTCGGATTTAGTTATATATTTGCTGAGCTTTAAATCATCAGCGAAGAGGTAAGCTTTACTATGTTTAACACAGGACACTAAATCGTTAATAAATAAATTAAATAACCACGGACCCAAATGCGAGCCCTGTGGAACCCCAGAAAAAGACGTATACTTTACGGATTTGTACCCCTTAACTACTACATATTGAGTTCTATCAGATAAATACGATTGGAACCAATTTAAGAGAGTGCCGCCCACACCATATAAATCTAATTTTTTTAGCAACACTGTATGACAAACTCTGTCGAATGCCTTCGCAAAATCCATATAAATAGCACTGACTTGAATGCCAGCATCAACTGCATTAATTAGTTCATTATGATAAGTTACTAAATTGGTGCTTGTAGAGCGTGATTGAATGAATCCGTGCTGTTCATTTACAAATATGTGACGCGTGTGATTTTTTAAGGAGGGGTAGATTAAAGCCTCAAACAACTTAGCAAAAACAGACAATATTGACATGGGCCTGTAATTTCCTATGTTATCTTTACTGCCATTTTTGTAAATAGGGACTACTTTAGCGTCTTTCCACATGGTTGGAAATGTGCCGGTTGATAATGAATTATTTAATATAATAAAGAGTGGGAAACTTAAAGGTAAAGCACATCTCACAATGAAATATGGTGTGATATCATCAGGACCCGACCCCTTATGTATATTAAGGCCTTTTAAATATTTCAGTATACTAATATGTGGAATATGCAATCCTGTAATACTACCAATGATTAAGTCGGATTTATTTAACGATACATTTTGATCAGAGTCGGTAAAATTTGAAGAAAAATATTTTGCGAACAAATTGCATATGCCAGGACCCTCAGATACACTAGTATCATTCAAAGTCATAGTTTGGGGTATTTGGACTGCATTACTACATTTGTTTTTTAGGTAACTATAAAAGTATTTTGGGTTCTTTTTGATATTGTCCTCAGTTTGAATAATATATTTATTGTAGCAAACCGTAGCCAAAGTTTTGCATCTTTTACTTAAGAGTTTCAGTGATATTTCATCTAAAGGGTTTTTATAGACTCTGTATCGATGAAGTAATTTACTTTTTTCCTTTGTTAAATTAATTAGCTGCTTATTGAACCAGGGTGGAAATTTTTTTTTACTGATGGTAGTTTTTGGCACAAATTTATCAATTAATTCGTATAACTTTCCATAGAATAAAGAAACCATTTCATTCACATTGCCACACTGGGCAAATTCATAAGTCCAATCCACTATATCTAGCTCTGAATTAATTGCATCGTAATCTCCCCTAAAGAAATTATATTTTAGCACATTGTTAGTTTTCAAACACTCACCATCGGTAAACTTTATATTTATATCCAAAGGGGGATGATGTAAATCTATACTGACAATAGCATTTGCAGTATTCGCAACAGTAGTCTTTGGCATATTACACAAAACCAGATCTAAAATGTTCTTATAGCTGTTGGATACATCGTTGTATTGTATGAGATTGTTAAGTGCTATAAAATCAATAAATATTTGGGCCAATGAAGAACTATGCTTTATAAGAGGCCTAGAAGCATTATTATAAGTCGGCCATGAGATGCAACTTAAATTAAGGTCACCGATCAGGCAAATATTGTCAATGTCATCCGACACCCGGTTGAAATTATCTATAAAATGTTCCAAAATGTTTTTATTTATTGGAGGTGGGAAGTATACAGCACATAAAACTACATATTTGTGCTTGTTGAGTTCAATTTTAACAAAAAGATCTTCGCATTGACTCTCATAATCTTTATATCGTATAGAATGGAACTTATTAGAAACGGCTATTAACACTCCTCCTCCCTCTTTATTTGAGTGAAAACCTGAACTTTCGCGGTCCCTTCGGTAAACGGTGTAACGAGCGTCAAATAATTCGGCATCGTAAATCTTATCGTTCAGCCAGGTTTCAGACAACACAACTACATCATAATTAGCACAAGCAATACCACAAAGAAACTCATGAGTCTTAGTCCGTAGACCTCTGACGTTCTGGTAGTATAAATTTAAACAGTTGAATTTTATAAATATATATAAATAAGAATAGCCAGCAACATTAAAAAAAATAATATCCTACACGATTACATCACGTCATCAGTCGCATTCCGTCCGCTTTACCTTGAGACACGACAAAGGGAGACGGGTTCAGAGTCCGGGTGGCCTTCACTTGACAATATGCCATACATTATGGATTGAAGGTTAAATTAATCCCATACAAATATAGTACATGCTGAGTATGTAGGTGGTATATTAACCTATTGAGTAGCAGCGGAACCCCGGCTCCCTGACGCATTAGGTTTTTAGGTCTGGCATGTCAATGATTGACTGGTTAATATGTAAAGATAATACTTTATGGTGCGTAATGGTTAGTGTAACTGTCTGTCAAGCCTGAGGTCGCGGGTTCGATTCCCGCACAAGTCAAACATTTGTGTGCATGAACATGGATGTTTGTCTTGGTCTGGGTGTTTCTATGTATAATATGTATGTATTTACAAATAAAAAAATATACATGTATGTGTATCCATTGTCTAGCACCCATAGTACAAGCTCTGCTTAGTTTGGGCTAGATGGTGTTGTGTGTATGTGGTAGAATATTATTATATTACTTTGTATTCCTTTATGTATATTGCGTACATGGACAAGTGTGATATTTGGTATAGTTAACGATAATAAAGAAGAAGTGCAGAAATTTGAAATTTATGATATTTAACGTGTCCCAAAATTCAACGATAAGTGTGTAAAATAAACTTCAGAGAAAAAAACTCTACTCTACTCGAGAATAAAAGTTAAAACTCTTGATTTTCTTTTTAATTACGAAAAGAAATCTGAAATCCTCAGAATTTTGACACCCTCATTATATTTAGTACTATGGATACAATTTAACAAATATTTCAGTTTTTATTTTGTAACAGCAAATTAAGTAGCACTGCTATCTACCACAATTCTTAAAAATCATAGAATGCTTAGTTTTTACACAAAAATCAAACGAAAATATTTATTGTCCTAAATTATGAAAGATTTTTACTTTGACGAATCGCTTTTTTATTTAGGGTGTAAAATTTCAAAGAATTTAAGATATAAAAAGTAATTTAAAAAAATTAAGATATATTTTCTTCCTTCTTTTTTCGTGTAGTCTTAAATAGGTACATCTTTTGGTGCCCGCTTATCGTTAAATTTTGGGACACGTTGTATATAATTATATATGTACCTTATAATAACTCACACGGTATTTATAAACCACCATGTACTATGGTACATGGTGGTTTATAAATACCGTGTGAGTTACCAAACATCAATCTGTCTTATACTGTCAATTAATATTCTGTACCTTTATATCCATACATACATAGTTTCAGGTATTTGTCCCCATAGAGGTCGGCAGTGGTATATTACAACTACCTAAATGTTTGTTATGTTTTCACGTAAATTTGAAATTGCCGTGCATTTATCAGTATTTTTTTAAAAAACTACACCCTCTTTAGTCTTTGAACTATTAGGTATTACTAGCGTATAAAATTACAACTCACTTTAGGACTCGGCTTTAGGAGTCAATCCTGTGCCGCGGCGCACTGTGGGCTGAAAATCGACCTCCATAGACATAGAAATTAAAGTTGCTAGATGTTCGTTTTGTTGAAGGATATGGCTTCTATTAGCTATTATACACATAACAATGTCATCTGAGCTAACTCCGCACAAAAATGAATTTATTATAAGGTTTTTTCGAAAAAAATGTATGGAGCTAGCATGAAAAATCTGAATATCTCTGAACTTGCAAGGAAAACCGTAATATCCTCAGAGATGTTTATAGGACTAATTATTTGTGATTTTTTGACATACTTCATATAACGGTACCTGCTGCAGATTTTTTTTTAAAAATCATCGAATTTTTAATTAATTTTTTTTAACATTAAACGATTTGTTTTGGTGTATAAGTAAAGAAACAACACGTTATATGCATATAATACTAAATCTTCGCCAGTTATTTGTTAAAATATCAAGAAAATTATTTTTGCCTAACATAGTATATATGTTTTAAAACAGTTAATTGGATACCATTACTGAACTTTGCATACAGGTAAACTACTGAATAATAAATTAGCCTTCTAATGAGTTCTGAATAAGAGATTAAGTGATTTGCAATGTCGCACAATGGTAACTACGGATTACACTAATTAAAATCTCACAGGTAAGTACATAAGTAACTTAAATAGTTAATTAGACATGTTACGAGTTCTAAGAAATATTTTCGACAACTGTCTAATGAGGTCGTTAACTAATGTTGGACTGAAATATAAAAGGGTTAACATTTTGCATCATAATTTAGTTTATTCTAAGCTTTGTTACCCCTAACATATCACTGTGAAATTTTATAATGGAAAGTTTAAATACCAATTTAGACCTATTCGTTCTTCTAAAATGTAAGACTACTTCATTTGATCATGAGGTATTGTTTAGTGAAGTTATATCCCGCCTAGACGTTTGTCTTTCCGTTGAAGATCAAGTGACTCTAAAAGAATTTTGTCAGAGATTTGTACGAGCTGCATCACAAAGGTGGCAAAAATCTCACCGAATTCTTGATACTTTTAGAAAACAATACGAAATTTGGCTGCAAGCAACTATCGATTGGCCAAGTTGTATAAATTTAGTCGCCCAAGAACCAACTGTTGCTGAGGGATCAAGATCAATCTCTCCAGAACCCTCAACATCATACTCTGTTGGTACAATGACAAAGAGGTCACGAAAACCATTCGAAGATCTGGGAAGCAAACAGAAGAAGAGAAAATCTGATGAGCATAAAACTGACAATCCCAGTGAATTGGCACATACAGCAGCAGCGCGTTTTAAGGAAGAAGGTTGTGAGGATATCGCATCTGTAATCGAATATATGCTGAAACATCCTGAAGCAGCCTCTAAAATTAAGGAAACGCTTAAGCAACCGGTGAAAACTATCTTATTTACACCAGAAAAAGCACTTGGATTACTCCTTTCATTAAAATTATCAAAGTGGCAATACATCACTTTACGAGAGTCAGCTATTCGGGAAGGTAGAAAGGATATTTATCCATCCTACTATAAAGTGCTACAAACCAAGCTGGCATGCTATCCTCCGAAGCAATCAGTGTTAGTGACCGATTCATCGGCAAGAATAACCCTTCAAGCTTTACTCGACATTACGGACAAAAGAATCCTCCTAAGTTTTCCTAACGATGATGTGCAAAATAAGGATTTAAAATTGATATCTAAATGGGGTTTCGATGGTGCGTCAAACCAAAGTCGATACAAGCAGAAAATGGATAGCGATCAAGACGATTCAAGTATTTTCATGACTTCCTTGGTGCCACTAAAACTGACTGATGGAGACAATACTTTGTGGATGAACCCAAAACCATGCTCAGCAATGTATTGTCGTCCAGTTCAATTTACTTTTGTGAAGGAAAGCGAAGCAGTAGTCATCGAACACAAACGACAAATGGATGAAGAAATTAAGGCTCTCATTCCTACAGAGTGCAATAATAGAAACAGGGTGAATCATCACCTAATGATGACAATGATCGATGGTAAAGTCTGCACGTATTTGTCTCAAGCCAGATCAAGTTCATCATGCTATTTGTGTTTGGCAAAACCGACAGAAATGAACCGTTTGGGTGTAGTAACAGCAAAGACCGTATCTTCTGACATATACGAGTTTGGATTGTCATCTCTACACGCCCGTATAAATTGTATGGAATGTTTACTACATATTTCGTATAGACTAGATTTTAAAGAGTGGGCTGCGAGAGGTAACGAGCACAAAGAAATGCTAAGTAAGAGAAAAAAGATTATTCAAGACAAATTTAAAGACGAATTAAATCTATTGATTGACATTGTTAAACAAGGTTCCGGAACTACTAATGACGGCAACACTGCAAGAAAGTTTTTCAAATTTCCCCATAAAACTGCAGCCATTACTGGGTTGGACGAAGAACTAATAAGAAGATTTGCTGTGATTTTACAGGCAATAACTTCCGGGGAAAAAGTAGATATAATTAAATTTAAAGAAAAAAAAAAAAGATTATGCCTTCAAAACAGCAGAGAGGTACGTGGAATTATATGACTGGTACTATATGTCATCAACCGTCCACAAATTACTTATACACGGGGCAGACATAATTGAGAAGAATGATGTTGTACCCATAGGAAGTCTCTCGGAAGAAGCATCCGAGTCTCGCAATAAAGATTTTAGGAGGTTTCGGGAACATCATTCGCAGAAAAAGAGCAGGCAAGATTCGAATCATGATATCCTTAATATGTTAGTTGTTTCTTCGGTTCCTTTTAGAAATGTACAAAGGCCCAAGTTAGATGCCAAGAAAAAGGAGGATTTATTTCCTGAAACCCTCAATTTAATTCAGTTTCAAGAAACTGACTTTGAGTTTGTAGGCAATCTAGATTCTGATTCAGAAATCGACGAGAGTGATAAGGAAAACTAGAAACTTTTAATTATAATTCTATTCAATGTAATTTTTTCATGATCTTTCGTTATTTAGCTTTGGTACGTAACTATGTTTTGCAATTGATTTATTTTTAAATATTTTATATTACTATTCTTGTACCTATTTATATGTTTGCATACTTTTGTACCTATGTTTTGTTTTATATAAATTTTATCAACTATTAAAAAATACCTTTTTAATTTATTTTTCTTTTTATTTAATGCCTTTTATTAGCGTTAATAAAATAACTAACTTATCGATTGATCTTTACTTTGACATTAGTAGAATTTAATGATTTAAAAAAATACCGTCATTTAGACATAATAATAAAATAATTAGACAGTTGTCGAAAATATTTCTTAGAACTCGTAACATGTCTAATTAACTAATTAGTTTACTTATGTACTTACCTGTAAGAATTTAATTAGTGTAATCCGTAGTTACCATTGTGCGATATTGCAAATCACTTAATCTCTTATTCAGAACTCATTAGAAGGCTAATTTATTATTCAGTAGTTTACCTGTATGCAAAGTTTAGTAATGGTATCCAATTACCTGTTTTAAAACATATATACTATGTAAGGCAAAAATAATTTTCTTGATATTTTAACAAATAACTGGCGAAGATTTAGTATTATATGCATATAACGTGTTGTTTCTTTACTTTTACAATAAAACAAATCGTTTAATGTTAAAAAAAATTAATTAAAATTAGATGATTTTTAAAAAAAATTCTGCAGCAGGTACCGTTATATGAAGTATGTCAAAAAATCACAAATAATTTGTCCTATAACCATCTCTGAGGATATTACGGTTTTCCTTACAAGTTCAGAGATATTCAGATTTTTCATGCTAGCTCCATACATTTTTTTCGAAAAAACCTTATAATAAATTCATTTCTGTGCGGAGTTAGCTCAGACGACATTGTTATGTGTATAATAGCTAATAGAAGCCATATCTGTCAACAAAACGAACATCTAGCAACTTTCATTTCTATGTCTATGGAGGTCGATTTTCAGCTCACAGTGCGGCGTTACAAACAGTGATAAAATTAGGTTAAATTATTATTATTATTATCAGTTAAATAAATTATTATTATTCAAACAACGGACATAAAGAACATCCAGACTCGGAACAACCAATTGGGGAACACACAATTTTATGTCACGTGTGGGATTCGAACCCACAACACTTGGCATAGTAGCAGTGACATGACGACCAATTAAACCAATAAGCCATCCGAGCAGTCGTGCAGTATTGTCAGTAGTGTGACATTACTGAGTTACAATATATTTAGTAATGTCATATTTCTAGACATTTGACGTCTTCCTGTGTGTAATTTCTATGTCAAACTTTCATCATAACTCAATCTAACTATACTCCATTTGGTTAGTGTTTAACGAAAGGTAAACAATCTTGATGTGTCTTTTTTATCTTTTTATCTAAAAACTCAGTTTAAAAATAAAATGCTGCTAAAGATCAATGTAAATACAACAATAACGATTACTAAATCAATTGAACCGTTAGTTTAAGCAGTAGTTTATTTGTTTAATTATGGTGTTTGTCTAAAAAGTCACATCAAGATTGTTTACCTTTAGTTAAGTACCTAACCAAATGGAGTACTGTATTCCGTATTATCCCAATGGGGCCATTGTCGGGGGCGCGTGCTCTCCCCGGTCAGGAAATAATTTCTCGACCACCTCGGAGAGGTAGTTGGGCTGGAGGGTCTCCGTAAGAGGGGGCCCCAAGCACGGAGCTTGTTCAGTGCCATAGTTGCCCGATATGGGCGCCCCCAGGGGTCAAGGTCCTAGACCCTCCAGCATCTCACTATTCACCCGTTCCTTGGCGCGGCAAATGGTCGACTGCAGAGACGCCCTCGCTTCGCAATACGCGTCATACAGTCGGCCCTCCTCTCGCTCATCGCCGCAGCGACGGCCTCGGCTGCGTGTGTACAACTTCCGGGCACGAATACAGGCCGCATGGAGGTCCGCCAGCTCCTGGGACTACCAGTAGACCCCCGTCGGGGTCCAGTGTCGCACTCGGGGCATGGCCGCGTCGCAAACAGCTTGAATGCTGTCGCGAAATCGGACAGCCCCGGAGTCTACCTCCCCAGACGGGGGTGCAGGAGACAGCCAAGCTTGAACTATGGGTGCCTCTTCCAGTAGGTCCCGGCAACACTCACCTAGGTCAAGTTGCTCGTTGAAAGTAAAGTTGCCACAGTTGACCGGTATACTAATACTAATATTATAAAGCTGAAGAGTTTGTTTGTTTGGTTGAACGCGCTAATCTCAGGAACTACTGGTAAGAATTTAAAAATTATTTTATTGTTGCACAGCCCATTTATGCGGAAAGCTATAGGCTATATAACATCACGCTACAAGCAATAGGAGCAGAGAATCAATGAAAAATTTTGAACGGGAAAACTTCTCTTATGTGAAGCAGACGAAGTTGCGCGGGTCAGCTAGTAATAATATAAAATACACCTAAGGTAATATCGACTATAATACTGTGACGCGGACCGCGCGACCGCGACGGTTGCGCGTGAGTCGGAGTGGTGGCTGGCGCCCCTCTTCTCCCCCCTGCCCGGCGGCAGCGCCATATATAAGCCGATCGCGTCCTGGACGAGGGACCTTGCGGCTCGGCTCCACATCTCGAGTTAAGTGCTCCTGACTACAAGGACACGCAGCAAGCCTTCTAACGAACCACGCCCTGACTATAATTGTATACTAAATATATTAAAAGTGTAATTGTTATATCTTCTATTATTCTCTTTCTTTAAATTCACCTTGTCAACCCTAAAGGTTACAATACATTCAACAAAGAGTATAATTTACATTGTGCTTTATGAATGAATTTTAAAGCCGGTGCTTTATTCGGTTTGTGTTTTCATTATTCAGTGAATGTTTATTTGCGTGCACTGCCTTGAACGCTATAAATAGCACAAAGCATATAGCATGTGTGCAATATCAAACCGTATCGTGGGTTTTCCCCGCGTGCAAATGCTCGTGGAGAAAGGCGCTATACAGTACTCCATTTGGTTAGGTACTTAACTAAAGGTAAACAATCTTGATGTGACTTTCTAGACAAACACCATAATTAAACAAATAAACTACTGCTTAAACTAACGGTTCAATTGATTTAGTAATCGTCATTGTTGTATTTACATTGATCTTTAGCAGAATTTTATTTATAAACTGAGTTTTTAGATAAAAAGATAAAAAAGACACATCAAGATTGTTTACCTTTCTTTTAGTATAGTTAGATCAAATTATGATGAAAGTTTGACACAGAAATTACACACAGGAAGACGTCAAATGTCTAGAAATATGACATTACTAAATATATTGTAACTTAGTAATGTCACACTACTGACAATACTGCACGACTGCACGGATGGCTTAGTGGTTTAATTGCTCGTCATGTCACTGCTACTACGCCGAGTGTTGTGGGTTCGAATCCCACACGTGACAAAAAATTGTGTGTTTCCCTAATTGGTTGTTCCAAATCTGGATCTTCTTTATGTCCATTGTTTGAATAATAATAATAATAATTTATTTAACTGAATTTGGTCACTGTTTGTAAAGCCGCGGCACAGGATTGACTACTAGCGCGGGAGTTGTCTTTTAAAAAAATGCTGATAAATGTACGCCAATTTTAAATTTACGTAAATACATAACACACACATACACACAAACACTCACACACACATATACACACCCTCACACACGCACGCACATACATACACACACACACACACACACATACATACATACACACACATACACATAAATACATACAAAGTTTAAAACAGAGACTAATTGATTTACTAATTAACCTACATGAACCGTTTTGTTAAGTCCTTAGTTCAACAAAGTTTGTAACATAATTTCGGACGAATGGATAACCCTGATAACACAGAATTTACCTAGTTTCGGGGTCATTTTTCATATAAACGAACAATGGAACTATGTAATGGAACTGTGTCAGATATTATGTATTGTTTTGGCAAATAAATTTTATTATTATTATTATTATGTTTCTCTTATCACAGGTACCTTCTAACATATTATATTAGCAAATACCTGGCCCTTTGGGAGGCTTACACGGAGACATGGGTCCAACGTGAAGAGGCCCTTCGAGAGTTTTAATCAAAGGTGGGATGGAACCCCTACAGCGGCACTAGCCACAGCAGGCATAGGACTATTGCTACGTATGGATTTTAATATATGGGCTATGGGTATGGGTGTCGGTAGACCGGTATATCGCTAACTATGGATATAAAACGGCGTCTGCCCTGAATACTCTAATAGCATCAATGCAATGGGCAGACGGTGACTCGCCAACTCACTAGATGGGCCCCCTGAATAGCCACTATAGGCATACACGCCAGCTGCAGAGGGCAACACCGGTGCGAGTGTCATACCAATCCAAAAGCTTGAATCATTGTTGCAACCAATCCAAAATCTTGAATCCTATAGCAAAATAACGAGTAAAAAGGTAAAATAAAATCAATATGTATTAAAAATGTTTAAAATGTATTTATTCATTTTTATTAAATACTAGAACTTATACCTATTTTCCAGTAGATTTTTTGTGTATCAAAAGTGCATATAGCGCTCTCTATCGGTTTTCATAGGTGTAAAAAAGATGTAGCGACTAGAGGACAGTAAATCCCTGTTTCACAATATCCACGTAATATTTATCCACAATATAAAATTATCGCCATCGCTCATAATTTACCTAAAATGAGAAATACAGCATGCAATATATATTTTGGATAATGTTTGCTTGATTTTTACGAAACCGGTTATAGTTAAAAACAAAGTTATAAGTTCTATCTTAAAAGATAACAATTTTTTTAGAAATCTTACTTTAAACAGTTCTTTTAATTACGTTCACTATATTAAGTTTGTTGTCTTTTAAATTTTGTATTGATTAATCAATAGAATACTATGATTAATATTTTCAATCAAAGATTAAAACAATAGATTAATTGGCAGTTTTCATAATAATAATAGTTAATAATTTCATGGTTTGAAATATTTTTTTTGGTTCTCATGATCAAATTTATCAAAATTATTTATTTCTGTGGGGTCGCGACCGCACGTGGAAGTGATGCCCGCGGCCCCACCGATTGCGGTTTTGTCGAGGAACACCGTGGTAGGTTTAGTCGGTATTCCGGGAGGTCCACTATTATCTGTATTACCATCTTTCTCTTTTACCCCGGTGAGTCCAACTCCCTCCACCCGCCCCCGCAGAGGGGTATGTGTCAATGCATTCCCCCAGGAAAAAAAAACATAGTAATGAATTAGTTTTTCTCGTATTTTAATCTTCTTTGTTGAAAGCTTTTAAGTAAAATGTTAAATGTATTGTTACACGAATAAGACGTATAGCAGCTATATTAAATGCTATTGCTACCCGCTAAATATTTGTCACGATGTTCTTCTGATTGTTCAAAGTGGAGCCAATCGATCAATAGAACTTAATAGCATACATTGGGGTCGCAATTGTGATAGAAATGTAGCGGGTAGCTCTGTTAGCCTAGATGTATCGGACATAAAAATCTTACCAATGATAACATTCTACCATCCAAATCTTGTATGGTATTCAATACAATATAGCATAAATAACCGTAACGCTGGGCCAGCTAAAATTATATATATTATTATATCGAAAATAATATTATATATATTATTTAGGTCTACAGTACACCATACTTATTATAAGTTTTACGGGTTATTAAAGCGGCAGCCTGCATACATATATGTAACTGCCTCCGGGGCGCAGCGGTAGTGAATGTGACTGCTGTGCATGAGGTCTCGGGTTCGAATTCCGGGTCGGGGCAACAAACAGTTATTAGGTTTTTCTGTTAAGAAATCTCAGTAGCAGCTCGGAATTAGGAAGATGGCGGTGTTAGACACCTCCGTGTCTCGGGAAGCACGTAAAGCCGTTGGTCCTGCGCCTGATCTTTCTCCGACCGTGTCGGATTACCGTCAGATCGGATCATGAGAGTTAGGGAACAGAGAGTGCACTTGCGTTGGCTCACAAACTTGTGCACTATATCTCCTGAGCAGATAGCCAGTCTCCGTTAAGATTGGCCGCCGTGACCGAAATTCATTATTATTATTTAAAATTACATATATTCTACCAATTACACTATGTATTGATTCTTCTGACTTACTAACACAATAATCACGCACATTTACAATCCGATACTTAAAAATGTACACATACACACTCATAAATCCACAACAATCATCCAGTACAAAACGTTCACAAAACCCACATATTACACAAACAATCTAAACATTCACCAACACTCGTCCATTAAATGTTAAAATTTTAAGAAATTGCATGTAGTTTGCCATTAACCTATGCAACCTAATTATAAGTATACATTTTTAATTATTAGTTAAATGTATAATTGCTTTTTTTTTTCTCTGTTAATTTATGTATTTAATATATTTTAAACTTTTCTAAGCGTATTCTATGACTGATTAATTTAAATAATAATGTCCAGTAAAGTGGGGACCTGGTGACCCGTAACACAGGTGTTAAAATACCTATCACAGGCACCAGTCTCTCACAAAACATTGCGTAAAATCATTGTATTACGAAATTTGTATGTACCTTTTTTGTAAAGAGAAATTAAATCAATTATTATTATTATTATTATATGTAGGTATTGTATTTTATCTTAGTTGTTAAGTAGATTATAAAACTTAAACATTTTGTTCGTTTTGGTTGCTCCTTTCAGTTTAGTTTTTGTCCATAATTCCTGGTCCCCTTTCAGGTATAAGCATCTCAAAGAGGTAACTTCTGATGACCACTAAGAAGTAAATTTGAATCACTGAAAGAAATAAGAAATATAAACACACAGCTAAGAATATTATTCCTTTGAATATTCTTCCAGTTTCTAAAATGCGAATTGATGACAAGACTAAGTAATAAGATTGGCTTCACGGCGGTAGTGCAATGAGTGGGATTCGAATCCGCGACCTTTCGGACGTAAGTCCAATGCCTTTTTATGTACTAGATTTAGCCCGCGGTTTCGCTCGCGTAATTGTGGGTTAGGTTAAATTAGAAACGGTACTTTTTCTAGATGAAAGGAACCCTATGTCCATTTCTGTTACCCTGACAACGTGTATGCAAAATTATAGTTATGACGTGAAAGCGTAACAGACAAACAAACAAACTCATATTGGCATTTATAATAACTACTAGAATGTGCTCGCGGCTTGGCTTGCGTAAATGTAGGTCTGGATGAAAGGTACCCTATGTCCTTTTCTCTTGGCAATGTGCATGCAAAATTTCTTGACGATCGGTCAACTTGTTATGGCGTGGAAGCGTAACAAACAAACAAATTCAAATTCGCATTCACAATACTTATTAGTTAGGATTTGTTACTGGTAATAATCAATATACCTATATCTATATCTCATCACCAAGTAGTTAATTTGGCTATCCAAAACACAATCTAATGGTCAACTCTTAAAACGTAGTTCTCACCTATGTTTACAAATTTTTCGAAAGATTCTTTTGGGTCGGCTCCTTTGGCCATGTCATATATAAATACGATGAAAGTGAGAGTAGTAACAATCGTCAAAAATACGATATAAGCTTTGACGTAACCAGGTTTGTTCTGAAATTAAAAGAATGTATTAGTATATGCGTCTGCTGCACAAGAGATTTTTAAAGATATTTTTCGAACTAGGTCACTCCCTGTGTCGTGAGGGAGGTAACAAACTACCGATAACTGGAGATACAGTACAACCAGACGCAGAACAATTTTAGGCTGCACAAAATATAGTTTCGGGTCCGAGAAAGTGATACTGATACTGTTTTACTGCCAAGAAAATTTTAGTGCTGCGTCTGGAATTGTAGGCAATTCCTTCGATGACTCTATTACGTGGTAGTTAAAATGACATCTGGTTTATTGAAATTCGGCCTGAAGGATATTATTATTACTTGTTTCTCATTCACGTGTATTTACCTGATACGTTAGGAAAATACCTGGCCTTTTGTAAGGCTTACACAGGAACATGGGTCTTACTTGCAGAGGCCCTGCAGAGTTTTATAGAGCACCTGGCCGAGACATAAGCCGAGCCAAGAATACACGGGGAGACTAAGATGGTAGCTGTCTCAATGTTCCAGTGTAGTTATTTCAAAGTACCTGAACATAATTTAATCATTGGTGTTTCTATTTACGCAGAATGAACTCAATATACCGTATGAGGCCATTATTTGCAACGTCGAGGACTGCCTAGTCAAGAATAATATAAGAAAAGAAGATTTGTAGGCTATACGTCAGGACATTTCATCTGTCTTGCGTCGAAGTAAAGTGCCCAGACCGAATCTTCCCAAAGATGAATACGTCGCACTGAAGAACTTGCGGGCTAGGCCAAATACTACAGTACTCCGTGCAGATAAAGGAAACGCTATGGTCATAATGGATACGTCAGATTATAGACATAAAATTGAAAATTTACTTTCGGATGAAACAACATATATACAGGTTATAACAGACCCTACAAACTAAATATTGTACAAAACCAAAGAGATCATACATAAATACTCCGAACAACTAGATCTAGATGTTAAACAATTAATACCAGCTTTCGTAAAACCTCCACAGCTGTTTGGGTTACTAAAAATACACAAGGAAAACGCTCCCCTACGTTATATTGTAAGTCAGATCGACACACCAACTTACAGACTGGCTCAGCACGTAGCGAAGATACTCTGACCACTCAGAGGCAACTCGAGAGCACATGTAAAGGATTCATACCATTTTGTAAGTGAGATTAAACACCTACGTCTCACTAATAATTATTGTACTCTATTAGCTTCCTTTTAGTTATTTTAATACAGTTATGTACAGGTATGCATGTAAATAATGACTGTACATCAAAACTAACCATTGTTTCATTATTAGTGAGACGTAGGTGTTTAATCTCACTTACAAAATGGTATGAATTCTTTACATGTGCTCTCGAGTTGCCTCTGAGTGGTCAGAGTATCTTCGCTACGTGCTGAGCCAGTCTGTAAGTTGGTGTGTCGATCTGACTTACAATATAACGTAGGGGAGCGTTTTCCTTGTGTATTTTTAGTAACCCATACAGCTGTGGAGGTTTTACGAAAGCTGGTATTAATTGTTTAATATCTAGATCTAGTTTTTCGGAGTATTTATGTATGATCTCTTTGGTTTTGTACAATATTTAGTTTGTAGGGTCTGTTATAACCTGTATATATGTTGTTTCATCCGAAAGTAAATTTTCAATTATATGTCTATAATCTGACGTATCCATTATGACCATAGCGTTTCCTTTATCTGCACGGAGTACTGTAGTATTTGGCCTAGCCCGCAAGTTCTTCAGTGCGACGTATTCATCTTTGGAAAGATTCGGTCTGGGCACTTTACTTCGACGCAAGACCGATGAAATGTCCTGACGTATAGCCTACAAATCTTCTTTTCTTATATTATTCTTAACTAGGCAGTCCTCGACGTTGCAAATAATGGCCTCATACGGTATATTGAGTTCATTCTGCGTAAATAGAAACACCAATGATTAAATTATGTTCAGGTACTTTGAAATAACTACACTGGAACATTGAGACAGCTACCATCTTAGTCTCCCCGTGACCATGGCTGCTGAAAAACAACCGAAACGACGGGGAAAGTGTAAATTTAAATATAAATAGTTTTAAGAGTTTCAATAATTAAATTAGCTTAAAAATTAGTAAAGTTTAATAGTAGTAGTTTCTTAATTATGTAAAAAAGTGTCAAATAAACAACGCGATAAAATCCTTATAGGTACACTAGTTTAATTTAAATGAATAACATTCGCGTAAACAGAAGACAATATTAAAATATATTCTATAATATACAGTGTGTCCCTGAATAAAGTGCAATCCCGAAAAGGGATGAAACTAGACCACGAATCATCGACAAAAAAATACAAAAAAAGAATTTAAAAAATATTATAAGTTTTTCACGTCTTTTAAGTTTTTAATTTTCTATTAAGGACCCTGTGTACGATAATATCGATTTCTTCCGAAGTAGGGGGTTTAATAACATGAAATAAAAATAAAAATGACTTAAAATAAGTTTATATATGTATTATGCTTTTTGCTATTATTGTTTGGGCTGATGTGTCTGTGGTCGATAAGAAATCAATACAGGAAAAGGGTGCGAGATGGGTTTCGTAAGGAAGCCGCGGTGGCTGGGTGGTCACCTCCGGTGGTCAAAGTACACACTGAGCAACATTTTTTTTTTTTTTAACGCGGGGAAATGTGCAAATCACATTCCCCATCGCCGGTTTTGGGGCGGGCGATGGGGATATGTCGGGATCCAGCCCATATATTTGGGCTGAACCGACTAAAACCACCGCGGTGTTCCTTACACCGTTATGGCGGGGTCGCGCGGATCGCTCTCGCATTCGAATCGCGACCCCGCCAAAGGTTTGACCCGCCGATGGACGTGGCGGGTCCCACAAAACTTTATACACATAATTGGGGGACCTGGTCCCCGACAACATAGCGGGGGAACCTAGTCCCCTTTCCGACATCGAGAGGCGTGCGTGGAACACGAACGCCGCCTACTCGGACCTGCGCTGATCGGGCGGTGGACGGCCCCAATACGTCCACCGCCCGCAGGCTTCTACTCAGGGTGGCTGGAGGTCGTCTCGCGCCCACCTGCGCCCGGCTCTGCGGTTAGGGAGAGAGATTGAGCGTTCCCTCTCCCTCTCCGCCATCTCCTTCACTGACATCACCTCCTCACAGAAGGAGGCGACGGCATTCCAAGACCTCTCGCTCGAGATCATGGACAGAACCATAGCCTCGAGCGAGAGGACGACTCTACCGCCTGCCACGTGCATGACACGGCGTTGCGTGGCCCAAGCAGGGCAAGCCACCAATGTGTGCAACGCCGTGTCCTCGACAACGACGCGGCAGTCGCCGCAGTGATGACAACCGGGCGTTTCCTGTTTGTCTATTCGACACAGATACCGACCGAAACAACCGTGGTCGGTCAGCACCTGTGTCAGGTGAAACGTGAGGGCACCATGACGCCTCTCCAGCCACTCTCTAAGTACGGGTCTTACCGCCACGATTGTGTTGTGCCCGGCGCTGGGATTGACAAGTCGTTCCTCCCATTCTGCCACTAGGACCTCGCGGAGCTCGCGCCGCCGCACCTCGATATCGCGATGCGACGGCACCTCACCCCGTACCAGTGCCTCCTGGCGCCATTGGAATAGCGACGCCAGGAGCCCGGCCTCTAGGTCCCAGGGCGACGATCCGGCAAGGAGGCTCGCTGCCTCGAACGAGATCAAGCGGTAACCTCGAATTGCCCTGACGGCGATGACGCGTTGTGGCCGCCGAAGAGCGACCACATTCGGGGTCACACGGGTCGGCTTTTCTGGTTTAACCGGATTTGACTGGATATCAGTTTTTACACGGAGCGGCTGCCACCTGACCTCCGCAACCCGAAGGCTAACGATACCCTAAAGCTAGTCCAGTGTCAGGATATTAGAGGGTACTGACTTTCCCAATAACGACTGCTATAGATGTTCATGACAGCCGGGACCAACGGCTTAACGTGCTCTCCGAGGCACGGAGCAGGCGATAATTGTCAATCAATACGCACATAATTTGGAAAAGTCAAATAACTTCCGAAAGTCATAAGTGCGCGACGTGGGTTCGAACCCGAGACCATCTGCATTGAAGTCTGTTGGTCTCCCCACTAAGCTATCGCTGCTATTGCTAATGACATATTAAAAATATTAATATTATCCATAGAAAAGCCAATGACTGTAAGGTGCCTGTATTTTTTGCAAAGTGTATATATAAATCTTGTGTTTGTGGTCGCATTGCTCCGAAACAGCTCGAAAGAATTTTATAAAAATAATATGTATATTTGGTAGGTTATGGTTATGAGAATAGGTTGTAAAGTACATTTCATACAGCTGGGTGATTAGGGGGCTCTATCCAGATTTTTTCTATATTTTTAATAAATAATTGATATGACAGAACAAAGATTGCCGGGTCAGCTAGTACTTAAAAAATAACAATGAGTTACATATATGTACGTTTCTTACCAAATGTAGATATCCGATGATCAGAGCGCCTGTCCTCAACTCCAAATAATAGCAGCAGTCTTTGACAATACAAACCATTTTTGCTCTAAAACAAAATACTTGAATAAACATTTAATTCGTACAAAAGGCATTTCATAAACGATTAGTTTCTTTCCACAGCTTCGCCCGCCTGAATCCCACTTGACCTATCTATCCTATACATATAAAATTCTTTGTTCTGAATGACTGACTGACTGACGGATAAACGCAAAGCCTAAACCGCTGATCGTAGAGACCTGAAACTTGGAGAGTGTGTTCTTTGTATGACGTAGCCATCCGATAAGAAAGGATTACCCGAAATTCTATCCCTAAAGGGGTAAAAAAGAGGGGGGTCAAAGTTTGTATGAGACAACCTTGGTCCAATCTACTTTAAATCTTGCATAAACATTCTTTAACAGAATTAAAGGAAGACGTGTTTCATATTTTATTAAAATTCCTCCCTCCTCCGGGGTTAAAAAGGGGTAGAAAGTTATTTTGGGGATGATAATTAATATTAGGACAAACAACAATGTTTGTTATTAGATATTTAGCGGAATGCGAGCCAGGCCTAAACGATAGACTCTGCCGGTCGCCTCGCTACCTGCTCCTGTGCCCCGCCCGGCGGCTGGTGCCGCGCGGGTGAAACCGCGGGGACATCTAGTACTCGTATAAGACGCCTAGCTATGCAAGAAACCTGCGTAAAAGTTTAATCTGTGTGACTAAAACATTTTAGTTATAAAATATACGAATCATTCTATATTAAAAAAAAACATTTAATATACAAATATAAAAGAATATTCAAATCGGATTAGAATTTGAAATTTCAATTCTATTTGTTCTTGGATATTTGAATGAAAAACTTACCTTATAACTTGATTTTCCTTCGAAAGTTCCTTGGAAATCTCTTAGATTACTACTTAGCGAATATTTGCGATTGCTGTATAATTTGTTTGGAAGTTCATTTTCACTATTTCATTAGAATATTTTGAGTGTAGTTAATTGAATATATTCTTCATTTGTTGTTATAATAATTAAATAAGATTCTTTGTGTTTGATTTATTAGCGTATAATAGGTATAGGATTTAAGTTTTAATTGTAAAAATATCGGTTAGGCCATAGTCCTCCACGCTGGCCCAGTGCGGATTGGCAGACTTCACATATCTTTGAGAACATTATTGAAAACTCTTAGACATGCAGGTTTCCTCACGATGTTTGCCGTCACCGTTACAGCAAGCGATAATTAACTATGTAATACGCACATAACTTCGAAAGGTCAGAGATGCGCGCCTTGGGATCGAACTCGAGAAGTTTTCAAATAAATAAAAAAAATAAACGAAATAAAAAAATCTTAAAAAGTTTAAAGCTCAACTATTTAATAGCTGAGAAGTAGTATCATTCTAGTCTAACATAATTGCGAAAGCTCGTAATGGTGGGTTCACAATCTTAAAAACTTACTATACACTTTTGAACATGTTCGCAAGCGGTTAGGGTCAGGGAGTAGTTCGCTTGCAAGCTATAATGTCCTCTCACGGACACGAACAGTGCTGTCCACGTGCTTCTTAGGAACATAGAATGAATACCTTTGAGTATTCGTTCGCGACTTGCCATTCGTGCGCATGCTTAGGTTTAGACCCGCCTATACGTTAATACCACAAACAAGTTCATTAACAAAATAATAATTTCTTAATTTAAATATGCCTTTTAGTTCTTTCGAACCATTGTGCATTGCTTCGGAAGTCCGCTATACAAAGTTTGCTTTATTTGATTATAGCCCTAGCGAGTCATAACATAATGTAAACATTTTAGCCACATATTAACGTATTGTACTTCACGGATGGCGTAGTGGTTTAATTAATTCCTTGGCGTACATGCGCCTGCGTACTGATACAATGCTTTTATTATTATATTTCGATATAGTTAAACTAACAGGTTACATGGTCGCCTCGCCTGCGTGCGTCTATTGTTGTGGTTCTGAACACCACACGAAACATAAAATGTGTTATCCACAAACAGTTATTCTGAGTGCCGGTGATTTCGTCCATTGTTTCCATGTTTGTAAAATTCCCCGCAACTCAGGCATTAATCCTACTTCAGGGCAACTTTAAAAAGACAAAGACGAGAGAAGTTTACTGCTAAAAGTCTAACCTACCACCTAAGTTTATTTACAACAGGGTGTGTCACCGACGATGACTAAGTAACCTTACAACTTCTACCGAAAAATGTAAGTACTATTATATAAGTCTTATGACATTATTTACGATTACGACGATACAACGACAATTTACGCAATAAACATGATTTCTTTCTTCTTTCTTTTTATTTAACTCTACTTAATAACTCTACTAAAAAACTCTACTAAAACTTCAATGTTTCTGAAGCCCGACACAATACAAAGTATGGAAGCCCAATGGATAAGACCGTTGATTATATAATGTCTAGATGAAGTGTCAAATGCGCGCAATCGTATCAAAAAATATCAGTCAACTGTTGGCTTATAATTTTTACCCGCCGATCAGTACTTTTGTTAGGTTTTAGATACAGGTTTTTTTTTTATTTTACACGAACGATCGCGTAACTCTTTGTTAAACGTGTTTATTTGTAATTAAAAATTCATTCCTAATATATGTGATCTTTCATTTTAAATTTCCAAATACTAACTGCCTAAAATGTTAAATATTGTACTACTTATTTAATTAACTTAGTTGATTGAATACAACATTCATTCACAACAACTCTAATTAAATTAGTGTATCTAATTTATTTAAGAAAGTAACTACTTAATAAAAAGTCACTAAAACACACTAAAACTGAATAATACTACATACATACATACTCCTGTTCTTCTAAACATTGAACCAACATTAAATCCTGCAAACCGAATTAAAAACATTATTAAAGTGGACTATACCTCTGTATTTAGAGAAGTGACAAATGTAGATTTTAGTGACATACTGAATACCTCAAATCCCGATGTTGCGGCCGAAATGTTAGTAACAACGTTAAGCTCAATTATACATTCGCACTCAAAATCATGTAATGTACCCTCTAAACACAGAATTATTAAGCCTTGGATTACCAAGGGCTTACTACGTTGCATCCGAAATAGAGACTCCATGTGCCGACGAATGAAGTGTGAACCTGATAACTATATCCTTAAATTAACGTATACCAAATACCGCAACTTTTGCAATAAATTATTAAAACGACTTAAGCACACATATGAGAAGCATGAATTTCAAAAGGCAGAAAACAATTCTAAAGCTACCTGGAAAGTCGTCAAAAATATAATACAATCAGATCGCTCAAAAACTTCACCCAAGGAGCTATTAAGTATAGAAGCTGATAAAATTGCAGCTGTGAATACTGTTAATGAGTACTTTTCTAGTATAGGCAGTGAGCTAGCAAATCAGATTAACCTCAGCTCACGAAGGTATAACAATACGCCGGACGACAAAACCATTACAGACACCCTTGTACTCATGCCAACGGATGAAAATGAGGTAGCTGGCATTATTCGTGGGTTACGTAGGGATGCTGCTGTTGGGTGGGACTCTATTCCTACACTTTTACTGCAACAGTGTTCAAACACACTAGTCCCAATTGTCACACATATTTGTAATATGTGTATGTCGAAAAGTAAATTCCCCAAATGTTTTAAAAAAGCCATTGTTCACCCAATTTACAAAAATGGGGACAGAGGCAGTGTTAGTAACTACAGGCCGATATCTGTATTACCCAGCCTATCAAAAGTCCTAGAGAGGCTATTGAACATTCGTCTTAAAACGTTTATGACAAAAAACAATATTTTGGCATCGAACCAGTTCGGTTTTAGATCCGGAATGTCAATGGAGTGTGCAGTGGCCTCTCTAGTTGATGAAATAGTGGAACGTCTTGACAGTAAAGAAAAATGCCTGGGCATCTTTCTAGATCTAACTAAAGCTTTTGACACCGTCTCTGTCCCACACCTTCTATCAAAGATGGAGCGACTGGGTATCCGTGGCTACGCTCACCGAATATTTAAGGACTACTTATCTGATAGACAACAATGTGTAAAAATAGATTCTTCGGTCGGCAACAGTGTTCCTCTTTGTTTTGGTGTTCCCCAAGGCTCAATGCTAGGCCCGACGCTTTTCCTCCTTTATATGAACTCCCTATGTAATCTGTCACTCCCCAACTGCTCAATCTTTGCCTACGCCGATGACACTGCATTGCTTATCCATGGTAATAACTGGGCCGATGTATTTGCCTGGGCTGAACAAGCTCTACGCAGTGTCATGCTATGGCTATCAAGTAACCTATTAACGTTCAATTTAAAGAAATCGACCTATCTAACCTTTTCTATTACAAACTGTACACAACCTTCTGACACTTTTACACTCAAAGCCCGCTCCTGCTTCCCAAACATCCCAGACTCTTCATGTAACTGTCCCTGTCTTACTAGATCCACACAGATAAAATATCTTGGTATATATATAGATAATCTCATCTCCTGGAAACATCACCTCAGCGATCTAACAGTACTCTCAACTCAACAACTCGAAAAATTATATTTATTTTTAAAAAACTGCGCCATTCTGCCGATGACAAAACTTTAAAAATGATTTACTGTGCTCTATGTCAGTCAATACTAACCTATTGTATATCTGTCTGGGGTGGCGCAGCAAAAACCCACCTATTACCCTTGGAACGTGCGCAAAGAAGTATACTTAAGGTAATGACATTCAAACCCTATAGATATCCGACCACCCAACTTTATAAAGAATGTCAGACTCTTACTGTCAGGCAGCTCTTCGTACTTGCGACCGTTACTCGAAAGCATACATCAATAGAATACAATCCAAGCTATAAAAAAAAACGTCTTTCATACAAAATTTGCCAAGTTCCGACTTTCAGAACCACACAGGCTTCACGGCATTTTAATGTTATTGGCTGCCACCTGTACAATAGTATAAATAAAAGTTGTAACATCTATCCACTCATTCGATCCTAATGTAAGAAAGAAGTTGCAAAATGGCTCATGACCAAAACTTATGCTCAAACGGAGATCATGCTAAAATTATCGGTACTCTAATTGGACCCACACACACACAAACATACACACACACCGACACACACACACCCACACACACACACACACCCACATACACACACACACTCACATACACACACACACACACACACACACAGCCACATACACACACACACACCCACATACACCCACATACACACACACACACACACACACACACCCACATACACACACACACCTTGCGTACTTGCACATATTTTTATAGCTGCTCACAAGAACACCTAACATATTTAGTAACTATTAAATAAATGTAATACTGCGGGAGACCTGGTACCCAAAACACAAGTTAAATCTTACATTGGGTACCAGAGTTCAACATATTCTGTATAACTTGTCTCATGATATATTATGTACTGTGTTCATGCTGATTGTAACTTTTTTTTTGAAATAAATATTATTATTATTATTATTATTATACACCTAAAACTTATCTTATTTAATTAGTCTATTTTAATGTGATTTATGGGAGAATTGTAGTAGCTGGTATCATTATTCACGCACACAGAGACATAGACGCACAGTGTAAAACACCACCTACACGCACACATGCTTGAAAGTGTTGGCTCGTTTTCTTTGTTTTGATTGTAGGGCGACGCTCCATCTACACATTATATAATGAAAGGGATAAAACATTAGAATTGTGATCGAAAGGTCCTGTATCCGAATTTACTTATTGCTTTTCCAATATAAACCCACACCTCATAAGCATAGGTATAGCTAGGCCGTAGGGGTCAACAAGACAACAATTAAGAAGTCATCGACATTATAATGTATCTTAAGAAAAATTAAAACATTGTTTTAAAGGATAAACTTAAAAAACTACCTACTGCAATGTTAATAAAATTTATCACAAATTTGGAAGATTAAATTACAGAATGGTTGTTATTAAATAATGTTCCATGCACTACATGGATTACGATGAAATTCGGCACATGAGTAAACTATTTTTTAAATGGACAACGAACATTAATGTTTACTTTGTAACCCGATCAGAAATACGTATGATTAACTATTTATTTTAATTAACAACTACGTACGGTACTTATAACTGTCAACTGAGCCGTATCCAGACAAAATGATAAAAGTAGTGTGTCTAGACACCGGCGGGCGTCTGAGCGCCAAAGGGCGAATTAAAACTGTTAGTTACTTACAAAATATAACAAATCAATACAAATATACTTATATTAAAACCTGATTACAGGTAATAATCAAATAAATTTATATAAACGTCACTTTCTCTATGAAAGTAGCAACAACTAACGGACAGGAATGTCCCTACAAGTCGTACACATTCATATTTTTACTAAATATCTACCACATATCCACGCCGCCACATTAGTTAAATTTAAAAATGGAATATTGTACTCACTATTCAGTAGTACTGGCAACTGATAAACACAACAGTTATTCGGTTCAAAATCATATGGAGGAAACTTTCACTGATTCGCACAAGCCGTGTGTCTGTTGCACATGCAAGCGTCTGACTGCAGCCGGACTACGTTTGCAATGCATTTATTTTAGATGCTAGACTCTATTACTTCAAGGCATGTTACAGATACTGAACCATTGGTTGAGTAAGTACCTATTGTTAAAAATAACAAATAAGTTGTATTTTACTGTGCTTAATATAAAACATTATACAGATGTAGTATTAAAAGGTCGTATCGTTAACGATGAAGTATTATTTCTCCAGTTTATTGTTACTAAGGAAAGCCGGTTGGATTGCCCACTTTTCCTTATTAGTAATTTCATGATAATTAGTAAGCTTCGTAATAATCTGAAAATTGTCAGATTAAGATCTGTTCTTTATTTTTGTATTCATCTATCAATTGCTGGAATTCCAGATATAAATGAAAAGTAATTAAAGTAGTTTACGGATTGCACCATTTTAACAATAATCAAAATGACGTCACGAGTACACAGCAACAGTAACTTTAATTGCTCTACTTCGGCCGGTTAGAGTTAAACCTACACGTTTGAGTGAATGACAAATTATAGTTATTTGATTTTTAATTTGGCAATTTTTTATTTTCACTCCTGCAAGATGACGGCGAAATTGATCAGGATGTTAGGCAACGAATCAACACAGGATGGATGAAATGGCGACAGATCTCGAGCACAATATGCGATCCTAAACTGCCGTTGAAATTAAAGGGTCGCAAGATGGATGAGAAACGATTGCATGTAGCAGAGATGAGAATGTTACGATGGATGTGTGGAGTGACGAGAATGGACAGAATTAGGAATGAATACGTAAGAGGTAGTCTGAAAGTGGTGCCCATAGATGAGAAAGTGAAAGGAAATCGTTTGGCTTGGTATGGACATGTTATGCGAAGAGATGATACGTATGTAGGTAAGCAAGTGATGGATATGAGGGTAAAGGGACGAAAAGGGAGAGGAAGGCCAAGGAAAAGATGGATGGACTGTGTGAGGATGGATATGAAAGGAAAAGGGGTACATGATCAGATGACGGGTGACAGAGAAGTATGGAAGCGAAGGACATACTGCGCCGACCCCAAATAAAGGACCAGGGCAAGAGAATGATGACTTTGGCAATTATTTTATTGGTGAAAGACAGATTGTTATATTTATTTATTTAATTAATAGTCATAACTACACATAACAAATTACAAATACTTATCAATAGTAATAGTGATAAAGATAATTTACATGTAAATTTGTAACCCGATGATGGTTGAGCATAACATTATTTTATTATTATACATACTGCTTAATCTATAATGATTATTTTAGATTGCCGGGTGATATTTTAAGTAAAACGACGTGTAGTAATTACGAAGGTTTATTTGCAACTGCTAAATCATTCGACATCATTCGACACAGTGGACTGTAAATAGATATATGCATATATTGTAGTATAAAACTCTAATCCATTTAGACATTCCGCCCGCCAAAGAGCATAGTTCTTTAACTACATTTTAACAAACAGAACTTAACGCATAGATATACCTATGTACTTATGCGTAAACATAACATATAATAGCTGTAAAAACAAAATCATTTCACACGAAATCTTAATATAAATAACAATTGAACAACGGAACAACCTATATATGTATGTATGTAGGTCTTCCTGATTTGCAAGATGTAAACACTTTCAAATAAGTACCTAACACGGAGCTCGCTCGGCTTGGCCAGGCAATTTGAATAACATTGATGTCGAACATGATTATTTAATATGTCGATACATAGCTCAACTAAACGATGCAGATAAAATAATGTGTTTGAATAACTCATTAAGTACCTGTATATAGTACATAACATAAATACAAATCTACAGGTTCAGGGTACAGGGTAATCACGTAGATAATTTACATGAACAACAAAATAATTATCTACCTATAATAGGCTACGTTAGAATTTTTACAGTTTAATAGGCATGATTAAAAGCAAAGCTTATTTAATTAAAATACAAATTTTGCTCACTAAACGCATCAATTCTTCGTTTTTACACTTTACAGATACAACTCGAGTTACATTATCTAGTCCAGGGTTATTGTTGATAATCTTACCAAGTAACCATTTAGCTGGCGGTAAATAATCTTCCTTTAAAACAACAATATCGCCTATTTCTTGTTCATCACGTTTAGTGTTCCATTTATATCGTTGATTTAAGTTAACTAGGTACTCCTTATACCACCTATGCCAAAAATCTGTAACAATCTTTTGCGTCAATCGCCATCTATCCAAACCAACTACATTACAATTAGTATAATCTTCATCTGCAATATTTAACAATGATTCACCTACCAAAAAGTGACCTGGTGTCACGAGTAGAGGGTCATTTGGATCATTGCTTAACAAAGAAATCGGCCTCGAATTCAAACACGCCTCCACTTGCGCCAGGACAGTTGACATTTCCTCGTAGGTAAGTGTACTATTTCCTACTACCTTTTGTGCTGCGCACCGATGATTCCCATAAACCGCCAAGTTCGGTGATTGGGGAGGGATATAGTACCATGTGGTTCTGTCTAAAGAAAGTAACTCTGCTATTTCTCGCGGAAGAGAAGATCGGGCACTATTAAACATTTCTATTTCATTATTTTTTATATTCTATCAGTGATAGTATTCTTATATTTTAATATTTGTTTTCTATCCTATTCGTATTTGTAAGAAAAAGCAGATATTGGCTATTGCGAGCCTTACCACATACTCCAATAGTGGTAGTACTGTTTTAAATATAATCTCCCCATAGACACTCTACCATGGATTTCGATCGGTTCCCTATCCATTAGCATAAAATGTTAAGACCTAATATAACTTAGCATAATTTTGTTTGGCATAATTATATTTTCGCATAATATAATTACGCATAACAGCTTACGCATAATTTTTTAAGCATAATTTCTCTAACGATAATAATGATTAAGCATAATATTCTAAAGCATAAATTTATTAAGCATAAAGTTCAAGCAAGCATGCAGCAGGCAGAATTTCTGTCACGGCTCCGGCGCTGCGGGCCCCCGGCGGCCCCACGCTTCTACACGATTTTAAATTACACTCTAGGGGTAGGACAAACAAGAATACGTAGAGTCGGTTTTGCAGCAATTCGGTTCTGTCACTAACTTTTGTTGCACAGCATATTAAATTTTTAACCAACAATATAATTAAATTGTTACAGAAAGTCATCATTAGGAGGCCTACTAACGTTATGCGAATCAAATTTATGCCATAACAAATTACTCTTTAAGATGATTATGCCAACATAAAATGTATGCCTAAAAAAATTATGCCGAAGTATTATTATGCCAAAACAAATTAAGCCAAAATCGTTATGCCGAAGTATATTAGGACAAAGAACATTATACGAAAAGAAGGGATCCCATTTCGATCAAATTGGGCAGGCTGACTGGGGTAGTACTACTGCCCTATTTCTTAGGATGGCATTTCGTCTATCTAGATCTAGCCAAACATTTGTATGTCGTTTATGTGGTTTTAAGACTTAATAAGAATAGCTTTTCAGAATCCTGCTATTAGTAGGTGGACCAGTGTTATGTTTGACTCTTGCTTAGGTAGCACATCGAATATCTTTTTGAACGAATGGCAATGTAATATTGCCATTCGTTCAAAAAGGTGTTTTATATTAGTTGGGATGTATGCTTGTTTGTCTTTATAAAAAACACATTACAAGTATCTTGGCGTGATAAACATAGTATATCGACTTAAAAATTATATACATTGTAAATATTTTTTAGGGTCTGTTTAAAATGGGTGGTCCCCTTTTAACTTCATTTTGCATCTTCAAGTAATGACTTCTGATGACCAGCAGAAAGTATAATTGAAGCACTAAAACAAAAAAATATATATAAATATACAGGTAAAATAACGGGCATTATTTTTCGTACCTAGTTTGTTCCGTAGCATAGGTTCACGTTTAGGCTAGCAACCCATCGTAAATTTTGGATCTTTTGTTGCGAAATTTTCAGTAGTAACCCAACGTATAGTTTGGCATAATATGCCTTATAAACAACATTAGGCTCGTTACGTGAGATTTAAGAATATGGCTGGTAAAATGTAAGCGTAAATTCAAAATTCCCACTTTTCTTTCTAACTTCCTTACCAGTGAGGTATCATTTGCAACTAATACACAATCATAATTAAGTATTACTTCATGGAGGTCATTAATAACACAATTTATAAATAACATAGGTCTCAAGACGCTACCTTGCAGTACTCCATAGACATCGTATCTGAGACCCAATGAATTGTATTAACTTCTCTATTCCATTGATATCTCTATTTAATTTCAACTTTTATCTCATTGTTGCCTGACAATCCGAACTTGTTATGTATTTTAGATACATTTATATACCTACTTTGCGTAGAACAATATTATTGATGCAATATTTTTATTAATTGCTACAATATATTTTATAAATTGAGTTTTAAATGTTTAAGCTCTTTGTTTTATTATAGTTTTGAGTATTTAAATTGCACATTTCTTTTTTTGAATTGCTTGAATGTACGTACCGACGTTGGTCAGAAATTTAACGGCTGCAGTTAGCGTTATTTCCTTTCCAAGACCGCTTATAAACATAATGCAGGAGATCCCAATCATAAAGGATGCGAACGCGAGGTAGTACTTTACGTATCCAGGTCTGTTCTGAAATTAAAAGGAAATGCAATATTATTATGCAACAAGATTTTACTTGCGGCTTTGCTTGCGTTAATATAGATTATATCCACCGGGAGCAGTACTTTTTTCTGGATGAAAGGTACCCTATGACCTTATGAGCAGCGATAGCTCAGTGGGGAGACCAACAGACCGCAATGCAGAGGGTCTCGGGTTCGAACCTACGTCGCGCACCTCTGACTTTTGGAAGTTATATAACTTTTCGAAATTATGTGCGTATTGATTGACAATTATCGCCTGCTCCGTGCCTCGGAGAGCACGTTAAGCCGTCGGTCCCGGCTGCCATGAACATCTATGGCAGTCGTTATTGGGAGAGTGTCGACACAAAAGATCCCACTGGGTCGAAGTGTCACCGGTCTGCACTGACTGGCCCCCACATAAGATACATACATACCCTATGACCTTTCTGTACCGCTGACAACGTGTATAATGATCGGTTGAAAAGTTAAGACGTGAAAGCGTAACAAACAAACCCACGTACCTATTTAGAATATTAGTTAGGATTCATGTAGTGGCAATAAGAAGTCGTAGCGATATTCTCGCTGAGACATAAGATTCCACTCAAGCTTAAAGCAGTCCAAATACCTCCATCTTATAGAAGATAGTAGCTAATAATTTTAAAAGTCTATAAGTTAGTTATCACTTTTCTTTATGAAGGCACTGCATTGAGTGTAGGGCTAATGCAGAATAATGTAGTATCATAGTCAGGCGGACCATGTACTTATTAACCATCTAAGTAATATAAAAATAAAAGTCTTACCTCATATATACCAATCAGTAACACTGAACTAAAAATCATATTAAAGAAAGCAGCTGCTAACATGAGACAGAGGATAAGTATTAGAACTCTACTATCATCGTCGAAAGTTAAGTTTTCGCCGATTGATGCCCATATTACACACAAATAAAAAAACATAATTAATACCATAAAAACACTGGCAATCTGAAACAAGAGAAATGCCTTTGTTATATTAAATATAAGCAGCATGCACATACATACATTTTTCAGGTCATTCGGTATTTTTAGTTCATAAGTCATGTTGGATGAAAGAAGTTACGTGCAGCTGAAATGTATAATTATATGTTGATATGGATGTGTCATGTGGCTAAGATATTCCCAATAACTTTACCAGGCATTCTAGCTTAAAAGATGCACCTGTGTTAGAAAATTTTAAGAGTAAATATTCTGTAATAGTATACATAAATATGTATGTGGTTTAGATTAATATATATTGAAAATATAGAGGCAAGTATTATTTACAGTAGCCTAGTAGGAAACCGTTGAACTGCCATGCAGTGGTCTCGATCTGACTTTCGAAGTTATGTGCGTATTAAATGGTTAATTATCGCTTGCTTTAACGATGAAGAAAAATATCGTGGGGAGACCTGCATGTCTAAGAGTTCTCCATAATGTTCACGAAAATATGTGTAGACTGCCAACCCGCACTGGGCTAGCGGAGCGTGGTTGACTATGGCCTATCACCCTTTTCACCCTTCTCACAGTTATGATGAGATGTAGGAAAGGAAGATATATAGGTATTCTGCGCATAAGCCAAATAATTTGTGTCATGGGCAGAGTAACCATGGTGACGACAATATCAGTATCAAGAGTGTGTACTTATTTTTAAGAATTAATTGCCGTTTTAATCAATTAATAAGATTCAGTGGCCTATATTTATACGATCACTAAGTCCCAGCATTACGATTGACCTGTCAAAAAATTAATGAGCTATTTTGTCAAGAGAAATTCTTAGTAGTAGTGCCAAGTTAGATTTAAATTGCTGATGATTCATTTTATTTTTTATTTTATTTTATTTATTTATTTGAAATAACAAAGAGTTACACATTATGTCCTTATTACTAATACATTTTAATAAAGTTTGATTAAATGTGCAACACACACCGTTATTCACAGCTTACATAATTATAAATTTATGACAATTTTGCAAAAATCAAACAAAATATGAATTAAAATTTGTGTAAAATTAAAACAATGTTTCTTACATTTTTAACTCAGTTTCTTCAATGGCTCTTTTTAATATATGGCGAAATTTACTAGCAGGCCTACTAAATAGTATGTACTTACATGCTTAAAGTCAATCGAAGATCACATCACAAAGCCATACATATTATATGATTTTTTAGTTATAGCGTCAATATGTTGATCTAGATGTAGTTTGCTATCCAGCAGTACCCTAAGGTCTCGAACAACAGACATTTTTGACAAAATAGATTTATTAATGTTGTTATTCTCAACAATCTTGTTTTTTGTTTTTTGTAAACGATATAGCAAAGCACTTGGAATTATTTAATTGTAATTTGTTATTAATATAATATAGAGAGAGGCGATCTAAATCTTCCTGTAATAAACTACAGTCAGATAAATTTCTAATTGGTTTATATATTATTAAATCATTTGCATACAATAAAAACTTAGAGTGTCAGAAACACTCTCCTATGTCATTAAGGAATAAGATAAATAAAAGTGGGCCTAAAACTGAATCTTGGGGCACGCGGGACCTAGCAGTTACAGTAGCTGAGTGGAATCCCTTAATGACAACCTTTTGTGATCTATTTAAAACATAGGAAGCAAACCAACGGAGCAAATCACCCCTTATTCCATTGTAGGCGATTTTCGATAACAGTTGCTTATGGTCAACCTTGTCGAAGGCTTTTCGAAAGTCGGTATATATGGTGTCCACTTGCGTTTGCCGATCCATACTATTGAATAAATAATCTGTGAATACTAATAAATTTGACGTCATCGATTTTCTTTTTACGAACCCATGTTGTTGCTCTATGATAATATTATAAATACTTTTATGAATAGCATCATCGACAAGCCTTTCAAATAGCTTCGACAAGGCTGACAAAATCGAAATGGGGCGATAATTCTCAACTGCCTTCCTAGAGCCTGACTTATATACAGGGGTAATGTTGGCACTTTTCCATATTTAAAGGAAAATGCCTTCAGACATATATTTATTATAAATAATATTTAATGATGTTGAATGAATGAATGTTTCATTCTGATCCTCGGTAAATATATATAATAAAAATTATATGTAGGGTCTACTTACCAAATTTACATAACCGATGACCACCGAGCCAGTTTTTAGGCTCACACAAAATAAACAGTCTTTGACAATAAAAGCCATTTTTGTTCTGGAACAAAAGAATTCAATAAATAATTTATTTGTACTAAACAGAATTTATTGATTGCTAGCCGTGCTCGCTATTTTATGAGCTTAAGCTTTAGGTTTGTTTTTATTTTTTCAGTATAGGATCAAATGCCGTGAGTACCAGTTCATATTTCAATCGTTTTACATTTTTTGTTATCCTACGAATTTCATACACACCGTCGGCAAACACATAGCCTAATTATTTGTCTAACTTTAGTTAGCCATATTTTATTTAACAGTACTAAATAAAATGAATTATTTATATTTTAAAATAAATTCTCGTTTTCTATATGGCCATTCTTTTTTTACATTACGTACATACACAAATGTAGCAGTAACTTATTAAAATTTGTACGTTTTTCAGTTTTCTCTTTTATATAAAGATTGCATTATCATTATGTACCAACTAACAACATAATAAAATTATAAACAATTTACAATAGCATAAACAGTCATAGCTTTATTATAAACTAGATGTTCCCGCGGTTTCACCCGCGTTTATCGTTGCTGCGCCGCCCCCGAGAGTCGTAGCGTGATGTTATATAGTCTATAGCCTTCCTCAATACATAACTAAATTGGTTCGATTTGTAAAATTATTTTAGTGCTATCCAACACTAAAATAATTTTTCAAATCGAACCAGTAGTTCCTGAGATTAGTACGTTCAAACAAATAAACTCTTCAGCTTTATAATATTAGTATAGATGAGCTTAAGTGTCGTGACCTAATTAAGAAATTTAAATTTAATGTAATGATAACTAACTTAATGCTATAAACAACTTGATTAATGTTTAATTTTTATTGTCGTAATAATATATTGCTGTGTATTTTTGGCGTCAAAGTTTGACCTTACTAATGAAGATTAATGTCAAAGTGTGTAAATGTTAATTAGGTCGTGTTTATGATATTTTGAAACAAGTTACTGTCCACGTTACCTTTGGAGTGAATTTTGTGAGGAAAAGTACTTATCATGTGTTCACATCATAGTAAGAAGGGAAACATCGTGAGGGAACCTGCATATCTAAGAGTGCTACAAAATGTTCTTGAAATTATGTGAAGTCTGTCAACTTGCACTGGGCCAGATTAGGAGGCTGTGGCATAATCCTTCTCACACTGAGATCTTATGCAACAAGTAACTTATTCGAGCTGTTAATTATTTGCAAATATCCTTAAAATCTACATTAAATATGTTATATAGTCCTGCAACAGACTCTAAACAGAGTCACCGATTATTTGCACCTCTAATCTTACGTTTTTGAATATTGATAAGTATTGTTTAAAAAAAGACAACTCGCGGGAGACTTTACAAACATTCAAACAACGGACACATAACACCCAGACTCGGAACAACCATTTGTGGATCACACAAATATTCCCATGTAGCGATCGAATCCACAACACTCGGCGCGGTGGCAGTGGCGAGCTGTGCCGTGTTTTGAACGCCATGAACAGTTCAATGCACATTATATTATTATAGGATATTGCACTCGACTGTAATGGTACGTTTCCCTTGTAATGTTTACATTTAATTAATTGAAGCGCCCTTATTCTTTTGTCATTGACGATGCAATGGGTAATGGATTTTGATGCTCATTTTTACGAGACTAACTGGCTTAAATTTGACCAATGACTTGTTTTCGACAAGAGTATAAATAATTCAAATTTGGGCTATCCAACACTAAAATAATTGTTCAATTGGAACCAGTAGTTTCTGAGATTAGCACATTTAACCAAACAAACAAACTCTTCAGCTTTATAATATTAGTATAAATACGTAGACTCACGCGTATATCCATGAAAGCACAGGTGTGTAACACCTAAATTTCGTCAGCTGTGTGTTAGCTGGTTGCAATTACAGTTGCAGTTGCAATTCCAGACTCTATGCTTAAAGCACTATCATTTTTTTGACAAAATGACGTTATAATCCTGCGTGATCCAGGAATCAAACCTGTGACCTCATGCACAGCAGTCGAATACACCACAGCTGTGCTACTAAGGCAGTATGCAAAAACAATGTTTTTTATTTTATTGTTTTACTATTCTTAGCGTCTCGCAGCCGAATGGAAAAATCAGAAAATTTCCATTCTTGCGCTGTCAGTTGATCTCAGTTATTTTAGCTCCATAAATTTACACACACCTTCTATTCCTTGCATCTTAGTTACTAGTTAATTCCTCTTCCCTGGTTCGATAACACGTGAGTGATACACTAGCATTGCCAGTAGTCAAAGTCTACTGTAGCCGCCTACCATTAGACGGAAGGTTGTATAAAACCGAATCGGCCTTAAGATTTGCACTGAGAGAGTTAGAAGGTGGCAAGTCTTAATTAATCTACTATCTTTCTGGATGGAGCTGAGGTTGTATAAGTAGCCGAACAACTTGTAGCGTCGTTCACTTACGCACAATGAGCCAAATGTGAAGTTTAGTGCGGATAACAAAAAAAAAACAGAAAACATATAATTACGGGGCATGTCGATTGTTCTTAAGTATATCAAAATACTTCGCGCTTCTGCCGGCAATTTATTTGACAGAAAAATCTTTTGCTCATCCAGCAATAAAACCTTAGACGGGCACTGGCAATATAATAAGAGCCTGATCCACCACTTCCAAATAGCATTTATCTTTAAGATAAAAGTCTTGCCATCTCTACACACTCACAAGCATACGGCCCACCTGATGGTAAGTGGTTACCGTAGAACACCAGAGGCATCACTTGCGCGTTGCTGACCTTGTAAAAACCTTTTAACACCCTTTTTGAAGAACCCCATAATGTAGTCTTGTGGGAAAACCTGGATAGGGAGTTCATTCCACAACCAGAGCGTCCGCGGGAGAAAATTTCTTTGGAACCGCTTGGTGCGGCACCAATTAGGTTGTAAGGTGTGAGAATGATATCCCTGCCGATGGCCAGCGGTGCGATCATTAAAAGTCGCTGAAGGCATCATCTCAAACAACTCATCAGAACACAATCCATTATATATCGGTAGAAGACACAAAGGGAAGCAAAGTCCCGTCTGAGACTTAGTGGCTTAATACGGTCTGTGAGTTTGGGCTCATCGACAATTCTCAAGGCTCGTCTCTGTACCACGTCAAAAGGATCAAGCTGGTATTTTGGTGCTCCTGCCCAAAGATGACTGCAGTACTCCATGTGAGGCCGGACTTGCAACTTGTATAGAAGCAGTATTTGCCCCGCAGTGATGTACCGCTTAGCTCTATTGAGCACACCGACCTTTTTGGAAGCCAGCTTAACCTTGCTCTGTAAATAACTGCGGAACTGTACATATATCATACATTGAGATGTCGAAGCCAAGGATTCCAATACTCTTGGAGATGGTGAGAGACTTTAACCTAACAACAGTGAGACAGCATCAGATTTTATCTTCGGATAACTTTTACTTCATCGTTGTGAAACTGGCCATGTGTCGATTTTGTGTTTCTCTATACATAGTGGATAATCTCCGGAACCAATGCACCAATCTTCTTCATTTGTAAGCTATATTATTCCAGGGGTACAAAAGGCTAAATATTATATTCAATGCCCGCAAAGTTAGGGCTGGAAGCTATTTACTCATTGTTTTTATAGTAAATGAGTTAGCTACTATATATTTAAGTAGTAGCGTGAAACAGAACTGTTCCTAAAATATAAACATTACCTCAGACTTAATTATCCTTCCCTGTATCAGTTATTTATACATCTGCATAATGTTAAAATAAAACTATGGTATATATATGACTGCTTAGGTAGCGTAGACATTTAAGTGGTCGCCTCCTCATTTCCAGTGCGCGGGTTTGATCCCACACGGCACAACTATTTGTGGATTATTAATTGTTCCAAGTCTAGGTATTCTTAGTTTCAATGTATGCATCATATCTTATCTTATGTGGGGGCCAGTCAGTGCAGACCGGCGACACTTCGATCTAGTGGGATCTTTTGTGTCGACACTCTCCCAATAACGACTGCCATAGATGTTCATGGCAGCTGGGACCGACGGCTTAGCGTGCTCTCCGAGGCACGGAGCAGGCGATAATTTTCAATCAATACGCACATCATTTCGAAAAGTCATATAACTTCCGAAAGTCAGAGGTGCGCGACGTGGGTTCGAACCCGAGACCCTCTGCATTGCAGTCTGTTGGTCTGCCCACTGAGCTATCGCTGCTCTCAATGTAGGCATAGTCCATCGCGATGTATTTTGAAAATGAAAAGAAGTTAAAAGAAATACATTTAAAAATAACATATCGTACTCACGTTTTAGTAGTAATGGCACCTAATAAACACAAAAGTTACTTCGTTTAAAACTGTTTGGAGCAAACTCTTTCCTGAATTACCGCCTGCGTGTTGCACATGTATGTGACTGACTGCAGCGAGACTGCACTTGGAAATTAATTTATTATGACTACCCAGTTGCCTCGACTAATATAATGAGTGTTTGTTTTCCACACAACAAAAGTGTGAAACAATCATTCGACCCGTTTAGAGGTAAGTAGTTACTGAGATCCATGATTGACTGACGACGTCCTGAATATAACTTACGCGTCGTCGATCTTAAGGAAAAGGTATTAAAGATTGGATAAAAAAAAGACACCAGCCTCTCACAAAGGAATGAGAATTATTTTAACATGCTTTGTATTATATAAGAAGTACTTACCTTTGTGAAAGATGAAATAAAGATCTTTATTATAAAAAGAAGGAATGGAAGAAGTAAAAACCCTAATATAGCTAAGGTAGAATTACTAAAATGATTAAAATACCAGAAAATATTTTATAATGAAAATCACCTATTATGCAATTTTTGAAACT
Source organism: Catocala fraxini (assembly GCA_930367265.1). Taxonomy (NCBI): domain Eukaryota; kingdom Metazoa; phylum Arthropoda; class Insecta; order Lepidoptera; family Erebidae; genus Catocala; species Catocala fraxini. Next base: position 5,202,813 of record OV884035.1, read on the forward strand.
ATGTAGATACAGTAATTTAAATCTGTAGACAACGACTTTCGAAAGTGCGGAAGGCATAGCAAAATTTATGCAGTAATGTCTGAGTAAATAATTATGAAACAACGGATATTGACATGCAAATATAATACTACTGTTTTTAGGATTCATGGCCTTCATGGATAAAATCTGAGAATAGAAAATAATAATAGATCTTTCTTAAATAAAAATTAGTATCACTTTATATTTCGCTAATAATATTTATCACCATTACTATATGCATCATCATGCATAGTATTTAATGTGTAAAATTATTTTTATTGTCTTATTTATATTATATTATGTATACTTAGCTTATATTATCATTTTAGGATATCCTGTAAAGATATTATGTGTTTAAAATAAATAAATAAATATGCACTTAAAATCTGACTATATCAAATGATACTGTTCATATCGTTATATATGACAAGTGTTTTTCATTGTTACCAAGATTTATAGTTACTATAAAAATAAATTCGTTTGCACTCCTTGTTTACAACCTGGAATGTGTTCGAATGCTTCTATAAATATTTTTGCGTTGATTATACTACAATATAAACTTGAACATTCACGCAAATGCTAACAACAATTGTACAGTCTCAACTCTATTGCAAAAGAACAATGCATAACGCATAGAAGACGTCCACATACATGCATTTGTAATACAACTATAACCAAATAACTGGAAAACAAAGTCATAATAATAGTCTTCTGGATCCATAAGAAACAAATTCAATAATAGATGTCATATTTATTGTTATCTTTAAAAAAGACAATTCGAGTCCTAGGAATAAAACCTGTGTCGCGGAGGACTTTACATATACAGGCTGATTGGTAAAAGACTGGACATATTGAAGGACATACTGTGGTAGTCGAGCCTCGCTGATTTCAGCATGAATGGGCCGGCTCGACCGGGGAAGTACTACCCTCTCACAGAATATTGACGTGAAATATCAGTTTTCCTACTGTTGTGTTTCGTTTGGTGAGTGAGAGTGCCGTAGGCCCAATCACCCTCTTTCCCCCTTCCCGCTCCTTCTCCTTCCCACTTCCTTTTCTTCCTAAAGGTTTGGCAACGCGCAAGTGATGCCTCTGGTATTGCAGGCGTCCATAGGCTACGGTGACAACTTACAATCAGATGAGCCGTATGCCGGAACGCTAAAAAAGTTGTATAAAAAAAAATTGAAGTTGCAATTGAGGGTATTCAGTACTCGAATCTGGACCCAAATATAAAAAAAATAGGTACTTAAAATTTGACGTAGTTATCTGATAAAAACTTAATGTGCTGACACTCTTGCGCATATACCAAAGCTAAACAAAACATCCGCCCCCGACCCCCGCTACCGCACTCCGTACTTTCCTGAGTTTGCACCCCCGCCCGTCCTTTTCCTATCGAAGGTCATTAGCCTCGGTAGCGCGGTGCGCTCGACAGCTGTTAGCTGTGTGCGACCCGCGCAGTGTCCACATTTTATGGATATTTCATACAAATTTTCATAAAGGTTTTCTTTGCAGATTACACAGTTGTTTTTATTTATACGTTACGCCAGACCATAAATTATAATTTCCTTAAGTATGTACAATGTTTAACCAGTCCCACTGTATATGTACATACTTTCAAACAATGGACACAACGGATCATCCACGAATTGATTAAAATTCGGATATGCAATCATACAATATTCAAATATCTTCTTCTTTGCAATTCTCTGTTACACCATAAGATAATATATTATTAACTTTAGTTTTTCGATTGTTGACAAAGTGCACTGACTAGGTATAAAAGCAAATGGTTCATGATAATCTGGTACTTAGGTACTTTAGTGTAAGTGCTAACAGAATGTAGATAAGCATTAACTAATCCTTAATAAAATAGGAATAAAATTAATAGCCCTCCGACCAGATGGGATGACGATCTGCGAAAGACTGCAGGCAGATGCTGGATGCGGCAAGCCGAAGACAGGGCGCTATGGCGCTCATTAGGGGAGGGCTATGTCCAGCAGTGGACTATTATAGCCCGATGATGATGATGATGAATCCTTAATAAATGTAAATTGTCAATGATCTCCTACGTTATTAGATAACATGGTTACTGCTGTACTTTTCCTGGTAATGTATAAATCAGATCGCCTATACACAAATAAATTGGCGATTTTAATGATCTGGCTGCATACGAAATTAATAACCGCTTACTTAATATTTTTATAGAAGAACAGCTTTTTCTCACTTATTGAATAGTTGTTCACATATATATTTTTTTTATTTATCTCTTGCTTTTGCAAGCGAATTTGTACGTGTGGAATTTAGAAGTAGGTACTTACCTAACCATATTTTACTTTCTTTCTTTGTAAAAGAATTACACACGTCAAACATAGCAACGTACAAACATTAAAACAACGTACCCAAAAAATACCTATACTCCATTTGGTTAGGTACTTAACTAAAGGTAATAATCTTGATGTGACTTTTTACACAAACACATATTAAACAAATAAACTACTGCTTAAACTAATGGTTCAATTGGCTTAGTAATCGTTATTGTTGTATTTACATTGATCTTTAGCAGCATTTTATTTTTAAACTGATTTTTTAGATAAAAAACCACATCAAGATTGTTTACCTTTAGTTAAGTACCTAACCAAACGGAGTATATATTAGAGTCTTATTGCTTAACTATCTTTTGCCCGCAACTTCGTCTGTGTGGAATAATTACTTTTGGCAGTATTTTAATTTTGTAGAAATAATAACTAATGACCGCATGTTTACTAATTATACATATGTTGCTGGCTTCCATACGACCTTTAATCGCCTATATAATCCATCGAAAGTCGAAATTTCAAAAACACTGGAATAAATGTTTATGTACTAAATTTCATGGATTCATCTTCTATAATGACGAACTCTCCTACAGACTTTCATCTCTTATTTCAACCCCTTTATACCCTTTTTACGACAAAAGGTAACTTATGTCTTTTCCTAAGGTCTAGTCTATATCTCTGTACCAAATTTCATCAAAAACGGTTCAGTGGTTTAGTCGTGGAAGCGTAACAGACAGACAGAGATACTTTCGCATTTATAATATTAAGTAGGGATTTATAGAAAACTATTCTTAATAAAGGAATATAACTACATAAACGGCAGCTAAGGGTACCAATGGATTTGAATATAGCGCTCCCTATCGAGGCTGTTGTCTATTTTGTACTTCACTGGTTTATACCAGTGAAGTACAGTCTTTTATAAGAGACGCAATTAGAGGTCAGTAGGTTTATAAAAAAAAAATCCACATTATGATTAGTATTCTTTAATAAAAATCAATATTTAATCATCATCATCATCTCAGCCTAAAGACGTCCATTGCTGGACATAGGCCCCCCAAAGTTTTCCGCACATTCCGGTCTTGAGCCACCCGCATCCACCCGCTTCCCGCGGTTCGTCGGTCCACCTTGTTTATACCCCTACTGTGTCTTCCGGTGCGTGGAATAACAATTATTTTCATTACATAGCTTCACGTCTATATCTGGCGGCCTCGATGGCGTAGTGGTTAGTATAACCGACTGCCACGCCTGAGCGGGTTCGATTCCCACACAAGTCAAACATTTGTGTGCATGAACATGGATGTTTGTCTTGGTCTGCGTGTTTCTTTGTATAATAAGTAGGTATGTAATTACAAAAAAAAAGTATATCTATATGTATGTGTGTATGTGGTAGAATATTATTATTATTATTATTATTATATGTATGTTTATCCATTGTCTAATCCCCATAGTACAAGCTCTGCGGGTCTACCGTGAAAATGTTTTTACGCAATGACGTGCCGAAACGAATTACGAACGAAATAATAAGCATATACCTACCATGAAAACACTTCGGATTTTTTAGGACGTACAAATGTCATACGACGATATTCGTGACGAATGTCGGCGCGAATGATGATTCATGGTAAGAATAAGCTCGAACGAACGTACGCAATTGCGTATAACGCGTTTCACGGTAGACCCCCTGCTTAGTTTGGCCTAGATGGTGTTGTGTGTATGTGATAGAATATTATTATTATTATATCCCCAAACGGGTTGGTAGACCACTACCAACATGCATTCATGCAAATATAAGGGCAATACACCAGTATTGCCCTCATATTTGCATGATAATATGTAACAGTTTACATATTAGCATATTTTTATTTATCCATCGTAATTATATTTTTATTGACACCCTCCATGTTCTGCATAAGTTAGGTTCAACAGATTGTTATCATTAAATGATTACAGTACATACTAGATGTCCCTCGTGGTTTGACCTACGTTTGTAATTACTGCGCCGCTCTCGTGGCTCGTAGCGCAATCTTGCTTAAAATTGGGCTATCAAATGCAAAAAGATTTTTCCAAATCCAATTGGTAGTTCCAGAGATTAGTGCGATTATTGAATTGATTTGATATAATCTAGACATTACGTTATAAATAGTGGCAGCATCTTCATATAATAATATGGGTATACAAGAAGCTACTGCATTGTGTATGCTATAGCATTTATTATATAGCTTCTGGTTATTATATATATTACTAGATTTTACTTTTACTTCTGTGATGTGCCTAGGCTAATGATAGGCATGGGCTATACAAATTGTGTTTTGAACTTAGGTATCAAATACATTATTATTAAAGCTTCCAGGCATTTTCCAAAATGGCTGGTCCACTTTTAATTTTATCCATTTTCAAGTAGTGGCTTCTGACTATCAGGAGAGAGTAAAGCTGAAATACTGAAACAAAAATAAATAAACACACAGTTATTAATAATTTAATTTTGAACTGCATAGACGCATGACTACAATTAATACAATTGTAGCTGCATAGCTGATTACGTTTTTTGTATGTGACAACTGCGCTAGGGTATTCCCGCGGCTGTTTCCTCCTCGTATCTCGATGGGAACTGTTACATAGCTTATAGTTCGTATGAACTTGCGCTTCTCCAAATAACTAGATTTTGCCCACAGATTGCTCGCTTTAAGACTGCGCCGAGCGTAAGACGCGGTTGAACTGAATGACAGAGCTCGATATTCAAATCGGCGCGCGGCCGCCATAGTAAAATTGTATGGAGGATTTGAAGTGCTTTTTTGATAAATATGTATCTTTATTGTCAACCAATAACTTAAATATTTGGGACGGACAAATTGTAATATAACTATTTATGTTTCGTTTAAGCTGTAAAATAGGATAGATTTCTACTGTTATAATCTAAAAATCACGTAACACGAGCTTACGTTTTTGCATTTTTCGTGCAAATTTACGTAATTTTGTAGGCGAAAATATTAATTATTTTAGGTTTTTTACACGGAGTAATTGTGAGCAAATTAATTGTTATGGTAAATGTATGTATATTTTATATTTGTATTAAACAAAAAGTGTTGATTTTATCAACTTAACTGTGAGCGCCTGTTTTGGCACATTATGCTTAGCGCAGTCTTAATCTAGATTTTGCTATTAAATTCCTATCCCTCAGGAACAGTAGGTACTTTTTTCTTGCATGAAAGTACTCTATGTCATTTTCCATTCCACTGACAACGTGTATGCAAAATTAAATGGTGATTGATCAGGTAGTTAAGGCGTGAAAGCGTAACAAACAAACTCACATTCGCATTTATAATATTAGTTAGGATGTTTTCTTTGTAAGTACATCTAAAGATTTCAATATTAATGATTCAGTACATACGTATGTAGGTCACCGATATAGCAATCATCATTGGTGAGGTTCCCTTTGCGATGTCACATATAAATATAATGCAGACTACTCCAACCATAAATGGCATTGCCACCAGGTAGGACAAGACGTATTTTGGTTTTTTCTGGAATAAAAGCAAACATTATTAATATGTATTACTGTCAGTAAACATAAGAAGGCTAGTGGTACGTATAATTGTATTCGAAATGCATTCGAATTAGCGATGGACAGCAATGAAAAGGAAATTTTAATTTTCAGAATAGTAGAGCCTCGCTGATTGCAGCATGAATGGGTTGGCTCGACCGGGGAAGGACTACCCTCTCACATAATATCGACGTGAAATAGCGGTATGTTGTATATGGTTCGGTGAGTGAGTGCTGGAGGCCCAATCACCCTTTTTCACCCTTCCCGCTCCTTCTCCTTTCGACTTCCTTTTTCTCTTCTTCCTTTCCTTAAGGGTCGGCAACGCGCAAGTGATGCCGATGCCTCTAGTGTTGCCAGCGTCCATAGGCTACGGTGATCACCTACCACCAGGTGGGCCGTACGCTTATTTGCCACATTAGTTGTATAAAACTAATATTTAATATTCGAAAACTAAGGATCGCATATCCCTGAAATCCATGAATGGCGTAGTGGTTTAGTGATTGCCTCATAATTTTACAAGCAGATAGGCTGTATGCTTGTTTACCATTTCGTAGACACTCTTTCTCTCAATCTTGTATCCCGAAAGGGACGGGCACAGGTGTGGTTTTTGCGTCCACGTAATTAAAGGGGGAGTATATTGCCGTGTACCGAGCACTGTTCTAGGGTCCATGCTGCTATTAAAAATGTCTTGGAAGGAAAACCCAGGGGACCTCATAAACAACAGTTCCGCTGCGTTACCAAGGCAGTCTGTCAGCTTAAGTCAAAGTGTCTTTATTTCCATAAAATAATTTAAAAATTTCTTGGATACGTCATTTTAAAATATGATCTATACTAATATTATGAAGCTGAAGAGTTTGTTTGTTTGTTTGGTTGGTTGTACGTACTAATCTCAAAAACTACTGGTATGAATTCAAAATTTTTTGTGTTGGTTTGCCCATTCATCGAGGTAGCTACAACTAATAGGAGCAGAGCATCAATAAAAATTGTTCCAAAAACAGGACAAAATTATTCCTTTTGAGAGCTTCTGTTGCGTGCGTTACTTAAACAGTTAAAGTTACGCAACAAATATGTATGACGGAATTGTACCTCTTAAAAAGTTCTAAAAATAAGTCTGCAATGGCATATGTCAATATTTTAAGGTTGACTCATAAAAATAGGTTATAGCCTTTTTTATGGTAATCAAATTTGTTCTAAAATAATGCGTTATTTGAGAAGGTGTTTTTATAAACATGGTATTAATCTGCAGTAGACCCCTCTCTCTTTCTTTCTTATTCGAATTTCGAAGCAGACGAAGTTGCGTGGGTCAGCTAGTTTATAATAAAATGAAAAGGAAATAAAAATTTCGAAGAGTGGAACTCTCAAAGTAGTATAAACTAAACACTTACCCCATGTATTCCGTACAGTAACACCAAGCTTAAAACGAAATTGACCAATAGAGCTGCGAGAAGGATTAACAGCACATATATAAAGTAATGATCGCCCACTAACGCCCTTAGCAGACTCAAGAGCAAATGCACAATCGACGCTAACGTAATACTTCCAACCTGCAACAAAAGACTTTTTTTGTAAACTAACTGTCCTAGTTTCACTCACGCTTATGATTACTGCTCTGCTTCTTTGGGTGGTAGCGTGATATTACATAGCTTATGTTACTTCTGGATAATATAGCTTTCTAATGGCACAAGAATTTTTAAATTTGGTAATGGAGTTTTGAGTTTATCTATACTAATATTATAAAATACACACTACACTTACACATACATACACAACTCTCTCACGCAACACTCACACACACCCACAAACCCACACAGACAAACACACATACAAACACACACATAACTACGGTTTATAAATTATCTCATATCTGACACTGTTTGATAGGTGTAGCTAAGCTAACTTTTGTAGTGTTCAGTGGCGAGGACTAGAGATCTGTCAGACAGGTTTCGAACCTAGCTCAGACTCCAGCTCTCAACAAGGTTTTGTTTTTGCTGTAACTATAAATATAAGAATACCATTATATAAGATACCAAATATGAGAGTACCTTTTTGAGAGAAATAAAACAATATTTATTATTATTATTATTATAAACAGGAAAGATTGAATTTTTTGTTTATTTGTACTGAATAAAATCAAACGAATTTAAGCGTTCTAATGGCAAAAATCTTTTGCCATTAGAACGCTTTATTATCACCGACTAACATAAGGGATGTTTTATTTAAAAGCAGTACTGAAAATAACATAACCTAACCTAGTTTTACGCAAAAGATGCCGTGTGCAGAAGATAGTTCATTGCAAACATAAATACAAATCTTACCACTGTATCATATTAGTATAGACATGAAAGAAGTGTAAATTATATGAAAAATGCAGCATTGAATAGTACGTATGGTATGTCTTTAAGAGATAAAGTATGAAGTAGTAGTCTACATGGTACATGTAAATTTTCTGTCCCTTTGGGTACTATTACCTATTTTCTGAATAAAAGGAGCCCTATGTCCTTCTCTGCACCCCTGACAATGTGCATGCGAAATTTTATGACGCGTCGAGTAGTTTATGCGTGAACGCGAAAACAGATTGAACAGTGTGTACGGTATGCCTTTAAGGAATAAATGAAGGAATAGTTGAAGAGTTTATATTCATGATATTTTTTTTAATAAGGGTGGCAAATCAGCTTATATTTGATGGTAGGCGATGAATAACTTATGATCATCGCTTGTCTTCTCTCTTAGCCTTTATTATTCCCAAGTCACTTGGGGTCGGCTTTTCTGGTCTAACCGGATTTGACTGGATATCAGTTTTTACACGGAGCGGCTGCCACCTGACCTCCGCAACCCGAAGGCTAACGATACCCTAAGGTTTGTCAAGTGTCAAGATATTAGAGGGTACTGACTCTCCCAATAACGACTGCCATAGATGTTCATGGCAGCCGGGACCAACGGCTTAACGTGCTCTCCGAGGCACGGAGCAGGCGATAATTGTCAATCAATACGCACATAATTTCGAAAAGTCATATAACTTCCGAAAGTCAGAGGTGCGCGACGTGGGTTCGAACCCGAGACCCTCTGCATTGCAGTCTGTTGGTCTCCCCACTGAGCTATCGCTGCTATGATCATCGCTTGTAATAGAAGGTAAATCATGCTTTGCTAACTGTAAGCAAAAGGAATGCAATGAGAAAAAAGGATTGGAACAGATCTTTACGGAGATTGGCCATCTTCGCAGGAGATATTATAGTGCGCAAGTGTGTGCGCAAATACAAGTGAACTCTCTATTCTCTAACTCTCAAAATCCGATGGGACGGCAATCTGACACGACCGGTATGAGATCAGGCGCAGGACCAGCGGCTTGATGTGCTTTCCGCAGCACAGCATGTGTAACACTGCCAACTTTTTACCACCAGGCTGCTATTAAAATTCTTTTACAGAAAAACATGTTACTTTTTGCTGGTCTGACCCGGGATTCGGACCCGAGACTTCATGCCCAGCAGTTCATTCACTACCGCTGTTCCTCTGCGGCAGTCGAAATGGACAGATAGATAGTATCTTGCATTCTTCATTAAAAACCGATATGTAACCATGGCGTCAATTTTGGCACTAAGAAGGATATATTATATAAATTTCTTACCAAATTTAGATATCCCAGAACCAGCGCCCCAGGTTTTAAGCCTACACAAAAGCAACATTTTTTGAAGACTAAACACATTGTGCCTCTGAAACAAAATAATGTAATATAATATGTTTTACATACTTATTTATTTATTACATAAGTTGCAAATACAGGTAATATAGGGTGTAATGGTAGTATGTATACAATTAGGTAACACTGTACTCAGCCTTGCGGCATGCAATTATTAATATAAAACTAATGTGATTTGTTATGTATTACATTTTATTTAGTAAAAATCTTTAACAGTGTAATAGCATTTTTGCAGCATGATTAGCTTTAAGTTTTTCTTTACAATTTTTACATTTTGTTCTTCAAGAAGTGACTTAGGCAAGTGATTATAGATTCTAGGCGCCATACAAAATATACTTTTATTGAAATACGCAGTTGTGTTAGGCGGAACACTTATTTTTAAATTACGTCTTCTACTTTTTAATTTTTAAAACATTTATATATTATTTTTTATAAGCAAGACAGTTTCCAAAATATATTCACATGGTAGAGTTCTTACTCCACCATGTGATGTAGTTGTCGACTCTTTTTCATTATGCTAAACATTCTTATGTTTAGCATAATGAAAAAGAGTCGACAACTATCTGTTGGTTCAATTTTACAGATGGCTCTTACACATTTCTTTTGGGCTATAAATGCGTGCTGTACACCTGCTGAATTCCCTCAGAAAATGATACCGTAGCATATGATTGGAGCCACGTATCCATGATAGGCGGTCAATAGCGTGGGTTTAGATGCTCTTTTTTCCAGCATATAAAGAGCATACGAATACTGGTTTAATTTTGTACATAAACTATCAATGTGGCTCTTTCAGTTAAGACCATCACCAATATATGTTCCTAAAAATTTTGTAGTTTGTAGCTGTGTAATATTTATGCTGTCGTAATGTATATCTAAATTATGTAGTTTATTTATTATATTTCTAATAATCATAATTTTAGTTTTTTTGAATATTTATTTTAAGGTTGTTTATATTTAGCCAGCTAATGCTCCTGTTCAAAGTATTATAAATATCATGTTCTACCGTTAGCTTGTTATTGACTTTAAATAGGATAGTGCTGATTCATGGTCTATCACTTTGGGAAAGTCATTAATATAGATTATGAATAGTAGTGGTCCCAATACGCTTCCTTGCGGAACGCCGAATGTAACGTTTTGCTAGTCGGAATAGTAATTCACAATATTTTTATTAATGGAACATAGCCTAGAGATTCGAGTAAACTGTTTTCTACTTCTACATAGATTCACGCCTATTTCCCAGAGGGGTAGGCAGAGACTACGGATTACCATTTGCTACGATCCTGACACACATTTCCATAATATTTTTTATTCGGTAAAAATATTAATAATAAGTAATCATGTATAGTAGGCACAAATAAATGGTAGCGCCGCGCGGCAGTCGTCTCCCCGCAACCACTCAGGTCGTAGTTCAATATGTATTTATATTATATTTAACTGGTACCAGTAAAATATATCCATAGGTATTAACAAGTTATTTCATCTGACTATCCACAACAAGTACACTTCTGATTACCCCTACATATTACAACTGTTTTATTAGAAAAGAGTCACTATCTCTATAGCCTAGTGGGAGACCGTTGAACTGCCACGCAGAGGTATCGAAATCGACCCCAAGGCGCGTATTTCTGACATTTCGAAGTTATGTGCTCCTGCTACCCTCGCACCACCCATCACATAGGTGACGGTAACAGCTTACCATCAGGTAATCTATGTGCTTATTTGTTACCTCTGTGGTTTATGGGAGGCAGCGACTTATTTTCATTTCTTTGGAATTGCTCCTACAACAGTAACATAACACGGTCATGTTCATGAGCGGCGGTTATCGTTTACAAAAGACAAAGTCAAAGCAATCGGGAAACTTAGTCACTAGTGGGAACGAAACCGGAAACGCTGCGGCAGTTACTTCATTCTAAAGGGTGCACGTCTCCCAAATGAGAGGTGGTTGGTGATTGCTGGCGGTGTTGTGGACTAGATGAGGATATTTTTGGATGTAAAATGTTAATCCTGCTGTGATATCAAGAAGCACAGTAGTAGAAATGTAACGTCACATACCTGGTATAGTTAATAGTTAATTATTGCTTGCTTTAACGGTAAAAGAAAACATTTTGAGGAAACCTGCATGTCTAAGAGTTCTCTATAATGTTCTCGAAGATATGTGAAGTCTGCCAATCCGTACTGGGCCAGCGTGGTGAACTATGGCCTAAGCCTTCTCACACATTGAAAAGAGGCCATTGCCCAGCAGTGGGATAATTTAATCCAGGGCTGATATTATTATATATCTTATCTTATCTTATCTTATGTGGGGACCAGTCAGTGCAGACCGGCGACACTTCGACCCAGTGGGATCTTTTGTGTCGACACTCCCAATAACGACTGCCATAGATGTTCATGGCAGCCGGGACCGACGGCTTAACGTGCTCTCCGAGGCACGGAGCAGGCGATAATTGTCAATCAATACGCACATAATTTCGAAAAGTCATATAACTTCCGAAAGTCAGAGGTGCGCGTCGTGAGTTCGAACCCGAGACCCTCTGCATTGCAGTCTGTTGGTCTCCCCACTGAGCTATCGCTGCTCTTTTATTATTATATATACTCAAGAACACTTCTAATTACTCCTACACATTACAACATTTAATTAAAAAAAGAGTCACTATCTCTAATTAAGAATTCGTAATATCATGGAACGGAAGTCTCCCTTCAAGTTTCAAGTGCTCTCGTACAAACTAATTGTCTTAATAATTAACCTTTTTTGTTTCTGGCAACCCGTAGACGTACCAAATGCATTTAAACGCATCTTTAATAACAATTCTTATACAAAACACTTTTCTACGCAACTGTTGGCAAAACAATTTGATACCAATTATATTACTGTATGATCTGTTCATACTATGTTCTTTGAAATAAAGATTCATTTGATTTGGTTAAAATAGAATAACATACTCACTATTCTGTAGTACCGGAGACTATGTGTGAATTAAGTAAACTTTTCACTGAATTAAACGAACCTTCTGCCTGTTGCGCACTTATACGAGTAACTGCAGCCTGACTGCATTCACGAATGGTTTATTTTGGATAAAAGCTATCTTCAGAAGCTTTAAGGCTTATGTCACGCGCACACATGCACACACCCATAGACACACAAACACGCACGCATGCACAATTTGTATGCTGCTCACTTTAAGTAATGTCGCAAGGTAGAAAAATTATTTATTGCTATAATATAAAAAATCAGAGTAAAGATGATTCTCCGATGATTTAAAATATAGATTATCACCTAGTTTAAGAGTAGTCACAAAGCTACCTTTGCTACTTTTATACCCTAACTTTATGTACTTTTACATAAATCCTAACTAATATAATAAATGCGAATGTGAGTTTGTTTATTTGTTATGCTTTTAACGCCTTAACTACTGCATCGATCATGATGAAATTTCGCATACACGTTATACGAAAAGGTACCTTTTATCCATCATCAAGACACATTGACATAACTTAGATTTACGTGAGAGAAGCCGCGGGAAAAATATAGTTTATTATAAAAGAATAGGAAGCTTATTGCTTCTTATAGTCAACCAGGCACAATTCTGCTTATGGTCAAGCAGGCACAATTCTGCTTATAGTAAACCAGGCACAATTCTGCTTAGTCAACCAGGTACAATTCTGCTTATAGTCAACCAGGTACAATTCCAGACTTTCTGCTGCTATTGAAAATGTCTTAACTGAAAATCACAATTACACTTTGCCCAACATGGGAATCAACCCTGAAACCTCATGAACAGTCACATTTGAATGTGACACAAACAAAAACCTGAAAATCCCATATTGATATCGCCGACATTCATATTGCTCCGCCATGGGATTTTCAGGTTTTTGTTTGGTTATATTTTTGTCTATACTTCTATACTAATATTATAAAGCGGCGGAGAAATTTGAGTTTTTGTTTGTTTGTAAGGAATCAATTCAAAAACTACTTTAAAGATTTTAAAAATTGTTTCACTATGAGATCAGATTTTATTTAACATAATCTAGCCTTCTTTTAAACGAACGAAGCTGCGAGCATAAGCTGGTAAAAAGGGGTAAAAAGGTAAAAGAAAGTCAATATTAAAAATGTTTAAAATGTATTTATTCATTTTTATAAATACTAGAACTTATAGCTATTTTCGAGTAGATTTTTTGTTTATCAAAAGAGCATATAGCGCTCTCTATCGGTTTTCATTGGTGTAAAAAAGATGTAGCGACTAGAGGTCAGTAAGGCCCTGTTTCACAATATCCACGTAACATTTATACATAATAGAAAATTATCGCCATCGCTCTTATTTAAACTAATAAGAGAGGGACAGCATGTGATATTTGTTTAGAATAACGTTTACTTGGTTATTGTGAAACTGGTCACATGTATAATTAAAAACAAAGTTATAAGTTCTATCTTAAAATATAACAATTTTGTTAGAAATCTTACTTTAAACAGTTCTTTTAAGTTACGTTCCTGAGAGGTGTTTATTGTCTTTTAAATGTAGTATTGATCAATCAATAGAATACTATGATTAATATTTTTAATCAAAGATTAAAACAACAGATTAATTGGCACTTTTTCATAATAATAATACTTAATAATTTCATGGTTGGAAATATTTGTTTTGGTTGTCATGATCAAATTTATCAAAACCATGAATTCGTTTTTCTCGTATTTCAATCTTCTTTGTTGAAAGCTTTTAAGTATAATGTTAAATGTATTGTTACACGAATAACACGTATAGCAGCTATATTAAATGCTATTGCTACCCGCTAAATATTTGTCATGATATTCTTCAGATTGTTCAAAGTGGAGCCAATCGATCAATAGAATAGTATACATTGGAGTCGCAATTGTGATAGAAATTTAGCGGGTAGCTCTGTTAACCTAGAGGTATCGGACATAAAAATCTTAACAATAACATTCTACCATCCAAATCTTGTATGGTATTCAATACAATATAGCATAAATAACTGTAAACAAAAATAACTAAAACACACTATGTCAGATCTTATACTAAATTAAATGCATAATATATTTTTTGTGTATTTTACATAATTTTATATTTATTTCGTACTTATTTATATCAGTACTGTACTTTACTTTGTATTTTAATTTCTTTATTAATGTTCCAAATAAACATGTTTCAAGCCTCTTATATTTTTACATAATATATGTATGTATGTAGCAGTTGGAGCAGAAAGGTTCTGGAGTGGCGGCCGCGTACCGGAAGACGCAGCAGGGGTAGGTCTTACAAGGTGGACCGACGACCTAGTAAGGGTCGCGGGAAGCGGTTGGAAGCGGGTGGCCCAAGGCCGGTCTGAGGGGAAATCTTGGGGGAGGCCAATGTCCAGCAGTGGACGTCTTTCGGCTGAGATGATGATATAGTACTAGGCCTACATCCGCTAAGGAACAGGCATAGGTGTGTAACGTTTAGGTTTCTCCAAAAATGGTCTTAGATAAGAGTTCCAGACTCTTAGCAGCTATTAGATTTTGCTGTTAAGAAATCTCAATAGCAGACAGGAGTTAGGAAGTTGGCAGTGTTAGACATCCCCGTGTCTCGGGAAGCACGTAAAGCCGTTGGTCCTGCGCCTGATCTCTGTCCGCCCGTGTCGGATTGCCGTTATATCGGACCATGAGAGTTAAGGTACAGAGAGTGTACCTGTGTTTGCGCACACACTTGTGCACTATAATATCTCCTGCGCAGATGGCCAGTCTACGTTAAGATAGGCCGCCGTGACCGAATTCGGTCTGGAGGACATTATTATTATTATATGTAGGTATTGTATTTTTATCTTAGTTATTAAGTAGATTATAAAACTTAAACATTTTGTTCGTTTTGGTTGCTCCTCTCAGTTTAGGCTTTGTCCATAATTGCTGGTCCCCTTTCAGGTGTAAGCATCTTGGAGAGGTAACTTCTGATGACCACTAGGAAGTAAATTTGAATCACTGAAAGAAATAAGAAATATAAACACACAGCCAAGAATAAAATTCCTTTGAATATTCTTCCAATTTCTAAAATGCGAATTGATGACGAGACTACGTAATAAGATTGGCTTCACAGTGGTAGTGCAATGAGTGGGATTCGAATCCGCGACCTTTCGGTCGTAAGTCCAATGCCTTTTTATGTACTAGATTTAGCCCGCAGTTTCACTCGCGTAATTGTGGGTTAGGTTAAATTAGAAACAGTACTTTTTCTAGATAAAAAGTATCCTATGTCCATTTCTGTTACCCTGACAACGTGTATGCAAAATTATAGTTATGACGTGAAAGCGTAACAGACAAACAAAACAAACTCACATTGGCATTTATAATAACTACTAGATTGTGCCCGCGGCTTGGCTTGCGTAAATGTAGGTCTGGATGAAAGGTACCCTATGTCCTTTTCTCTTGGTAATGTACATGCGAAATTTCTTGACGATCGGTCGACTAGTTATAGCGTGGAAGTGTAACAAACAAACAAACTCAAATTCATATTTACAATACTTATTAGTTAGGATTTGTTACTGGTATTAACCTATATCTATATCTCATCACCAAGTAGTTAATTTGGCTATCCAAAACCAACCTAATGGTTAACTCTTAAAACGTAGTTCTCACCTATGTTTATACATTTTTCGAAAGATTCTTTTGGTGTGGCTTCCTTGGCCAAGCCATTTATAAATGTGATGAAAGTGATAGTAGTAGCAATCGCCAAAAATACGATGTAAGCTTTGACGTAACCAGGTTTGTTCTGAAATTAAAAGAATGTATTAGTATATGCGACTGCTGCACAAGAGATTTTTAAAGATATTTATCGAACTAGGTCATTCCGCGTGTCGTAAGGGAGTTTACAAACTTACAATATGGAGATACAATACAAGCAGACGCAGAAAAATTATAGGCCACACAAAATATAATTCCGGGTCCGAGAAAGTGATACTGATACTGATATTCTGCCAAGAAAATTTTAGTGCTGCGTCTGGATTTGTGTCTGATAGTGGGCAATTACTTCGCTGATTCTATTCTATTCTAGATGGTGTTGTGTGTATGTGATAGAATTATTATTATTATTATGTTTCTCTTATCACAGGTACTTTCTAACATATAATATTAGAAAATACCTGGCCCTTTGGGAGGCTTACACGGAGACATGGGTCCAACGTGAAGAGGCCCTTCGAGAGTTTTAATCAAAGGTGGGATGGAACACCTACAGCGGCACTAGCCACAGCAGGCATAGGACTATTACTACGTATGGATTTTAATATATGGGCTATGGGTATGGGTGTCTGGTGGACCGGTATATTGCTAACTATGGATGAAAAACAGCGTCTGCCCTGAATACTCTAATAGCATCAATGCAGTGGGCAGATGGTGACTCGCCAACTCACTAGATGGGCCGCCTGTTATTATTATTATTACGTGGTGCTTAAAATGACATCTGGTTTATTGAAATTCGGCCAGGAGGATATTTACTTGTTTCTCATTCACGTGTATTTACCTAATACGTTAGGAAAATACCTGGCCTTTTGTAAGGCTTACACAGGGACATGGGTCTTACTTGCAGAGGCCCTGCAGAGTTTTATAGGGCACCTGGCCGAGACATAAGCCGAGCCAAGAATAGGAAATTATAGCTACACTAGCGACCCGCCCCTGCTTCACACGGGTAGTACAAAACCTTAACAAATTATACACTTAAACCTTTCTCATTAATCATTCTGTTTATCGGTGAAAACCGCATGAAAATCAGTTACGTAGTTTTTGAGTTTATCACAAACAGACAGACAGACGCGGTGGGAGACTGTGTTATAATATGTAGTGATATAGCACATAAAAAATCTGCCCGCGTAAATGTTGGATTTGTCAATTTTCTGACCCTCGGCAATAGTAGGTACCTTTTTCTGGATGAAACGTACCATAATTATGTCCTTCTCTGTGTGCACCTGTCAACGTGCATACAAAATTGATGATCGGTCATATAGTGAAAACGTTACAAAAACAAACTCACATTCGCATTTATAAAATCTTACCTTTTTTATTCCAACGAGTAACAAGATATTGAAGACCAGACTTAATAATATAACTGCAAACAGTAGACAGACGATCAATGCTATTGTAGATTTATCATCTGGGGATAAACTATCATCCACGACAGAATATACTGCAGCCAGGTTAAAAATTATAATCAATGGTAGTATAATATTTGCGGCCTGCAACAAAAAATCTTTCTTAGAATAAATTTTTTTTTATTATTACCAGCTCTGCATTGCAGTTTACTAGTGCTAGGCACGGGCCTCTTCTCAGTGTGAGAAGGGATAAACAGCAGTCCACCACGCTGCGTACGGGTTGGCATGAGACTTCACATGTTTTCGAGAACATTATGGAAAACTCCAGACATGCAGGTTTCCTCACGATGTGTTCTTTCACCGTTAAAGCGAGCGATAATTAACTATTTAGTTCGGACGTAACTTTGATAAGTCAGATATGCCAGCCTTGATCCAAGGCCGTATACAGAAAGAAAGCAGGCAGCCTGCGCCGGTCTACCAACGCTTATCGTAACCGGTCTGCGCGAGTAATCGGCGCAGGTAGGAGGAGCCGATTTTCTATACAGTGTGTCAAACCAGTACCGATAGATGATGTTATTGTGGCCAGTGAAACAGTAGGTATTCATGAGCATCATCTGAAAGCGATTTTTGAGCGGTTAGATAAATTTGGAATCACTATCAATTTATCGAAATGTTGTTTTGGGAAAGAGAAGTTAGAGATCCTAGGCTATGAAGTTACGCCTGGGGATTAGCCCATTAGCTGACAAGTACATGCAACAATTGATTTCCCAAAGCCAAAAACTATAGATCAGTTAAGGCGCTTCTTGGGAATGATAATTTTTTATGGGTCTAGTTTACCTAGGGCCGCAGAATATCGGTCAGTTTTAAATAAGTATTTACAAATCGCAAAAAAGAAAGATAAATCGCTCATTTTGTGGACAGACGAGGCGGATGCTGCGTTCGCAAAATGTAAAAGTAGTTTACACAACGCAACCATCTTGAGTTACCCAACTACAAGTGCAGATCTTGCCATTATGGCGGATGCATCGAATGACTGCGTAGGTGGCGTGTTACAAATAAAGGTCAACACATACTGGAAGCCTTTAGGATAGTTCTCTAAGAAATTCAGTGACGTTCAATGAAAGTATAGTACCTATGATAGGAAACTGTTAGGAATATTTTTATCGGTACAACATTTTAGGTACTTGGTAGAGGGCAGACATTTTATAATTTACACTGACCATAAACCTTTGGTATACGCGTTTTCGAAAAAGCCCAGTGATATAGAGACGCCTAGACGGATCCTATTTATTAGTGAGTTTTCGACGGATATTCGACATATTAGCGGTTACGATAATATTGTAGCAGACGCATTATCGCGAGTTTCTACGATTGCTTGTCCGAATGCACTTGATTTCGCGGAATTAGCGATAACGCAGCGGGCGGACCGAGAGCTGAGGAAGTTGTTATTGGAACCTACCGGGTGATTGCGATTCAAAGGAGATGTTTTGCCCGACGAGCAGAATGAAATTACATGTGAGGTATCAACTAACGTCGCCAGGCCGTACTTACCTGTAGGCTTTACGAAAAAAAAGTTACCCTTTCAATTGGTTGCCATTTCAACAAAATTAGTAGAAGTGAATTTTAACAAAAATCACAAAAGTATACCCCATTTTGACGCTGTTGGCAACCCTGACATAAAAATATTATTTTCTTACTGACTGATAACTGGTTAACCTCAAGCTAACGGGTTATCCATTATTAACAACAGACTCTGTATATTGTTTATATATTCTAATATATAGGCTATAAATAATCTCAGACCGAAACCCACTAGTCAAAGAGATTCTCGTACTAATTAAAGTAAACAATAGCGCAGCGAGCGATAAGCTCACAATTTATACCACATACAGTGGCAGGGCGGGCGGTCAAGCGTCCGATAAAGTTTAGGCTATGAGACTAGAAGAATGGATGTTATTGTTATGTTGTTAATGATTTTTATATTTTGTCTTAATTTATGTGTATTACATATTTCTAATATTGCGGCGTATACCATATTAGCGTAAAGTATAAGTGGTATACTCCGCAATAAAGCTAGAGAAGTGTGTCAGGATCGTAGCAAATGGAAATCCGTAGTCTCTGCCTACCCCTCTGGGAAATATGCGTGAGTCTATGTA
This sequence comes from Catocala fraxini, assembly GCA_930367265.1. Lineage (NCBI taxonomy): Eukaryota > Metazoa > Arthropoda > Insecta > Lepidoptera > Erebidae > Catocala > Catocala fraxini. The sequence continues at coordinate 5,222,592 of OV884035.1, forward strand.
TGTATGTATATATGTATATAATATATAATAATATTATAAAGCTGAAGAGTTTGTTTGTTTCTTTTGCTTGAACGCGATAATCTCAGAAACTACGGGTACCGAATTGAAAAATCTTTTTAGTGTAGGATAGCCCATTTATCGAGAAAGGCTATAGGCTATATAACATCCCGCTACGACCAATAGGAGCGGAGTAGCAATGAAAAATGTTCCAAAAACGGGGAAAATTCCCTTATGTGAAGCAGACAAAGTTGCGCGAGTCAGCTAGTGTATGTATAAGTGGTATATGGAACCCGTGAACTTTATGTAGTAAGTATAACTTTAATCACTGATCTATTACACGCATGAATAGGTACCTAATTTTTTTTGTAATGTGTAATTAAGAATGTTATTATGTCGCAATCTAAATGAACAACTTGTAATATAGTATTGCAGTATTATAATTGCAAAATATGACAATGTTGTGTATGTATAAAATAGTGGGTCAATTATTTTTACGTCGACGCGTCGAATATTTTGTAGGTAAAATTATTTCTACTGTGTACATAGATTTATTCATTCTGTATTTAGATTTGCTCGCACACAAAGTATTGAAATATCTAGGATGAGATATAAGTGCAAAGTAAATCAACACAAAATAATGTTGCGATTTCTCAAAGTTTGTCCTACGAACTTATAGAGCAAAGATTAAATTGGTTGGAAATATATATATTGTTTGGGCTGATGTGTCTGTGGTTGATAAGAAATCAATACAGGAAAAGGGTGCGAGATTGGTTTTGCAAGGAAGCCGCGGCGGTGGCTGGGTGGTCACCTCCGGTGGTCAAAGTACACACTGTGCAACTGCCGACGACGGCGCATAATAAAGTGTATAGATCGCGGGTCTGAAAATAAGTATTACATTTTTTTATTTATACCTCGTGTGGATTACGGAGGGGTATCTTATCTTATCTTATGTGGAGGCCAGTCAGTGCAGACCGGCGACACTTCGACCCAGTGGGATATTTTGTGTCGATACTCTCCCAATAACGACTGCCATAGATATTCATGGCAGCCGGGACCGACGGCTTAACGTGCTCTCCGAGGCACGAAGCAGGCGATAATTGTCAATCAATACGCACATAATTTCGAAAACTCATTAAACTTCCGAAAGTCAGAGGTGCGTGACGTGGGTTCGAACCCGAGACCCTCTGCATTGCAGTCTGATGGTCTGCCCACTGAGCTATCGTTGCTCTTACAGAGGGGTAAATGTAATCATAAATTCTATATTGTTTTTATTATTGTTTTTTATATTAAATAAATATTGTAACGAAAATATTTAATGGTAAATTACAATAAATTTGTATTTTTAATCATTTGCAATGTGGCTTCTTCTTCTTATAAGAGGAGGCCTACTGTAGGGACACATGTATGATATTGGCGACTAAGCATGTAATATATAATGCAAAATACATTGGTGTGTGTGTGCCTTTGTGCGGCTGCGCCCGCGATCATGTTAATAAGTTTAGTCGCATTAAAGCATCCAACTTGAATTCTTGTCCCGTGTTATAATTTTACGCTCCTATACACAACACCTCAGAACACATAAAATACACGGACTAAACATTCTAAGCTACCCATAAAAATGTCCATTTTAACATGGCTCTCTGTTTACATTGACTAAAACACCGGTTCCAGGATTTAAGTGTTAAGAACTATATTCTCATTGATAATAAGAAATTTCTAGTCATATTGCTAATGACATACTAAAAATAATAATATTATCCATAGCCAATGACTGTAAGGTGTAAGACCGTTTTTTTTACAAAGGAGTGTATATATATAAATCTCGGGTTTGTGGTCGCAATCCTCCGAAACGGCTCGACCGAATTTTATAAAAAATTATGTATATTTGGTAGGTATGAGAATAGGTCGTAAAGTATATGTCATACCGCTAGGTGATTAGGGTTCTTCACTTATTTTTCTATATTTTTGATAAATAATTGATATGGCGAAACGAGTAGCGTAACGCTAGTAATTAAAAAATAACAATGAGTTACGTTTCTTACCAAATGAAGATATCCGATGATCAGAGCGCCTGTCCTCAACTCCACACAAAAGCAGCAGTCTTTGACAATACAAGCCATTTTTACTCTAAAACAAAATAATTTAATAATTATTTAAATCGTACCAAAGGTATTTCATAAACGACTAGTTTCTTTCCACAGCTTCGTCCGCCCGAATCCCACGTGATAAAATATATCAGTAAAAGGGCCTGTTCCACAACCTCCAAAAAGCATTTATCTATAAGATAAAAGTCTCGCCATCTCTCTTCTATAACGTAACAAGACTGAGACAGCATACGATTTAGGTCTACTTCGGATAACTCTTACTTGATAGTGGTGAAACTGGGCATAAGTTTATTCAGACCATGGTCTAGTCTCGTCCATATTCCTTCAATGGTTTATGTTTGATTAAATAATAAACATTCAAACTCATCTATACATATAAAATGCTTTGTCCTAAATCACTGACTGACTGACGGATCAACGCACAGCCTAAACCGCTGATCGTAGAGACCTGAAACTTAAAGGGTGTATTCTTTGTATGACGTAGGCATCCGATAAGAAAGAATTTTCCGAAATTCTATCCCTAAAGGGGTGAAAAAGGGGGACAAAGTTTGTATGGGACAAGGTGATTTCATGGTCCAATCTACTTCAAATTTTGCATAAACATTCTTTAACAGAATTAATGGAAGACGTGTTTAGTATTTTATTGAAATTCATCCTCTAACGTTGTTAAAAAGGGGTAGAATGTTATTTTGGGGGTGATAATTAATATTAGGACTATCAACAAAGTTTGTTATTAGATATTTAGCGGCATTCGGGCACGGCCTAAACAATAGACTCGACCGGTCGCCTCGCTACCTGCTCCTGCGCCCCGCCCGCGCCCAGCCGCCGGTGTCGCGCGGCCAGTCGATAGAACACTTCACCGCGGAGCGCATATCATTCGGGCTTCCGCCGGTGTATACGTATTTATGTAATACTCATATAAGAGGCCTAGCTGTACCAAAAACCTGCGTAAAAGTTTAATCTGTGCTATTGCTATTCAATAAACTTTCTATGATATATCCTTTCGCTCTTATTCCCCTTCTAGTCGTCTACGTAAACTGACTATCTTCTCTTCATACTTCTACTAAGTCGCTTCACACTTTTAGGACACGGCTTCATAGGAACGTACAGTCCGTAATTTGAAATTTTGGTTATAAAATATACGAATCATTCCATATTCAAAAAAACATGTAAAATACAAATATAAAAGAATATTCAAATCGGATTAGAATTCGAAATTTCAATTATATTTGTTCTTGGATATTTGAATGAAAAACTTACCTTATACCTTGATTTTCCTTCGAAAATTCCTTGGAAATCTCTTAGATTACTACTTAGCGAATATTTGCGATTGCTGTATAATTTGTTTGGAAGTTCATTTTCACTATTTCATTCGAATATTTTACTATTCATTACTACACTCAGTAGTTGATTTAATTTCTTTTTCATTTGTTGTTATAATAATTAAATAAGATTCTTTGTGTTTGATTTGTTAGTGCATAATATTAATAAGTATAGGTTTTTAGTTTTAATTGTAAAAATATCTGTGTTTGATTTGTTGTGTATAATAATATAGTTTTCTTTTTGTTTTAATATAGATATTTAAGTAGGCAGTAGTTTTTCTTAGAAGTTTAATTTAGTGTGTATTGTTTTACGCAATTTACTTACATTTATAAATTTGAGTGTGTCTATTTTAAAAATGGGAGCTGAGTTGGTTAACATCAATTGGAAATTAGTAATTCTTACCTGTACCTGTACCAATAGTGCATGCCTTTTCCGTACGCTGTTTTATTTGTTGTACAGCACACAAGAACGCTCAATGGATATTCGTAAAAAATTGTGAGTCATGTGACCAACAATTGGGATGAATTTGCTGTTATGTCTCATGAACGTCATGGCAACAATCATGGGACAAAAGAAGAGTATACATTAGATATGCTACAACACTCTACATATGGCAGTTTCTGCGAGTTAGTCGCAGCCGGTCAAATATACCCATTTGTATTTGAAGTGTATCAAAATGGCAACCTGTATGTCAAATTTGGTATAGAAGATCAACCTATCAAAAGGTTATGTTTTGCCCAAGATCTTTCTAATGATCACTTTGATGCCGATGGTGATAATAACACTGATGAGCTTCCAATAGCCAAAAAACGACGCGTTGAAATAGCTGCATCTCCAACGTTTACTCAACCTTCACCAATTTCTAATGTTGTACAAGACTTTTATTTGCCTACTTATACAGATATTGAATCTGAATGTAAATCAGATTTAATTTCTTCTTTGTCCACGAATAATTGCATAGAATCTCCAACATACTCTACACAAGAGTCAGTCCAAAATAAAATAAGTTTAACAAATAAGTCACAAAAAAATAAGGCAAAGAAACGCAGGGCTAGGGTTATCAATATGGTCAGAAAATTGCAACTTAAGTTGCAACCTTAAGGAAGTAAGAAAAATATAATCAAAATGAACTTTCTCATCATCGTAAACATGCAGCTAATTATCAGAAAAGCACCCTAAAGTTCATAGGCAGGCTGTCGTTGATTATCAGCGGGAACACCTTGAAGTTCACAAGCAGGTCGTGGATGACTACCAACGTCAACACCCTGAAGCACATAAGCAGGCTGCAAGTAAATATCGGAGCAAACACCTTGTAGTGTACAGGGTATCACGATTACGATATGAACGAAACCATGAAGGACAGCGAGTTGAAAGACATCTACGACCTTGGAATTCTAAAGCCTTTTCTGGACTGAATTATGATAGTACCATAGCATACGATAGTGATAATACTGTTGTTTTGGGACCGATGAACATCGAATGCAAGTGGTGTAAAACTCTCAAGTATAAAGATGAATATGTGGGAATGTGCTGCGATTCAGGAAAGGTCCAGCTCGAACCTTTCAAAAGCTTCCAGATATTCTTTACTGTTTGATAAAAACCTCCACCCTGAGCTTGATCACTTCATGACTGGCATACGGCATTACAATGGTTCTTTTCAAAAAAGCTAAAATGATAATACAGGATGGTTTTATGCTTACATTCAAAGTGCAGGGCCAGGTGTACCATTTGGTTGGAAGTTTGCTTCCGCCACCCCAGAATGAACCACAGTTCTTACAGATATATTTTGTTGGTGAGGACGATAGAGAAGTTTAATTGAGATGCAATAAATTTCTTTATGTAAAACCTGGCTTGGTAAGGCTTACAAGAAATGCTACATACTCATAATGTATACGTAAGAGAGTTAAAGCTAGCCGTGGACAAAGTATCTGCTATGCCAAATACATTTAAAGTTGTTATAAATGCTGAAGGAAAGCCTACGAATGGCCACAATGGACGGTATAATCAACTTGCGTCAAATGAAGTTGCTGTAGTTATTGTTGGACAGCAATTATCTAAGCGGGATATTGTAATTGAAAGTCATGATAACACATTGCATCGAATAAGTGAAATCCATCGCTCATGCGATTCATTACAGTACCCACTTTTGTTTTGCTACGGCGAGGATGAATAGGTACTAGGTACTCCATTTCTATATCCCATTGCGATCCTAAGACCAAACAACCGCTTAAAAACTGGTATCTACTGCATATTTTTATTCTTACCGTAATTATACGGTATTCCTATCGCATCTTGCAAGTTTATTAAAACTGTCCGCTCTAAGCTGCGCCTGATTATTCAATAAACCTTTCGGTCTCGATTATCGCAAATATAATAATTAGATCGGAAAAGAGAAGACAATCATCTGCTATATTTTCGTTCGCTGTTTAGCCAGTTTTAAGTCGACATGTTTGCGAAAACTTTCACCAGATCAAAGGCAGAGCTTCGTGTTCATAAAATATGACAAAAATTTATTTTATTTTCATATTTATTTAACCTTTAAATGCCTAAACTATAATATAGATTGTTATATTTTATAAGCATAACCATTTTCAACTTCTACGCGTACGAAGTCGCGGGCTAAAGCTAGTAATATATATAATACTAGCTTATACCCACGACTTTGCTTGCTCAGAAACAGTTTTCTTTTTTCGGGATGAAAGTTACTTTATATCCTTTTCTGTTTCCCTGACAACGTGTATGGGAAATTTGATGATAATCGGTCGAGTAGTTAAGGTGTGAAAGCGTAACAAATCAATCCACATTGACATTTATAATATTAGATTCTAACTATTGCGCGTGACTGCATGGTACCTTCATCAATAAAAATAGCCTATGTCTTTCCCTAAACTATTTCTGTACTAAATTTCATCTACATTGGTTGAGTGGTTTAGCCGTGCAGAGGTAACAGACAGACGGACAGATAGAGTTACTATCGCGTTTATAATATTAGTTGCTTTTACGTTCACTTGAGTAAAAATAGTTGTTCCTAGTCAGGGTGTTCTTTGTGTCGTTTGTTTCAATGTTTCTAAAGATACACGGGTTTCGCAACCAGCGTAGTAATAAGTAGTATTTAAAAAAAAAACATGTTTGAACAAATAAGCATAATATGATTGATTGTTTAATATAAAAATCTACATGCATGCAAAATATTATTAAAAGTTCAGTCGTTCGCCGTTCGTCATTCGTTCACGAACATCTGCCATTAAAATTGAAGGCCACCCGAACGCGTCTCTTTAGGGTGTTTCAAGGTCTTGTCAAACACAATGGACATGACGTCATTTAGCTTTCATATTATGATGTATTTAAAAGCTACCTTCCTAGGAAGGGAGCTAATCACAACATAACAGAAAACCCTATAAAAAGTCACCATATAATTATTATAATCCATTTTTCTTACTTCTCTCATTTTGAAAACAAATATTGTGACAAATGGCAAAGATAAAACAAGAAAGACGGTTTCGTTCGGTAATTTTTTCTCTGAGAACGAATACAGTCTGAAAGCAGAATCTAATTTTGTAATGAGTGGTTTACCAATTAAGACAAATAAAAATATGGACTAGAAGTATTTATCATAAGGGATACGTACCTAACACTAATTACAAATATAGTAACAATCAAACGCGAGGCTGCGCCCAGTGCAATGGCCTTTAATGACGCGCATATCAACATAATATACATTGTGCTACACACGGGATCGAAGGCATAATACTCAAGTAAACATTAACAGAATATTGAAGTTAGAATCTTGGTATGCTGACTCAAGTTTACGCGCGTGCACTTCAGAGGTTTCGGCTTCAATTTTGTTCAGATCAGGCAAAGTTTTATAAAAGAATAGGGTAGTTACGTTTTTTGATTATGTACGACATTTTTAAATAGCATCTAAAAGATTTTTGTAAAAGCATTGGTTCCAAATAAAGAACAATTTATGTTTTAAAATTCAGTACGAGAAAAGTAGAGGGGATATACCGCTATTTCCTTCACACGCCTGCGTTTAAGTATCGGTAACGTCATTTAATAGTATCATACGTCCTTTTTTCTTCTTCACTGTAATTTGACAATTACTCCTTATACAAGATTACAAGGCTATTATTTTATTAAGTTTTTAGACTGTTTAGTGGATTTTTAGATTAAATTAAAATTAAAATCACTACTGTGTCCGGTTAACAACAATATGCTTACTTTCTATTAAGTGGGAAATAAAATATAGCAGGTTAAAAATCAATATAATAAACCATTGCTGAGCTTTGCATGGAAAGGATGGAAAGTCAGGAACTTATCTACGTATGATGTATTAATAACCCTATTAAAACGGAGATAAGCTTCCCTAGTACGCTAAAAATATCGCGATCAATGACAAAGGATATTAAACCTTTTTACTGTCGGCATTAAGTCGATATTATCTAAAATGTATGTGAATTATATTAACGCTTCCAGCTAACTTTGAGCTTGTATTACCCACCCATCATTCAAGGCAGGAGTAGGCACACCGTGATAGCTGTAGTCAGTAGGTTCCAAGACTTGCCATCTCTCCCGAGTAAGCCCCAAATACGCTTTGCACTCCCCTTTTTTCCACGGAGAGGATGACCCAGGCTCGAAACTTTTTTATGGATCACCCAGCCAGAAGAATTATCCATAGTGACTCCAAAATAATGGCTTCTTAAAAAGTATAAAACTCAACTATTTAATAGCTGAGAAGTAGTATCACTCTAGTCTAACATAATTGCGAAAGGTTGCAATGGTGGGTTCACAATCTTAAAAACTTACTATACACTTTTGAACATGTTCGCAAGCACTTAGGGAGTAGTTCGCTTGCAAGCTATAATGCCCTCTCATTCTCTGCCCTCTCACGGACACGAACACTGCGGTCCACGTGCTTCTTAGGAACATAGAATGAACACCTTTGATTATTCGTTCGCGACTTGCTATTCGAAGCGTATAGCATGCATAGTTCGTGCACGTGCTTAGGTTTAGATCCGCCTATACGTTGATACCACAAACAAGTTCATTGACAAAATAATATTATCTTTATTAAAATACGCCTTTTAGTTTTTCGAACCATTGTGCATTGCTTCGGAAGTCCGCTATACAAAGTTTGCTTTATCTGATTATAGCCCTAGCGAGTCATACCATAATGTAAACATTTTAGCCACATATTAACGTATTGGTTTTTCTCCGTGGGAATATCGGATAAAAAGTAGCCTATATGTGAATCCAGGTCTCCAACTATTTACATACTATCATTTCATCGCAATCAGTCCAGTAGTTTTTGCGTGAAAGAGTAACAAACATCCATACATTCATACAAACTTTCGCATTTATAATATTAGTAACGTATTGTACTACACGGATGACGTAGTGGTTTAATTAATTCCTCGGTGTACATGCGCCTGCGTACTGATACAATGCTGTTATTATTATATTTCAATATGGTTAAACTGACAGGTTACATGGTCGACTCGCCTGCGTGCGCCTATTGTTATGGTTCTGAACACCACACGAAACAAAAAATATGTTATCCACAAACAGTTATTCTGAGTGTCGGTCTTAATTTCGTCCATTGTTTCAATGTTTGTAAAATTCCCCGCAACTTAGGCATTAATTGGAACTACTTAAACTTTAAACAGAAAAAGACAAGAGAAGTTTATTGCTAAAAGTCTAACCTACCACCTAAGTTTATTTACAACAGGGTGTGTCACCGACGATGACTTAGTAACCTCACAACTTCTACCGAAAAATGTAAGTACTGTTATATAAGTCTTATGACATTTTTTATGTCTAGACTTTCAATGTTTGTGAAGCCCGACACAATACAAAGTACGGAAACCCAATGGATAAGACGTTGGAATTGTGATCGAAAGATCCTGTATCCGAATTTACTCATTACCCTTCCAATATGAACCCACACCTCATAAGCAGAGGTATAGCTAGGCCGTAGGGGTCAACAAGAAAACTATTAAAAAGTCATCGAAATGATTATGTATCATAGGAAAAATTAAAGCACTGCTTTTCAAGGATAAACTTGAAGCACTACTGCAATGTTACTTATATTTATCACAAATATGAAAGATTAAATTACAGAATGTTTGTTATTAAATAATGTGCCATGTACTACATGGATTACGATGAAATTCGGCACATGCATGAACTACCCTGTACGATCAGAAATACAGGGCAATTGAGAAGCTTATCCATATTATGTTCAACTCAAAAGCACGCTAGCTAAACACGTTTATCGCGATATCTAACATCCATTCAAGTTGCACGCTACCAAGAGCTACTGTATATAATACCGAAACTATACACAGACTTATGAGCCTTAGGCAAAACTCAAGAACTAAACCTTATATACTGAAATTTTATTAGGACCCTAATAGTGTAGGCTTCATATTATATCGCAATATAATTTAAATCAATGATATATCTATTTAAAGATTGCAAAGCCCTTTGGCTGTCAAGATATAATTAACTATTTATTTCAATTAACAACTACGTACGATATTTATAACTGTCAGCTAAACCATATCGAGACAAAATCATAAAAGTAGTGTGTCTAGACACCGCCGTCTGAGCGCCAAAGGGCGAATTAAAACTGTTAGTTACTTATAAAATATAACAAATCAATACAAATATACTTATGATAAAACCTGATTATAGATAATAATCAAATAATTTTTATATAAAACGTCACTTTCTCTATGAAAGTAGCAACAACTAACGGACAGGAATGTCCCTACAAGTCGTACACATTCATATGTTTATTAAATATCTACCACTACATATCCACGCAGCCATATTAGAAAAATTTAAAAATAGAATATTGTACTCACTATTCAGTAGTACTGGCAACTGATAAACACAACAGTTATTTGGTTCAAAATTATTTGGAGAAACCTTTTCACTGATTCGCACAAGCCGTGTGTCTGTTGCACATGCAAGCGTCTGACTGCAGCCGAACTGCGTTTGCAATGCATTTATTTTAGATGCCCACTAGCCTCGATTACTTCAAGGCATGTTACAGATACTGAACCATTGGTTGAGTAAGTACCTATTGTTAAAAATAACAAATAAGTTGTATTTTACTGTGCTTATTATAAAACATTATACAGATGGAGTATTAAAAGGTCGTATCGTTAACGATGATTGTATTATTTCTCCAGTTTATTGTTGTTGCTAAGGAAAACCGGTTCAATTTCCTACTTTTCCTTATAATTTCATGATAATTAGTAAGCTTCGTAATCATCTTAAAACTGTCAAATTAAGATCTGTTCTTTATTTTTGTATTCATCTATCAATTGCTGGAATTCCAGATATAAATGAAAAGTAATTGTAAGTAGTTTACGGATTGCACCATTTTAACAATAATCAAAATGACGTCACGAGTACACAGCAACAGTAACTTTAATTGCTCTACTTCGGCCGGTTAGAGTTAAACCTACACGTTTGAGTGAATGACAAATTATAGTTATTTGATTTTTTTTTAGCAATTGTTATTTATTGGTGAAAGACAGATTGTTAAATTTATTTATTTAATTAATAGTCACAAATGCAGATAACAATTTTTGCCTTACAGCTTTAGAGCTTAAGTAGCGGAGACAGCGTCTTTGGACGCCTATTACTCTGTTAATGTGAATATGGTAGAAAGGAAGCCAAATTAGAGATGCATATTCACTAGAATGTGCATCTCTAATTTGGCTTCCTTCGTCTGATGTATGCTTCTGCATACTAATGCAGAAGCATACATCAGACGATCAATGTGAAATACAGTAATAATTGCTCTCTGGATTTATAAATAATTTATTATGCACCATATGAATCCCATGACTTTATTTGCCTTCGCCATCGTCCATAGTTCTGGGTAAATGTAAGCTTGAGCCCATCCAAACTCCAAGTCTTTGATCACGTTCTGACGTGTTAACATTTCCTTATTTATGTTGTACGGATATTATATAGGAGGTTTATGATATGGTATGAGTGTTATGGTAAATGATATAACATGACATTTTGATATATTCGAAGACATTTTGTTATCTACACAAGTACACACTACCTGGTATAATATACTAATATCATTTTGCAGGATAATGCAATCTTTAGGTTCTTTATTTGATGATATATTTTTATGTCATCAGCCTAAGCAATTACTTTTAATAAGGTCATTGATGAATGATATAAAAAGCAGAGGTCCGATATTTGAACCTTGAGGCATACCTCGAAGTTCAAATTTAGTGTATCCAAACCTAAAGTCATAACTATGCTATGAAGAAGTGAGATTCGAAACCATACGTACACTTTAACAGTTTGCATGCGATGGGAGAAATAAGAAAGTAACAATGAGCCATGAATAGCAAGGTGTTGTGCTTTTTTAAATAGAAAGCTATCATTTACTTTGACAAACCCCTTTTGCAAAATAAGTGTATAATGAATCTACATGTACTCGGTTGTTAAATGGGCAACTTATATGGTGTCGGTGGATAATATAGAATCTATAGAAATATTATGCGATAAGTGAGTTAGAGCTAATGGAGCGGCAGTCTACAAAACCGTGCTGTCTTGGGCTTATGATTGGGTGCCGATGAAAACTTATATGCCTGAAGATTAAGCTTTCACATATTGGATGTTTGTCTTGGGCTGGGTGTTTCTATGTATAATATGTATGTACATACATAGAAACACCCACCCTCCGTGGCGCAGCGGTAGTGAATGCGACTGCTGTGCATGAGGTCTCGGGTTCGAATCCCGGGTCGGGCCAACAAAAAGCTACTGGGTTTTTCTGTAAAAAAAATCTCAATAGCAGCCCGGAGTTAGGAAGTTGGCGGTGTTAGACACCCCCGTGCCTCGGAAAGCACGTAAAGCCGTTGGTCCTGCGCCTGATCTCTCTCCGGTCGTGTCGGATTGCCGTCCCATCGGATCATGAGAGTTAGGGAACAGAGAGTGCACTTGTGTTTGCGCACACACTTGTGCACTATAATATCTCCTGCGCAGATGGCCAGTCTCTGTTAAGACTGACCGCCGTGGCCGAAATTCGGTCTGGAGGACATTATTATTATTATTATGTATGTATTTACAAAAAAAAAGATATATATGTATGTTTATCCATTGTCTAGTACCGATAGTACAAGCACTGCTTAGTTTGGGCTAGATGGTGTTATGTGTATGTGGCAGAATATTATTATTATTATATTTTTGGAAAACAACGAGGAATAATGATATGCCTGTGGTTTTTTACGTCTGTTCTATCTTCTGATTTCTGTATAGGTACTAGTGAGGCCACGGTCGCCCAGCACGTATAGGCAGACTTTACATATCTTAGAGAACATTATCGAGAATTCTCAGTCATGCAGATTTTACACGATGTTTTTATTTACCGATAAAGCCATTGATAATTAATGTATTGTTAACGTTACTGCTTAAATTAATTCTGACAGTGCAGATGGCGTAGTGATTTAAGTATTAATCAAGCCACTGACAAAACGCCGATTGTTGGGGGTTCGATCCCTACAAGAGACAAAAATTGTGTGATCTACAAAGTTGTTCCCATGCTAAGTGTTGTTTGTTTCCATTGTTCGCATTCTTGTAAAGTCCCTTGTATTAATCTGACAATTACACAAAAAGTACATATTGTGCGGGACTTGTCTTATACATATAAACAAAAACTAGCACAAAATTACGCCTCGATTGACGCTAATCAATCAAAGGTTATACTCACACATACTCAAATAAACCTACTGCGTTCAGCCGCTGTGATGATGTCGTCAGATTTATTTTGTTTACGAAAGCGGGTTTTTGTAGGAGCTATAAATAGTCGGGATTTCGCATAAACTTGGGAAACCCGACTGAAAAATGCACTACAAAAGATCTCAGCGTATCAATCTAGAGTTTTTTCATGTGCGGTAAGCAGCTTACCCAAGCACTTTTAATAAGTGCAGGATAGATTAGTATCAGAACGTAATATTGGAATTAAACTACTAAACACAGATATTATCGCAGTTTATTTGTATATGTATACAGCGTGTAGCAGAAAGGTGTGGTCATATTTTAAGACTGTGATATATAACCTAATAATCTGATAAACCTATGTGCCCTACACCCGGATCAAAAAAACCAATATTAAATTTTATGACAATTTATTTAATTTTTATTAAACGTCGAAACAAACGCATTATATCACTATCCAAATAGCGCATGGTCATTTTTGGGATTACAGAGATCCCCCGATGCTGCTGTTTGTGTTGTTTAAGTATCAACTAGAATATGTGATATTGATAAGTTGATAAAAACAAAATGCTGTGTCTTAGTGAAAATAATGTATATGGATTTGATTGTGGCGGTTTTCCATTGTACTGGGGCTATATTATGTGATGCTTAAATGTCACCACACGTTCCTGTTACACGTTGTATATTAGGAAAGGATTACTTATAACTGATTGACTGTCGGCCTCGATGGCGTAGTGGTTAGTGTAACCGACTGCCACGCCTGAGGTCGCGGGTTCGATTCCCGCACAAGTCAAACATTTGTGTGCATGAACATGGACGTTTGTCTTGGTCTGGGTGTTTCTATGTATACTATGTATGTATTTAAAAAAAAAAAAAACATTATATAAGTATGTTTATCCATTGTCTAGTACCCATAGTACAAGCTCTGCTTAGTTTGGGTTAGACGGTGTTGTGTGTATGTGGTAGAATGGTAGAAATAGAGTTTAAAATATTAAATATTCTCGCCCGCGCTAAGATAGTGTATGCGACTGCTATGCATAAGGGTTCAGTATATAAGCGCTCATAGCTAGTTGCACTCATTGATCGGTAAACGATTAGCGAGGTTAAGCAACGTTGAGTGCGGTCAGTCTGTAGATGGGTGACCGCTTAGTGGTATTTCATCTGAGCGTCTCCGTGCTTCGGAGGCCACGTAAAAAAAGTCGGTCCAGGTTGTCGTCAAATTGACAGCAGTCGTTAAGCCATGTCAGAGGCCTACGGGCGGCTTGAACAACTCTTGACAACACGTTGGCCACTAACCACACGAAAAGAAAAGAAGAGAAGGGTTCAGTTCCTGAATCGTGCAAAGTGTCATTGGCTTTTCTGTCAAGAAATTCGTAAACAGCATTTATAACAAAGCTTGCAAAATGTGTGCGCAATACCTCTGCTTAGATCTTAGGGAATACAGGCGTCAGAATATATATGTATGTGTAATATGCGCCAATTATATATTGCAGTACTAATGTTTAATGAGGCGCCACGTTTCTATAACACAAAAGTAATAATATTTAATATGTTTTGGGTGATAGACGGCGCCCAACACAGCCAGCGAGCGTTAACAATGATCACACCTTATAACAATCTGTTACACCAATAAAATAATTTTCCAAGTGAAAGTTTAATAACAATATCTTGTCATGTGCACAACGTTTAGTTTTAACTAAGATTATAATTGAAATTAAACTACTATATATGTATTTTATCGCGTTGTTTATTTGACACTTTATTACATAATTTTGAAAACTGTTACACTACTACTACTATTAAACTTCACTAATTTTTAAGCTAATTAAATTATTATTGAAACCATTAAAACTATTTAGATTTAATTTAATTTTACACTTTTCCCGACGTTTCGGTTGCTTTTCAGCAGCCATGGTCACGGGGAGACTAAGATGGTAGTTGTCTCAATGTTCCAGTGTAGTTATTTCAAAGTATCCGAACATAATTTAATCATTGGTGTTTCTTTTTACGCAGAATGAAAAAGCCATATATAGTAGTTTAATTTCAATGAATAATATTCGCGTAAATAGAAGACAATATTAAGATTATAATGCTAACTAGCCAAAACTGAGCAGTTAAAGTTACTGTTATTTATGACATCATTTTGACAATTGTTAAAATTGTTTAACTCGTAAACTAAATTAACCGATGATTTGACAGCTCGAATAGCGTTGGATAACGTTAATACCTAGCAAACTAGCTTGGGCGTCTCGGGCACGTCACAATCGTGGCGGTAAGACCCATACTTAGAGAGTGGCTGGAGAGGCGTCATGTCGCCCCCACGTTTCGTCTGACGCAGGTGCTGACCGACCACGGTTGTTTCGGTCGGTACCTGTGTCGAATAGGCAAACAGACGTTCGGTTGTCATGCATGGAAGACACTGCGCTGCACACATTGGTAGATTGCCCTACTTGGGCCACGCAACGCCGTGTCATGCACGCGGCAGTCGGTAGGGTCGTCTTCTCGCTCAAGGCTATGATTCTGTCCATAGTTTCGAGCGAGAGGTCTTGGAATGCCGTCGCCTCCTTCTGTGAGGAGGTGATGTTAGTGAAGGAGGCGGCGGAGAGGGAGAGTTCAATCCCTCTCCCTAACCGCAGAGCCGGGCGCAGGAGGGCGCGAGATGACCTCCAGCCACCCTGAATAGAAGTCTGCGGGCGGTGGACCCATTGTGGCCGTCCATCGCCCGATCAACGCAGGTCCGAGTAGGCGGCGTTCGTGTTCCGCGCACGCCTCTTGATGTCGGAAGAGGGAGGGACCGCTTTGTCGTCGGGGACCTGGTCTCCCAATTGTGTGTGTGTTTTTTTTTTGTGTTTCTTAGTTTGTGTGATGGCTGTGTGGGACCCGCCACGTCCATCGGCGGGTCAAACCTTTGACGGGATCGCGGTTTGAATGCGAGAGCGATCCGCGCGACCCCGCCATAAAGGTGTGAGGAACACCGCGGTGGTTCTAGTCGGTTCAAAAAAAAAAGCTTGGGTTTCTAAGCCTTTGTGTGATATTTTCCTTTCATGCACATTCGTAACTGAACTTTCGTAACAAGCTACGAAAATGGATGTTTTTCTCGTTTGATAACTAGCTACGAAAACAGAATTTAATTTCTGTTTTTGTAACTGGTTTTCATTCGCTGTAGGTAATCTTATGCTGTCTTTTGATCAGCTCTAATAATATCTCATATTTATTTTCTTGTTTATTCGGAAGGAATGCCTAGAACAAAGGAAAATATTTTTTAAAAATGTTGGTATTTGTCGTTGTTTTAAGTTACAAATGAATGCATTAACCACAGGCCTGTGCTCTGTACATATAATATGTGTTTAAGTAGTATACGTATTTTTAACTGCATCTGTCCTTCATTCGTTCCAAGCGAGTTAACAAAATACCTTGAATATTGGCAGATGAACGTTCCAAAAATACTCTCGGCTGAATTAGCGGTTCACTTAAATGATATTTATGTGCCTAATTTATTTACTGTATATACCTACTTTATATACTGTCTAATATAAATCTAGTTTTAGTGGGAAAAAGCTAGTAATACAAATAGTCAAACCCAAGAAAAAGCAAACCACAGCTAGACTTCATGATACTTTGAGCTCATTCTGCGTAAATAGAAACACCAATGATTAAATTATGTTCGAGTACTTTGAAATAACTACACTGGAACATTGAGACAACTACCATCTTAGTCTCCCCGTGACCATGGCTGCTGAAAAGCAACCGAAACGACGGAGAAAGTGTAAAATTGAATTAAATCTAAATAGTTTTAATAATAATTTAATTAGCTTAAAAATTAGTAAAGTTTAAAAGTAAAAGTAGTTTAACAGTTTTCAAAATTATGTAATAAAGTGTCAAAAAAACAACGCGATAAAAGCCGTATATAGTAGTTTAATTTCAATTAATAATATTCGCGTAAACAGAAGACAATATTAAACTAGCTGCCTACTAGAGTATACATAATAAATATGAATAATAATAATAATAATAATAATAATAATAATAATAATAATAATAATAATAATCATTTATTTGCTTTGAATGTAGGTACAAAAACAAAATAGGTGGTAACAGTGGACAGCAGTTCAGCTACGTTCTACCCTAGAAGCATGCAAATATCTTGGTTTACATTTCAATTATATTGTGTTTTAATTTTAGTATACATTATAAATGTCAAATATTTTGTAATTAAAATTAACACTTAATCATATACAATTAAACACTATCAATGTCAAATATATCGTCATTATAAATTCAATATATAATAATACTAATGAAAATAATGAATTTGTTGTTCGTTACGCTTTCAAGCCTTAACTATTTCACGGAATACCATGAAATTTCGCATACACGTTGTCAGGAGTACATAATAGGACATAGGATATAGAAAAAATTATTATTACTAAAACAACCTTTTTTTTTTAATTGGACTTTGTATTTTACGCTTTCACGTTCTATCTACTTAACCGATCATTTTGAAATTTCTCGTACATGTTGTCTGAGGTATAGAAAAGAACATATTATTACGTCCAATCCTGAAATAATATACTGTTCCCGGATGAGCAAAGCCGCGCGCAAAGGCCAGTCTTATTTAAAAATTCAATTTCCGCATCGTTGTGTCCGCAAAACTCGAAAAGTAGTCGATGGATTGCCTTGAAATTTTACACGACGATGCATTTATTTATAGGAATGGTTTTATATACTTTTTATCCTTAAGTTGCCACGAGTATGGAAAACTAAAGATATCAGACTGAGCTACAACGAATCATGGTCAGGTTTAGCTACCCCATACTAATATTACAAAGACGAAAGATTTGTGTTTTTGTTTGTAAACTCAAAACTACTGAACCGGTTTTAATCATTCTTTCACCATTAGAAAGCTTCTTTATTCAGAAGTAACATAGGCACTGTGAGCCACGTAATCGGATTTAATTTCTGTTTTTGCAACTGGTTTTCATTCCCTGTAGGTAATCGTCTTTTGATCAGCTCTAATAATATCTCATATTTATTTTTTTGTTTATTCGGAAGGAATGCTTAGAACAAAGTAATATATATTTTAATTTGTTGGTATTTGTCGTTTTTTTAAGTTACAAATGAATGCATTATTCTGTTTTGGTAATCAGCTATGAATAGAGAAAAATAATTCCATTTAGGTAGCTGGTTATGAAAACCAGTTACAAAAACAGAAATGTTATTCTGTTTTCGTATCTAGTTACCAATGAGAAAAATCCATTTTTGAAGCTGGTTACGAAAGTTTAGTTTCGAATGTGGATGAAAGGGATATTTCTACAACATATGTAATATATCGTTGTCACTGACATGCTAGGATTATATAGGATACTGTATAGCTGTCCCTTGCGGTTTCAGTCTCGATTATGATTACTGCTCCGCTTACGTGGCTCACAGTGCCTATGTTACTTCTGAATAAAATAGCTTTTTAGTGATGAAAGCATGATTGAAAATGGTTCAGTAGTTTTCAGTTTACAACCAAAATACAAATCTTTCCTCTTTGTAATATTAGTATAAGGTAGCTAAACCCGACCATGCCTCGTTGTAGCTCAGTCTGATATCTTTAGTTTGCCATACTCGTGGTAACTTAAGGATAAAAAGTATATAAAACCATTCCTATAAATAAATGCATCGTCGTGTAAACTTTCAAGGCAATCCATCGACTACTTTTCGAGTTTTGCGAACACAACCATGCGGAAATTTAATTTTTAATTAAGGCTACCTTTTGCTTACTTCTTGACTGACTTGGAAGCAGTATTTTTCCTAGATGAAAGCACCATAAAATATGTTCATAGTATCACTGACATGTATGCGAAATTTTATGATGATCGGTCGAGTAGTTTAGACGTGAAAGCGTAACAAACAAAGTTTTATTCGTATACTTATACTATTATACTATTTATTTATCGTATACTATTTATTCGTATTTGTTACTAGATTTTGCCCGCGGCTTCGCTCGTATATATGTAGGTTGTAGGTTAGGTTAGTTAGTTACAGTACTTTTTTCTAGATAAAATGTACCCTATGTCCCATTCTGTACTCCTGACAACGTGTTTGCGTTTTATGATATTCCGTGAAATAGTTAAGGCGTGAAAGTGTAACAAACAACAAATTCACATTTATATTTATTATGTATGCTCTAGTAGGCAGCTAGCTTTATCCCACTAATCCTCGAATCCACATGAACACACACCATTTTTTTTATCAAAATCTAACCAGCCGTTTAGGAGGAGTTCAGTGACATTCGCACCTACAGTAGAGTTATATATATATTAGATAGTATATAAAGTAGGTATATACAGTAAATAAAGTACATAAATATCATTCAAGCGAAGCGCTGATTCAGCCGAGAGTATTTTTGACACGTTCATCTGCCAATATTAAAGGTACTTTGTTAACTCGCTTGGACCGAATGAAGGACAGATGCAGATAAAAATACGTATACGACATATACACACGTATTATATGTATAGAACACAGGCCTGTGGTTAAAGTTTGCGCTTATGTTTGTCATCAGGATTTGATTCAGCGGTCGGGCAAAATGTCGTTTGCATATTTTGTTTGTTTGTTTGTTTGTAACGATTTAAATCAAAAATTACTCGGCAGATTTCAATTATTTTTTTATTATTAGAAAGCTATATTATCACCAAGTAACATACTAAATTTTATTTTAAAAAGTACTGTTACTAACCGAACCCAACCTACTTTTACGCGAACAAAGCCGCGAGCAAAAGCGAGTAGGTATTAAATAAAATGTATGGTTAGTACGTTGAGTAGTATACGCCGTTATGTCATTATTGATTAGTTAAAATAATCTTTAAATTATCAGCTACGTATACATGTCACAGATATAACGCACAACCTTAAACACCCCAATTAGATTATTAAATCGTAATAATAATATAATTATTAAAATGTTACTTTATATATATATATAGCTACGTATACATGTCACAGATATAACGCACAACCTTAAACACCCCAATTAGATTATTAAATCGTAATAATAATATAATTATTAAAATGTTACTTTTCTTCTTCTCTCTTAGCCTTTATTATTCCCAAGTCACTTGGGGTCGGCTTTTCTGGTCCAACCGGATTTGACTGGATATCAGTTTTTACACGGAGCGGCTGCCACCTGACCTCCGCAACCCGAAGGCTAACGATACCCTAAGGCTAGACCAGTGTCAGGATATTAGAGGGTACTGACTTTCCCAATAACGACTACCATAGATGTTCATGGCAGCCGGGACCAACGGCTTAACGTGCTCTCCGAGGCACGGAGCAGGCGATAATTGTCAATCAATACGCACATAATTTCGAAAAGTCATATAACTTGCGAAAGTCAGAGAGGTGCGCGACGTGGGTTCGAACCCGAGACCTTCTGCATTGCAGTCTGTTGGTCTCCCCACTGAGCTATCGCTGCTCATTTAAAAAAATGTTAAAATGTTACTTTTATGTATGTACTTAAATATTTAAATTTAAGGAATTAGTTCTCCTTATTGTGCGCGGATAGTATATATCGTATATAGCGGGTATATTACAATAAATCTAACATTATTGCTTTTATTGCATCAAAAACCTTATTGCCTTGAATTAAGATATTTTTTGTTGATTTTAGCTGTTTAATAAATCGATGACTATAATTTAATTCATTTCAATTATTTTAGGAAGAAAATTACCTACATAAAAAATTGCTGGAATTGATTCAGTAGCCGATTTTGAACAAACTACTTTCAGGATGTGCGTTTATTATGTTACATATTGTATAAACTGTCCCACTGCTGGGCGCGGGCTGTTACCAGTGTAAGATTGGTAAGGCCATTGTCTAACTGCCCTAGCCCTGTGCGGGTTGGCACACTTCACATATCTTCAAGAACATTATGGAGAACTCTGAGATGCTTCCCGCACTATTCTTCACTGTTAAAGCGAGCGATAATAACAATTTAACACGTACATACATAACTTCGAAAAGTTAGAGTCTTGGGATCAAACTCGAGACTTCTGCGTGGCTGTCTTATGGTCTCCTGCTATGCTATTGCCGCTGCCAAAGTTAGTGATCCAGAAATGAGGCTATGGACGAAAGGAAAGAAATGGAAGATATATGAAACTCCAGAGCTCTTTCTTTCCCGGCATAACATAACAATATTATAACTCGTAAGCTGACTCCTTTTATGAGGGAACTTCTCACATCTCTGGGAGAGCCAGCAAATTTTTATCGAGGGCGGACTTTTCACAATTCAAGTCAAATAACGGAAATAAATAACACCCAGACTCGGAACAATTATTTGTTGTCTACAATTTTTTGATCCCGTGTGGTTATCGAACCTAACTCTCGGCGAGTGGCAATCGCGAGGCGACCATTTAAGACTGCGCCGAGTGAAATGTGCCAAAACAGGCGGTCACAGTTAAGTCAATAAAATGAACACTTTTTGTTTAATACAAATATAAAATATACATTTACCATAACAATGAATGTGTTTACAATTACTCCGTGTAAAAAACTTAAAATAATTTATATTTTCGCCTACAAAATTACGTAAATTTGCACGAAAAATGCAAAACGAAAAACTCGTGTTACGTGATTTTTATATTATAACAATAGAAATCTATCCTATCTTACAGCTTAAACGAAGCATAAATAGTTATATTACAATTTGACCGTCCCAAATATTTAAGTTATTGGTTGACAATAATGATACATATCTATCAAAAAAGCACTTCAAATCCTCCATACAATTTTACTATGGCGGCCGCGCGCTGATTTAAATATGCGCCGCACGAGCTCTGTCATTATCTGTCTTACGCTCGGCGCAGCACAGACTTAAACTACGCATATCCATACATATATACATAAATCCGCTTTATATCCTGGTAAATACATTGTATGTATTGACGTCGAAAGCCTTGGCATAATTCAGGAGTCAAATGCCAATCCGCGTGAACGAAGCATTTAACTAATTGAGAGGACACAGCCTCGCTTGATTAGTCAATTGGCTGAAACAGTGAAAGTGGTATTGATTAAGCCTTGCTAAATGCAGCTTATTGTTAGGTACTAGCAGTTTGAGGTACAACTTACTAACACGACTGCACGGATGACGTAGAATTTAGAGGTACTCATACTTTTTTTCTCATAGACCACTTTCAAACTTTAGCAGGTTCTGGTGGACCCCCTGAAGCTACATTTTTACCATATTCCTTGGCATTCGTATTTATATTGGTGAAGAATGACTTTTTTTTAAATTCTCGCGACTGAACCTACCACGGTAGGCGAGCTGACCTTACTTTTTAGAAATTCTCTACCTAATAATCGGTAGGTTCGAGACCACTGGTACGGAATATGCAAGCTTTTACAAGTAACAGTCGCTGAGCTTCTTAAAATATTATCTGCCTACATTGATAGGTGAAGTCAAGCCAACATTTTAGTTCTTCACTATCGAAAGCAAATAAATTTTCATGGACTTACGAATTGTGGACCCCCATTTTTTTGTCACGCCAACGTAAACCCCCGTCGAGTCTCCCGTGGACTCCTGGGGGTCCACCTGGATCACTTTGGGAACTAATGGCGTAGATGTTTAAGTGGTCATATCGCTTCTGCCACTGCGCTGAGTGTTGTGGGTTCGAATCCCACGCGGGACAAAACTTTGTGTGATCCACAAATGGTTGTTGTATGTTGTCTGTCTGTTCTTTATGTCCGTTGTTTGAATGTTTGTAAAGTACCCCGTGAGACTGGATTCATGATTAGTGCAAGGGAAGCTTTTTATTTAAATATAGAAATAAAAAAATAAAATCTTATTACAACTTACTAATCTATTAAGCTTAGCTTCAAGGTATGTTTGTTAACCTTCTAAGTAAAGCTTAATGCTTGTGTTTGGTGTGAATATCGTCACCTCAGTTGTAAAGTACATGGAATCAAACAAAAAATATCTCGATGCAAGACCAGTAACTACCTACCTGGAGGAAGAAGGAGTCCCCGTGAACATGGCTGCTGAAAAGCATCCAACACGTCGGGAAAGTGTAAAATTAAATCTAAATTGTATTTATAATTTAAATAGAAGTAAACAGTAACTAGTAACAGTCAGTGAGCAGCGATAGCTCAGTGGGGAGACCAACAGACTGCAATGCAGAGGGTCTCGGGTTCGAGCCCATGTCGCGCACCTCTGACTTTCGGAAGTTATATTACTTTTCGAAATTATGTGCGTGTTGATTGACAATTATCGCCTGCTCCGTGCCTCGGAGAGCACGTTAAGCCGTTGGTCCCGGCTGCCATGAACATCTATGTCAGTCGTTATTGGGAAGTCAGTGCCCTATAATATGCTGACACTGGTCTAGCCTTAGGGTATCGTTAGCCTTCGGGTTGCGGAGGTCAGGTGGCAGCCGCTCCGTGTAAAAACTGATATCCAGTCAAATCCGGTTAGACCAGAAAAGCCGACCCTAAGTGACTTGGGAATAATAAAGACTAAGAGAGAAGAAGAGTAACTAGTAACAGTGTTTAGTTTTTAATTAAAATAGTAAAATTAAGTAAAATTTCAAAATTATGTACCTAATAATAGAGTCGTTTAATTTGAGTTTACCTACTTCTCTATAGCATCAATCTCGTAGCAGCGATAGCCTAGTGGGAAACCGTTAGACTGCCACGCAGAGGTCTCGAGTTCGATTCCAAGGCGCGCATCTCTGACTTTTCGAAGTTATATGCATATTAAATAGTTAATTATCGCTTGCTTTAACGGTGAAGGAAAACATCGTGAAGAAACCTGCATGTCTGAGAGTTCTCCATAATGTTCTCGAAGATACGTGAAGTCTGCCAACCCGCACTGGGCCAGCGTGGTGGACTATGGCCCAACCCTTCTCACAGTGAGAAGAAGTCCGTGCCCAGCAGTGGGACAGTTTAATACAGGGCTGAAATTATTATATATTTATATACTTCTCTATCGATTCAGTCATGCTTAACAAGAATATATTATAGTAGATTCACGTCAGTCGTTCAATGGGAGTGCAAATATCTATGCCATATCGAATGCGCTGCGGCTACTTGTTCAAATATAATATTCTTGCTACATTTCATATAAACATACATAACTATTACCGCACTCGGGACGATTGCGCTACACAGGGGACTTCACAATCTTAAAAATAACATGCATAAAAAGGTTTGAATATTCCTGAAGAGCCAATTCTATGTTTTAAGCTGATTGTAAAAAACAGGACGAGTCTATTGTGGACTTGCTATTAATTATATGTAATTTTGATAAATAAATTGCGCTGACATAGCAAACATAGCGCAAACATTGCGCTGCTACTTAGAATTTACTAAGAGATATAATAGTAATGTCCTCCTCCAGACCGAATTTCGGTCACGGCGGCCAATCTTAACGGAGACTGGCCATCTGCGCAAGAGATATTATAGTGCACAAGTATGTGCGCAAACACAAGTGCACTCTCTGTTCCCTAACCTTCATGATCCAATGGGACGGATAACGCGGCACTACCGGAAAGAGATCAGGCACAGGACCAACGGTTTTACGTGATTTCCGAGGCACGGGTATATAGTAGGCATAGCTAATGCTGACGAATTAGTTTTTGTAGGTATACTTGCTCAGGCGCAAGCATGTGATAGCGCCGTGTGGCAATCGTCTCCCCGCAAACATAAAGTTAAGACGGGTACAGACTTACCAAATGTAACATGCAATGTAACAAGCAATGAAAGCATTTGCCGTCCACATTGTCGCAATGTATCATGCAATGTAACAGAATTTCCATAATGTGGACGCCTTGCGCGCACGAATCGTGCACAGTACGCGCACGAACAGAGCATTTCAATTCGTGCGCGCTGCGATCTACCATTTGTCGGTTTTTTCGTCGCACACAAAGGGGCGCGCCGTGTGCACGGAGCGCAGTTGTGGGTGGGTTATGTGTGTCTGTATTGCGGAACGAGCGTGAGAAATGGAGGAAGAAGACACAGCAAAAGCTACGCGCGCATGCCGGAAACAGATGCGGGTAGGTATATGCTCGGTTCGTGCGCGCGCTGCGTCCACACTTATGAAATGCTCCTTTCATGTTACATTGCATGTTACGTTACAGCAAGCTTTACCCGCCTTTAGATCGTAGGTTATAAATATCTTTATACTAGACATTGCCCATGCAAAATACTCTATGTTCTTTCCTGTACCCTTGCTGATAACGTGTATGCGAATTTCAAAATGATCAGTCGTGTAGTTATAGCATGAAAGCGTAACAAACAAACTCACATTCGCATTAATAATATTAATTAGGACTGCATTTAATTTACAAGAACACACAGTTAACCTTCAAACCCAATAACACAGTATTGGCAGCATTAATTAAAATAATTGATAACACTTAAAAGCACAGACAATAATATTCAAGTGTAAATCATATGCGATACGATGAGGCTGGCATCGCACGGTCTATAAATAACTCCAGCAAAAAGATATCAATGTGTATTACGTAGTGAACAATGGATCCTTGACTTCAAGGTCCCATTCTGCATATTGTCTGGACTGCCTCAATGGTCCCACAGTATTAAATACTAGCCTTTGCTCGAGGTTTCGCTCACGTAAAATCAGGTTAGTTTAGATTATGCTATATGTATTATGATATAGCATGTTACTCGGTGATAAATAGCTTTCTAATGGCGAAATAATTTTAAAGTCGGTTGAGGAATTTTTGAGTTAAATCGTTACAAACAAACAAACAAAAAATGAAATGTTTCCTCTTTATAATATTGGAATAGCTTTATAAAGGGGAATGTGGCGTGTAACTTAAAACTGTGGTCATTTATTAGGATCGTTAAGTATGAGATAAGCAACATCGTGAGCTGAAAAAAAGGGAATAAAGAAAACTATTTTTATATAACAGACAATTTTTTCTTTTGGTTGGTTATCCTAAATGGTTTTTAGCCATGAAGATACAAACACAATTTTAAATACAGTTGATAATGTTTACATGTTAATATCAGTAATTAAGCTCGTTATGTTTTTACTGGGCCATGCACTCATTAATTAATTGAGACTATTTCATTCTGCACATCTTTCTGATGACCAATTCAGTATAACAACAATAGTTTAAGACTCATTTTTATTTTAAAATATTATGTTGCTGGAAGAAAAACTAAGCGCTTTCATGAAATGTTGAGAATTTTATGTGTGGGTTGCCACCCTTATTTTGATTAAATAGATTATATTTACTTACTGAGGTAAAAAAATAAAGTACATGTACACATAGCGACACATCGAAGTTGAACGCTGCGAATCGTGCGAGAGAGTGCGTTATAATTTTGTTATTTTGTCTCATTCACGCTGAACGGGACGCAACGCTCTATCCTTACCATTGCAACATCGACACCACTATGCACTGTCCCTGGCCGACAATTCTCTATTTTGTATGTAGCGTAGTTATGCGTATATAGGGTGTCTAACTTGATATGTAACTGTGTGTACGTCATCTGAAAATAAAGTATTATTAATTCTGATATTTTGTTAGTACGTTTGTTGTTACATCTAACAATATCTATCGAATATTTATTTTCAAGGAACGTCTTGAATAAATCTTTAGAATCTATGGCAATATTAAGACAGATAAATAAGTTACTTTTTTATTTAAAAAAATCTGTTTCTTGTAAAAGGCGACATAGATAAAATAAGTATTTTAAAGTACTTTATTGCCTGCATAAAGTATAAAGTACGTTTGCCCGAAATAACGTACAATACTTTATTATAAAGTATGGTAGGCAACCCTAGTAATAGTGCAAGAATGATAAAAAAACACAATAGGGTAATAATAATAATAATAATAATACTCTACCACATACACACAACACCGTCTAGCCCAAACTAAGCAGAGCTTGTACTATGGGTTCTAGACAATGGATAAGCATACTTAAATACTTTTTTTTTGTAAATACTTACATATGATTATAGATAGAAACACCCAGACCAAGACAAACATCCATGTTCATGCACACAAATGCTTGACTTGTGCGGGAATCGAATCCGCGACCTCAGGCAGAATCAATCTCGACTTCAGGGTAAAGTCGAGATTGAAGCCTCGGTGGAATAGACGCCTCATTTTTAAAAGCCTAACTTCTTAAAATCACAACTAGGAACCAAATATGTAGCTTAAATATGAAATTTGCTACCATACACCTTAACACCCGAAGACTGACATGCGAAACAGACTTGTCTCGCTTGTGCGTGTGATTAAAGTTTCAGAAGTAAATATTGACTATTACATAACTTTATAAATAGTAACAAATTCCGTTCAATGTTTATATAACATCACACTAGTTCATTAAGTACAGACCTACCTACATAACCTAACCTACTATTACACGAGGGAAACTGCGGGAAAAAAAGACATTTGTGTAAAAATAAAAGAATCAGTTTTTAAAAACGTATGACTTTTCAGACTTTCAAATACAGGTAGGTACTTCGTTTATGGCTAATTTTGATTTTATTTTCACTTATTATTTGTGAAGGACTGATTCGTCAAACTAAAAACGAAATTTTTTAAAAAACTTACTTTGTTTTGAAATAGCAACATTATTTTGGTGTATTTTTTTGCACCAACACATAGTTTTTTTTTATTTTTACACAAATGCCACAATTTTTTGTTTTTTATTTTGCACACTTGAATGTTCCTTACCTAAGTAATCTCTCGTTACAATTTGATTTACATATTCTGGGACAGCCTGTATATGGCTGTTATTGCTAACCACTATTTACTAGCCGCACATTGTAATAAGCATAATGCTTGTTTAGAAGTCCCATTACAATGATAAATCACTAACAGCTACATAACGAAACACGATAATACTTTCTTGGTTAACCCAACGTCCATATGGACGTTGGGTTAACCAAGAAAGTATGTAAGGCAAATGTAAATAAGGAATCTGAAGGTAAATTAAAGGCGAACGTTCTCTGATACGTTAGTAAATATTCTTATATATATTTTTCGACGAGATAATAATATATGTTGTTGCAAATTACATATAATATCAGCTCTGTTTATGAACTATACCACTGCTGATCACAGGCCTCTTCTAAGAATAATAAGGTCTGGGCTATAGACTGCCACGCTAGCCCACTGCGATTTGGCAGTTTACTCATAATATGTTTGAGAAATGTAAATTTATTTTTTTAAGGCACCCTTCGCACTACCCTTATAATTCCTGTATCGCGGGAGGACTTTATAAACATCCAAACAACGACCAGACTCGGAACAACAATGAATCACAGAATGTTTTGTCCCGTGTCGGATTCGAACCCACAACACTCGGCGCAGTGATAGTGGCGAGGCGACCACTTGAACCGCTACGCATTGCGTGCATTAAAAAAAATGAATGAAATATATCTATGCCTATCCATTCGAATATATCGGCGTGCGACTACTATATTTGTTACTAAAGTAAACCTTAATATTATTCATGACGCAAATTGAAAGAAGCCTATATCCAGCAAATGTACTCTTGGAACCGAACTAATTATTAACGTATTTTCTTGATAAGTACATGATGCGTTTATGCGTCTGACGCACGGAAAGTACACAGTGCAACTAGTAACCTCGGAAAACCCCGGTCATTGACTGTTTGACGTTATTATGCGTTTGTCTCGCTTCAGCGACTTGTGTGAATGAGACGCACATTTGCAGTAGTTAGTTGAACATTCCGCTAGTATTAGACGGCTGATTGCAAATATGGTGCAATGGTTCAAAGGGCTCGTAGTTGCTAAAGCACAGCGTGCTATGGAAGATACAAATAGCGCAGCGAGCTCGTGCTGTCGCCGAGTAGCTGTGCAGAGTGTTGTGGTTTCGAATACCACACGTCGATTATTTGTGTGATCTGTAAATTTTTTATTGTTTTGAGACTAGGTGGTCTTAGAGTCCATCAATTGTATGTTTTTAAAGTATCGCCCAAGACGGCGATTGACCATATTATATTTGAGAGTTTTTTTTTAAATTAAAATTAAAAGCATTGTGAATTTTTCGAAATTTGTCTAGGTAGTAATCTAGCATACTCCTTCATGCTTAGCTTTAGGCTTTGAGGGTTTGCAATTCCAGGAACATCACTTGCACGCTAGGGAATGGGAATAAATTATATAATGAAACAAGCATGCAAAATTGCGGAATCGTAAGTAAAGGAACTGTTTCCAAATCAGCTGCAAAATTACACACACACAGAAGGATCTCTTCGAGCGAGTAGAGCATGCGAGGTCATGTGAACCCAAGCTAACAGCGGACATGACGCACCGCTACGCACCCGTCTGTGCTACTAGGGCTGACCTGATTCCTATTAGACGAGATCTTGCGTGGTAGTCTGACGTTATTAACACGTCTCTGATGTAACACCCCTCTACAGATTCGTCTGCGTAGCGCAACAGAAGACACTCTTTGAGCGAATGGAGATTGCGAACTCGTACAAATCCAGACCTGCATCCAGACCTGCAGTAGACCTGGCGCACCCGTCTATGCTAGTACAGCTGACTTTATTTCTATTAGATGAGATCTTGCATGGCAGTCTGACGTTATTGCCACTTGAGTGTGATGCACCGTACCAGATTCGACCGCGCTACTGCTGACAGGCTCATGTATGACTCAACTCGACGGACGGACTGATATGTGTTATACGGATATGCTACGGAGATAACAGCGCCACCCTGGACAACCTTCTTACCATGGTGTACTGGAACAAACTCAAAGATGGTCTGGAAAAGTATATACCACACGGCTACGGACGTATTCCTACTACCACGGAGGACCCATTTAGGCAGTATACCTATCTACGTAAATGGGTCGTCTACCAGTTGGTAGGCACTCATATTTGTAATCAATCTCATACTCAGAAAAATACTGCTTCGCAGTGACAAGTACGAGTTCGTACTGGTTCAATATGACGCACCGCTTCGAACGCATCTGTGCCATCGCGGGCGATCTGCTTCCCTAAGTTCACCCGGTACAAGCTCGTGCGAGAAAATCCCTAAAACCACGCACTTTGGGCAGTTGTCTCTAGACCGTATACCTTAATTTGTTCTTTGGACGAATCCATCACCTAACTGTCTGACCTTTTATTTGAACTATAAGGAAAAACGCAACATCCCTGTCTGTGATATTCTATTGATTAAAGTTTCAGACTTAACGACGCCAGATGAGGCAAAGAGTAGCGTCAATGCGTAGAGAAGACACGAATGTTGAATTTAATGTAATATAGTGCCTATTTTTTAGTACATATATACATTTTACTTTATACATTATAGTCTTATAGTTTCGATGATTTTGCCAATTTTTATGACTGCGACTGTATGATTTCATAATCTAAAGTTAAAAGGATATCCTTTTAAGTTATAGAAAGTGAAGAATTGCCGTTGCTAATAATTTCTATGGTACGAATGACCCAGCTTTCCCAGGAAAATATTGCTCTTTTACAGAAAACCGGCATAACAATAGCAACACTATTATTAAGTTTCTTCTGGGGTGTAAGAATTCCAGAAGCTCACATACCTAACTCGCCAATTTCCATCTTCTTTTCATCTCGCCTTTAGATGCTTTTGCAATTGCCTTTGGGGCTAGCAACTCCATCAAACGTTGAAAACGATCATAAGCTAAGAAATCGCATATAATCAAGCGGGACCTATGCGTGTTTGTCAAGTTGATTGTACAAAAGAAATATTGTACGACATTATCTTTTATCTATTTTCAAACATTAATGGAATTTTACGACGCAACTTTTATTTATATTTCTATGACTTTTATCACTGTGACAAAAATTACTTTGAGGTATGCAAATACATAAATTGTGTACATTTGGTAACGAGACAAATCAGAAACATAAACAA
The DNA here is from genome assembly GCA_930367265.1 of Catocala fraxini. NCBI lineage: Eukaryota > Metazoa > Arthropoda > Insecta > Lepidoptera > Erebidae > Catocala > Catocala fraxini. The sequence goes on from OV884035.1 coordinate 5,253,658, forward strand.
TATTGTGTAACTTTCTATTCCGTAGCACATAAAAATATGTCATCCACAATAAAACTTTGAAATAAAAGCTACATTGCAAAGTGACGTCACACATACATACATAGATGCGTGACAAATCGTCTTTGATTTCATTCATTGTAATAGATGAAGACTGTAGCATGAAGCACGTTATAATATGTACATATACCCGAGCTAATATTAAAAACGCGAATGTGACTTTGTTTGTTTGTTTGTTACGCTTTCACGCCTAACTACTCAACCGCTCATCATGAAATTTTGCATACACGTTATGAGGGTTACAGTATAGACGTAGGCTACCTTTCATCCATAAAATTTTTTGTTACTAACATAATCTTGATTTTTTTTACGTTTTGATATGCTCCTTATGTATACTCCCTCGGCACAACGGGAGGCGAGAGGGTTATGTCAGGCTCTCCTGAGATTTCCGGCCTACCGACTAAAATTACCACTGTGTGCCAGCTCGCTGCTTTGTATGGTGGGTGGGTCGCTGGAACTGAAACTACATCAGTGACCCACCCAGCAGTGCCCAATGCAGAGATGTTGTGTCTGCGGGCGACGACTTCTGGACGACGCCTTGGCACAACAAAGGGCGTCGCTCCAACTCAATGGCTGGCGGGTGGAAGATCCCCGTTCACTCACACGCGGCTTCACTACGGCGACATAGGGCTCGCGTATACGCGCCTTCGCCGCCCGGTTCGTCGGCAGTGGCTTGGATCTGCCGCCTCCTTTTGCGAGATGACGTCCTCGCAGAAGGATGAGACCGCTACCCACTTCCTCTCGCTGTCGACCATGGCTTTAATCACGGCCGGCAGCGAGAGGTCTTCTCCCACAAGGTCCAGGAGTTTACGGCGCTGCCCCGCCCAAGCAGGACATTGCTCGAGCGTGTGCTGCGCTGTGTCCTCCTCGCACTCGCAGTGGTGTCAGATGGGACTCGGTTCCCTCCTAGTGACCTTGTGCAGGTACTTGCCAAAGCAACCGTGCCCCGACAATACCTGACCTAGTCGAAAGGAAAGGGTCCCATGCTGCCGCCCTGCCCACCGCTCTCCAACACCGGCTGGAGGGAGCTCTTTTACTAACAGAACTTAAACTTACGCGAGCAAATATGTGGGCACATTCTAATATGTATATATTATATACAATCTATATATCAACCAAGCAGTAATAGCTACCCATTTTATTGGTAGAATGTCATTCATCCGTTGTGATACGACTTGTACAACAAATATGTATGTTAACGTATGCAATTGTATAAATATTGTTATCAGGCACACATATCTGCAGTAAACAAGGTCAAAAAAAAGACAAAAATAGGTTGTTTGTTTATATTGCAGCTAACCTTGGAATACATTTTATAATTAGCGATTTTTGACGTGACTGAAACTTCGCCAGCTTTTCAACTTGTAGTTCCTAAGAATTTATGTACAGCGAGAATTTCTGTGCAAAAAGCTTATTTTTATATTGTGATGACCTGGGTATGAGCTTGCGGTATGATCCAACCAAACACTCAATCAATATCAAAAAATATATCTAAATCAGTATAGCATGACGGTATGGATGGTAGGCCTTAGTCATACTCAACTTTTTGCTATGAATAATCATTTATTTTAAGTTTTCCTCGATAACAACATTACTGTCTGTGTTGTTAACAGGAAAATGCGTAAATTCGCAGCCGCACTCGTCATGGCCATAGTAAATCTAAAAATATCTAGTATAATATTTTTAAATACCAATTATAATTATTTACTACTAATACTTGTATTGTATGTGTCCGTAATATATTAAAGTTAAAGTTAAAATATGATTTATTCCTTTAGGTCACAAATTAACATGTATGAACGTCAAAAAGTTATGGTTAGTGACATTTTGATAACTCACTGAAACTACTTTAGGTTAGTTGCTAGATTCAGGCAGAGAGGGAAAATACCGGGAATGTTTTTAGGATATTTGTAATCTAGACTTTTCTCGCGGCATTCATTGACCGGCATTCATCCGCATTGACTTTAGTTATTAAATGCGTTTTACTCTATCCCGTGGCAATTTTGTAAAATACTAAAGCAGTAGTTAGTAATTATAATTTGACTTTTTCTGTTTCTCAACCGATGTTAATAATTTTTTTTTTAATAGCACTTTAATTATTTGTTATCAAAAAGAAATGTTGGAAAATGTAAATTAATTTATGCTTTCTTTAAATTTCAAATAATGATCAGCATAGAATTTTAATCACGTGGCGAATACTAGTTACTATAATTACTGCTCTTAAAGCTCATAGTAAAACCTCTCTAAGGCAATTCAGGAGCTTTACAATGAAAGTACCTATCCACCCGTCTGCGTCTATAATCTTTGTGACTGACATACAACCCCCGTCGGATTTGAGCCACAGTTACCACCGAACTCTATAGCGAATATTATCTTAGTTGTAGTCACACGCGGCGGTTCAAAGGTACGTGCTCTTGGGATAATACTAATCTATTTCTGAAAGGGGTGCTTCAAACAGTGGTACAAGATTGTTCTTAAAGGTAAAAGTATATCGTGTTTAATTTTTTTCGACCAGTTAGTAATACACGGGTAGATTCATATTCGTAGTTCGGTAGATTTTATATGTATTGTGTGTAAAAAGTAATTACAAAAACAAGTGTATTTTAAGCTTATTGCGTAATAAATATATGTATCTATTGGTAAAATCAAAGTATTTATTCAAAGAAAATAAGCAGGGATAATGTGTATAAAATATTTTATAATTTTATAAGATTTATTTTCTTTGTATGCTTGTGTGTGTCTACTTATTATTTATAACAATAAATTAGACCGATGCATAATGATACAGAGATATCTAAACGAATCATTTTCAGCCTTTTGGTCAAACTATATTTTTATCGTTAGGGATGGATTTCTAAGTTTATCCAAATTGAAATTGGCTATAGTTAACCTATAACAAAAGGAACAAAAAAATATACGAGTTGAATTACTTTCTCATTTTTCGTCGGTTAAAATTAGAATTACATAACAATGATAAGAGCTGGTGATTAAACAGAATCCATACATTTATAAGTTCATTGCGTAACTTTTTGAGATAAGCTCTACAGGTGAATCATGCTTTTTAAAAACTATATTTATCCATAATTTTTAGTTCCATTTAATTGCTAAATTATCGTTATAATTTAATAGGTTTATTTAACGTTACATATTTTAGATTATTTTACATTTACGTGGAGGTACAAGGAATCTAATAATTAAGTTTAACCTCCAGATACTCGCAGTATGTAATAACGTGATTGCTTGCATAAGATGACACACTAATGTGTGTAAAATCTATAATATACTGTTATAGCCTTTCAATGAAATAAATATAAGGTGTTCAGGAAATACCAATAATACTACTATTTTTGCTCTAAATCTCTCGTTATAAACAAGATCAAGTAGAAAATCAAATTGTACAATATGAGAATCTTGGCAGCCACAGTTTAAGACTGCGCCGAGCATAAGACAGATAATGACAGAGCTCGTACGGCGCATATTCAAATCGGCGCGCGGCCGCCTTATTAAAATTGTATGGAGGATTTATGGTGCTTTTTTGATAAATATGTATCTTTATTGTCAACCAATAACTTAAATATTTGGGACGGACAAATTGTAACATAACTATTTATGTTTCGTTTGAGCTGTAAAATAGGATAGATTTCTACTGTTATAATCTAAAAATCACGTAACACGAGCTTACGTTTTTGCATTTTTCGTGTAAATTTGCGTAATTTTGTAGGCGAAAATATTAATTATTTTAAGTTTTTTACACGGAGTAATTGTAAACACATTCATTGTTATGGTAAATGTATATTTTATGTTTGTATTAAACAAAAAGTGTTGATTTTATTCACTTAACTGTGACCGCCTGTTTTGGCACATTTCGCTCGGCGCAGAATTAACAATGTATAATAAAGTGTTCACTACATAATAATGCTGCACATTTGTTATTTTTTGTATTTACATTATATACATTTGTATGTATGCAACATTTAAAAGCAAAAATATATTATAGCTGCCGACCATAATTTATTTTTAACCGACGCGGATTTCAAAAAACGAAGTTTCTCAATTCGATTGTATTTTTTATTTGTGCTACCTCAGACATTTTTCTAGGGGAACGATTTTGATGATTCCTTTTTAATTGAATGCTGCTGCTTACAATGTGGTCTTATTTAAATTTGATTAAGATGTGAGCAGAAGTTTTTCACTTATCCTTAATAATGCGTATTTGGTTGACTTCGACCAAATTGATGATGTTCTAATTCTATTAGGTACTTCTTCTTCTTATCGTGTCGATGGCAACAGTTTTTAAATGATTTTAGCCCAGTGCTGGGTAACGCGAACCGCATTAGGTATTGCTTGGTATATTTCATCAAGCGTGCACAATTCTGGGCTCGTGGGGCACGTCAGCAAATTACCCGTTGTCTGTGGGGATGCAACGCAGTCGCACTTATTTGCACTTGGGTCGATATAACCCCACCTTGACATTGCTATCTTTAATGTCTAGTTGAAATCGGTTTTCTATTTCTAATCGACGTTAAAAGTCCCACATAGCTATTCCATCCCACATATCCCACATAGCTGTAGCATCATTAGTATTTACTCATCCTCTAGACACTTCCATCAGTTACTGTGTAAGACATAACGTTTATATCGATCTTTAAAAATGAAGACATGAGGCAATATTTGGATTTACTTCTATGTTTAAATAGATATTAAACTAAATGCAGTAAATAGAAATAGAAACATAAATTTCTGAAGTTGAAAATATTATACCTCGTCGACCTCGATGGTGTAGTGGTTAGTGTAACCAACTGTCACGCCTGAGGTCGCGGTTTCGATTTCCGCACAAGTCCAACATTTCTGTGCATGAACATGGATGTTTGTCTTGGTCTGGGTGTTTGTATGTATAATATGTATGTATTTACAAAAAAAGTATTTATGTATGTTTATCCATTGTCTAGTACCCATAGTACAAGCTCTGCTTAGTTTGGGCTAGATGGTGTTGTGTGTATGCGGTAGAATATTAATTAATATTAATTATCAAATACGCTGGAAAAAGAATAATCTATTTTGTAGGTAAAGTTTATAAGGCAAGTAGGCATGTGGGCTATGGTTTAATAGAAAAATCAACTTCTTTATTTTCAAAAATAGTTTGTATTTATTGGAATATCCGGTAAAATAATTAAGATAGATACAATGTCTCGAGTTCTATCCCAATGAACAACAGAGTTTTTGAAATTGTTTACGTTAAATCGTTTTAAGCATTCTTACTTTCATATTGAAGAAAAACAACATCCATCTATCCCATCCAGCAATAATTCTCTATAATGTTCTGGAAAATGTGAGAAATCTGCCTATCAGTACTGGACCAGGCAGAAACACCAGGCCAGACCAGGCACAAAATGGCTTAAAATGTCTTGTACTAAGCATGGGCTGACTTTATATAAGAAGGTTACATTTATTAGTAAAGAATATGTCAATACCTGTTGACTGTTTTGTATTTGCCAGATGTAAATTTGTTTTAAATCCATTTCACATAAAATAATACATATATTACGTGTCAATTTTACAGATTTTGAACATACATATAGTAAAAGTAGTCTTATACGTTGGTGAATAACTAACACAGAAGTTATTTCAATTTTGGAAACTTATTAGCTTTCTAGACGAATTTCCAAGATTTTATGTTATTTCAGTTTCTGCCCTCCGTTACGCCCGAGTGCTTCCCACAGGACAAAAAAATTAATTAGCATATGATCTATTTTTGTGCAAAGTTTCAACTATATCTATTTAACGGCATAAGTAGAGCCTGGCTGATTTCAGCATGGGCTGGCTTGACCGGGGAAGGACTACCCTCTCACAGAATATCGACGTGAAATAGCAGTATTCCTACTGTTGTATTTCGTTCGGTGAGTGAGAGTACCGGAAACCCAAACATCCTCTTTCCCCCTTCCTGCTCCTTTTCCTTCCCATTTCCTTTCTAAAGGGTCGGCAACGCGTAAGTGATGCCTCTGGTGTTGCATGCGTCCATAGGCTACGGTAACCACTTTCAATCAGATGGGCCGTATGCTTGTTTGTCACCTTTAAATAATAAAAAAAAGAAAAAAATAAGTGTGATTGAATTAGGGAAACAAAACTTCTGGACAAACTTTCTTATTCATTATATTAGTAGGCTTAATAGATTTATTTTCAAGACATTAATTAACATTAAAGACATTAGTCGTCGCTCGCATCAAAGCAGATTTTGTCAAAAAATTCCATCCCTTAGGTTATTTTTTACTGGATTTAGTGTACTATATGTCCTTTTCTGTACCCCTAACAACGTATGTGCAAACAACAAATAATTTCATGATGATCAGTCGAGTAGTTAAGGCGTGAAAGCGTAACAAACAAACTCACATTCGCATTTATAATATTAGTTAGGAAGTTAGTGTGTTCATCTATGTGGCAAAGCTTATTCTATATATCTTACTATAAACAAATCCCATATATCACTGAAAGAGCACTACATCTCCACTCAAGCAATATTCATAAAATGTGATTTAGTTTGTATGATTGCGTCGTGAATGCGCGATTAACACTATCACTGACGACAGGGCAAGTATAATATATTTAAACCGGATTAGGGTTGGCAGTGGAGGGTTGAATAATAACTAATGGTGTACAGGTTAGTATGTTTAGTGTTAAAATGTGCAAATAATTCATGATAGGCTTTATCTAGTGTTACAGTCGAGTCGCCAACAGGTTAGAGCGGTATAAATTATATTTACTGAAAATCACGAATGTTTTAAAAAAATATATTTGCCATTCTAGTGTATTTTTAAGCGCATGCTACTAATTACTTGATAAACTATCGAGTATTGCCATAACGAGATGAAACATTAGAAAAGGTTTCCTTGACGTAGTGTGTGCGCAATCCTTAAATAATAAATTATTACCTACTAGCAATATTCCTATGTATAATAATAGGTAAGTATTTACAAAAAAAATAGGTATATATATATATATGTTTATCCATTGTCTAGTACCTATAGTACAAGCTCTGCTTAGTTTGGGCTAGATGGTGTTGTGTGTATGTGGTAGAATATTATTATTATTATTATTATTATATTATTCAGAGATTAATTGTTTACAGCTACTAGCTTTTGCGATGCACAATTAGTACGGTTGATTGACGGTAAAATTAATTGATATACACAGCGTTCCATAAAATTCCTTTTTCTTTAAAAGACAACTTCCGGACTAGGCATGAACCCTGTGCTGCGGGGGACTTTATAAACATTCAAACAACGGACACAAAGAACATCCATACTAGGAACAACCATTTATAGATCACAGAATTTTTTGTCTTGTGTGGGATTCGAACCCACAACACTTGGCATAGTGGCAGTGGCAAGAGAACCACTTAAACCAGTAAGCCATCCGCGCAGTCAATTTAGTTATAACAAGCGTTATTATTCCGAGAAATTTTAACCATTGAGTTTAATCGTTAGCAGCTTTTGCAACGCACAATTAGGACGGTTAATTTATAATAATATATAGGTATGTATGTATCTTATGTGGGGGCCAGTCAGTGCAGACCGGCGACACTTCGACCCAGTGGGATCTCTTGTGTCGACACTCTCCCAATAAAGACTGCCATAGATGTTCATGGCAGCCGGGACCGACGGCTTAACGTGCTCTCCGAGGCAATAAATAATATATAGGCACTATATGTATGTATATATTGGGGTATAGGCGGTTGCTCAACCAAGTTATTTTTCCAAAATTATTGCCAATAGTAATGTATATATAAATTTTAAGCTATTTCTAATATAGTGTTCCACATTTTTTATATGAACTATACAGCTTATAAGCGAGGACCTGTTAATGGCTGTATGTTACGTAATATTTTTGTATAAAATTAGCGATAACTCAATGGGGAGACCAACAGACTGCAATGCAGAGGGTCTCGGGTTGGAACCCACGTCGCGCACGTCTGACTTTCGGAAGTTACGTGACTTTTCGAAATTATGTGCGTATAGATTGACAATTATCGCCTGCACCGTGCCTCGGAGAGCACGTTAAGCCGTCGATCCTGGCTGCCATGAAAATCTATGGCAGTCGTTATTGGGAAAGTCAGTATCCTCTAATATCCTGACACTGGTCTAGCCTTAGTGTATCGTTAGCCTTCGGGTTGCGGAGGTCAGGTGGCACCCGCTCCGTGTAAAAACTGGTATACTGTCAAATCCGGTTAGACTAAAAAAGCCGACCGACGACAAGTGACTTAGGAATAATAAAGGCTAGGGATAAGAAAGAAAATTAGTGATAATGGTCTTCCGTGAAAAATAAATAAATAAATATAGGCTATGTAGCCTCACGACTTCATCCCCAGAGGTGCAGACAAAAGTGAACTGCACCCCACATAGTAGAGGGTAAGTATGTCATCGCTGCCATAAGATCTATGCTGAGAATTTCAGACCGAAAAACACAATACACTATAGCCGATCTGGCAATCGATCTGGAAACCTCATATCCACTACTAAATATATTACTCCAAGCGTTTTCTTTTCAATTTCAGGACAAAATGGGGTTGCCACAGCTGACAACATGCTGTTTCATATTCGATCTCAAGACTGGTTGCATCATCATGGGCAGTATAAACGCTGTAAGTATTGTGATTCGACGCTTGATCAGTAATGTCTCCCTTTCCATATTAAAAAAGTTCAAAATAGAGTTCCGTTCTTGACTCATTGCTATAAATATCCCAAATTGTATTCTTCTAAATACAAAATAATATCAAATATGCACATAAATTGCATCTTAGTCTGGTTTTGACGTTTATTTTAATTGCATTATATAAGAATATTTACATTACGAGATAAGTTTACTTTATTTTTCGTGTTTCGATTTCAATGTATGTTTTAGAGAAGATGATTTTAAGCCGTGGTAAGCCTTCTGATTGTTTAAAAACTGTAGTTCATCTGTCAAGTCTTTGACTACCAAACATAATAAAAAAACAAATGTGTTTGGCCGTCACGCGTCAGTGTGCTGCTTCGACTCAATGCGTTTAAGGGGTCGCCGCTCTACCAATAGGTTGCCAGACATTCGTGTGATCCCCAAAATATTATTAAGTTTATTACTAAGTATCCTTTAGCTGTGTGCTTCCAATATTGGTAAAGAGAGACGAAAAGGTTATCTACAAGTGCCACACTCGTAGATAGTTATATTAAAAAAGAATTAAACAGATTCCTTATTTGATGTTTTCTATGTTGCCAATTGATTAGTACGAATGGCTTGAATCGCCCGGAAATTAACTATTCTTTTGCCAAAAAAAAGGCGTATGAGCAGCTATACAATTACTAAGTTTCGACCGGCAAGTAAGAGTGTTTGCGGTTGACACATTAACCACTTGCATCCTTGCTTTTTCTCTATAGTCGGTAATGCGCCCTTAGCAAGAGAAGGATCACGGTTGGTTTCAGTTAATAGAAGTTTGACACACTCTTTCACTCTGCCCAAAGCAGAGAGGATCACTAGTTGATTTCCCACCCTAAGGAGGTATACAATCATAACCCGTAAACGACTCAACATGACACTACATGTTTTCTATTTTTCTTGTATAAAAATAAAATCAAATTAAAGTTAGATTCGCAAGAAAATTGCCAGAAGTATTTCCTTTTTTAATTGACTCTCGCTCTTGGACTAAAACCTATATCACAGGAGGCTTTAAAACATTTACAGAAAAAGAGCATCTAGGCCCTAAAACACCTTCTAGTGTATCGGACAATGTATTATCTTGTGTGAAGATTGAACTGACAGAACTGGCACAATGGCAATGGCGAGGCAGTCTATTAAACCACGATGATATCCGTATAGTCAAGTCATTATGTATGTATGTATCTTATGTGGGAGCCAGTCAGTGCAGACCGGCAACACTTCGACCCAGTGGGATCTTTTGTGTCGACACTCTACCAATAACGACTGCCATAGATGTTCATGGCAGCCGGAACCGACGGCTTAAAGTGCTCTCCGAGGCACAGAGATTAAATAAAAATAAGTATAATTATATAATTATAATATTTATAGACGGCCTTTGTAATATATGCGGTGGCACTTGAGATAGGTCAAGATCCACAATGCATAGGTACCTAAATGTAAGTATCACTCGCTACTAAGAAACAGATAGATAAGTAATGAGTCCGTTCATTATTAATGAGGAACACAACTCATTTTATTGAACAAATAAGGATAATTAATATAGCTATGAAATCCTCGTTATTTCCATGGTGATTACGGTCATACCTATTCTTCATATCCATCCCTTCACAGGCATATACATACAATATTAGTCTTCTTCAAAAATATACGGATTCCGTTCTTGTTATAACGAGCTAACCCGTACCTAAGTGATGGTACCTAATCGCCAGATGGATACCGGACCAGTAATCATCGTCATCATCGGACTCATCGCTCGTAATTATAAGAGTGGCTAACGACTTACCTTGCTGAAACTGACGGGGAAACCGCTGTCTTTGTCTCCGGTATGCTACAGGAGCTGTAAGGCGCGCTCAATTATTGACGTACCTACATACGTCTATCAAAAATGCCTTAGTCTTTGGTTAGACTCAAGATACTGTAGGTATGACTCTGCTGGCGAGGCAAGTACTCGACATGCGTTACAGCAGGTTTAATAGTGCCAATTCGCGGCTATATTTATGATTACGTTCAATTACAGTTCCAGTTTAGATTCCTAATTATTCGTGTTACCAGGATTTTGGCAATTCGTCTGGGTGGTCGTAATAGGCCCGCCTCATATTACGTGAGACTTAAAAAAAATGCAACAAAATAATATATGGGTTTGTAAAATATCGCTCACTTATTGCAAGACCGACATAACGCAAAAATCTTCATTTTACAGGACGGCAGTTTTAAACTTTGAACCCTTAGCATATTATAAAAAAAAATAATCTAATGATATTTATTAGATTGTCTTTGTACATTAATACACTTTCAAACCAAATAATTTTGTGTTGTTTTACATAATTATACTGTATTCATATAAAAAATAAAATTCCTTATGTAGTCCTCACTTATGTCATTATTGTAGAAAAAAGTTACTTCGAAATAGTAGGTACTAGCCCGCAATACGTCATTCTTATAACAAAAACTATCAAATGTAATAGTATATATTTTACATTATGACTTAGTTGCATAAAAGTGACAAAACAAAAGATAACATAAAAAAAATCTTCTAAAATCTTGTATCGTATATTTATAGTATTTAACTATAATTTCTTAAGAATATCTTTAACAAAATCAGTAAAGGCTTTATAAAAAGTAAAAAATCAACTTACTTTAAACTTAATAAGCTTTAAAGTTGATATATTAGTCAAGTATATTCTATAAAGATTTTATAAAACATTGCATTATTGCAAAAAACCAAAAGGTTTTCCATGTGCTTTGCAAAGCTCTTCATAAATCATGCCACGCAGAGGTCTCGAGTTCGATTCAAAAGCGCGCATCTCTGAATTTGCCAAGATATGTGTGTATTAAATAATTAATAATCGCTCGCTTTAACGGTGAAGGAAAACATCGTGATGCTGCATGTCTGAGAGTTCTCCATAATGTTCTCGAAGATATGTGAAGTCTGCCAGCCCGCACTGGGCCAGCGTGATGGACTATAGCCTAACCCTTTTCACAATGAGTAGAGGCCCGTAGCCAGCAGTGGGACAGTTTAATATAAGGATCAGCCCTGTTTTAAACGGTTTATTATTAAATTATTAATGTAAAGTTTTGAGGTAGAGAGCTTTTAAAAAAAGTTTTACGGAAACGAATATTAATGCCATCCTTATTAAAATAAAATGCGCGATTTTGATCTCTGGGCTTTTGTGTTCCTCCAACACGGATATAGCGATACCAAGGCTGAATAGTTTCTGTACAGTTAAAAATGAATTGCCGTTGCAGCTCTAGTCACCTAAGGCCCAATAAGAAGTAAATATAAACGATCGATCATTTTCGTTAAACAGCTGGGTACTTTGCATTTTTCTGAGCAACCTGGTTTTAATTTTCTCTCTGGTCTTATTTTTTAGCTTTATCTGTGTTACGTGCTTTTTTCCAAATGTTTCTTCTCAATTTTTCTTCCCTTTAAGATGTTTCTTGCCTTCCTTGTCAGGAGTGCTAGATGTCACTGTCAACACTATGTTATTCAATATAACTGTACGCTGAGAAGCTGTTTCATCTTCACTAGAACTCCTTTTTCTTCCGGTACATAATCTCGACCTCTATCCGAATCATCGCAATCTTCTTCGGGCTCAAAGGGTATCAAGTGGCTGATCGCTAGTTGAAGCAATCGAAGAAAAGTTTTGAGTATTCAACATTAAAAGTATAGAATAAGTAAAATAATGTAATAAAATAATAAATCACATGATTGATTATTAAAGGTAAACATACCTAATGCAGATGACATTATTTGGTTATTCGTATTTCCCTCATCAAGTCTTGTTGTGTTTTTGTAATCATCGACATTCGACGTCTCATATTCACTGGATAAACTGGATGAACTCGAAGAACTTGATGAACAAGACGAAGACGACAAAGAAGACGATCTGGATTTATTTCGCGTATTAATAGAATCCCTAACAATTTCCGTTGTTTTACTAGTTGCGCCATCCTCTTCTAAATCTTTGTCGTCAATATATTGACGAGGTCAACTAATAACCGCCCCAGAAAGCCTGAAAAGAAGTTTTAGTTTTAAATTAATATAAAAATATGCCCTGTATTATTCGTAATATAGTCATAACCTAAAATAATACATTGAGTGTACGATATTTTCCTGCATAAATAACTTAATCCTAAATGCTAGAAGTAACATTTAACGTTGTCGTACAGTGATTATGGTGCAATAAAGTCATAATAAACAAGGGTATTTTTTTCCAACAATTACTACGTATTGCCGAATACTTTGTAACAATATATATTTAAAAATTGTACTTACCATTTGTTGAAATAACGTATTGATCCATAATATGACATCCTTGAGCAGTGAGATACGTGCGTCCTCGTTGAACAACTTAGAGTAACTGAGATAGTACGATATTGAAGTAATACAAGATGCGCACTGACAGCGTGCAATTTAGACACTTACCCCCTGGCGTATTTGAATTAAATAATGGGTGTGTCGTTATTACACCGAAAAATATATCGATAAAGCGATTTATGATTTTGATATAATTATGTCGATCTTGCAATAAGTGAGCGATATGTACTTCTGCCTAATCCTTCAGCATTATGTAGGTGTCTATGTATCGAGCATACTAACTGTTCAGAATAACAGCATAGGATACAGCATATAATATAACGTTTGTCGGAAGCATTGAATAATTAAATACTACATCTCGAGTAATTTTTTTGTAACACGTGTTAAGTCCATGCTCCCTAAGTTACTCAATGTGAGACAATCCATTATTGGAACGATATGTCTGGCATAAATAATGCTCGTTACGGCATGTTTTAAATATTACAATTTTGCACAAAGATAAGATGTTTTTGTCTACGTAGTGTGTATGTATCAATGGTTCGACAGTATATTATTTTTCATATGAAAAATAAAATATTAAAATGATTTCAACCAGAAATTTACCTACAAAAGCAACTAGTCAATGCATTTTTAGCACCGATATGACTACCTAATAAATTATTTTTTTACCCTGCTTCAAAACGGGAGGGCGTTCTTAATTAGGCCTGTTTATCGTTTCATATATTAAACTCTCATTTTCTATCATTGCAGATGCTGTCTTTCACGATGCTATGTGTCATGATAGTGTTTGCTGCAGCATTGGGCGCAGTTGACTTTGATGAGAAGTACCCGGATAATGTGGAGATGCAGGCGGCCGCCACAGGGCTCTATGCTATGTGTATTATACTCATAATCATGTTTCTCTTCAAATTTCTCTTTGATGTAGTATTCGTGTGGGGAGTTTCTACTGTGAGTACTATGTTGTTTTAATTATATAACTCATTGTAGGGGTAACTAAAAGTGTTCCTGTGGGCGGTCAAATAAATTAATTCTTGCTAGATATGGATTTATATATTTACTGGTACCAGTTATAATATAAATACATATTGGACTACGACCTAACTCAGTGGATGCGGCGAGATGAATGCCGCGCGGCGCTACTACATACTTGTGCCTGACTATACAAAACTAAAGCTTCAGAAGTGTCGCTACACTCGTAAAAATTTAGGGTTGCTGTAAGAAGCAAATATTAATATTCTTGTCAAAGTCAAAAATCATTTATACATTTAGGTCACAGAGTAACACTTATGAACGCCGACGTCGAATGTTAATAATAAGTTTACTAAGTTACTGAAACTACATTTAAGTTAGTTGTTAGGTTCAGGCAAAGGGTTATAGTCATTCAGCGTATAAGAACATACATAGTATACGTGCAAGAAATTCACGGCCACTCTTTTAAGTCGTCAAGTATATATAATTTCAGTATTTTACAACTCATATCAACAATGAGTTGCAACCATTATACCATGATACTACTTATATAAATGTAAAAACAATAACAATAATTATTATATCTTTTAAGAAGATTAAATAAATAATTTAGGCTACGTAGTTATTTAATAGTAATTTAAAATAGCTAGTAGGATGGCATGAGTGATCACAAAGTATAAGTGCCACACTTCACTTCTGACAATGAAAAAGCAGCTGTGACCAAAAGCAGTTAAGCATTTTCTTTATTTATAAATATTTGTCGTATAGAGAGATACTTGATAACATAACAGATAATTACAACAATTTTTTAGCTTACCAGAGATATATATTAACGTAATTACGAGTACTATGGGACTTCTATTTTTTTCTGTTCTGTTTTGTTGGGATGATATATTATTTTCAATACCTCTTAAACAAAGTACACGCCGATGACTATTGTAGTTAAAATCTCTCGAATTTAAGAAATACACTAATAAATAATTTAAGCCTATATTTTCGAATTTTCAAAATAACATACTCTATGAGTAACCGAACAAATTCTTTTTCGCGTCGGTCACTTACGCTCAATGGCCCAATTGTGGGGCTAAATGCGAACAACACACGTCCAACTAACTAACATCCACACACTCGGCACCACTTCCGTTGTAATGAGGATGTGATGTATAGAGCTCTGCTCATGGACTATACGATTATTTATCATCAGGTAGAGAGCAGTCATTTTGCCTGCCTGCAAAAAAAAATCACTGTGCTACCTCCTACCAAAAAAGAATGCCTTAATTTTATAACAAGCGAATCTATAACATCTTTCAGTCAAGATATGCTTACTTTATTGAGTATTTATGTAAATGTATGGCAGCTAAAATTAGGTCTGTGCTACATTTGCCAAATTCCGCAGGGAGAAGCTTTTGCATCATTCATTCATTCATATTATAATCCTAATATTGATGTGTTCCAGGAGCGTGCCACTATCATCAAAGCTTACATGATCATGTGGATAGTATTTTTTCTTCTATCTATGTTCATATTCTTCTTAAACTCACCCGAGTTCGACGCTGGGACTATCTGTACGGAACTATTTTATATTGGTAAGTACATTCGATTGCATTTATGCAATAACAATTTTATATTGTGTCATGCATTTACAATATACATTTTGAAGTAGGAATTTACTAAATAATGATAGTATTATAAATAGCGATAGCCTATTGGGAGACGTTGGACTGCCTCGCAGAAGTCTCGACTTCGATCCCAGGGCACGCATCTCTGACTTTTCGAAGTTATGTGCGTATTAAATAGTTAATTATCACTTGCTTTAACGGTGACGGAAAACATCGCGAGGACTATTTTATATATTGCATGACTAAAAGTTCTCCATAATGTTCTCGAAGATATGTGAAGTCCGCCAATCCGCACTGGGCCAGCGTGGTGGAATATGACCAAACTCTTCTCACACTGAGAAGAGACCCGTGCCCAGCAGAGGAACAGTTTAATACAGTGCTGATATTATTATATATTATATTCGCTGCTGCTGCGTCTCGGTAGCAGATGCAGAGCATGAGGTCTCAGATTGGATTCCTGGGTCAAGCAAAGTGTTATTAGGTTTTTCTCAGTGGCATCATGGATCCGGGAACTGTGCCGGGGAAACGTAAATTAGCGTGCCAACTATCGTTTTAGGTTTCATGTAATAGTAATGCCACATAACGTGGCATCTAAAACCACCTTTGCCTGCCTCTTTGGTGTTATAATAATTATTATAGTAGAACGAAGAATTCACATATTAAGACTGCGCCGAGCGTAAGACAGATAACGACAGAGCTCTTGCGGCGCATATTCAAATCGACGCGCGGCCACCATAGTAAAATTGTATGGAGGATTTAAAGTGCTTTTTGATAAATATGTATCTTTATTGTCAACCAATAACTTAAATATTTGGGACGGACAAATTTAAATTAACTATTTATGATTCGTTTAAGCTGTAAAATAGGATAGATTTCTACTGCAGGATCGTAGCAAATGGAAATCCGTAGTCTTTGCCTACCCCTCTGGGAAACAGGCGTGAATCTATGAATGTAAAAATCACGTAACACAAGCTTACGTTTTTGCATTTTTCGTAAATTTCGTATCGTATCGTGTGTTTCGTATCGTGCAAATTTACGTAATTTTGTTGGCGAAAATATTAATTATTTTAGATTTTTTACACGGAGTAATTGTAAACACATTCATTGTTATGGTAAATGTATATTTTATATTTCTATTAAACAAAAAGTGTTGATTTTATTCACTTAACTGTGACCGCCTGTTTTGGCACATTTAGTTCGGCGCAGTCTTAAGTAAAATTACCAAATCGTAACTAAAATAATGATCTTATTTTCAGGTCACAACTTGTACACGATTCTGCTAAGCCACAGTTTTTACAAGCAGCTGAACAGCAGAGAAGAAGTTTAAGTTACAGCCATTCATTTTCGACGATACCTTTATTGGCATATCTAAGTTTATTTTCCAGGTAGTCCCCAGCCTTTTAAAAAGCGATGGGTTACATACAACCCTAGAATCCTGACTCTATTATCAAACATAACATTCTTGGGTAGGCACCAGACAATTCTGGGGTGGCGTGGAGGCCCATTTTATATATGCCAATGAATAACTTTAAGTAGAGATGTTATAAAAGCCAAAAGATTTCAGTCATTTAATTGACGCCTGTGATAATTCTTATAGCAAACGTAGCTTGAACAACAGTCTAAAGAAAAAGGAATTGGTAGACTAGTTGTCTTGACCACCGATTTTAATCACGTGTGATCCCGTACTATGATCGCACATAAAGTATCAACATTAAGAAGAGTGAGCTCACACATAACATTTGCATGATGGAGAACAATAGTGTACAATTTTCAATATGGGCGAGCATGATAATACTATATTTATAATTCTAATGTCATGTTGGCATTATGTCAAAATGGTAGAGCGTATCTATTATTTAAATTTTTGGCCACGACTTGTTTTCCTATTTTAATTAAAACTGTCAGCTTAACCAGATCGAGACATAATTGTAAAGGATTTGTATATGGACGCCGACGTTTGTATGCCGATAAACGAGTTAAAATGTATCACTAAACAGAATATAAAATAATAATATCTTATATGCACTCAAGCCATCCAAATGGAGCGATATTTAATACGCACGTAATTTCAACAAATTACAAAAGTCACCAAAATCTGGAGACTTCCATATGTCACAACAACGATCTCTTAATAACGTATTATAGTGGTCATTATTTCGCACTCTTCCAAGTGAATCCTGGTAAAAATGTGCCAAATATATTAGTTAATGTTCTATTTTATGTAGATTAAAAGCAATGCGACTGTAATCCTGGTAAAAATGTGCCAAATATATTTAATTTATGTTCTATGTTAGATTTAACGCCATATGACTCTACATATTATTTGCAGAGATCGTAGCAAGTGGAACTCCTTAATCTCTGCCTACCCCTTCGAGAAACATACCTCTTTGCAAAACATGTATGTTTTCACATAACTAGTCACATCATCATCATCACTGCTGAAATTAAGCCTTTCCAAGGTTTTCCACACAGACCAGACTTGGGCCACCCGCATCCAAGCGCTTCCCACACCCCTTACCAGGTCGTCGGTCCACCTTGTGGAGCCTACATCTGCTGCGTCTTTCGGTGAGTGGCCGCCACTCCAACACTTTTCATCAGTATCTTCTTCTTTCTTTTCGTTGGTTGGCCACTAACCACAGTGGCCAACCTGTTGTCAAGAGTTGTTCAAGCCGCCCGTAGGCATGGCTTAACGACTGCTGTCAATTTGACAACAAACGGAATGACTTTTTACATGCCCTCCGAAGCACGGAGACGCTCAGATGAAATACCACTAAGCAGTCACTATCTATACACTGACCGCACCCAACGTTGCTTAGCCTCGCTAATCGTTTACCGATCAGTGAGTGGAACTGGCTATGAGCGCCTTCCATCAGTGTGTCACTACTAGTCAGGATGATTAATTTAATTGTCATATCGGCAGTCTTATGGTGCCGAATGTTGTCCATGCTTGTGAAAGATAAGGCAAGGAACTAAAATGGTTGTTATCCATTAATAATAATAATTCCAAGGGGCGATGTTGCTATATCCTCCGAAGTAAACACATGCAACCGTCTTTTGCCCGAGTAATTTAGCGAATGAAATATATTAAGTAAGTACATTGTACCTGTATTTGTTATTATTATATAACATGTTCTATCTATTGTAAATGTGTCAATTTATTATCTAGTTACAATGGAATAGAGAAACTTTATTAAACACTTTTACTATGTGAAATATTATATTCTATGTTATAGAAATAAAAGTATATTCTTATTATTATTTATTAGAAAATGTAAATAGTCTGTAAAGCTGCCCAAATATTATTAGCATCATAAGTCAGTTAACGAAATGACCGGACAAACAATTTTTGATTTATTATAATGTGTAAGCAAAATAGGTGTTATTGCATTTTTCAACATGTCAGCTCTATTAATATTGCATTGCTAAACCTATAGGAAAATAACATGACATAATATCAGCACCATCTAATATACCTCGGCATATTACCCGTGATCAGCCCAGATGTCAAAATACCTATATAATATTCTTTTTCAAAGGCTCCACGATATAAATTATTTTCTGTCGTTTCAAACAAATATATTTGATACTAGAGATAACGATCCTAGTAAAATTAACAATACTAAGAAAAATCAGAAATCTAAAATATTTACTATGTAACTTATAAAATTCCATGGACATGCTTATTTATTATAAATAAATGTTGGATGTTATAAAGATTTTCTTTACTTTTAGATTATTATAATAATTTTATTTATTGTTATATTTATTTCGAGGGTTATGAAACATATCTATGCAAAGTGATTACGCTCAGCACATTGTATTAAATTATACATTTGTTATTAAGTCGCGATATTTAGCCGCAGCGGCACACCAGCGGCCAGACAATAGGTTTTTAATCATGTCTGGCATTTCAACAATTGATAGGTTAATAGGAAATGTGGGCAGCGTTTAGTCCATGCAAACGTATTCCTCTATTTTCTCTCTGATTAATGATTCTATAGTAATATAATTATGAGACATAATCTATGTGTATCTCTGCCATGTTCTGATGTTTTATTTTTTTAATAATTTATTTATGATGAAGACTAGACACTCGTTAGAAATACATGCATTTCTCGGTTAGACTGTTATTCCCAGATAAGATAAATGCAAGCAAATTTAAAAAAACTAGTAAATTAGTTAAATTTGAAAAGGCACAGCCAAAAAACCTTCTCATATTGCTTTTGTAAAAAAGGAAATTAAATCTAATTCGTTAATGAGGAGGCAGGGAAATACGATTTTATCAATATTGAATAATCCGAGCTGTCGTTAGCTCTTTCGCATATTGATATATCGTTCGGACTCACCAACACAACAATATATTTGTAACCAATATTTTCATTGAAATTAAACTACTATATACGGATTTTATCGCGTTGTTTATTTGACACTAAAGTGTCAAATAAACAATGTATAAATTACATAATTTTGAAAAACTGTTACACTACTACTACTATTAAATTTTACAAATTTTTAAGCTAATTGAATTATTATTAAAACTATTAAAACTATTTAGATTTAATTTAATTTTACACTTTCCCCGACGTTTCGGTTGCTTTTCAGCAGCCATGGTCACGGGGAGACTAAGATGGTAGTTGTCTCAATGTTCCAGTGTAGTTATTTCAAAGTACCCGAACATAATTTAATCATTGGTGTTTCTATTTACGCAGAATGAGCTCAAAGTATCATGAAGTCTAGCTGTGGTTTGCTTCTTCTTGGGTTTATATAGTAGTTTAATTTCAATGAATAATATTCGCGTAAACAGAAGACAATATTATACCAATATTTTCTTTAAATGTTTTAATGCTTTCGTTTTTTTTAGCTCCGCCGCGCCGGAAACTTGCCGCAAAGAGCGTGTTTGCTTAAATCCTATGTTTCGTGGCCCTCGGATAAGTCATTAATGTTATGTCAACTGGTACAGGGACTGGTGAGTTTATGAATACCATAAAAATACCATAAAAATCGCCTTGATGAAATTCAAAGAATGGAAAGAATATCAGTTAATTTGGCTGCTAAATATTGGTTCTAAGCAAAAATATGTGTACTTATAATAAATGTACGATAAAAAAAAACTATTATACGTTAATAAAATGATAAAATATAATTTTCTGGTAGTTTCTTTTAATTGACTTTGTGATTTTATTTTCCTGTTAATTTGTCTACTATTCTACGAGAAATTACGATATTATAAAAATAGCACTGTTATACAATTTGAAATTGGACATTTTTACATTAACAAAGTCGTAATATATGTGCAGAGAAACTGCATAATTTGATTCCTCCCGCCCCATTCTACCATCGGACGACCGACCAGGCAAACAGACCAGCGCCACAGGATATACCGCATATACCTACGCAAGAAGCGCTTTGCTTCCACTTTTATAATGCGTGCCGCAAAGGAGTGGAACTCATTTCCTAGGTCTGTATTTCCCGATAGGTCTGTGTTTCCCGATGAGTACAATCTGGATCTCTTCAAGTCACGAGTGAATAGGTCGTTGACTGTATCGACACATAACATCAGGTGAGATCACGGTCAAACGTAAACCTTACAATTAAAGAAAAAGTATTGTCCCTCTTAATTTGGTGATAAGTTCTGGAGTTGAATAAAATAATTTTATTGGATGATATTAGACTCTACATATCTTCACACCTACCTCACTGATGGGATAAGCAGTGGTGTATTCAACCCACATTTTTCAGCTGTGGTTTTGAGTCTCAAATAATAAGAGATATTGCCATCTATCAGACAGACCCGGACTCAATGCTGCGAATTTCTATGCTGAAAATGTTTTGACATACATTCTCATACATTTTGATTACATAATATTGTCTTCTATTTACGCGAATATTATTCATTGAAATTAAACTGCTATATACGGATTTTATCGCGTTGTTTATTTGACACTTTATTACAAAATTTTGAAATTTGTTACACTACTACTACTATTAAACTTTACTAATTTTTAAGCTAATTAAATTATTATTAAACTATTTAGATTTCATTTATTTTTACATTTTCCCCGACGTTTCGGTTGCTTTTCAGCAGCCATGGTCACGGGGAGACTGCATATAACATATGTGTAATAAATATATAGGTATACAATAAAATACTATTAATAATTTGTTATGCTTTATTAATCTCTACGATATAAAACACACTCACAAACACACAAGGAGGGAACATTTTAGCAGTCTATGTATGTATGTTTGTACTTATTTATGTGCCATCGTAGCGCCTAAACTACTGAGCCAATTGTGATTTGTGAATTTTACACACATGTGCATAATGTTTTTTAGAAAACGTGGGGGCTTTGTATACTTTCAAACAGCGAAAACATCGATCGAACCTATACCACATACCTAACCATAACGCTCGGCGCGGTGGCAGTGGCGTATTCTAGTTAAAACACTACGCCATGCTAAAATAAAGATGCTGAAGATAAGATACGTACAATATATCTATATTATACATATATATTAATGAACAAATTAAACACGTAATTTTCCGTAATACAAGTTGTATTATGAAAACCAGTGGATTAATCCAACTTAACTTATGATAATCACAATATTTTTTGGCAAAGTTAATCTATACAATTACTTAAAGATAAAGTAAGATAATGCTAAGAAACCAGCAGCCTGAAAACAGGTTTCTCATGAAATGGCTTTATGAATTTGGATACGGGTTCAGAAGAATAGAGAAATTAGTGGAATTCCAACTTACGGTCTTTCGATCGCAGTTGAAGTTTAGCGACTTATACCTAAACCAAAAATCGTAAACAGACCACCAACGGCATGACACATTTAAACAAAAATTATATCTTGTATATTTTCAGGCTGCTACTTTAACGGAAAATAATTTCTCAGTCGCTGTTATTTCTAAACTTTCACAGATAGATTACATATTAATTCGTTATATCTAATTAACCTTGTTAGTACTTTAGTACTTTACATGTAAAAGGTTTTTTTTTTTTTTTTTTTTTTTTTTTTTTTTTTTTAACGCGGGGAAATGTGCTTGTCACATTCCCCATCGCCGGTTTTGGGGCGGGCGATGGGGATATGTCGGGATCCAGCCCATATGTTTGGGCTGAACCGACTAAAACCACCGCGGTGTTCCTCACACCTTTATGGCGGGGTCGCGCGGATCGCTCTCGCATTCGAATCGCGACCCCGCCAAAGGTTTGACCCGCCGATGGACGTGGCGGGTCCCACAAAACTTTATACACATAATTGGGGGACCTGGTCCCCACATGTAAAAGGTAACCTTTTAAACTTAACTGTTGACATCATTAACCAATTTAGTCGTAACCTGTGGCCAGACACAAAAGGTTTTCAATATAAATGGCATTTCAACAATTGATAGGCCAGAAATTAACGAACACTGGAGAAAATATCAAGTGTTTTATACACAGTGAAAGAAAAACATGGCGTTCAGCAAACAAGGGATAGCAGCGGACCGGTCAATTTAATCAGCATTAACATATAGAATCCAAAGTAAGAATGCACAAGGAAGACAAAGACAAAGAGTCCGTTGGTGCCCCACTGAGTCCGGCAGACGTCAGCCGATAAAACAGATTGTTGTTGCCCTCCGCAGCAACCATATCGCGAGCTCAACTGCAGAATACAACAAACAAAACCAGACAGAAAAAAAAAAAAGGCCATCGTCTGCAGAACGCCTACTGCTTGCTTTCTAACATGTTTTAAAATAAAAGAAAAGGGTTATGTATTTACTATTGTACGATATAATCATTATTAATATTGATAGGCGGATCTTCCCACAGGTACTGACATTATTTCTCGTGAGCGTATTAAAATCAATTATACTCTTGCGTTAGTAAAAATCCTTACGTTCATTTAGAAGTTTGTCCTTAACAAGCTTCTGATGACGATAAAAATATATCTTTGGGGGTGAGTACGACAAGATCAAGTTCCAAGTTTAAAGCGTACAAACCAAAAACAAGTTATCTGTCGGATTTTAAAAACTTGAGGAAGTTATAACGTAAAGGTGAAAATAAAAACGAAGGAGAAAGAGACCTGGGATAATCAAACAAATGTTAGAGCAGAGTAGAGGCATAATATAAGTTCTTATGAGAGAACAAAATCCAGGTCAGTGGTACAAGAGTGGCGCAAGAATACAACATGGTTCATATTATAAATAATACGACTATATGCTAAAATAGCTTTAAAGATGATGTAGAGCTTATTAATGTTTTTTTTTAGTAGCGCTCTGTTTGAGTAAACAACGGGGCTTACTCCACATACTTAGCCTAATTTATCTGCTCACTTAGACTTACTGCAGCTTGTTGTGATATTGATAACCAAAAGGCTTCCTAAATTTTACATATTCTAAATTTATAAGAGCAACTGCATTCGTCTTTCCACTTGAAAGATTGATGACAGTCAAGCTAATGTTTCATCGAAGCAGTCGGCAAGAGGATCTTCATCCTGTTCGTGTCGACCAAATCCGAAGCGTGTGCCCTTCAGCATTAGTTCGTAAGTCGTGTGAATCACCACTAAGAAGTGTATATTGATCACTGAAAATAGAGAGAGAGAAAGTTTTTAAATATCTAGATTAAATAATACTTCTCATAGCTAAATTTATAACTTTAGGTTGTGTAATTGTTGGCGGCAGCGAAAGTCTAGTGAGAGATTGTTGGATGCCACGCAGAGGTCTCGAGTTAGATCCCTAAGCGCGCACCTCTCTCTTTGCGAAGTTATGTGCGTATTAAATAGTTAATTGTCGCTCGCTTTAATGACGAAGGAAAACATTGTAAGGAAACCTGCAAGTCTGAGAGTTCTCCATAATGTTCTTAACATTTTGACGACTCTCGCAGTAATTATTATTCTTGTGTCGCGGGAGACTTGACAAACATTCAAACAACGGACACAAAGAACACCCAGTCTCGGAACAACTATTTATGGATCACACAAATTTTTGTCCCGTGTGGGAATCGAACCCACACTACTCGGCGCGGCAGCAGTAGCTAGACGACCACATAAACCACTACGCCATCCTTTACACTTGAATGGTTATTAGACTGCACGTCTAATAACCATTCGAGTGTAAAAGCTTGGCTCAGTGTATCTATGAGGCAGTACTTAGTATAAGCATGGTACCGGTATACACGTCATATACATTTTAATACTATCCTAGTGGCAAACAAATATATTGCCTAGTGGTAATCGATTACCGCAATATATAAACACTTAGAACGCCAGGGGATTTTCAAACCTTGCCCAGCCTTAACCTTTTGAACGCCAACGTCGACTATACTCGACATGTGCAAGCATGCCCTGTGCGCCAACGTCTATACTCGACGAAAAACAGGTTACAGAAAAATACAAAATAAACATATATTTTTCGTTTCGTTTTATTGATACAGCTTAAAAATTGAATCCCCAATTATTAATTAATTGTACACAGCAAACAAAATTGCATAGGTATTAGTTATTCAAATATTCGATCATAATAAACAATATATATACCGATTTTCGGGCTTGGCGTACATAACAGGAAATGGAGGTGCCGTTATGGCGTGGTGTTCAAAAGGTTAAAATGGAGCTATACGTATGTTCGAAGTCCTCACTGGGGTATTTAAGTTAAGTCACTTATAGGTTTATACTTACATGAACCAATAAACATTAGTAGAGCCACCCACCAGATCCGTTGAAGCAGGATTAGTAATCCGCTGAGCTGGCAGAGGATCGTCAGTATTATGCCAAATGAGAAGTAGCACAATATTAAGCTCGGCTCACTCTGGAAGTAACAAATATATTACGTATATCTATAATAAACTTTTTAGTGAAGCAGCGATAGCTTTATGGGAGACCTTTGGACTGCCACGCAGCGGTCTTGAGTTCTATCCCAAGGCGCACATCTTTGACTTATCGAAAATTTGTGCGTTTTAAATAGTTAATTATCGGTCGCTTTGACGGTGAAGGAAAACACCGTGAGAAAACATGTACATATGTCTGAGAGTTCTCCATAATGTTCTTGAAGATAATGTGAAGTCTGCCGAAACCAGAAATAGATGTCTCGAGTTTGGGTGTTCTATAAGTCCGTTATATATGAAAAACTTGCATGTCTGAACCTACTCCATAATATTTTTGAAGTAGTGTGAAATCTGTCAACTCGAGCTGGGCTAGCGCGGTGGTCTATGACCTAACCCTTCTTATGCTAGGAAGAGGGCCGTGCCTAGTAGTGGCACAGTTCATAAACGCGGCAGGTATTATTTACCACTTTTAAGAAAAATAATTTAACGTACCTTTACAACGCCTACAACCAGTAATATAGAGAAGAGTAACCAGAATACACAAACGATGACCACGATACTAAGAATGATATTCATTGTTTCCATCTTTAAGTCCAGGCCTAGGAACTTTGCGATAGAATACGTTTGGTCCCCATAAAGATTGCCTTCCATTTTGTTTTCGCCGAAGTAGGTAGCTATTGAAGCGATCATCAGGGACAAGGATACAGCCTGAAACAAAAAGACATTATCAATAAGATTATCACTAGATATCTATACTAATATTATAAAGCTGAAGTATTTGTTTGTTTGAACGAGCTAATCTCAGGAACTGCTGTTTCGAATTGAAAAATTATTTCAATGTTGGATAGCCCATTTATCTAGGAAGAATATAGGCTATATAACATCACGCTACGACCAATAGGAGCAGAGCATAAATTAAACATGTTGCAAAAACTGGGAAAATTCTCTTATGTGAAGCAGACAAAGTTGTGCGGGTCAGCTAGTTATAAAATAAAGACCCCCGCCGCGTCTGGCTGTCTGTTCGCGAAAAACTCCAAAACTACTGAATGGTTTTTCGTGCGATTTACACTAATAGGCAGAGAGATTTATGAGAAAGGTTTAGGTGTATAATTTCAACTGATAAAACAGGTTCAAGTTCAAAAGCAAGCCCTATTAGCTAACAAATACGCTCGACATAGGGACACATATTGCGCTCTCTTTTCTTCTTATATGAATAAAAAGGAACCAAGTGGTGGTTTATGGCAGGCCGCCCGCCGGTGCGCGGCGCGGTTTCTATATTTTCACTAATAAACTAGTAGGTAGAAGAATATTATTAAGATTTATTTTAAACTTTCAAAAGATCACACTTATCACTTATGTTATCAGTTAACATCTTTTATATTTTTAGGCAAATAAATACATAAAGAATAGTATAATGTGTGTAAAGGTATATAGTCTTTAATTATAGTACCAATATATAATTATGCAATGAATTTAGACATTTGATTAGTTGTATGTTTTTGTCTCAAATATAACTATTTTAAGAATAGTACCTACTGTATTAACCAAATCCGCTGGAAATAGCCGGTGCAGAAAAAACAAGCGACCTAGTATCTTAATCTCGAAACTTAACTCAAGAATTGTGTAACCACCTGTACCAATTCAATACCGGTATTATACTGTACATTTTAGAATGTTACCTAAATGTACTGCACGGCCACTTTTTGTAGCCATCCGAATACGGTCGGGTTATGTACGAAATGCGGTGGTTAACAGTTTTTAACTGTATTTCGTTAATTATTGAGTGTAATGAGATGAAATTTTACATGTGAATAGTTGAATTAATACACTAATTTTTTGGAATACGTTTTATTATGCATTTCTTTTAGAATCTCGTACAATTAGACTGCTTATAAAACAGTAGTCTAGTCATGGTAAATTATCCCATACCTACCTTATTAATTGCTAAGAGTACCTACATCAATGATATTTGGCAAGACGTCACAGATTCTTACAAGGTATGTATAAACGTTATAAACTAGACCCTAAAATGCATACTTTAAGTACTAGGACCTAATAACCTTATTGTGCATTTACATGTATATTCTAAACGCAATTTTTTTCAAAATCTGTTTCAGAAACGTTATAAACTAATTCAAAACAACGTATGTACATATCTACAGCTCTCTATGAAAGTATTTTATATGAAATCTAGCAAATGGCCAAACGTTGTCGCAGCGGAAACTTGAATATCTTCGCAGTTTAATGACACATAAATTTAATTTGGACATACACAATTAGCTCGCGTCATACACAAATTTTTGAATGTACTTTTTTTCTTCTACGTCCATGGGATAAAAAAGGTTCCGCTGGGACAACGTTCTTGCAGCGCAAACGGATTTTGATGAATACCTCCCCAATAGTTAAATTTTTACTTACCATACACAATTACATGACGTCATACACAGAAAATCTGTTAAACTCAAGTTATGAAATTCAAAAGTTTTCCGCTGAGGCAACGCACACGTATAATTTGCTTAACAAACGAAATTTTAAAAGGTAATGCCTAGTAAAGGCTTCAATTCCTCACAACATATTATGCATATAACTATTATATATGAGTACATAAATAACGCATACTGAGGACGTTTGTATTTTTACTAAAAGTTTACTAAAAGCACACATGCTATGTCTATCACAAATGACATCTAAATAAAATCTGACAAATCGTCAAATATCATTTTAAAACTGCGTCGTTTACAATTCTATGTCGCAGGGAATTCCCTAAACATATATTATGCACTGTTGCCCACATGGTGTATTGATAGACACACGTGAGCATAAGTTAATAAGGAAAAATAACAACTAATATCCAATACACGCTTAAGACATAATCGTAACATCTTTACGATGTTTATTACAATTAATAAATATGTACAGAGACAATTACATGCTTGCTAGTTCGAATATGGGCCGTTTGTCTCTTAACATTTTTATGTTTGGAGCTGATAGGCTTCTCTTGTGGTTTGCGTTATATACATGGTCTTAAATACCTTAATTCAATTATGGATTTATAGTAATGTAATAAAGCTAAGGGAAATCGTGAGTCTAAGCAAGTCCAAACAAAAAACAAATAATCTGTTTGTTTATTGAAATTAAACTGCTATATACGGATTTTATCGCGTTGTTTATTTGACACTTTATTACAACATTTTGAAAATTGTTGCACTACTACTACTATTAAACTTTACTAATTTTAAGGTAATTAAATTATTATTAAAACTATTTAGATTTAATTTAATTTTACACTTTCCCCGACGTTTCGGTTGCTTTTCAGCAGGCACGGTCACGGGGAGACTAAGATGGTAGTTGTCTCAATGTTCCAGTGTAGTTATTTCAAAGTACCCGAACATAATTTAATCATTGGTGTTTCTATTTACGCAGAATGAGCTCAAAGTATCATGAAGTCTAGCTGTGGTTTGCTTCTTCTTGAGTTTGACTATTTGTATTACTGGATCCCAAGCTAGTGGTACATTCCAACCATCATCTCTATTAAAATTAGGGTGTTTTTTTTATTTCAATAGCCTCGCGATGCATCCTGGGTAGGAATCGGTGTTCTTTAGCGAGAATCTGTGGTTTGTCAAATCTCAGGTAGTGGTTGGTCCCCTGTTGCACATGTTCACACAGAACGCGATAAAATCCGTATATAGTAATTTAATTTCAATGAATAATATTCGCGTAAACAGAAGACAATATTATGTAAATCTGTTTGTTTTTTGTTTGGACTCGCTAATCTCGGAAAGTCGCACATGAATTTATTTTTTGCGTTACTTTGTCATATTCTTTTGGAAAGCTTTACAAAAAGCCACGGGAGCAGAGCAGTAATTACAAGCGTGGTTAAATCCGCTAGGACAACTAGTGCTACATAAAATTCAGGCTTACTGCTGAACCGTAGATGTTATATAAGTGATATAGTATTTAGTTAACAGAGTCAGCTTATTTTGCCAGCCCCAATGGTTTTTGAAACACCAAAGATATCACTCACATATTTAGATCTGTGTGGGCTTAGCTTTTCTATAGCTGTCTAGCGTCGGCGAAAAACAATCGCAATGAGTTCATCATACTGCGTATGCGCAATGTTTTCTTTATTTAACACAGAACAGATAAAATAAGCTTTTCTGTATCGAAAAGCAATATTTGATTTGATTATTACGAGTATTAAAAATGTGGACCACATAAATTAATTTTGTAAAATCAAATATACTTGTTACTGTAATACTGTTTCCAAAATTTGGCTAGACTACAGATCAAAACATTGCATCTTAAAACAATACTATTTTCGAATAGATTTAATATTTAAGTTCATACTGCTGAAACCGCTACTTTATTTTTGTTTCTTTTAAAAAGACAAATCTCGCACTAGGTACATTACCAGCGAGAAAAATCACAAACATAAAAACCACGGTCACAAAGAAAAGCCAGGCTCAGGTCACACAAAGTAATGTGCCCTTTAGGGATCGACCACAGAAGGCTCTACACAAAGTATACTAAACAACGTTATCCCCAAGGGACTACCACGGACCACGGCATGGGACGATGTCGGTAACGTGAACTTAGATCCACGAGATTAACGTTAACGCGACAGTGAAGAACTTTTTGGCAGTGAGGAACTATCCGTGCTATATTCTACCTCTCTTATATACCCATTAGGTTGGTGGAGAAGGGACTCTTTATCATGTACAGCGTTAGTTATTGACAAAGGGAGTTTGTACTATCTCACTTGCAAATCGGGTATCGCAAATAACAGTTTGCTTATGACTATGGCCAGTGAAAGAAAGAAATCTTTATTGCTATACAGCTGACATGCGGGCTCAATGTGTATAATAATGATATCAGCCCTGTATTAAGCTGTCCCTCTGCTGGGCACGGGCCTCTTTTCAGCGTGAGTAGTGTTAGGCCGTAGTCTACCACGCTGGCTCAGTACAGGTTAGCAGACTTTGCCTAACTTCGAGAACATTATGGAGAATTCCTGGATATGAAGGTTTCCTCACGCTGTTTATCCTTCACCGTTAAAGTAAGCGATAATTACTATTTAATATGCACATAACTTCGTATAGTCAGAGAGGCGTGCTTTGGAATCAAACTCGAGACCTCTGCGTGGCAGTGCAACTGTCACCCACTATTGTTGTGTAAGGAATAAAGAAAAATAATAAAGTGCTATCTGGCCAAAACGACAAACCTTTAACAAGATTTTTAAATACTAAGCATGATGTTAATACCCTTATTCCGAATTGTATTGTAATTAAAAATCTATACAAATAAATAAAATCGAAGTGTCTGTTTGTAATGTCAAAATAACAGCTTTTTACTAAGTGCGTATGAAATACGTACGGCACTTAAATTAAAAAACCCATATTTAAAATGTTTGTCTGTCTATTTGTTTTGGTTAATCTCGGAAACGGCTGGATCGATTTTGACAGGGCTTTCACTGGCAGATAACTAATCCTTGGAATGCTTTTTTAATTGCTTGGGATCCAGTAATACAAATAGTCAAACCCAAGAAGAAACAAACCACAGCTAGACTTCATGATACTTTGAGCTCGTTCTGCGTAAATAGAAACACAAATGATTAAATTATGTTCGGGTACTTTGAAATAACTACACTGGAACATTGAGACAACTACCATCTTAGTCTCCCCGTGACCATGGCTGCTGAAAAGCAACCGAAACGTCGGGGAAAGTGTAAAAATAAATTAAATCTAAATAGTTTTAATAATAATTTAATTAGCTTAAAAATTCGTAAAGTTTAATAGTAGTAGTAGTGCAACAATTTTCAAAATTTTGTAATAATGTGTCAAATAAACAACGCGATAAAATCCGTATATAGCAGTTTAATTTCAATGAATAATATTCGCGTAAATAGAAGACAATATCAGATAGCTAATGTTATAAGTAGTAACATGTGCTACTTTTATTCTAGTTTTTTAAATGAAATTCAACGCCGTCGAAGTCGCTTGTAACAGCTAGTTGTATCTATAACTCTAACTGGCTGACGCGAAGCGGTTACTAGAACTGTTATCGGTGACGTCATTTTAACTATTATTAATTTTGGAGTGACAAGTAACTTATATTAATAGGCAGTTTGTAGTTCTAGTGCCATTGGTTATCCTTATAGTTAATTAGTACTGAGCCTAAATATTGTTTTAACGTAATATAATCGGAAATAATGACAATTGATGTATGGAACAAAATAGGCAAAATAAGATAGTATACAATCGTAACTAATATTATATATTACGGTACTTTAAAAAATGTAGACCACATTACTTGGTGACAACATAGCTTTCAAATTGTGAAATAATTTTTAAAATGGTTGGTTATTTTTGAGTTAAATCCCTTGGGCCTGCCAGCCACCCGATCAGCATCAGGTCCGAGAGGCGGCGTGCGTGTTCCCACGCGCGCCTCTATATCGTGTGTCCGTCTCCCCCCTCAGGGAGTCAGTAGGAATAAAATTAGTGGTTCTCAAAGGGCAGGTTTATTTGTGTAGTTGCCTGCCATTTCATAAGGCGGGTCGAAACCTCGGCGGGGTCGCGATTGCATGTGAAAGCGATTCGCGCGGCCCCGCCGTCTATGGTTATGTCGAGGTACACCGTGGTAGGTTTAGTCGGTATTACCGGGATGAAAACTGACGATCAAAATAACAAATGTTTCCTCTTACAGGCTTATTTATTGTCATATGACGTGTATTCTATTGTAAAAGCAACAATCATAATTTACAACTTAACTAATATTAACAAAACTAACCACTTATAAATAGAACAAAATGAGTATCAAAATATGGGACTGTAAAAATTAATAAAAAAGGATGGCCGGTTAAGGCAGCGTCGTAAAATTCCTCAGCATCGCTGTCGACCGGGAGTGTGCCCAGAAGACTGGCAGCAATTTCCTCTTTATAATATTATAATAGTATATATGAGTTTGTTCGTTTTGCTTTCACGCCTTAACTATTTAAGCGATGTTCATCATCATCGTGAAATTTCGCACACACGTTTGTTGTTCAGAAATGGACATAATTATGTAGATTACCTTTTATCTAGAAAACAGTATTAATATATTAGGAAACCAACATTATGTCATTTTAACGGACAAATATCTCTCAAACAACAATGTCTCCGGATGTTGTGGCGTAAAATGGGAGAGGCCTATGTCCAGCAGTGGACTGCGGTGGGCTGATTGATTGATTGATTGATCTCTCAAACAATGTATGTGGCAAAGAACATCCATGTCAACGGGATAAAATCGCTATATCCTTACTAATATCATAAATACGAATGTGAATTATTTGTTTGTTACATTTTCACGCCTTAACCACTCGACCAAATATGCTTGTCAGGAGTATAGTCAGCTGTGCAGTTTAATCCAGACAAAAATACTGGTACTAACCTTTTCTTTTTTATCGTGGGAAAATGCTCTTTATGCATACCTCCTCGCGACTCGTCCCCCCGGACTCTCCCAAAACTTCGGGCCTATCGACTAAAACCACCACGGTGTGCCAGCTCGCTGTTTTGCATGGTGGGTGGGTCGCTGGAACTAGAACTACAGTGTGCCAGCGTGCCCACCCAGCAGTGCCCAATGCAGAGATGTAGTGTCTGCGGGTGACGACTCCTGGACGACGCCCTGGCACAGCAGAGGGCGTCGCTCCGACTCAACGGCCGGCGGGTACGCGGGTGGGAGATCCCCGTTCTCCCACCCGCGGCCTTCACTACGGCGCGGTGGCATAAGGTGTACTGGTATTAATCTAACCTACATTTATGCAAGCAAAGGTGCAAGCAAAATCTAGTTTACCATAAAACTAATCAGTAATATTACGGACGCAGATTTTTTGACACGCGTGGACGTGAATGCGGATACGGATATTCGCAACATCCTTGGAATTAATCCTGGTAATAAAATATCATCAAAATAGAGTTTCAATCTGGTACATTAAACATTAAATGGGAACTGAAATGCAATTTAAGTTGACTGAATTTTTTTATTTCATTTACCTTAAAAGGATTCAGTAATCACAGTACTAGTATTAAAACAGTCTTAAAGGTTTTCGAAAAATAATTATAAATTGTGCATAATCACTACACGGATGGTGGAGTGGTTTAAATGCGCGCCTCGCCACTGCCACTGCGCCGAGTGTTGTGGGTTCGAGTCCCACACGGGACAAATATTTATGTGTTCCATATAATTATGGTTATCTCGAGTCAGGATGTTCTTTGTGTCCGTTGTTCGAATGTTTATAAAGTGCTCCGCGATACAGAGATTATTCCTAGTGCGGGATTTGTCTTCTTTTATATATGTATAAACTAGATGTGCCCGCGGTTTTAACCGCGTTTATCGTTACTGCGCCACCCCTATGATTGGTAGCGTGATGTTATATAGCCTATAGCCTTCCTCGATAAATAGGCTATCCAACATTCAAATAATTTTTCAATTTGGACTAGTAGTTCCTAAGATTAGCGCGTTCAAACAAACAAACAAACTCTTCAGATTTATAATATTAGTACCTATAGATTAAATAATGCGAAATAAACTTACGAAACATCTCATACTAAGCTTGTCCCGCAGGGAGTACAGTTACTTAGAATTTTCTATTATAATAATAAAAAAATTACTTCGGACATAATCCATATGAGTTAGTAACAATTAACTTACAAACTGTGTTAGTAAAAAGAAAGATATTATGTATACATTTTTCCCGTAATGCCCACCCAGTGTGCCTCTATGGGATAATCATTTTGCATTAAAACAAAACATTTAAAGTTCATTTTTATTTTGGGTGAATACTATTTATGATATTTATGACACTGAGATGAGAGAGTTTTATAACGAAAGTAGTACTTCTGTATTAAAATAAATTATGTAATGTACAATTACTCCTAAAAAAATGTATTTATATGTCTTATTTGAATTTT
This sequence comes from Catocala fraxini, assembly GCA_930367265.1. NCBI lineage: Eukaryota > Metazoa > Arthropoda > Insecta > Lepidoptera > Erebidae > Catocala > Catocala fraxini. Next base: position 5,288,060 of record OV884035.1, read on the forward strand.
TATTATTCGGCTCCGTCTGAAGATATATTCATATCCAAATTTTGGTTTAATCTTTTTTAAGTTCAGTATGCAGGTAAACTTACACTTAGACCATAGACTACAGAATGAGAGCAAACTTAACCGTAACATAATTACCAAGCACAAAGAAAATGACCATAATGAAAATGCATTGAAAATTCCTCGTGCTGCATTGCTGAAAACAAAATAAAAAAAACATACTCACGAAATTCATAAATCCGATAATAACACATGCTAAATTTAGCGGTATGAAATAACAACACTTTTCAGCCCAACACATTTTTACAGACAGATCGATACACAAGTATATTCCTATACTGGTAGGCACTGAGTACCATACTGCATGACTGTATGGGATAACATTCCGCATGCACACCTTCCCCCCCTCCTCTCCCCCCTCGATCCAAGGCAATATATTATAAGCAAACGCATTCGTGAAACTAAATCTATTATGATTACTGTGTCAAAAACTTAACAGGACCGCACTTGGCAAAAAACATAAATAGTTAAAGAAAATAAATTATACCTATTAGATTTTTTCTGGCACTAAAAGTATTTTGTTCTAAAGCTTAAAAAATATGTTCTAGCTGATGGTAATAGTTTGATTGTAAATTTATGCGGTATTGAATTAGATGCTCTTATTTCAGTTAGCTCCCAGGTTATTTAATGCATGTGTGTGTGTGTGTGTGTGTGTTTTTTTTCGTTTAATTGTTGGCTTAATTTGGAAGCAATAGAAGAGCACTTTATTTCGTAAAGGCAAAGGTTGTAAAATATGAATGGCTTCTGTTTGTCCCTCATAAATATAAAGGCGTGGTACTACCTTGTGCAAAAATTATTAGAGGTTATGGATTAAAATAACACACTGTACAAATACTTTAACTATTTACTTTATACTTTGACACAAGGAAGTTTTATATATCCGTTCACTTACAGCTCACAACAAGAAGTGACAGATAGCTGTGTAGCTACCTACGCCTTTTATAGCTAATCAAACTGTAAAGTATTTGACTACTACCTACTTATATTGTATGATGTTATATTATACAATTACTAAGGTGCAATAATTGTAAATAGTTAAATATAATAATTAATTAATTTTTGCATGTATAAATGTATATAATTCAACAAAAATAACTATAATATGTAGTACTTAACAATAAAATAACATTATAAAGGAAATATAATATATACATATATGATTAATTCCATTATTTCCTTTAGCTGTTATTATGCGAGCATAAACTATTTAAATATAACTCAATTACATGTGCATTTATTGTGAGTCTTAATATTTTTTACATTAAGTATACTATCAGGAGTGAACCTGGTTGATGCAGAAAATAGAATTTGTTTACCGATATCAATATTTTTTTAGCAGTACGATGTCTGGAACTGTTGCTTTGGATTTTGAACCTATTGTCATCTATCAAGCATATTTACTTAGGCTCCGTACTCGAAAATCGCAAAACAGAAAAACTCATTACCACTTTGCTTGGCCTGGGTATCTAAACTGAAACCTCACAATTAGCTGCAAATATTATCGCAATTATCATACCAAACATAAAATACAGCGCCCAGGATTCATTTCCAGGTCTAGGTGTTATTAACGTGTATTTTTTTAGTATGTATGTATGTATGTATCTTATGTGGGGGCCAGTCAATGCAGACCGGCGACACTTCGACCCAGTGGGATCTTTTGTGTCGACACTCTCCCAATAACGACTGCCACAGATGTTCATGGCAGCCGGGACCGACGGCCTAACGTGCTCTCCGAGGCACGGAGCAGGCGATAATTGTCAATCAATACGCACATCATTTCGAAAAGTCATATAACTTCCGAAAGTCAGAGGTGCGTGATGTGGGTTCGAACCCGAGACCCTCTGCATTGCAGTCTGTTGGTCTCCCCACTGAGATATCGCTGCTCTTTTTTAGTAACTGCACTGAATCTGGAACTGTGCCCAGGAGATGGCAATAAGCTGTCTCTATAGTACCTAAAATGTTGATTGAAAATCTGAGTGTATCTCTACCAACCCTCTGAGATATAAGCATTAGATTGTGTTTGTGTGTGGGTGTGTACAATGCCACTTTTTTAATTGTGATATCATATCGCGATCTTTCAAGTATACATTTGGATTCACTGTATGCGCTAAACACACCTCGATATTATAATAGCACAAAATCTTTGAGTCGCCAAACCTACCGGTACTTCTGGTTACTATCTAAGTTACTATTACTACATTAAACCTAGTTGAATGTATAACAATATAATATCAGCCCTGCATATAAACTATCCCACTACTGAGCAAGGGCTCTAAGTTTTCATCTTCCATAACGATAACGATATGAAGAACTTTCAGACATGCAACTTTCTTCACGATGTTTCCTTCCATCGGTAAAACTAGCAATAATTAAATACATAACATATAATATTGTCTTCTGTTTACGCGAATATTATTCATTGAAATTAAACTACTATATACGGATTTTAATCTATCACCTACCACTAACAATGCAACAATGGTTAGTTTTGATGTACAGTCATTATTTACATGCATACCTGCACATAACTGTATTGAAATAACTAAAAGGAAGCTTATACAGTACCATATGCCTGAGGAATATGCAGAACTACTTAAGCATTGCTTAACAACTGGCTATCTGTTGTGGGACAATAAATTCTACATACAAGTAGATGGTGTCGCAATGGGCTCCCCAGTATCGCCTGTTGTTGCTGACATATATATGGAGGACTTCGAGGCTCGAGCTTTATATACTGCCCCCATCACACCCAGGATTTATAAGAGGTTTGTAGATGATAGTTTTACAATATTACCAACAGATAGTGCAAGTGTATTACTAGATCATCTTAATTCCATTAATAACAACATCCAATTTACTATGGAATTAGAGGCAAATAATTCATTAGCTTTCTTAGATGTACTTGTCATCAGGAATCCTGATCATACTTTAAGCCACACTCTGTATAGGAAAAAGACCCATACAAATAGGTACTTAAACGGTGAATCTCACCATCATCCTAAACAGTTAGCTACCGTGGGAATGTCTTTGTTTCAGAGAGACCATGGGATCTGTGACAAAAAACACCTGGACCTGGAACTACCTTTAGGTAGTTCCGACCACTGTCTGGTGAAAACTGTATCAGTCTACTCCCCGCCCGTTCACGGCTCCAGTAGCTCCCGGCGGGTCTGGCGATACAAGTCGGCAGACTGGGATGAGATGCGGTCATTTTTTGCATCTTTTCCTTGGCAGCCTAATTGCTTCTCTCCGGGTGATCCTACTATCACCGATGTGTTACGTCAGGAAATGGAGTATTTTATTCCATTCTCTGACCTGAACACGTCAAGCAAGGCTCAACCCTGGTTTGGGGCTGAATGTGGACGCGCTAAAGCGCTGAAGCACAAAGCTTACCTTGCTTGGGTTAACGTTTGAAATAGTAAGGCTAAGGATTTACCAGACAAGAAGAGAGCCTTTAACAAAGCTGCCAAGTCCTGCAAGAGAACTCTACGGAAAGCTCGATTTGACCACATACGCCGTGTAGGAAACAAACTAGCTTCTTACCCTGCGGGTAGTAAAGCGTTTTGGTCCCTGGCAAAGTCAGTCGAATCGAATTTCTGCCGCCCCTCACTGCCACCACTGCTGACACCTGATGGATCTCTGGCTCACACTGCTGAGGATAAGGCAAATTTATTCTGCTCTATCTTCGTAGAATCTTCGTGTCTGGAATCTGCAAGCGTGACACCGCCGTGTCTACCAGCTTGCGAGACCCTCATGTCAGATATACGCATACGTCAGACCGAGGTCCGTAAAACGCTGCAGAATCTAGACGTGAAAAAGGCCAGTGGTCCTGATGGTATTCCAGCCATAGTACTGAAGACCTGTGCACCTGAGTTGACACCGGTGCTGACACGCCTGTATCACCTGTCGCTGGCAATAGGACAAGTGCCGAACTCTTGGAAGCTTGCTAATGTGCAGCCCGTGCCAAAAAAAGGCAGTCGAGCCGACCCTGCGAACTACAGACCCATATCAGTTACCTCTATACTCTGTAAGAGTATGGAACGTATACTAAACAACCGACTCCTGACATACCTAGAATCAAATAGTCTGCTCAGTGACCGGCAATACGGGTTTCGCCGAAACCTGTCTACTGGAGACCTTCTAGTGTATGCAACGCATTTATGGAGCGAGGCCATCGAGAAACACGGCGAAGCATTGGCTGTTTCGCTGGATATCTCAAAAGCCTTCGACAGGGTCTGGCATGATAGCCTTATCAGCAAGCTTCCGTCCTTTGGCCTACCCACTGGCCTCTGCGTTTGGATAGCAGATTTCCTGAGGAGCCGCTCGATTCGAGTAGTCATTGACGGCTACTCGTCCGAGCAAAAAGCAATTAATGCCGGGGTTCCTCAGGGATCAGTACTCTCTGCAACTCTCTTTTTGCTGCATATTAACGATCTGCTGAAACCCGGTACATTTGGGTATGCAGACGACAGCACGCTTGTAGAGAGTTACGTCTCCAACGCTAGAGCCAGTGGAACACAGAAACAGTTGCTCAGGGAAGCTATGATTGAGCGTATGAACTTGGCCTTGAAGGCAGTCTCCGATTGGGGTGAAGCCAACATGGTTAAGTTCAATGCTTCTAAGACCCAGGCGTGTCTTTTTCCCGCAAAAAAGAGCCTATTTCAACTAGCTCCAACTTTCCGAGATGTATCCGTGCCGATAACTAATCGCCTTGAGCTTCTGGGTATGACATTGACTCCAACCCTTAACTTTGGCTCCTATATTGAGGCAAGAGCCCAACTAGCTGCCAAAAAAGCTGGGCATCCTCAGTAAGGTGAGGCAGTATTTCATGCCGGAACATTTGCTTAATTTGTACCAAGCACAGGTTCGGTCCTGCATGGAGTACTGTTCTCACCTCTGGGATGGCTCTGCAAAATATCAGCTGGAGGCTTTGGAGTCAATTGAGCGGAAGGCCAGGAGACTTATCGGCGATGACCATTGGTCAACACACGACTCTAAAGCTTGGAGCATCGTCGTAAGGTTGCTAGTCTCTCGGTTTTCTATCGGATACATTTCGGAGAGTGTGCAGAGGAACTGCATAATTTGATTCCTCCTTCCCTATTCTACCATCGGACGACCAGACAATCAGGCCAGCGACACAGGTACATGGTGGATATACCACGTTTACGCACGAAGCGATTTGCTTCCAATTTTATAATGCGTACCGCTAAGGAGTGGAATTCGCTACATAAGTCTGTGTTTCCCGATGAGTACAATCTGGGTGTCTTCAAGTCGCGAGTGAATAGGTATCTTCTAGGCAAGCGTGCTCCACCGTCGACTGCATCTACACTTAAGATCAGGTGAGATCGCGGTCAAACGCAAGCCCATTAGAGTATAAAACAAAAAAAAAAAACAGCCCCGCCACTGTCACAGATCCCGAGAAAAGCCAGCCACAGTTGAGCGCCAGCCTGCTATACTGCCTTATGTAAGGGGTGTCACTGACAAGATTGACTACATCTTGAAGCGAGCTTCAATCAATACATACTTCAAGCCGCCAACGAAGATAAGTCAATTTTTACCATCCGTCAAGTGCCAACTACCTTTACAAGATGCAGGGGTCTATAAAATAGATTGTGACTGCGGTCTCTCATACATTGGTCAAACCAAGAGAAACATAGGCACCCGCATAAAAGAACACATAGCTGATGTAAAACACCGACGCTCGTTGAAGTCTGATGTGTGTGAACATGTGCAACAGGGGACCAACCACTACCTGAGATTTGACAAACCACAGATTCTCGCTAAAGAACACCGATTCCTACCAAGGATGCTTCGCGAGGCTATTAAAATCAAAAAACACCCTAATTTTAATAGAGAAGATGGTTGGAATGTAACACCAGCTTGGGATCCAGTGATACAAATAGTCAAACCCAAGAAGAAGCAAACCACAGCTAGACTTCATGATACTTTGAGCTCATTCTGCGTAAATAGTAACACCAATGATTAAATTATGTTCGGGTACTTTGAAATAACTACACTGGAACATTGAGACAACTACCATCTTAGTCTCCCCGTGACCATGGCTGCTGAAAAGCAACCGAAACGTCGGGGAAAGTGTAAATTTAAATTAAATCTAAATAGTTTTAATAGTTTTAATAGTAATTTAATTAGCTTAAAAATTAGTAAAGTTCCAAAGTAAAAGTAGTGTTACAGTTTTCAAAATTATGTAATAAAGTGTCAAATAAAAAACGCGATAAAATCCGTATAACTATCCTGTAACTTCAGAAAGTTAGAAATGCGTGCCTTGGGATCGAACTTGAATCCGCTGCGTGGCACTACAACGGTCTCGCACTGAGCTGTCGCTGCATTTCGATCATTAGCTATTATTTTAATTTTTTATTGAATACTTTATGCTCAAAATTGTACAATAGCGGAATGGCGGAAACAATGGTGGAAAGATTTTAACAAAATATTATAAAAGCATTAAAAGCGCGATGTTGAATGCAGCCCTGGGTTTTAAGTCGTGTTTTTACTAACAAGTAAGCTTCTCATACTCAGTGACAGATTGAATTATATAAACAAATAATAATGCGGATGCTGATAGTGATGTTCTAAGTAGTTCGCCCGCCGCTTAACCTCGTCAAGTGTTCCTACAGAGAGTAGAATTTCAAGAGCTCTTTATCCCACACGTCATATTTAAATTTAAAACAAATGAATATTTTTAAATATGTCTACATTTCGAAATTGACGTATGCGACCAATATTGAAATAATGAAACAAAGTCGCCATTATATTGTCTGTATGTGTATCCGCTTAGTTCTTTTAAACTACGATCGATCGGAATTTTGATAGAGTTTTGAATATAGTTTAAAGAATCTATCCCGCAATGTTTACATATATAATATATCCCATTGAAATGAAACTACTTTATATGGACCAATAATTAATTAAATGATGTTCGGGTACTTTGAAATGATTATACTCCAAGACATTGAGACAACCACCTTCTTAGTTTCGCCGTAAACATGGCTGCTGAAAAGCAACCGAAACGTCGGGGAAAGTGTTAAAAAATAGTTGATATAGGGAATGTGTAATGGAAAAGAGTTTTAATAATTGAAATAGATTACATAGTAAAAAGGTTTATCAGTTTTAGTCTAATCTTTTCAAAACTATGTAATAAAAGTTTATAAAATAAACAACGCCATAAAATCCGTATAAATCAATTTAATTTTAATCTAAACTAATATTATAAAGAGGAAACATTTGTGTTTTTGTATGTATGTTTGTAATGTTTTCACACAAAAACTAATGGACCGATTTCGAAAAATTCTTTCACCATTAGAAAGCTGCGTTTTCACTGAGTGACATAGGCTATACTACATTATCAAAAAATAGGGATCCTTAATGAAAATGCAATAATATAACCCAAGGTGTGAAGAAATTTGTCATAAAAAATCTGTCATCGCGTGCGCTGCGGAAACTATTGATGATAGAAAAAAAATGTTCTACGGTATTATAGAACGTATCAATATCTACAAAAAAGTCCGCGATACCATATGTATTTTTGATAACAAATTAAAAGTAGGTATTGGGTAATAAATTAAAGTCCACGCGGACGAAGTCGCGGGCAACAGCTAGTGGTTAATATTCGTGTAAACGAAAACAATATTAGCACTGTTTTAAGCTGCCCCATGCTGAGCTCGTACCTTTTCTCAGTGTCAGAAGGGTAAGGCATAGTCCGGACTAGTGGCCACTATAACGCTGGCCCAGTGCGGGTTGGCAGACTTCACATATTTTTAGAACATTATGGAGACCTCCCAGATATGCAGGTTTCCTCACGATTTTTATCCCTCACCGTTAAAGTAAGCGATAATTAACTATTCAATACGCACATAACTTCGAAAAGTCAGAGATACGCACCTTCGGATCGAACTCGAGACTTCGTGGCAGTCCAACGGCCTACATGTAAAACAATATAATATTTTCCAACAAAGAAAACAGGAAGATTTGTAAACAAGTTGCCAGCAAATTCAATTTCACATGCGCTTGCATATGGCTTACACTGCCTAAACCCAATGAGATACATTATAAATGATGTACCTAAAAATGTAGGACTTGAAATTGCCTATATAAATATCTGCAATAACAGGTGTCTAGTTTCTAAGGTTAGTTACCATGTCACTACACAATAACCATTTATCTTTCACAAATCAATAGTATTTGCGAAGTAAATAGTATTAAGGTTATTTCTATATATTTTGGTTCAAAAGTCTATTTTTGCACTGGGAGTATGCGTTGCGGGGATGTTTACAAACATACAAACAATGGACTCAAAGAACATCCAGACTGTGAACAACTATTTGTGGAATACACAATTTTTATCCCATGTGTGCACGCAAAGATACAGGATTTACTCCCAGTGCGAAAACAGACAGCACTATCGAACCCACAGCACCCGGCGCAGTGCCAAAGGAATAGCGACTACTGAAACCACTACACCATTTGAACATTCAAATAATCCTTATTTAGTTAAATATATTACTAATATTTAACGTAGATAAAAATATTAAAATTGCACATTACATCTTATTATTAAAATAAATACTTTACGTGCAACAAATATATAAATGTGTATGAGGAATGTGATGAAATTGAATGAAGCCAGAGAAGTGTGTCAGGATCGTAGCGAATGGAAATCCGTAGTCTCTGCGTACCCCTCTGGGAAACAGGCGTGAATCTATGTATGTATGTAAATACAGATATAAAATTTGTTTGAAGGGGCTTTCGAAACCTTTGATACTTACCTGTATATGAAATTCACTTCAATCGCTAGTATTATATATGAAAAAGTTTTTGACGATTTTTGTTAATCAATGTTAATCATTTGGATGAAAATTGGCACACAATAAGACCTTGTCCTGCATTACCATATAGGTTACTTTTTATCTCGATATGCGATCCCGTGGGATCTACGTGAGCAAAGCCATGAACAAAAGCTGAAAGTAAATATGTGACAAGACTTCTAATACTTAAAGGACTTCCTTTCGTCTTCAAGGTTAAATTACAAATGATATTTAGGACTTAGGCATGGCTTATATGGAAGCTACTTTAGGTGCGGCGGCGGTAGGGACACATATTATCTCTTTCATATTTTCATACACATGCATCCATAGTACACCTCTACCCCGAACAGGTGGGCAGAAATGTTACACCCCCATATGCCGCCAATTAGGTCTTTTGGTCCTAGTTAGTAAAACGTGCGTGATTTCCAGACTTCATACGTTACCGTGGGAGAGCCACGCTTCGGCACGAAGTATATATTATGGCAGAATCTCTGGCATAAAGCTTTAAAAATAGTACCGCTACATAAAAACGGTCATCTAACAATAAGTAAAATTATTTTATAAATATGTTTTTGCACAGAGATTGAATTAGCAATTTTATACTTTCTATTAAAATGAACCTTTATTTTGTTATTATTTTAATAGAGCAATTTTAAACCTCGGAAATGTGAATCGATTTTCTTCCCGACTGTACGTTGCCTTATATAGTGATCTTGCGGTAAAGTTAGTATATCCTGTGTTATTATCAGGGTGACTAATGACCTTTTTCCCTTGCGCTCACAATAGTATGATTTTATTTTTTGTATAAATCTTCATTATAGCCACGCGTAAACAACTGGCGTAAGCGGGGCGGGTGTGCGCGCCACACCAATTTGTAATTTACTGAACTATATGAGAGCGTTTACACAGCCGATGGCAGTGTGCTATCGCCCCGCTGACTCCAGCTGTAAACGCGCTCACCTATTTCAGTACATTATAAGAACAGCAAGACACGCCACCCCCACACCCCCACACGCCCCGCACACGTTCCGCTCACGCGCCGCACACGTTCCGCTCACGGCGACTGTTTGATGGCCAGAGCGCGACGATTAAACTTTACCGATGTCAACAACAATAATGGTCCTTTTCAAATTAAAACCGACATGTAATCCTGATGTCATTAATTTACATTATTTTAGTGTTTAATACGCGTAAATAATAAGTAGTTAATAAGGAAAGACACCTGTTGAGAATCATATATAGCAGGAGAGAAAAGTTAATTGGCTAATTGATGCATAGTTCGTTCTATAGTAAGCATACATATATATAATATATATATATATTTTTATTTTCAATTTATGTTACACATTTTCTCTTATTATATTATAATTAAAACCAGACATTAGTTGAACTTATAATAAGAGGTTGCCGTTGACGACCGTACTAATATTAATTGTGTAACAGTCGTCAGCGTCTTACACCCTAATACAAATGGTTTCATATTGAAAAATGATTACATATATATTAGAAAGTACTTCACAATAATAACAAAAAACAAAAAAAAAACAAATTGAAAGAAGTAAATGAAGGGGCAAATGCAATGCAATTGCTGTGCGTAAGATCTCTGATTCGAATCCCGGGTCGAGCTAACAAAAAGTTATTGCGCTTTTCTGTTAAGAAATCTCAATATCAGCCCAGAGTTAAATACCTCTGTGCCTCGAAAAGCATGGAAAGCCGTGTCAGATTGCCGTCTCATCGGATCATGACAACTAGGGGACAGAGAGTGCACTTGTGGTTGCGCACATACATGTGCACTATAATATATCCTATTTGGTTTGATTGACCGCCGTGACCGAATATCGGTCTTGACGACTTTATTATTATAACCAAGCGTTTAAATAGTCGAGACGCAGTTATTTTAGTTATTTAGTTATTTTCCAGGAATGTTTTAGTGTATGTTTTCCGTAACCCGAATACCAATTCTTTTAATATAGACATTACACAGCAGCTGCTTAATCCGGAGATAAACAAGTCTGGCGAGATATAATTCTTCAATAATATGCGCTCAGCTAAAGCTACAAATGCGAATGCTGCCAGACATGTGTGCAAACAAATTAGCAAGAAACGCGGTAATGTGTGAGAAAGTCATTGCTTGAATGGCGCAATGATTAAATGGTCACCTGTCAATGGACCGTATGTTACAAGTTTGATGTCCGCGCGACGTAAAAATGTCTGTGAACCAAAAATAGCTACGTTATTTTATTTTTCTGTTTCTATTTTAGTACTATAAAGATGAATATTTGTTTGCATGTAGAGGTTTTTATAGAGAGCAGCGATAGCTCAGTTGGGAGACCAACAGACTGCAATGCAGAGGGTCTCGGGTTCGAACCCACGTCGCGAACCTCTGACTTTCGGAAGTTATATGACTTTTCGAAATTATGTGCGTATTGATTGACAATTATCGCCTGCTCCGTGCCTCGGAGAGCACGTTAAGCCGTCGGTCCCGGCTGCCATGAACATCTATGGCAGTCGTTATTGGGAGAGTGTCGACACAAAAGATCCCACTGGGTCGAAGTGTCGCCGGTCTGCACTGACTGGCCCCCACATAAGATAGATAGATAGATAGATAGATAGATAGAGGTTTTTATTGCAATATATTTTCTCTATAACAGTGTAGGAAAACAATACAAGGGAACTCGTCTGAAAGTCTGCCAATCTACAAGGCCAGAGTGGAGAATTTTGACCTAACGTTTCTCATATTGAAATGAGGCTTGTGTTCAGCAATGATATGGTTATAATATTAATATTTTGCAATAGATTACTGCTACTCTCGTTGCAGGTTTAGTACAGGTTTGTAAAATACTTCAAACAAAGATTTTCTTGTTTTTATTATAACTAATGTTTCACTAGTGGTCGACATTTGACCATAACAATAGTTTTAAATTTGAGGAATACATACGGTGTGAGTTTTCATAAAGTGCACATATGAAAATGAGGGAAACTAGACATCATTTAATCGCTAGGAAAAATAAAAATAAAACTAAAAAAAAACTATTTTTACCTATTGATATTTTTTCTTTAGTAGTTATGGACCTTGTACCAAGAAAACCTTGTAGCTTTTGAACCAGGTGGTTAATCGTGCCGGATCGATGCCATGGGACCTGGAAGCGGCGCTCCTGGCGTCGCTCTATCGTTGGCGCCGGGAGGCGCTAGCTCGGGGCGAAGGACCGGCTCTTCCCGCTCTCGAGGCGGCGAGGTCCGAGCTCCGCCAGGTCCTAGTGGCGAATTGGAAGGAGCGACTTGTGCACCCCAGTGCCGGGCACGCCACGATCGTGGCGGTAAGTCCCGTGTTTGAGGAGTGGCTGGAGAGGCGCCATGGCGCCCTCACCTTCCGGCTGACACAGGTAATGACTGGCCACGGTTGTTTTGGCCAGTTCCTGTGTCGTATACGCCGGCAAGAGACGCCCGGTTGTCACCACTGCGGCGACTGCCGCGACGTTGTGGAGGACACGGCGCTGCACACTTTGGCGGTTTGCCCCGCCTGGGCATCGCAGCGCCGTGAGTTGATCGCGGCAGTCGGATTGGTTGCCCTCTCGCTCCCGGCCGTAGTTCAGTCTATGGTCCGGAGTGAGAGGTCGTGGAACGCCGTCGCCTCCTTTTGTGAGGAAGTCATTTCCATCAAGGAGGCGGCGGAGCGGGAGAGGGAGCGTTTGAACCCTCTCCCCAACCGCAGAGCCGGGCGCCGGAGGGCGCGAGACGACCTCTAGCCACCCTGAGGTTTGACCTGGGGGTGGCGGGCTTTGTGGGCCTGCCCGCCATCTGTTCAGCACCAGGTCCGAGAGGCGGCGTGCGTGTTCCCACGCGCGCCTCTGTTGTTTCGAGTCCGTCTCCCCTCTAGGGGGAACAGTAGGGATAATATGTGAGGAGTGCCTTTGGGTAGGTCTTTCGTGTAGTGGCCTGCCGTTTCATACAGCGGGCCGAAACCTCGGCGGGGTCGCGACCGCATGCGAAAGTGATTCGCGCGGCCCCGTTGATAGCGGTTTTGTCGAGGAACACCGTGGTAGGTTTAGTCGGTATTCCGGGAGGTACTCTATCATCTTTAACATCTTTCTTTTACCCCGGCGAGCCCGACATAACCCCTCCGCCCGCCCCCGCGGAGGGGTATGCGTCATGCATTCCCCCAGGTAAAAAAAAAAAAAAAAAAAAGGTGGTTAATCGTGTTAAAACAAAAACAGTAATAATACGCAATGTGTAGACAATAACGACGGTATAGTATTCACATCCAAAAAATACCGTCGGCATAAAAATAAGGAACATTTTAGACCAAATCTGAGTTTCGTACAATGTTTTTTTAAACATTGTTAAAAAACTCAAGAAAACGTCCATATTGCCCCTAGCTTTTATTAATTGACGTTAATCTGTATCTAATAAGCTTTAAAACAACATAAAAACCACACCTGTATCCCAAACAAAACAGTTTTATGAAGGGCTAAACAAAGACCTTGCCGCCACCACGTGCATTTTTGTTTGAAAATTGCATTGCATTACGTACTGTCAACACGTCCGAGAGCGAATAGAGATCTTTAGTTGAAAAGAAAAATGGTAACGATAGGCTTACTTATATAACCGCTGAAATTAAACTACTATATACGGATTTTATCGCGTTATTTATTTGACACTTTATTACATAATTTTGAAAACTGTTACACTACTACTATTATTAAACTTTACTAATTTTTAAGCTAATTGAATTATTATTAAACTATTGAAACTAATAATAATTCAATTAGCTTAAAAATTAGTAAAATTTAATAATAGTACCTAGTAGTGTAACAGTTTTCAAAATTATGTAATAAAGTGTCAAATAAATAACGCGATAAAATCCGTATATAGTAGTTTAATTTCAATGAATAATATTCGCGTAAACAGAAGACATTATTATATAACCGCTCTTTGGGCTCTTTCTAGCTTTATCAAGCTAGTCCTACTAGTGCCACCACATACAGTAATACAATAGCTGAGTATGGATTGGCACTCTCCGAACGAAACACAACAGTAGGAATACTGCTATGTCACGTCGATATTCCGTGAGAGGGTAGTCCTTCCCCGGTCGAGCTGGCCCATTCATGCTGAAATCAGCGAGGCTCTACTACTCAGAACTCTACTACTAGTAATATAGATAAGGAAATTTTCTAAGTAATAATGAGAACAGCATCAAAAGTAGTAGTTTAGAACAAAGGACAGAACAAAGAGAACTGCACGGATGGCATATAGAATTTAATGGTCGTCTTGCTGCCACTGCGCCGGGTATTATAGGTTCGATCCCCATCCGAAACAAAAATGTATGTCATCCACAATTAGTTGTTTCGGGTCTTGCTGTGGTTTGTGTCCGTTGTTTGATTGTTTTTATAGTCTCCCGCAACAAAGGAATTAAACCCCATTGTCTCTTTAAAAACTATATACTAGAAAAAGACAGTTGCGACTGAAGTAGCGACTTTGTTTTGTTATTTAAAGATTGCCTTGTTGATCATCGAAATAACCAAAATTATTCTGGAAAGTTGATATACATGAAAGTCTAAATAAACTAATTTGATGCGTTTTTGTAAATTAGGCTGCCTGTTCTTAGTCACTCGACGATCTTAAAATAGCTGATCGACTTTTTGTTACTACAATAAATGTATTTACCAAGACAGAATAGTTATTAGATTTGAAGTCAATTTTATATATGAAATGTATTATGCTTGGATCATTTACAAGTAAGAAGTAAAATTTATGATCCATCAAAACACAAGTATAGGCACTTTTCTGTGCTGAATCTTGGTTAAAAGAAAATATTCGGAATCTAGGACTGTTAGCTTAATATTTTGATATTTATTTTTACCAACAAATAAATATCGAAATATTAAGCAGCGTATGCGTACGCGCCTACTCACACTTACAAGTATATAGTACACATGTGATGTTTATGTATTTTATACCGCAAAATACATAAATAAGATGAAAATAATCTATCTCTCTACTACTAAGAGTTTCTTAACGAAAACACAATAACAACTACTCGACCCAGGATTCAAACCCGACCCTTCATGAACAAAAGTCGCATATACTAAGGTTACGAGGGAAAAAAAAAGTATTTATGTATGTTTATCCATTGTCTAGTACCCATAGTACAAGCTCTGCTTAGTTTGGGCTAGATGGTGTTGTGTGTATCTGATAGAATATTATTATAATAATTAATCAAGAAAATCAATTGAAATTAAATGTTATTATTATCCGATTTAATTACCATTACTTCACGACCATTTCAGTTTATTTAGGAACACAACCATGTCCTTGAATGGTTATTAAGACCAGCTTCATCCGCCATTAATACATGTCACAGATGGATCGGTTAATTAGCTGTTTTACATAAACACTAGCTGTTTTCTAAAACAGCTGAACGACATTTAGCGGTTTTTCATATTACGGTAGTTGTAGGTACTAACATTTTTTAATTATTTAAGTCAAATAATGACATTACCCAATCTCTAAGGTAGGAAGAATTTTATAAAAAAATAAAATCTAATTATAATATCGGCTTTGCTTGCTTTAAAGTAAGTTATGTTGGTAGCAGTCCTTTTTTTTTAATAATATATAGCCTATGTTACTCGGTGATAAAGTAGCTTTCCGATGTTAAAAGAATTTTTAAAATCGTTTGAATAGTTAAGGAGTTAAATCCTTACAAACACACAAATAAAAAATCATCTCTTCTCTTTATAATATTAGTATAATCAAGCGTTTAAAATTTGGTTGTAGGGGTAATTGCCAAATGACCATAAATCTATACTAATATTATAAAGCTGAAGAGTTTGTTTGTTTGGTTGAACGCAATAATCTCAGAAACTACTGGTTCGCATTGAAAAATTCTGTTAATGTTGGGTAGCCTATTTATCGAGGAAGGCTATAGGCTATATAACATCACACTACGACCCACGAGGGCGGTGCAGTAACTATAAACGCGGGTGAAATCGCTGCCATAGCTAGTTATTAATTATTGACGACTCGATGGCGTAGTGGTTAGTGTAACCGACTGCCACGCCTGAGGTCACGGGTTCGATTCCCGCACAAGTCAAACATTTGTGTGCATGAACATGGATGTTTGTCTTGGTCTGGCTGTTTCTATGTATAATATGTATGTATTTACAAAAAAAGAATATATATGTATGTTTATCCATTGTCTAGAACCCATAGTACAAGCTCTGCTTAGTTTGGGCTAGATGGTGTTGTGTGTATGTGGTAGAATATTATATTATATTATTATTATATTATATTATTAATAATCGTATAAAAAATATAATTACGATACAAACTGACATAAGCGCTATTGAAGTGCTTCTGTCCGAGAGAGATAGCGAGATATCTCCACTACACTGTTTATAAATTCTAACTGAAAATGGCAATAAAAATTACTCACTCATTTTCCAACCAATTTTAATACGGTTTTCTGAAAAAGATTCCTTTTAATTTAAATTATCCAATTGTAAATATAATTTAATTGTAAATATATAATAATGTCCAAATCAAACATAGAGAACTACCCTATTACTGAACTTTTAAACGTAGAATTGGATAAACGATTTACTTTTATCAATGCAGCAGGTCATCAATTAGATTTTATGTAAAACAGCGTGAAATAAATCTCCAGACAGTAAATTTAAGTTATAATTATTGTCGCTAGTGGCTCCATCTATAGTAATATTATAAATAGGATAGATTTGATTTTTTGTTTGTTTGTTTGTAAGGATTTAACTAAAAGACTACTAAACTGTTTTAAAAAGTTCTTTCACCGCTAGAAAGCTATATTATCACTGAGTACCATAGGTACCAATAGTAAGCGCTTTTACTAACATTCCTTTTACGCGAGCGACGCCGTGGGCCAAATCTAGTCTGTTGTAACAACAATATTGATATCTGACATAGAAATTATCTCGTCAAAATTAATAAATGAAACGAGTAGGTAATATAACTGAAAATTATCCTAACTCTAGGGCCAATTTTATTATGAAGTATAGTTTAATATATTTGTCTATAACAGATTACAAATAAAGCAAGCTAATACTAGGTTTTACGCGCGGCTACGCCTGCGTAGTATCTACATCAATAAAAAGTAGTACCTATATGTCCATCCCCAGGTTTTAAACTATCTCCGTACGTACCAAATTTCTTCCAAATCGGTTAAGTAGTTTAGCCGTGAAAAGGCAGACAGACAGACGGACAGACAGAGTTACTTTCGAATTTATTATATAGGTATGGAAGTATGGATATTAGTTTAATAGGTATGTAATAATAATACATAATGATATCGTAATACACCAAAAGCTGACTATGACTGCAGATAAGCCAATCTTCATCACGTTTTAACTTGAGTAGCAGTTTTCCAAGTGTAGCGAAATGGCAATTCAGCTGAATTTGTTTCAGCTGTTCTATATTTTAAACAGTCATATCCTGTTAGGAGACCGTTGGACTACCACGCATAGTCTTGAGTTCGCACGCACCTCTGTCTCTTCGAAGTTATGTGCGTATTAAAAATTTTAATAATCGCTTGCTTTAACGGTGAAGGTGAACATCGTGAGAAACCTACATGTCTGAGAGTTTTCTTCCCGAAGACATGTGACGTCTGCCAAGCCGCACTGAGCAAGCGTGGTAGACTATGGCCTAACCCTTCTCAAACTAAGAAGAGGCTCGTGTCCAGCAGTGGGAGAGTTTATATACGGGGCAGATATTACATACATTATATTACATAACGTAGCTGTTTTGTAAGACAGCTGATTCAGCAGTCCATCTGCGACATAATAATATACGTTATAGTATGTTAGCTGCGGTTTTCCTCTTAATGATTCTTTCATTGTTGATTGGATCGATATTCCCTACTTATATTATAAATCCTAATGTGAGTTTATTTGTTTGTTATTATCACGCCTTAACTACTCGACTGATCATCATGAAATTTCGCTTACACGTTGTCAGGGGTACAGGCAAGGACATAGGTTACTTTTTATCCAGAATTTTTTTTAATAAGTTTATTTGTGAGAAAAATTAAGAAGCTTATAAGCGAAGAATGTAGAGCTGCTAAACCTACGTATTCTAAAGCAAGTTTTCTACAGCATGTTAAAGTGGAGATAGCCCAATAATAATAATAATAATAATAATATTCTATCACAAACACACAACACCATCTAGCCCAAACTAAGCACAGCTTGTACTATGGGTACTAGACAACGGATAAACATATACATATATATATAATATTGTGTTCTGTTTACGCGAATATTATTCATTGAAATTAAACTACTATATATGGATTTTATCGCGTTGTTTATTTGACACTTTATTACATAATTTTGAAAATTGTTACACTACTACTACTATTAAACTTAACAAAACTAACTTAACAAAACTTTAACAAAACTACCGCCCGCTTTGAATTAATACAGATCGTTATCATTTTGCTCGCGAAATAAATAATATTTTAAGTAGTTTAAAGTACATATTAGTTATTAATTGTGTTTTAAGACTTTCAGTGAATCTGTTATACATATAGTGACACAGTAATAAGACTCAATCTGGTGATATAAACTGCTAAATAAACAACATTTGTTAAAAATTTCAAAGATCAGTGAAGTGAGATTGAAATATACAGTAGTGTTTATCAATACGCGTAAGTGACACGAAATACACGGCGCTTAAGACGTTTTGGACACGAACTAACAATTGAAATTGAATTGAATCATCGTTAATTCGTTACGATGTCAACAAAAACTTGTGGAGGGTGTAAAGTGGCGTTTGCTTCTGAAGATTATTTGCAATGTAGTATGTGCAAAGTACCGTATGACCTTCTCTGTGCGAATATATCTCAAGAAGTATTTAAACGAATGAATGTTAAAGACATAACCATATGGCGATGCCCTGAATGTGTCAATAAACAACCGAAGAATGGTAACGTAAACACGCCTGTGCGATCGTCCCAATCGGAGAATCATACGAAATCTAATCGCAGTACGTCATGTCAATCACCATCTCCAAACCACAATGTAACTTTACGTAATAAGCAATCGCTACGCCAACAACAACAGCGTGTACAAACAGACAAAAACTCTGATGCACCGTTGGTGGACGTTACAACCGACACTCTCAGGCAGCTGATTGGTCAGGAAATTGACAGGGCGCTTAAGAGTTCATTGAATGAACTGGTCAGAGATCAATTTTCTAAAATCAACGAACTAGTTGCAAGTTTCCAACAGTCGCTGTCGTTTTTCAATGATAAATTTGATGAGATGAAGAATAGCTTAGACGAAAGGACTGTCACCATACGAAAGCTGGAAAAAGAAAACCTTGCATTGCGTATGACTATGAATAACATCACACACAGAATGAATTTGTTAGAACAGCACGCCCGCTGTAATAATATCGAATTACAGTGCGTCCCTGAACATAAATCAGAAAACTTGGTCACTACTATCACCCAACTCGGTAGAGTAATTAAGTGTGATGTCAAAGACAATGACATTCAACATTGCACAAGAATAGCGAAAAGGAACACGCAGAGCAATCGACCTAGATCAATACTCGTCAAATTTACTAGTTCTCGAATGCGCGATACGTTTCTTGCTGCAGCTTTAAATTTCAATAAGGCGAATAAAAAGGATAAACTCAATACGAGTCACTTAGGCATAGCCACGGATAATCCGAAACCTATTTATGTCGTCGAGCATCTGTCCCCAGACAACAAGGAGCTTCACGCGGCAGCGCGTATCCGCGCTAAAGAATTGGGCTACAAATTTATATGGATTCGGAACGGCAAAATTTTTGTAAAGAAGGACGAAACATCTGAAACTATAATTATCAATAGTATGGACAAGTTAAAAGACCTCTCTTAATTTTTTTTATATTTTATTTCACACATACTAAGCGTGTTTTATGGTCTTATCATTGTTATTATTCAATTTTATAAAGTGTTATTATCAGAATACCCGTGGCCTTCGAACAACTCTTGCAGATGTTCGTCAACATATTTATAACCGTGAGTACGATGTCTATGTCTTCACCGAAACCTGGTTGTCTTCCGATGTATATGATAGCGAACTGTTTAGTGATAGCTATGTAGTGTACAGAAGAGATCGGGAAACGTCTACTTTTAGTAACCATAAGAAAACCGGCGGAGGAGTACTTATAGCAATATCTAAAGTATTTGTTTCATCTCGTATGCAAGAGTGGGAATCTGACTGTGAGGATTTGTGGGTTACAATTCGGCTGCAACGGGGTAAGTTTAATTATGATTTATTAAAATTGTGTGCTGTCTATTTACCACCACCATTAAAAAATGAACAATTTGAGCAGTTTATAGAAAATTGTAACACGGTAATACACGCTAACTTAAATAGTGCTACACTTATAGTTGGCGACTTCAATTTGAGTGGTATTGAATGGAAAGCACTGAACACAAGTTCACCATGTACAGTTTCATCTAATTCGCGCCCAGGTTTTGTGAAGGATATATTTGTCGATTTTATATCCCTAAACAACTTAAATCAATATAACTGGATTAAGAATACGCAGAATAGAACTCTTGACTTAATAATATCTGATATTGAGCAAATAATAGTTAGCAGTTGTGAATATCCAATAAGAGAGACTGATAAGTACCACCCAGCGATAGATTTCATTCTTACACTGGATGCTAAAATAATAAATAAACCCAAATGTCGTAGAAAACATAACTATTTTAAAGCTGATTATGATAATATTATTAAATCACTTAATGACATTGACTGGTCTAGTGAACTTAATTTATTCACAAACGCAGATGTAAATGATATGCTGAATAAATTTTATACATTGATTAGAAAAGTAATAAGCCAGCATGTGCCTGAAACCATCTCTTGTGTAGGTAAATATCCCCCGTGGTACTCATTTCAACTTATTAAGTTATTAAAGCGCAAGTTTACATTGCATAAAAATATTAAAAAGTATCGCAATCCTTTGGACGTGATTGAGTTTAATTACATAAGAAAAGAATGTGGTATTTTAATCAAACAGTGCTACAACAAGTATATAACATTTATTGAAAATGAAATAAGTAAGCATCCAAAACACTTTTGGACTCATATAAAAAAACTTCGGAAAGCCAACTCTTGCTACCCTTCTCAAATGAAGCTAGGTGACATAATTGCATGCAATCCCAAAGAAATTGCTAATTTATTTGCCGAGCAGTTTGAGTCCGTATATGACCCTCCTTCTCTGGATACATCATTCAATGATTCATCTACTCTTTTAGAGGAACTTGCTGACTTAACAGTATCTCAAGAAGCTGTTGAAAACAAACTCATGAGACTTGATATATCAAAAGTTGCAGGACCTGACAACATACCACCCTCATTTTGGTTACGTTGTGCCCGTTCAATATCAGTACCATTAGCAATTTTGTACAACTCATCTTTGCGATCGGGAGTATTTCCCACACAATGGAAACATGCAAGAATTGTACCGGTATATAAAAGTAGCAAACGTGACATAGTATCCAACTACCGCCCCATATCAATTCTATCTACTTTGTCAAAAGTCTTTGAAACACTAGTGTATACAATATTTTATGAACATGTAAAGCGATATCTTTCGGAGAATCAACATGGTTTTATGATTAAAAAGTCTACCAGCACCAATCTTGTGAGTTTTGTAAATGACATTTCAGTAGCAGTAGATCAGGGTTTGCAGGTGGATGCAATATATACAGACTTTACTAAGGCATTCGATAAAGTCAACCACGACATACTCTTACATAAGTTACAATTATTTGGCATACGCGGTATTAACCACAAATGGTGTAAATCATATTTGAACGCTCGCCTTTCTTCGGTTGTTATTGATGGTGAAGAATCTGAGTCATTCCTTGCATCTTCTGGCGTACCACAAGGCTCTAATTTAGGTCCTTTGTTCTTCATTTTATTTATAAACGACATTTCTAGTAGCTTTGTACATTCAACACCTTATCTTTATGCGGACGATCTTAAACTGATACGAATAATTCGAAGTGAAGCTGATAAGGAACTCCTTCAGTCAGACGTAGATAGGTTAAATCAGTGGTGTATAGTAAATCGAATGAATTTAAACGCCGCAAAATGTAACCACATTAAGTTTACCCGCAAAAGACATAAGATTCCTACATCATATAGTATTCAAGGGAATGTATTGACAGAAATAACTGTGGTAAAAGATCTTGGCGTTTATGTGGACAGTGAGTTACGCTTCATACAACATATTGACAAAACAGTAACTGCAGCCAATAGAGCTTTAGGTTTTGTATTGCGTAGCT
The DNA here is from genome assembly GCA_930367265.1 of Catocala fraxini. Classification (NCBI taxonomy): domain Eukaryota; kingdom Metazoa; phylum Arthropoda; class Insecta; order Lepidoptera; family Erebidae; genus Catocala; species Catocala fraxini. The sequence goes on from OV884035.1 coordinate 5,310,263, forward strand.
CAAAAGAATTTAAATGTGCATCAACTACTTTGCTATTGTACAACACCTATGTAAGAAGTAGGCTTGAATATTGTAGCACTGTTTGGAATCCCAGTTATCAAGTTCATATCAGTAGAATAGAAAGAACACAACACACACTGGTTCGTCATTTAGCATTCCGAGCTGGGATTGCGAGATCAGTAAGGTCCTACGAGGGTAAACTTAATCACTTTGGACTGTTGTCATTGGAATATAGACGTTCTCAGGCAGATCTTATGTTCTTATATAAGTTATTTAATAATTATGTCGATTGCCCCTATCTCCTGGGCAAAGTCTGCATTAACGTCCCTTCTAGAGTCCCGCGGCATCCATGTTCTCTGCTTAGGCCGCCACGACATAGAACTAACTTGGGCAAACACTCGCCGATCGTTAGGTTATTGTATCTATACAATAGGATATCGGGTGCTTCGGAGGATATAGACATTTTTCACAATAAAATTAGTAAATTTAAAAAGAGTGTTGTTACTTATCTGCAAGATTTGTTCGCTGTAAAAATTTAAAGTTAATTTTGGTTTTTATTTTGTTAATTTAGTTTCTTAGTTTGTATAATTTTAATTATTTCTTGTTTAATTAGTTAATTCTGTATATTCTCTTTTGCATGTTGTGGTCTCTTGTAAATGAGAAAGCATGAGGCTTACTTACTTACTTTTTCAAGTTGATGTGCAATTGTCATGTATTTCTTGTAAGAGATCCTAAATAAATAAATAAATAAATAAACTTTACAAATTTTTAAGCTAATTAAATTATTATTAAAACTATTTAGATTTAATTTAATTTTACACTTTCCCCGACGTTTCGGTTGCTTTTCAGCAGCCATGGTCACGGGGAGACTAAGATGGTAGTTGTCTCAATGTTCCAGTGTAGTTATTTCAAAGTACCCGAACATAATTTAATCATTGGTGTTTCTATTTACGCATATTCACGCTCAATTTTCAAAATTATGTAATAAAGTGTCAAATAAACAACGCGATAAAATCCGTATATAGTAGTTTAATTTCATACATATATACTTTCTTTTTGTACATCCATATTATACATAGAAACAATGGATCGGACTTGCGATTTAGTGGTCGTGGGTTTAATATTTAATCTCACCCATCTCACTACCGACGTAAAGCCCTACAAGCATTACCTTAGCCAGAGGGATTACAACAATATACATAAATTTATATAATAAAATACTAGTAAATTGTAACGCAAATGGCCGGTAATCTTACAAAGCTCCTTTAGTATCTGTATGTATGTATGTATCTTATGTGGGGGCCAGTCAGTGCAGACTGGCGACACTTCGACCCAGTGGGATCTTTTGTGTCGACACTCTCCCAATAACGACTGCCATAGCTATTCATGGCAGCCGGGGCCGACGGCTTAACGTGCTCTCCGAGGCACGGAGCAGGCGATAATTGTCAATCAATACACACATAATTTCGAAAAGTCATATAACTTCCGATTGTCAGAGGTGCGCGACGTGGGTTCGAACCCGAGACCCTCTGCATTGCAGTCTGTTGGTCTCCCCACTGAGCAATCGCTGCTCTGTAACGCATGGTTGATAACACTTCGGTATTGGATTTAAACATGTATTTTTATATCAGGCGAGCTATATGGTGACCGATTATGGCTCTGTTCCTATATGATAAAACGAGTCATTTTACTTACGGACTGTTATTTCTTGTCACAAATTGTATAAAAATTTGTTAAAATTTTACGTTCCGTAACTAAAACGACACGATTCTTCATATAGGAATTAGGTCTAAAAGGATGTGAGGTGCTATGAAACTCATTAGGCTTAACCTCGACGCCAGTATACGCGTTTACTTTCAATTAAAAAGACCGGAAGAAGGCTCAATTTATTATTTTTTTTATACAGATAATGTGGCAAACAAGCATACGGCCCACCTGATGGTAAGTGGTCACCGTAGCCTATGGACGCATACAACACCAGAGCCATTACTGGCGCGTTGCCGCCCATTTAGGAAAGGAAGAAGGGAAGAAGGAAGTGGGAAGGAGAAGGAGCGGGAAGAGGGAAAAAGGGTGATTGGGCCTCCGGCACTCTCACTCACTGAGCGAAACACAACAGTAGGAATACTGCTATTTCACGTCGATATTCTGTGAGAGGGTAGTCCTTCCCCGGTCGTGCCGCCACATTCATGCTGAAATTAGTGAGGGTCTAAATTATAATTAGCTAAGTCGCACATTGTTGAACTGCCACGTAGAAGTCTTGAATTTGGCTCACTGCGCGCATCTCTGTCTAGAACAAACCATTCGAAAATACATATGTGCATATGAAATTGATAATTATCACCGTCTTACAGTGAAGGATCACACACATGTCTGAGCGTTCTCCATAAAGTTCTCGAAGATATGTAAAGTCTACTAGCCCGCTCTAGGCCAGAGTGATGGATTATGGCCGTACCCTTCTTACACTAAGAAGTTTATATACAGAGCTGATATTATATAACTATGTATTTATCGAAACACGGCCAAAATAAAGTATAAAACTTTGCTAAAACGACGCAGCTTTGCTGGCTCAAAGCTCTTGTGCTAATATAATATCGAGGTGGCTATAAGCGCCTACAGAGAATCGAAAAGCAGATACGCAAGATCGCGATATGATATCACACTGAACTTTGTATATATGTACATAAATAATCTAATGGCTATATCCCCGAAGATGGAGGCAGAGGTGTATTGCACCCACATTTCGGCAGACCGTACGTTAGTTTTAAGGCCCACATAAATAAGAAGCAAGCGTGTGGCGATCTACCCGGCACAGTTCCACTTCCAGACTCCATCTAATGAGAATATCTGGCATAAAAGTTCAATAGTAATTTGCTCGACTCGACAAATGAATTTAAGACTTCATGAACAACAGTGGCATACGGTACCGCTACGCCATTGTTTTAATTCAAGTAATTTTAGATTTGCCATTCATTGATAGCGAAGAGTAGGTACTTACTTTATAATAGCGCACATACTTATACTTATGTGTACAGACTAGAATACACGGTGCACACTAGCTTCTAACCAGGCTTCGCTGGCTTTATTGAGGCGCTCATAGCCAGTTGCACTCACTGATCGGTAAACGATTAGCGAGGTTAAGCAACGTTGGATGCGGTCAGTCTATAGATGGGTGACCGCTTAGTGGTATTTCATCTGAGCGTCTCCGTGCTTCGGAGGTCACGTAAAAAGTCGGTCCCGGTTGTTGTCAAATTGAAAGCAATCGTTAAGCCATGTCAGAGGCCTACGGGCGGCTTGAACAACTCTTGACAACAGGTTGGCCACTAACCATACGAAAAGAAAGAAAAAGACTGGCTTTATCCCTATCTCACACGGTGCTAGATTAGATAGCGTGCATTATTAGCGATGTGAAATTGAAAGGAAGAAGAAACTGCAAATAGTTAAAAATCATTGTCGAATGTCGAGTGATTCATTATCACTGAATATAATAAATACTAATCATTATCGAATATTCAAAACTATTGTTTTGATGATGATTGATCTTTAACATTTGTAAAAACGTAGAGCTACCAAGTAATCAAATAATCGACCTATTTCAAAATTTCGCGCAATTGTATATTTGTCAAATTATCGAAAGTTTCGATTTGTTTGAAGATTCGATTAATTCGAATTTTACTCGACAATCAGGTATTATTAACTTTCGACCACACCCACCAGCGAAGTTAAGCCCGCGGCTAGTACACACTTAAGTAGTCGCTGTGATGTTAGATGTAACATATAAACAGTCTGATGGCATATCCTTGGGTATATACATAGGTGTCAGGCTATATATGAGAATATTTTTACTCACCACGGAAAATGAGGTCATAGACATAACTTGCACTGGTTTGTATTAATAATAACAACAAAATTATACGTATCCGGTTTCACAGCAATGACGTTTACGAACGTTTTATTTAATAGTTTCCTTGTATATATACATCTTATCTTATTTTATGTGGGGGCCAGTCAGTGCAGACCGGCGACACTTCGACCCAGTGGGATCTTTTGTGTCGACACTCTCCCAATAACGACTGCCATAGATGTACATGGCAGCCGAGACCGGCGGCTTAACGTACTTTCCGAGGCACGGAGCAGGCGATAATTGTCAGTCAATACGCACATAATTTCGAAAAGTCATATAACTTCCGAAAGGCAGACGTGCGCGACGTGGGTTCGAACCCGAGACCCTGTGCATTGCAGTCTGTTGGTCTCCCCACTGAGCTATCGCTGCTATCTCAGCGATAATGATTTACGAGGCAGGGTAAAAATCCTGCCTCGTAAATCATAATACTAAACGTGCTCTATACACTGGTGCGTTAGATTATAAACAAAACCTGTTGGACAAATGTCTGTACAAGAACTTATAATCATGAGTATATGAATAAGTAGCTTCCTTTTTAATTTAATCTTATGCAACACCGATGCTGACGAAACCAATTACAAAAATATCACCTTTTATATAATTCTCTTTTATCTTTTTCTACATGTATATATATTATGTAAGCCTAATATTAGCAAGCGGTTTAAATATTTTACTTAAAAAAGACAGCTTACGTACTAGTGCTCTTTATGAAGCCGGGGGTTTATAAATATAGAAAAAAAGAAAATGAAAAACACTCATACTCGAAAATTCAAAAATGTGGTTTTTATAGATGGTGTGATACAAGATTAGAGCAACACATTTGCCATCAAATTCCCATGGCATGCAAATAATATAGTTCACAATTATGTACGTACATCACTTTTTTAAATTATTAACATTAAACGTTTTACAATTTAAGTACTCGTTCACAGAATAAAAACATTCTTGAATGAGCCATTTGAACAAAGGAGCCTTAAACTTATAATTTGGTACTTCATCAAACAGTTATGGCAGGTGATTATTGATGCGTACTGTTGTGTTTCGTTCGGTGAGTGAGAGTGCCGGAGGCCCAATCACCCTCATTCCCCCTTCCCGCTCCTTCTCCTTCCCATTTCCTTTTTCTATTCTTACTTTCCTAAATGGTCGGCAACGCGTAAGTTATGCCTCTGGTGTTGCAGGCTTCCATAGGCTACGGTAACCACTTACCGTCAGGTGGGCGGTATGCTTGTTTACCAACTTAGTTGTACAAAACAGGAAAAAAAAGAAAATCGTCTGCGTAGTTCTTTCAACTTCATAAAAAAACAGGGTCGCTAGCATAATCGCGAAGCGACGTTCGTATGCGTAGTAAACCCACATATCACTAGTAATGATTTAGGTCTTATACATCTACATATCTATAGTTCTATATTAATATTATAAAGCTGAAGAGTTTGTTTGTTTGGTTGAACGCGGTAATCTCAGAAACTACTGGTTCGAATTGAAAAATTATTTTATTGTTGGATAGCCTAACATCACGCTATGACCCACGGGAGCAGCGCTGTAATCATAAACGCGGGTGAAACCGCAGGCACAGCTAGTATGTAATAAAAATAAAGGATGAGTCTATAACTGTCTATAGCACAATTGCAGACAATAATAATAATAATAATAATATTCTATCACATACACACAACACCATCTAGCCCAAACTAAGCAGAGCTTGTACTATAATAATAATAATATTCTATCACATACACACAACACCATCTAGCCCAAACTAAGCAGAGCTTGTACTATGGGTACTAGACAATGGATAAACATACATATATACTTTTTTTTTGTAAATACATACATATTATACATAGAAACACACAGACCAAGACAAACATTCATGTTCATGCACACAAATCTTTGACTTGTGCGGGAATCGAACCCGCGACCTCAGGCGTGGTAGTTGGTTACACTAACCACTAGACCATCGAGGTCGTCTTTTTGCAGACAATGCCTTGCGGATTTCCTAACTCAAAAGCCCAATAGTACTTAGACGGTTTTTTTTATCGGATAGATTTCGGAGAGTGTGCAGTGGAACTGCATAACTTGATTCGTCCTTCCCCGTTCTACCATTGGACGACCAGGCAAACAGACCAGCGGCACCGGTACATGGTGGATATACCACATTTACGCAGCAAGCGCTTTGCTTCCACTTTTATAATGCGTACCGCAAAGGAACTCACTATCTAAGTCTGTGTTTCCCGATGAGTAAAATCTGGGTGTCTTCAAGTCGCGAATGAATAGTTTTCTTCTAGGCAAGCGTGCTCGTCGACTGCATGTTCACTTAACATCAGGTGAGATCGTGGTCAAACGCAAGCCTATTACAATATAAAAAAAACGATTTTTAGTAGCATGGGATCTACAATAAGTAAATTTAAATGCAAGTTATTCCACTTGAGTCTTTCAATCGCTTTTGTTGTCATTTTCCAATCATTGTTACACATTGCTGCCTACTTTTTACTCAACTCACCAACTGTTTCGTAAACATTTGTAGTTTTTGTGCACTTTTTGCATTTGGTATCGGTCAGCATGAATAGGTAGAAAGTTATTGGTACAAAGATTGAAGTAACAGGCACAAATAAAATTAGTCGCCCGAGAAATGTTTTAATAGCGAGGTATACAATTATATTCGAATACCTATATAGGTACATGCATACAAACGTAAGTAACTGCAGTGCATCTTTGACCATGCAAAGCAGGTATCGCATGGTACACATCTGTATTTGATTATTATTATTCGACCTTTCGTTTCAATTTCGATTATATGCGTATTTTGTGTTGCAAGTTGAAGAACGCTCAAATCCCATGACACGGCTATGTCTTATCAGAGCAGTTCGAAAGTGTAAAATTAAATCTAAATAGTTGTATAATTTAAATAGCTTCATTAGAATTAAACAGTAACTAGTAAAAGTGTTTAACAATAGTAGTTTTATTTTTGTTTCAAAATTATGTAATAATAGTGTTTTATATATTTTTTTATAAGAAACAAGCAGCGATATCTCAGTGGGGAGACCAACAGACTGCAATGCAGAGGGTCTCGGGTTCGAACCCACGTCGCGCACCTCTGACTTTCGAAAGTTATATGACTTTTCGAAATTATGTGCGTATTGATTGACAATTATCGCCTGTTCCGTGCCTCGGAGAACACGTTAAGCCGTCGGTCCCGGCTGCCATGAACATCTATGGCAGTCGTTATTGGGAAAGTCAGTACCTTCTAATATCCTGACATTGGTTTAGCCTTAGGGTATCGTTAGCCTTCGGGTTGCGGAGGTCAGGTGGCAGCCGCTCCGTGTAAAAACTGATATCCAGTCAAATCCGGTTAGACTAGAAAAGCCGACTCCAAGTGACTTGGGAATAATAAAGGCTAAGGGAGAAGGGAGAAGGGGTGTTTTATAAAAAATAAACAACGCGATAACATCCGTATAAAGTTCGATATTGTCAACCTTTTCTGTTGCAATAGTTAGGTTCCTTTCTTTGCAATTATTTTATTTCAATAGATTTCTGCGTAATTCGTCATTTCTTTTAAAAATGATACGACTACCGCTGTACTAGGAATAATTCCTGTGTCACGGGGGACTATGCAAACATTCAAACAATGGACACAAAATACACCAGACTCGGAAAAATATATGTGAATCACACAAATTTTTGTCTCGTTTGGGGATCGAACCAACAACAACTGGCGCAGTGTCGAGGCGACTACTTAAACTACTATACCATCCGTGCAGTTAATGTATCTATCACGCTCATATCCTCGAAGAGAATAGAGATAGAGACAAAAGAGTAAAACAAATCAAAATTTTGCCAGTTATAGTTTTAAGCGCCCGGTTTTAGGGACAAGCGGACCTATTGCGGTTTCCCGGGCACAGTTCTAGACTCTATGATGCTATTGGGAATTTCTGGACAGTGCTACCGTCCCTATACTTGAATGGTGCATGATGACCTTAAAAGTAATAATAATAATAATATTCTATCACATACACACAACACCATCTAGCCCAAACTAAGCAGAGCTTGTACTATGGGTACTAGACAATGGATAATCATAACTACATATATACTTATTTTTTTGTAAATACCTACTTAATTATTATACATAGAAACGCCCAGACTAAGACAAACATCCATGTTCATGCACACAAATGTTTGACTTGTGCGGGAATCGAATCCGCGACCTCAGGCGTGGCAGTCGGTTACACTAACCGCTACTCCATCGTGGCCAACGAATACATTAAGTGTATTTCTTTAGTTATAATAAGCTTTAATATAGTAACCACTGGATGTCCAAGTCAATAAATGAATAAATCACAAAATCTAAATAACACACTTTCCAAAACTGAAATCGAACTTGAGACCTCATGCACGGTAGTCACATTCACTACCGCTGTGCCACCGTGGATATTACTTCAGTGTTAGGTATATACATGATAACACTTAAATAATTCATACATACATACATAGATTCACGCCTGTATCCCAGAGGGGTAGGCAGAGACTCCGGGATTTAAATAGTTCATTACCAGGTAATCCAACGTCATTGACCTGCGTAACCTAAGATATAATATCATTACAAGAATTAGACACGATAAGATAACTACAAATTAAAATCTATTGTTATTGTACTTCGCTATTGTACTAGCCGAGCCGCGCAACTTCGTCTGCTTCACATAAGGTAATGTTCCCCGTTAATGCAACATTTTTCATTAATACTCCACTCCCGTTGGTCGTAGCGTCAAGTTATATAGCCTATAGCCTTTTTTTTTTTTTTTTATTTTTTTTTTCGTGGGGAAATGCGCCTGATGCATACCCTCTCGCCACAAGGGGAGGTGAGAGGGCTCGATAAAGCTTGACTGACTTGATTAACGCGCTCAACCAAACAAACAAACTCTTAAGCTTTATAATATTAGTATAGATTAGCCCTGTTTATAAACTGTCCCACTGTTGGGCAAGGGCCTCGTTTCAGCATGAAAAGGGTTATCCCATCCTCGGTGTAAGAAGGGTTAGGCCATAGTCCACCACACTGTCCGTGTGCAGGTTGGCAGATCTCACATATCTTTGAGAACTTTATGGAGACCTATCAGAAATGCGAATTTTCTATCGATATATTCGTTCACTATTAAAGTGAGCACTCATAGCCAGTTGCACTCACTGATCGGTAAACGATTAGCGAGGTTAAGAAACGTTGGGTGCGGTCAGTCTATAGATGGATGACCGCTTAGTGGTATTTCATCTGAGCGTCTCCGTGCTTCGGAGGGCACCTTAAAGTCGGTCCCGGTTGTTGTCAAATTGACAGCAGTCGTTAAGCCATGTCAGAGGCCTACGGGCGGCTTTAACAACTCTTGACAACAGGTTGGCCACTAACCACACGAAAAGAAAGAAAGAAGATTGTCAAAGTCAAAGTCAAATTCATTTATACATTTAGGTCACAAAGTAACACTTATGAACGTCAAAAAATATAGATTAGTGAGTTTACAAAAGTTACTGAAGCTACATTTAGGTTAGTTGCTAGCTACAGGCAAATGGTTGAACTTATGAGAAGAAACCTGCAACCTGCACTTTTTTAAATCGCCAATTAAATATAATTTCAGTATTTTACAATTCATATATATATAGGTCGCTCATATTCCAGGCGGAAATCTGTGCTATATTTGCCTGCGCGCAGAAAAATATCAACAAAAATGTCACTGACAAGACTGTTTATATTCTCAGTGACAGTCAAGCTGCTCTTAAGGCTCTGAACTCCTGTAGGGTGGATTCCGGACTGGTCCTGAACTGTGTTAAAGCTCTTAACAAACTTGGCAGGAAAAACACAGTCAGGCTGGTGTGGGTTCCGGGGCATGCAGGTGTGCAGGGTAATGAGGAGGCTGACGAATTAGCCAGGAAGGGCTCAAAGCAACTATTTGTTGGCCTCAAGCCATTCGTAGGACTCTCTGAGAGTACCGTCAAGGCAGCTATGAATGCACATATATACATATAAATACATATAGATGGCCCTCAGGGGTCTGGAACACTCCAAGAAATTCATTGCAAACAGAGCCACGGCCTTCACCCGGAAGTTCTGCGGGTACAACAAGGGCCAAATACGCCTGCTCACAGGAGCGTTTACTGGTCACTTTGGCACCAATGACTTCCTGTGCAGATTGAGTTTGGCAAACAGTTTGATCTGCAGAGCCTGTGGTGAACGGGGCGAGTCCATATTACACCTACTGTGTGAATGTGACGTGTTGGCTGGACTAAGGATGGGTCTGATGGGATTGGCATATCCAAACCCTGAAGACTTCAGGCTTCTCCCTCTGAAGTGTACGCTGCGACTGATGCAGTACATTCATAGGGAGATAGCTAAGGGATAGATCTCGGGGCCGACACAAAAGATCCCACTGGGTCGAAGTGTCGCCTGTCTACACTGACTGGCGCCCGTAACAAGATAAGATAAGATAGGTCGCTCATAACTTTAAAAGTCAGAAGTGCCTGTCATGGCCATAGGACCAAACTCGGGACCTTTTATCGATCTAGTTATCAGTCTATGACATAAATGTTATTTATAATAAAACATTACACAAAAGTGGTTTGTTATCACTAAACTAAATTAATTCTGTGAGGGCATTGAATCCAATTACTTCACTAAAACACAGCATATATGCCAACTAGCACTGATATAATATGTTAAGTTCATTATTTTAAATTATTAACTTTTTATGTTTTTTTCTATAGATACTACTAAAATGGCAAACAAGCATACGGCCCACCTTATGGTAAATGGTTACCGTAGCCTATGAACACTTGCAACACTTGCGCGTTGCCGATCATGTAAAATCCTTTTAACGCCCTTTTTGAAGAACCCCATACTGTAGTCTTGTAGGTAAACCTCAGCAAGGAGTTAATTCCACAACCTGAGCGTCCGCTGTTGATATACTATTTATATTACATTTACTAGACATAAGTTTTTATTCGGAGATATACTGGAAATAGTCGTTTCAACTAACTTCCAAAGTAACACTTTTTTTTTACTAATAAACGCAGCTCCCGCACTAGAAATAATGCCTGTATCGCGGAGACTGTACAAACATTTAAACAACGGACACTAAGAACATCCAGATTCGGGACAACCATACAAATATTTGTCCCGTGTGGGATTCGAACCCACAACACTAGGCGCGGTGGCAATGCAACCACTTAAACCAGTACGCCATTTCTTGTAAAACAACATATTATGTTAGACATAAATCTTTATGATTCCCGATAAGACCTTTGTCATAAAATTTATACTAATATTATAAAGCTCAAGAAATTGTTTGTTTGTTTGTTTGAACGCGCTAATCTTAGGAAATACAGGATCGATTTAAAAAAATATTTTTGTTTTAGATAGCCTATTTATCGAGGAAGGCTATAGGCCATATAACATCACGCTAAGACCCACGGGGGCGGCGCAGTAATGATAAACGCGGGTGAAAACATCTATGTATATATAAAAGGACTCTTACATAGAAATACAAAGTTGTATCAAAATTGTAAGTCAATCCATCGACTGATTTTCGCGTTTTGCGGACAGAAACATATGGAAGCTGAAACTTATATAATAAAGAGAAAAAATGTTTGTAATGAATAAACTCGTAAACTACTGGACCGATTTTAATAATTTACCAATAGACAACAGACAACAGACAGTTTATTCAGAAGTAGCATAGGCTATATAAAATCACGGTACGAGTAACGGGAGGGGCAGTGATCATAAGCGTGGGTGAGACCGTGGGGGAGCCACAAATATAAATCCTAACTAATATTATATATACGAATGGTAGTTTGTTTGTTGGTTACGTTTTCACGTCTTAACTATTCGACCAATCATCATAAAAGGAATATTATGATACCTTTCATTCTGAAAAAGTACTGTTACCGAGCGAGCAAAGCCGCAAGCAAAAGCTAGTAATCAAAATTGTCATTCTTTATTCTATTCATTATGTGGTCTTAAAACTAATTAGATATTATCCGTGGCTTAGCTCACTCGCGCCCTAAATATAGGTTAGGTTAAATTAGGTTAGTAACAGTACTTTCTTTTGGATAAAAGGTACACTATGTCCTGTTCTGTTTCTTCTGACAACGTATGCGAAATGTCATGATGAGCGGTCAAGTATATAAGACGTGAAAGCGTAACAAACAAACAAACTCTTATAATATTAGTTAGGATTATATTATAATGTATAAACACACGTTTTTGTTACGTATGTATGATACAAGGCAACAATACAAGTTTGGGCTAAGGTATAAACAAACATAGTAAGTACTCTCACACGGCTTATCTGTTAGGCGCGGCGCAAATGAAGACACTTTCTGTTATCAGTGTTATCACACTGTCTGTGTCTTACAAACAAGCAACTCAGTGAGGCGACCAAACACAGTTGCCGGTTGCTACTTCTGGAAACCGTATTATTACTATTATAGAAGAATTTCTTCAGTGTCTCCGTGAACATGGCTGCTGAAAAGCGTCCAAAACGTCGGGAAAAGTGTACATTTAAAACTAAAAAATTTGAATCGTTTAAATAGCTAAGATAATATTAAAGGTATATTTATATTTTCAAAATTATGTAAAGTATTATAATTCTGTCCTTGTTATATAATTGTCTACTTTGCTTTTATAATTTACACGTTAATTTATTCATCTATTAATTTCTGGTATTATAGACATATTTAAAAATTTATTCTATAGCTGAAAAGTAACAAATAAGGTCACTTTTGAATAGTTTTAATTATTTTGGAGTTTTAAATAGTGGTTCCAGAAAGTGGTTCGCAAAAAAGGACTTAAGGAAATGGGCTTTTGACCCTTCCTACAGATTTATGACTAGCCGCCGGTGAGCAACTGCATCTCAACACGTTAATATTGCTTGTGTCTTTAATTGACTGCTTTCAAACTGTTAATACTATTTAATCGATCATTTGAATGCGATGGTGAACGAAACCTTTGTGAATTATTGTACGTTCATCCAGTACAGACCTTGAGTAAAATACCGAAAAAAAATTAATGTAGGTATATTTTGGGTCACAGAAATTTTTATTCCGAGTCTGAGTGTTTCTTTTCTGTTGTTTGAATGTTTGTAAACTCCCGCGATACAGGCAATACACCTAGTGCAGCAGTTTCTTTTTTAATAAATACATTCTTACCTATATTGGTATAGATATAGATGTAGACCTCTGCGTATGGCACATATGTATACACATCTATGTATTACATTTACATTATGCCAGCAACGTTATTAAGGCCCACGTACTAGTACATAAACCTAAAGCAAATTACCAGCCACATTTGCAAAACCTGTACTGCTAAGATTTTTCCAACAGAAAAATCCATTAACACTAATCAACCCGGGAATTAAAACTTACGATCGCATGCAAACATAAACGCAAACTTATGCTACTAACTCAACAAGATTCTAACATATGAATAATATCAAATAACTGCTCAGTTCAGTATAATCTTTAGGTGGATGACCGGTTATTTACACGACACTGACGTGAACGGGAGGGAGAAAACAAGAAAACGAGGTGTTCTTATGCGCGTTTTTTGGCGAAAATACAACTCGTGCAGCTCTTCTAAGAGATATCTTAAAGTTATGTCGATATAATAAAAGTTTTTATTGTCTATTATATTATTAAACTACTTTATGCGGTTTTTATCACGTTGTTTATTTGAAATCACTACTTTTGCATATTTTTGAAACTATTAAACTTTATTACTTAAATTATTAAATTGATTGACAATTATCGCCTGCTCCGTGCCTCGGAGAGCACGTTAAGCCGTTGGTCCCGGCTGCCATGAGCATCTATGGCAGTCGTTATTGGGAAAGTCAGTACCCTCTAATATCCTGACACTGGTCTAGCCTTAGGGTATCGTTAGCCTTCGGGTCGCGGAGGTCAGGTGGCAGCCGGTCCGTGTAAAAACTGATATCCAGTCAAATCCGGTTAGACCAGAAAAGCCGACCCCAAGTGACTTGGGAATAATAAAGGCTAAGAGAGAAGAAGACTTAAGTTATTAAGTAGTTTAAAATTAGCATTACACTTTTTCCCAAGTTTTGGTTGTTTTTTAGCTGCCATGGTCACGGGGAGACTGTGATAGTGGTTGTATCAATGTCTTGAAGTGTAGTTATTTTAAAGAACCCGAACATAATTTAATTTAATGGGTGTGAGGGTTTTATTTAGCTTAACTCGAGTAATATTACAAGCTTACAGCTTGAGCTCAGTCCTCCTCCAGTGACACCTCTTAGCGTTGTATCTTATGGTGTTTCCAGTACGCATTCTAACCCATTGCGGCATGGGCCTATTTTGTTTCAGCTTTTTAGCAAGCTTGCGCTTGATAATAAATGTTTTGTGGGCCGACATTTCGCCGAGCGCAGTTGTCAAAACAAAGTGAATTATAATGAATTATATTCTATACGTCCTTATTTCTATCAAAAAATATATAAGAAAGATTTAAAATATAATAAATTTCCTGATTATAAATAAATATTTTAAACGTAAAAACCGTCTGCACGGTTACTAAAACGTAATTCTGCCACGAACAATGCATAGATGCTTTACCATTCGGTTTAAAGTATCTACGTGTGCGCAGCGCCTAATTCTGTGTATGATTGTTACTCCAAGCATCAGACTCAGTAGTTACTGTGACTCAACGCGACACAGACTTGTGTCCGCGCGCGTGACCTTACAAGTGACGATATTATATTTTATCAAGCAATGTTTACAAACACTCGCTGTTGATGGAAAACATAACAACACAGAAAATATGGATACAATAAATTTCACAGTCAACGGGGAACGGTATACTTTGAGTAAGTGATTTAGTAATTGGTTTTAATACATATTCTCATAAACTGGATAAGGGATAGGCAGAGATACCCATATTTTGCCAGCTATTTAAGTTCCTACGTAATAGGGGTCAATAGAAAATTCCGATCTGCCACTAAAATTTTTTTGCTGAAAATCTCAACCATTCTACGTGGAAATCAATCCTGGGACTATCCAATAATAATCGGTTTATTTGTTAAGTTAGTGTATGAAATATGAGTTTGGCTTTGTGCCCGGTAGATAATAATACTTATATATATGCCTTTTACGTAAGACCAAAAATCAGCTATAATAAAATGTGGTTGTCGTACACTATTTTCACATTAACAATACACTAGCTTCTACTTTAATGATATAGGCATAAAACGATATATATATATATATATATATATATATATATATATATATATATATATATATATATATACATTACTTTGTATTTATATTTCATTTAAAATCTGCTATACTAGAAATAATAACCATAAATGCATTGGCATGCATCCCTTATGCATTGCAAGTATAAAAAAATCGGGTACAGAAATAGACTCGGATAGACTATGGATAGGTATAGATAGTACTCCTAGTACATACATACATAGATACACGTCTGTTTCCCAGAGGGGTAGGCAGGGACTGCGGATTTTCATTTGCTACGATCCTGACACACTTCATATATATACTTATTCAAATATAGTACCGTGCGGTCATTAAACTCGCAATATATATAGCATCTTAAGACTGCGCCGAGCGAAATATGCCAAAACAGGCGGTCACAGTTAAGTGAATAAAATTAACACTTTTTGTTTAATACAAATATAAAATATACATTTACCGTAACAATGAATGTGTTTACAATTACTCCGTGTAAAAAACTTAAAATAATTAATATTTTCACCTACAAAATTACGTAAATTTGCACGAAAAGTGCAAAAAAAGAAGTTCGTGTTACGTGATTTTTAGATTATAACAGTAGAAATCTATCTTATTTTACAGCTTAAACGAAATATAAATAGTTATATTACAATTTGTCCGTCCCAAATATTTAAGTTATTGGTTGACAATAAAGATACATATTTATCAAAAAAGCACTTCAAATCCTGCATACAATTTTACTATGGCGGCCGTGCGCCGATTTGAATATGCGCCGTACGAGCTCTGTTATTATCTGTCTTACGCTCGACGCAGTCTTAATATATTGCACCATCCGATTATTCTTTTATTGATCGTATCCTGCTTTATACTACGTTTTGTCTAATGGTTAGCAGTTTTTTTTTTTTTTTTTTTTTTTTTTTTTTTACGTGGGGGAATGCATTGACGCATGCCTCTCCGCGGGGCGACGGAGAGGCTATGTCGGGCTCACCGGGGGAAAGATACCCCGGTAATACCGACTAAACCTACCACGGTGTTCCTCGACATAACCATAGACGGCGGGGCCGCGCGAATCGCTTTCACATGCAATCGCGACCCCGCCGAGGTTTCGGCCCGCCGTGTGAAACGGCAGGCCACTTCACAGAAAATACTTCCTCCACTGTCCCCCTGGGGGGGACAAAAACACGACACAGAGGCGCACATGGGAACACGCACGCCGCCTCTCGGACCTGGTGCTGAACGGATGGCGGGCAGACCCACAAAGCCCGCCATCCCCAGGCAATCCTCAGGGTGGCTGGAGGTCATCTCGCGCCCTCCGGCGCCCGGTTCTGCGGTTGGGGAGAGGGTTTAAACGCTCCCTCTCCCGCTCCGCCGCCTCCTTGATGGAAATGACTTCCTCACAAAAGGAGGCGACGGCGTTCCACGACCTCTCACTCCGGACCATAGATTGAACTACGGCCGGAAGTGAGAGGGCAATCAGTCCGACTGCCGCGATCAACTCACGGCGCTGCGATGCCCAGGCAGGGCAGTACGCCAAAGTGTGCAGCGCCGTGTCCTCAACAACGTTGCGGCAGTCGCCGCAGTGGTGACAACCGGGCGTATCTTGCCGGCGTATACGACACAGGAACTGGCCAAAACAACCGTGGCCAGTCATTACCTGTGTCAGCCGGAAGGTGAGGGCGCCATGCCGCCTCTCCAGCCACTCCTCAAAGACGGGACTAACCGCCACTATCGTGGCGTGCCCGGCACTAGGGTGCACAAGTCGTTCCTTCCATTTCTCCACTACGACCTGGCGGAGCTCGGACCTTGCCGCCTCGAGAGCGGGAAGAGCAGGTCCTTCGCCCCGAATGGTTAGCAGTTACCTTAACCTACACAACAAGCTGAAACGTCACACATTCACCTCTTTTCGAAACTCCATCAATAACAATATGGTCACAACTTAAAAAAAATTTATCAGTTTATTCTTTTCTTTTCATATTTAATTTAGATTTGCAATCTCTGTTTACAATAATTAACCGATTATTATATTATTTTAAGATACTTATATTCATGTACAACTATTTATTTACAAAAATTGCCTGTATGTAGTTTCTAATTTAAATTTGTATGTACAGTACTGTCATTATGTGCATGTTGGTTTATCCGTAATTGGCAAGTGTATCAGCATAATTATTGTTGACTATATATATTCTTTTTAAGCATGTATAATACATTTGCTGTGGATGAACCTAAATAAATAAATAAAATAATTAAAATAAAAATACACTCACACATTGTCAATATATACATAGTCTTATGTCTGTTGTAGGAGTAGGCAAAGGCGTCATCGTAATTTGGTTTGCTATATTAAAACATAAAGGACTCACGTAAAAGAGACCAGCCAGTCTATTGTCGTTTACCTGTGCTCTAATATTTACGGTACTTTAGACACTGACAACCAAGTTACGTTTTATTATAATAACAGCTTTGCATTAAACTGTGGGCACGGACCTCTTCTCACTGTGAGAAGCGTTAGGGCGTAGTCCACCACGCTGGCCCAGTGCTGGTAGGCAGACTTCACACACCTTCGTGAACTTTTATTGTAAACTCAAAGAATAAACAGATGCGGAAAACTATTTGTGGATCACACAAATTATTGTATCGAATCCACATTACTGGATGCAGTGGGAGCAGGACGACCATTGATACCACTACGCCAGCCATGCAGTTCAATACAAGAAGGTGATAATGGTTAATTTTGAGTTAGATGGTCAAGGATCTACTACATCCTTGAATATGAACTTGATCTTTCTTTTGTTTATTCACGTAAATTTTTCATAATTAATGCAAAATTCATTAATTTATATCTTACATCAAGGCTTTAATTAACTTTTGTCTGACCTTGTTTTTTGTGCTAATATTATTAATAATGCAATAGGTCTTATAGTTCCGCCTGTTTGCCGTTTTCGCACCTGAACCTGTGGATCAATTTTGATGGAGCTGGCAAAATTTATAGGCTACTAGCTTTTGACCGGACTTCGTCCGCGTGGAATAGTACTACACTCCTTTCATTAAAATAAAATATTTATTTCTTTCTTTCACCCTCTTTGGGGTGGAATTTCCCAAAATCCTCTCTTAGTGCTCGCCTACACTCTCCAAGGAACATACATGCCAAATTTCAGCTTCTTGCGATCAGTAGTTTCGGCTGTGCATTGTCTGTCAGTCACTTAGTAACGAAAGAGTTTAATATATATAGATTGTAGCCATTTACCATCCTGTAGGCTGTCTGCCAAAGACTGTACGTGACATTAGTTATCATCAGTTGAGGGTTTAATTCGCAGATTGGGCAGTGTTACTGAGTTTTTGTCAATAATCTATACTAATATTATAAAGCTGAAGAGTTTGCTTGTTTGGTTGAACGGGCTAATCTCAGGAAACTGGTCCGAATTGAATAATTGTTTTAGTGTTAAATAGCTGATTTATCGAGGATAGGTATTTAAATATTAGCTTTGAATTATTGTTGGCAGTTAATAATTATAATTATGATATCAACCTTGTTTATAAATTCGACTGCACGAATGACACCTGTTTTGAAGGTTTATTCCGCATTCGATCCTCATGTTTCGTCCCGAATGTAAAAATATGCATTCGCCCCAAAAATTGTTCCTCATATGCACCGAAATTTAAAGAAATATTAATTTCTAAACGTAATTCCTATTTCGTCCCAAATTATGATCCTTTTTTGACCCTGTTTTTTTTTAATAGAAGATTTTGATGTACTGTCTGCCGAAAAATATTTTAAAATACCTCCTTGATCTTTTGGTGAAACTTTAGGCATTGCATGACATCACGAGCCCGACATTGAAAAGACTTAAAATAATTTCTAAACATGTTTTGTTTTGCTAACCTTATGCTCAAAAATGTAGGACGAAAAAGGAATAATTAGGAAAGAAGGGCGAATGAGGAACATTTTGGAATGTGGGACGTAATGTAGGGGCGAATGCGGAACAAACCGTATTGAATGGTCGCCTCGCTATTGCTGCTGCGTCGAATGTTGCGAGTTCGATACCTAAACGGAACAAAAAATTTGTTCATTATGTTCGTTGTTTGAATGTTAATAAAGACCCCCGAATTACACAGAAATTAATCTTGGGCGAAATAGTCTTATTTAAAAAGAAAATAACTGTCCTACTGCTAGGCACAGCCCTCTTCTTAGTGTACGAAGGATTAGTTCAGCACATTAGCCCAGTGCGAATTGGCAGACTACTGACATCTTCGAGAACATTATATAAAACACCCAAGCATACCTACAGGTTTTCTTACAACAATCACCTTGACCGTCAGCAGCGATAGCTCAGTGGGAAGACCAACAGACTGCAATGCAGAGGGTCTCGGGTTCGAACCCACGTCGCGCACCCCTGACTTTCGGAAGTTGTATGACTTTTCGAAATTATGTGATTTACAATTATCGCCTGCTCCGTGCCTCGGAGAGCACGTTAGCCGTTGGTTCCGGCTGCCATGAACATTTATGGCAGTCGTTATTGGGAAAGTCAGTTAACTCTCTAATATCCTGACACTGGTCTAGCCTTAGGGTATCGTTAGCCTTCGGGTTGCGGAGGTCAAGTGGCAGCCGCTCCGTGTAAAAACTGATATCCAGTCAAATCCGGTTAGACCAGAAAAGCCGATCCCAAGTGACTTGGGAATAATAAAGGCTACGAGAGAAGAATTACCTTGACCGTTATAACGAGTAATCATTAACTATTTAATACGCACTTAAGCAGTTAAGTTATGCGTGGTAAAATATTTTCAAGTAATTGTGTAGCAAAGCAAATAATGACATAAAAAATTCATACTTGAAACTAATTATGAAAATTCTTATCCTTTTAAAACAGCACCTTAATGAATATAAAATACTTTTTGATATAAATGTACACCCAAATTAAATTTATGCATCCTGCAAGTTTTTTTATACGGCAGACCGGATATGGAATTCTTTATTTATTTTGTACATAATATATGTATGTATGTATGTATAAAGAAACGATGTATACAATGCACATAGACACATAACTACATATATATCCGAAGAGGTAGGCGTCGGTACAGCGTATCCTTACGCCATAAAACCCGGTGTCTTAATGTAACCGACTGCCTCGCCTGAGGTGGCGGGGTCGATTTCCGCACAAGTCAAACATTTGTGTGAATGAACATGGATGTTTGTCTTAGTGTGGGCGTTTCTATGTATAATAATTAAGTAGGTATATACAAAAAGAAAAAAGGTATATATATAGTTAATGAAGTTAATGAACATGGATGTTTGTCTTGGTTTTGGGTGTTTCTATGTATAATATGTATGTATTTACAAAAAAAAAATAGTACATATGTATGTTTATCCATCATATGTTTATCCTCTGTTTAGTACCCATAGTACAAGCTCTGCTTAGTTTAGGCTAGATGGTGCTCTGTGTATGTGATAGAATATAATATTATTATATACAGTCATTTAGCAGAAAAATATACATTGTATTTGCCTCGTTGGCGGTAGTGACTGAGACTGTTATCTTGAGGTCTGGGGTTCACCATCTGGGTCAGACATAGTGTCATTAGGTAATTACGTTAAAAAATATTTTAGTGGTCTGGAGTGTACCCGATGAACGGCAATGAACACTCCCTCCATTTATTGCTGGTGAAATAAGTTGTAATATACCTTCACCTTCACCTTAGTTAGCCATAGGGGCGTGAGCCTGTGTTTGGACATATGTGATAGATTTTGCTCGCTCGCGTTAATGTTTTAGTCAATAAATTTATATCCCTGTAATTGGACTCCCTTTTCCGCATTTGAACTCTAAGTTGGTCCATTACGCGTTTATATCCCTGGTGAACAGTACTTTTTCCTGGATAAGAGGAACCTTATGACCTTTTCTGTACCTCTGACAACGTGTATGCGAAGTTTTATGATGATCGATCAAGTAGTTTAGACGGGCAAGCGCAACAGACGAAATCACATTCACGTTTATAATATTAGTTAGGATTTTCAGTTCTATGTAAGAGTTATCGACTCCATTAATATCTACTGTACGGATATTCATGCTAGTTTATCAGTTCAGTTATTATAAACATCCAATAACACTTTGATTGACTCGGAAATCGAATTTAGTACAAAATTATTCGATTAAATGGATTAGACGTATGAAGTTAATTGTTTAAACTAAAATACCCTACGCTGGGTTCATTGGCATACATTCCTCAGTCGTTAAGGACAAGAGATTGTTGATGTTTTTGTTGCCCAATGTTAAGTAACTTTCGTTCAGAATTAAGGGCAAATATTTTTACTTGTTGCAACATTTTGTAGAGCAATACTGGAACTGATAAGTTGTATTGTATAACAGATATTTCATGTTGTTCGATTAAATTGTTTGTCGAGTAAGGCAAGCTGAATTGTTTACATATTTTACTAATATATTTTTGTTTTAACTGCACGGATGTCGTAGTAGTTCAGGCGGTCGCCTCGCCATTTCCGCCACGCCCGAGTGTCGTGAGTTCGATTCCCACACGGGACAAAAGTTTGTGTGATCCACAATGTTTGGAATGCACAAATAGATGTACCAAGGCTGGTTGTTCTTTAAGGCCCTTTTTTGAGATCTTTAGACCTTTGTTTGAATATTTGTAAGGCTTCCGCGGCCCAGGAAAAATTCCTAGTGCGCAATAGTAATTTTTTAAATATCAATTAGAATACTATTTCATTAAAATTTTTGCCAGATATGTTATGAAAACGATGTTTCAAACCAATCGAGTCAATTGTCGTCTAACGGACAAATTACCAAACTCGGTGATGTTATTGAGATGTTTATAAACAATCGAAAGATCGCATACAGGCATAAAAAAATATTTCCCTGGTAACAACCTGCCCAACTAAAATTATAAATGCGAATGTGAGTTTGTTTGTTACGTAGTCACGCTTTAAGTACACGACCGATAATCATGGAATTTCGCATGAACGTTGTAAGGGTAGGTATGTACTGTACAATACAGATCTTCATCCAGTAAAAACATACTGTTTTGTACGAGGAGAAGGAGCCGTGGACCAAAGCTAGTACATAAATAAATTGACAAGGCAGGAAATATGAATTGTGTTTTATGGTTTCTCGCCATCCTCTACAGGACCCTATTATCAAGATTTTTTGTTATTTTGTCTATCTGTTTGTCTGTTCGACCTTTATTTGACTCTATCTTTTAAGACGTCAATGGTAGTTAGCTAAAATTGGGGATTGCCAAACAAATTATATAAAATCAAACATTATAATTTTAAAAGGTTAAAAGTAAAAATAAAATATATTTAAAAACATGTTTCTTGACAAACTTGTTTTCAATCAATCAATCAATCAATCAGCCCCCCGCAGTCCACTGCTGGACATAGGCCTCGACAAACTTGTTTTCAAATGTTTCTTATTATTTATTTTTTTGTATATCTATTATGCGTATATATTTTTACTACTAGCTGTGCCCGCGGCTTTGCCCGCATGGAAATCGGTATACAATATCGTTTTCTTTACCCTGACTACGTACATGCAAAGTCACACGATGATCGCTTAGAGAAACTCACATTTATAACGACTGTTACAATTGTTTGCAGCACACTGACTTTCGGTAGGTAATAATAATAATAATAATATTCTACCACATACACACAACATCATCTAGCCCAAACTAAGCAGAGCTTGTACTATGGGTACTAGACAATGGATAAACATACATATATACTTTTTTTTTTTGTAAATACATACATATTAAACATAGAAACACCCAGACCAAGACAAACATCCATGTTCATGCACACAAATGTTTGACTTGTGCGGGAATCGAACCCGCGACCTCAGGCGTGGCAGTCGGTTATACTAACCACTACGCCATCGAGGCCGACAAGCCGAGGTATTAAGCCGAGGAAGCCGAGGTATTAAGTGTACTCGCAATAATTTTTACACCATTGCCCAAAAAAGGAGTGTAATATTTTAGGGTTCATGTATATATGTAATTAATTAAGTATGTATTATGTATGTGAGTTTCTTTATTCCACCATAATTTCTAAATGCCTGAACAGATTTGGATGTGTGGTATTATTAGTTTCCTTACATCATCCCGAGTGACACTGGCTTTGTTTTTTTAATATGGGCAGGGCAGTCGCTTTTCTAATTTTCAAATTATATCTACAACTCTTCCATGTACACAACATTTTGTGTGACGTTGTCCGGAGCGTGGACAAACAGTTTGGTTGAACCGCTCATCCGAGAAAGAGTCACGTAAAGTTGATCGTGGGAGAAACAGCGGATTGTAAGATTCACTCCAGCAATTTGTAGAGTCTGCCCTTGAGCTTTATTTATTGTCATGGCAAAACAGACGCTAACCGGAAATTGTGTCCGTTTAAAACGGAATGGGAAATTATTGGGTATTAAAGGTATTCGGGGAATGAAAAACTCTTTCTCCCTCATCACATCCAGTGAGTACTTCCACTTCTATTACGTTGCGCTGTAAATTTATCACTCTGAGTCGTGTACCATTACATAGTTTGGGTGGGCATAAATTTCTCAATAAAATTATTTGCACGCCAATTTTGAGAATTATTTTATGCGCAGGAAGCCCGGGCGCAGTTAAAGAATTTAAAATTTCTATTGGGTAATTGGTGCCTTCATCTTGGTCAATTACTCAGTTAATAGACGTATAATCTATAGATTCGCCACTCACACGCGCTATAATGCTGATGTTAACTAAGCGACTGTGTCTAAGTGTTTCAGCGGCACGGGATGAGGACTGCCACTTCCTGGCAACCCTAAGTCGGTTTTCGCGTTGAGGAAGAGTTTCGGTGGAGCGAGATGCTGAGCCTCTTTCCCTCTCAGCAGTTAAACGAGCCTCACGCTCAACATCGGTCTCTTGGGACCTTTGTAATCTCATTTTTTAGCATTTCTAGTAGTATGCGATAATTTTGTTATTTTTATGAGAAGGCATTTGAATTTTACGTATTTATATACTTAGTATCAATATTAAAGAATTATTAGATGACTTTTTTTGACAATCAGTATCATGTTTGTCAAGAGCCGGGGTTCGTTCGGAAATGTAACACAACATTTATATGCTGCGCTCAAATATTATAATATAACGTCTTGTTATTATTTTCTTTTATTATTTTCGTTTTTATTATTTTCAATATACTTGTAATTCTATAAATAAATATACATATAAGTATTATATAAACACCAATATTATTGTCTTTATATATATAATTCTACTGTACGTGTGTAGTCACTGAACTCTTCCTAAACGGGTGAACCGAATTTGATAAAAAAAATTGTGTGTGTTCATGTGGATTCGAGGATTGTTTAGATTTAGGTTCGGGACAGCTAGTTTAGTATAAAATTACTTTTGCCATATATGCCTATACCTTCTGCCTAATTTATATAAAATGTTGTTTTGTATTTTGTTATTTTTATTTTTATTTGAGTTATGTATGTATGTTACCTGTTTACCTGCCTACATGCACCGAAATGCTCTGCGAGAATACCAGCATTGAGGATACACTGCAACATTGCTGACGCTGGACCTTATTTGTTCTTATGCTTATTAGTTGTGTTTCCTGTCACCTTATGAGCGTGGAACAAATAAAACTATTTTTCATTCTTTCTTTCTTTCATATTACCTTATTCTAATTCCGAATGGCCTTAGGTAATATAGGTCCCGATTCTTTTTAGTAAACTGAACAGTTAATAATATGGAACATAATGCAACAAAGTTAGTAAATAATAAACTGTGATAAGTTTAGATAGAAACGATAAAAATGTTTCGCTCTGTGCCATCTAGTACCCTTACGTGTAACTAATTTATGTAAATTTTAAATTAGACTAACTTACGATAGAATTAACGGATTTTAATGAAATAAAAACTTAATAATAATCTAAGACACACACTATTCTTATGCTCAATTTAACAATTAAATGGGATGCTGATATTCAAGCATGAAAAATAAATGCCACTGCTCCGCTTCTATATGTCATAGATAGCGTCATGATTGTTATCTAAGATTATGGTCGGGCCTTCAGGTAACATATTAGCGAAAACCCAATCAAAATCCGTTCACGGGTTTTTGCGTGATAGTATAACAAATAAACAGACAGACAGACAAAAATTCCATAGAATATATTTTGTGTTCTATATTGATACTATGATACATTCCAATTGAAATTTCGCGAAAATATTCAATGTACAGACAAAGTGCTCTTTGAATTTTATTATAGTAGGTATAGATAACATACATAATAGGTTTTGTAAGCCATTTTACAAAAAACATAAAATAAACATGATCGTGATAATTTGGTCGTGCGATGTAATGGACGATGTGCAATTATGATATAATGTTAAAAAATAATTCGTATATTATCGATTGTTAAAATAAACTTTGTTGTTGTTGATTACTTATGTAAACAGCGATACAGTTTAAACGAAGGACATATTTAACGACAAGATAAATCTTACTTTATGTAACAAATAAACATATTATTATTTATTACAGTCATAAATTACAAAGGAAACCTTAATGTAAATATTGTAAAAAGATAGGCAAAGCATGGATTCCTTTTGATCAGCGCGCAGGTCTCCACTGCGCGAGACTCGAGCGACAATACGAAAGACCTTTGAAGACAGGGGGGCGAGAGATGGATGTGATCCACTTTCCCCTTTATACTTCAATCAATAATTGTAATTAATCAGACTATTAAATCAAATATTAATGTCCTATTTGTATTATTACATTTTGGAACGAGACTCGGTTACCCAAGATCCTTCTTCAAAATGTCTCTCGATAAACCAGTTATGCTGTTATGTTATGTTATACAAACAATAAGTAAAGTAATATAGAGCCGAATATAGACGAGAGTTCCGGCGTAAAGAGCCAAAATACTATAAAAAGCAACTGAAGAGCTACAACAAAACAATACTTAGGTATGTATTTATGTATCATCGAATCGTAATTCAAATATCCGATTGTAATCGAATAATGAGTCACAACCCATCGATTGACATTCAATTTGAAATGGTATAATTTTCAAATAAGTCTGTCGTTTTTCGGTAGCTCTTCAATCAATCGTTAATATTTATTGGGCTGCTGTGCTGTACATCACATATGTGTGAGTGATAATATATCCTAGGGCTTCTTTCCCGTATCCCCAATAGCGACAACAGAGGTGTATAACATCCAGATTCCCTCATCTATGCTTGTAGGAGCAACCTAACTATACCTACTTGCAAAGAGTTTTCCGCTTTTAATTATCATAACTTTAAATGTTTATTTTTGTTCAGGTGTTATAACATAAAAATAATATCCAAGATAAAACAATAACGTTGAATAAATAAAAAAACATAAGTGGTTTACCAATTGAATAATTAAAAACCTTCCATATGTAGGTATATGTACGGTGATGTAAACAACAAGATGTTAGTCTCGATGGTTCTGCGACATTATTGTACGCTTACGTATGTTTGTTAAGTTTTATACCTGGAGCAGGGACAGTGATGTTGGGTTTCTTTTATGAAATTCTCAATAACAGCACGTTGTCTGGAACATGCCTGGTAGACTTCAAGTTGGAATTAAAACATAGCTTGCGAAATCTAGTAGTTATATACCTCTGCCTAACCTCTGCCCTCCGAGGCTTAAGACAATGTGTATAATGGATAGGACAATTCATGTAAGAATCCTGCTTGTGTAACAAAACAGAATTCTTGCATAAGCTATCTTACAGACTTTTAGGTATGGTGGTACAATTCTTTGCTTGTGTGTATCTTTTAGGTAGGGGCAATGGTAATTTATTTATGTATTTATTGGTTTACCAACATTTGTTACACTTATACATGTTCAAGACTATATGCTATATACTATTTGAGCGTACAAAATCAAGCGGTAAACACAACATTCACAAACTAAAAACGGATAGATAAGAAACAATGTATTGTAATTAAGTATATACAATATATGCATATTATATGTACTCATACTCACTCACAAACCATTAACATTAACAGCTACTTTATTATTATAATGGTAATTATAGAAATTCAGTTAGTTATTTGATGGTCTAAGTGCTTGAATCAAGAAAGAGAAGTGCCAAATATATGTATATCTGGTGGGCAAATAGGTTATGAAGCCTGCAAAGTCGTAAAGAGAATTAAAGCCTAAAACTGTTTTACGGTGAAGTGAATGTAGTATCTTAACAGAATTTCGGGGATATTTATAAGGGACATTAAGTTTTATTTGTTCAAGTAATTGGGGACAATCGATAAAATTTTTTAATAGTTTGTACAAAAATAATAGTTTAGACATGTCTCTGCAACGATCCAATACTAAAGCTTCCAGCCGTTTAATATAATTGCGGGTTCTTTGAGCACCTGTTGAGTAACTCAAATGATTTAAAAATATATATATATTATAATATATTATATGTTATAATAATATTTTAGGTACAAGATCCTAAAGTACTTACGTCTTTTATACAAAGAAGATTTTTTACAGTACATTAAATATGTTGGTTATGTATTGCATCGCTGGTTTAAATGTGGGGCCATATATTTTTAATTAGAGTTATTTTTCTTGTAGCTATTGGTAGGACTATTGGATGAATGTATCCACTTGCAAATAGGCTTACAATATATAAAATTTATGCTTATTCACTACCGATGGTCCGTCCTGACTTCGCTAAATATGTAGGGGTAACCAGAAGTGTTCGTAGGTGGTCAAATAATATAACCTGATGATATTCTGTATGGATATATATTCACTGGTACCAGTTGTAAATAACATAAATACTTATAGAGCTAGGACCTAACTTAGTGGTTGCGGGGAGATGACTGCCGCGCGTCGCTACTGCATACTTGCGCCTGACTATATAAAACTTAAGCGTCAGCAGTGTCGCTACTAATATATTGTATTACAATCTACAGGATGTTCCAGAATATGTGAATCAAATTGTAATGGGAGATTCCTTAGGTAAGGACCCACACAAAAGAGCTTAAAAAAATGGTATTTGGGTAAAACAAAAAAATCTAAGTTTTTAAAATATCACGGCCTTTCCAGACTTTCATCTACAGGTACTTCGTTTATGGCTATTTATTATTATTTGTGAAGGATTGATTCGTCAAACTAAAAACGATTATTTTTTAAAACTGACGTATTTTTGAAATCGCATCTTTAATTTGGTGTTTTTTTTTTACACAAATGCCATAATATTTTTTATTTTATTTTGCACATTTGAAAGGTTCTTACCTAAGGAATCTCCCGTTACAATTTGATTCAAATATTCTGGGACACCTGTATATACATCTAGAGTAATTTACATTTTAAATTGTGAATAATTTTTCAAATAATGCTTCGTTTCTGAGATGACTCAACATAGAGAAAAACTCACAAAACTTGCATTCTCTCTTTATAATATTACGATTGTCCGTCGCGTTTTTACCCACGTTTATGGTTGCTGCTTTGCTCGTGTGACTCGTAGCGTAATATAATATGATATAAAACCTTTTTAAAGAATAAAGCTACCAAATGAAAAGATAAAATAAAAAATTGAATGACATTTTCAGAGATTAGCATTAGCACCAATAGTAATATATAAGTTAATGATTAGCACATTAGAAATCAAATAAGCTCTCTAGTTTTATTCTCTTCTTAGTTAGATTAGTATAAAATTTAGCGTTAAGACTGCGCCGAACTAGATGTGCCAAAACAGGCGGTCACAGTTAAGTGAATAAAATCAACACTTTTTGTTTAATACAAATATAAAATATACATTTACAATAACAATAAATGTGTTTACAATTACTCCGTGTAAAAAACCTAAAATAATTAATATTTTCGCCTACAAAATTAAGTAAATTTGCACGAAAAATGCAAAAACGTAAACTTGTGTTACGTGATTTTTAGATTATAACAGTAGAAATCTATCCTATTTTACAGCTTAAACGAAACATAAATAGTTATATTATAATTTGACCGTCCCAAATATTTCAGTTATTGGTTGACAATAAAGATACATATTAAAAAAGCACTTCAAATCCTCCATACAATTTTACTATGGCGGCCGCGCGCCGATTTGAATATGCGCCGCACGAGCTCTGTCATTATCTGTCTTACGCTCGGCGCAGTCTTAAGCGAATATAGCGGAGGTTACAAAACAATATTAATGTCTCATTAAATCGGGACTCAAATATTCGATTGTTATCGAATGATGAGTGACGTTGCAATCGGGATTCGAATTTGAAATCGTACAATTTTCAAATCATTCATCTGATCATCTATCGGTATGTTACTGGTATACTATAACGTTAGCTTACTAATAATATTAGAAAGACCAGACTTTCTATTTAAATAAATTCACTAAATTTGTAGCTCTACTGAAATGACGTTGGTCTGGTGGCCTTGAGATATCTACAGGTACCTATTTTCTCGTACGATAAAACTAACATCAATTCCTTTACTGTCCTACAGCGGGTACAGAGGTCAGCAATGATACAAGCCTGAACGACTATCTTCGCAACTATCTTCAGCTCCATGACACAAAGGCCATGTGTCACGAGGGTGGTTGCGGCGCATGCGTCGTGTCAGTCACTGCGACGCACCCCGTGACGAAAGAGAAACATACTTTTGCCGTTAATTCTGTAAGTATTTTATTATTAGAACTTAATTCATTACCTGCCTTACTGCCAGTGTAGTGATTAAAGCTGCTGTTCATGAGTTTGTTCATGTCGTCGGCAAAGTGTTATTGTGATTTTCTTTCTAGACATTTTCAATAACTGCACGAAGTTGGGAACATTTGATTCGCCAGTTATTACGTTTTACGTAAACCATAGTCTGAGAAATGTGTGAGTCTACCTACTCCTTCAAAAATAGAGGCATGAAACTATGCATAGAGACTTATCTATACTAATATTATAAAGCTGAAGAGTTTGTTTGTTTGTTTGGTTGAACGCGCTAATCTCAAAAACTACTAGTTCGAATTGAAAAATTCTTTCAGTGTTGGATAGCCCATTTATCAAGGAAACCTATAGGCTATATAACATCACGCTACAATCAATAGGAGCGGCGCATAAATGAAAGATGTTGCAAAAACGGGAAAAATCTCTTATGTGAAGCAGATGAAGTTGCGCGGGTCAGCTAGTTGCTTAATAATAACTGATTAGTACGAGTAAATAGTTATAGCGAAATAAAGTGATTAACCGATGTGCGTTATATTTTTTATTAGATTTTGCTTTCATCAGTCTAGGTTATGTCAGTTAACTTCCCTCGGGAGCAGTACTTTTGCCGGATAAAAGGTACGCTATGGCACTTTTCTATAACCTTGACAACGTGAAGATATACGAAAGGCCATGGCCAGTATGAGTAAGGCCGTGAACATTTAATTTACAATAATGATTTTTTGTGTTTTATGATCGTGAAAAAAGGCACATTAAAATGTTATAAATAATAAGCTCTCAGAACTTGTCATTACAAAAACTAGTCGTAAACAGTTCCAACCAACGCGAAAGTCTTGTTTGATGGTGTGCAGAAAGCGAGGTTATGAGATACCTTTGTATGGCTATCCCGCAGTTAATACACCTCATAATGATCTACATCGGCTTACATAGCCACGAAACTAAGTGCATGTCCACGGGACAATGACTAAATCGCATGGAACAGACGTAAAAGGTCAGTGCTGAATGATCCACAAAACAAATCCAAAACGCAATGCAAACAAAATTATTAGAAAATAATCGCAAAACGCAATCAGTATATCAAACGCAACTAAGAAAGCATTCCATTGAAATTTGACATAGACTTGTGTCATGTCATGACACTGAATAGCGCCTATGTCTTGTCAAACGTTTTATGTATATTTTTTGGTTGATATATAAAGAAAAATATCTTACGCATCAATATATGAAAATGGAATGTTAAATGCAATAAATGCCATTAAAGGTAGTATCAAAATAAATAAAATGTTCTTAATAAAAGCATTTAACGTCCAAATCACATATCTACAATTGCATGAAGATTGGCTCGGATGCTTGGTGCGGAACGTCCATGATTACATTTATCTTTCTCTATGGTGTTTATGGCGGCAGTTTTTATTTTTATTTTTTATTTATATACAATACAGTGGTAATTTAGTAACATTGTACATAATACTCGCCAAACGATAAGTCTAACGGCGATATTTCTAAGTTGTCAAGCGGTATTTCGAATGCATCTTACATTACTCATTACTTTTGAATAAAAACTGACAAGTCCAGAGAGGTTAAAACTATGATATAATTTATTTTTATATTTTTATTATACAATTATATTTACTATGTTTGTGTATTTGGAATGTCCTTTCATGATGATCGGTCGAGTAGTTAAGGCGTAAAAACATAACATACCAAACAAAATTACATTCGCAATTATAATATTAATTAGGATGCAAGTAATCAAAGTTCAGCGTATACAATATACTTATAGCATATTTATTCAGTAACCACAGCAGCTAAATTATACTTATGTATTTATCACTCACAATTATCACTAATCAATAATCACCCGTGCAAACCGCCATAAAAAGATCATCGATCTAGAAAGATCAATAATGTTTATCTTCGCATATAGTGCGCTCGTTTAGAATATAGTCATGTGGAAAATTTTCAACGCGGCTGCTAACTAGATTATGCGCTTTTTCTGATATCAGATCAGGTCTGGTCTCAGAGATGCGTGTAGTAATAATATCCATACTAATAAACAATAATTGTGCAATTTGTTTACATTGTTTCTAGCATACGACTGGTTCGAATATATTGTATATATATAACACCTTTGAACATAGTATTTGTGTTTTGGTAACATTCTAACTGACTTTTGGTTTACGTAATTCGTTTAAAAAAGAGTACAGTCGTACTAGCAATAATTCCTATATCGCGGGCGGCTTCACAAATATTCAAACAACGGCCACAGAGAATATCCAGACTCAGAACAACCATTTATGGATCACACAAATTTTTATCTCGTGTGGGATTCGAACCCACAATACTGGGTGCAATGGCAATGGCAATGGCCAGGCGGCCACTTAAGTCGCGCCATCTGTGCAGTAAAAAAGGTTACAACATAATAATTTAAAATCACTGCATAGTTAGCTGCCTTCGCCGCAACTCGCGTAGTAAAACTAAGGCTTCCCGGTAAGATAAGGCACAGGGAGTCTTCCACTTAAGCCTGAGCTTTCACGTTAAGGGCTGTATGACAGTGAGTGTAAACAATTCAACCAAACAATTGAGATGAACGTTGATCGCATAGTTCTATAAGTGTCACCTTAAACGCAAAATACAGAGACAAATTTAAATCCTTAACGTGGAACCATGAATAATTTAGTTGGCACGACGGTGACAAGGTTTGTGAAGGTTGCAGGTTGCTTGCCTGCTCCGTGGATAACCTCTTCCCTCTGATTTAATTTACATTCTACCTTTGGTTTCGGTTAGAGACATTTATTTTCTCATAAAAGGACATTGCAGTTCACTTACATAATGAAAAAATGTAATAACATATAATAAATTAGTATCTCTGTGATTACAATACCTTTTAATGATATTTTCTAAACTCTTTAAATTTAAACAAGCAATTACTTTTGGTAATATCATTAGGTATTCCATTACCATCATCTTAGCTTTGGAAATGCATATAAAACTAAATCTACACTTTACTTCAACAATCAGGCTGTTTGAACAAGAGACAATTACTTCCCTGTCAGTTTTATATTAATTAAGCCTTTATGTATCAGAAGCCAGTACTGCGTGTTGGTTATTGTTATATAAGTCACAGTATAATTACCGTCAATTATAATCAAGATATCTTAAGCCTAATTAGTTAGGTATATTATCAAAGAGCAAAGTCATTCAAGGATACATTTAAACGTTTTTTTCTTCTAATGTTTGTCGCTGATGTGAATATTATATTTTTTTCTTTAAATGACACCTACGCCATTTGTGGCTTTTAAATATATTGTTATTTTGAACTTTTTATATACATAGGTATATACTTTTCAGTAGTCACGGCGAGACTAAATAGTAACTAATCGTTTCATTCTTGAAATGTGAATTTAGAACTTATTTCAAAGTAGTCATAGATTGCTTTCTTTGGAGTTTCTATTTATGTTCGTAGAATGGGTAGATCTTGGATGGCTTAGTCTAAGGTGTTAGACATTTTCAGTAAGAGCCAACAATATGCACATTGCTGTGCTTCGCTTAGAAGTGTCTTATATAAAAAAGTCTACATGTGATCTCCGAAATATTCTCGATATGTTTATATAACATCTCGTCTCAACAGTTCATCACACAAATATAAAGTCAAATTAAAAACAGCAAATTAAGAAATATCCATTTGAGAACAGCGTTTTCCTTATTCTATCTACAAAATTTTCCATCCTAACTTAACCATTTTTTATAAGGTTAAATACTATGGAAAATACCTACTAAATGAAGCCCAAAAAAATGACAGAGGCTAAATACAAAACATCAGACGCATCGGTATTTAATATTATTCAAAGAACATGTTCCTTGTTTTCAAGTTCACATTTGGCTTATAACAGAAGGTATATTTACTAAACAAAACACGTATTTATAATCTCATAATAAATAACATCGTCACAGCCAACAAAAACTTAGCCTCTTCTTCGCCTTGAACTTCGTTCGTATGTTCACCGCAGCGACAATGACCTATAGGAATCTATAATACAAAAGTATGAGTGTGTTTTTATTTAATTTTATTAATAGTGAGCCGGTTGCGTGAGATTCTGAAGTAAAATTTATGTTGTGGTCGTGCATCAGCATCATCGACCCATGTTATGATAATAATTACTTTTCTAAGTAATCTTGACTGTAAGGATGGCTCGCCACTGCCGCTATGACAAGTTTTGTGGGTTCCAACGCAGTAGAAACATTTTTGTGATTAACAAATAGATGTTTAGAGACTGGGTATCTTTCTGTCTGTTGTTTGAATTTATATAAAGTCCCCTTTGAACCAAGAATGATTGAATATGCGAGAGTTGTCTATACATAAAACAAAAAGAAATGAGTTTGGAACACACTAGCTTTGTATTAGAGACTTGTCATATTGTATCGGCATTTGCAACAAGTAACATCAAGTAAAATAATTCAATTAGCTTAAAAATTAGTAAAGTTTAATAATAGTAGTAGTGTAACAGTTTTCAAAATTATGTAATAAAGTGTCAAATAAATAACGCGATAATATCCGTATATAGTAGTTTAATTTCAATGAATAATATTCGCGTAAACAGAAGACAATATTAAGTAACATCAAGATCAAGATTTAACTTACGAAATCTCATGGTAGCACTGACCTCTAATATATACATTACTGCCTATTCCGCATAAAGTGACAGCTATATTTTGTACCCAATCGTAGCGCTGTCATTGAGCGT
This sequence comes from Catocala fraxini, assembly GCA_930367265.1. Taxonomy (NCBI): domain Eukaryota; kingdom Metazoa; phylum Arthropoda; class Insecta; order Lepidoptera; family Erebidae; genus Catocala; species Catocala fraxini. The sequence continues at coordinate 5,344,850 of OV884035.1, forward strand.
ACAATAGAACTATTGTACACAAACAGCAATATAATGTCAAATATATATATCAAATTCCACATTATAATTATTGCTGTTTGTGAATATTTAATTTTCGTGGTCAATACAAAGTCAGACTAAGCCACGTGTAAGGTGGTTATGAATGTATACATAAATATAGAATTTATTATCTAATAACTTGACTAGAACGGCCATCGGATCGTATAGACAAAACAAATATGTTTGTCATCATCATCTCAGCCGAAAGACGTCCACTGCTGGACATAGGCCTCCCCCAAGGTTTTCCACACAGACGATAAAATAAATGTTGAAAAACCCAACTACTTCTGGATCATCCGTGTTGGGTAGGTATACCGGACAAAATACAGTGTCGAACCCAAAACGCTCAGTATGCGTACCATAAGTGGTACGCATACTGAGCGTGGTATATGGTTTAAGAACCATGTTGTTAATGAAATATGTTTGTATTTGAACAAATACCTCGATCGTCAATCGATAAAGTTATTCAAAAGTTACTCTGTCATAAACATCCGTATACATAAACTATAATAATATCTAATAGCATAAATATTACAATCTAAATCTTAAGCCCTTTGAAACAAGGCTATGTTGGATTTAACTAATCAAATTCAAATATTTTTTGTCGTTCTAAAATTAACCTTAAACATAAAACAATTCGAGTTATAATGCAAATTAGAATGCATAAGACAGCGTATTAGCATATTATTTGTATGTGCTGGTATATTAATATATGTACATATGTAAGTAACTAGCTTCAACCGCGACTTTATCCGTATATAAAAACTTCCTTAAAATACGTAGTAAATAGACTCACGTCTGTATTTCCACGAACGTATACGCATTAGTGTATGACATCCCCTTTTTGCAAGGCATGTTGTAAGACTCATGTAAAAACCGATATACTCTAAATGTAAATCATACAAATGACCATGAATAAACTTCCGTTTCGATGCACGGTTCAAGATAAATTCAAGCTCCAACCCAATGAATAGCTATGACAAAAATATGGGTGCTTCGACATTCACGAGTAGTAAAGTGTGTTTCTAACGTGCGACCACAGAGTGCGACCAACGAAGCAGTAATCCTACAAATATTTATTTGTGAGTGTATAAAGATGTTTGGCAGTTTGGAAGTGAATCACTCGTAAACCGCTTACAAAGGATAAATATTGACATACAGACAGGTCCTTGTCTTGGATTAACACGTACTTACTGTTTTTCCAGGGTAATACGTGCCGTTGTATTAATACAGGAGCAGTCGCGGGAAGAAACTAGGTAGTAAACGATTAAATTATGCATTTATTACTGGAAAATCTCAGTTAAATATGACTCCGGAATCATCAGATGATTGAACGAATCATATAGTGGTTTAAGCGGTCGCCTCGCCTATGCAACTGCGTCGAGTCATGTGGGTTTGATCCCCACAAATAGCCGTTTTGAATCTGGATGTTATATGTGTCCGTTATTTTAACGTTTATAAAGTGCCTCCGCGACACAGAAATAATTCGTAGCGCAAGAGTTGTCTTAAAAAAATATCACATACCGCGACATCAATCAGCGCCGGCCCTTACAAGCTGCTCGCACAGTTCTATGGCGTTTTTAATTGTAGAATATTCGATTTGGTTGAACATTCAAATAATTCGATTTTATTTATCGATAATTGGACATTGCTAGTTTATTTATTAACGTTTTGTGAACCCTTGAGGTAAAATGGCGGCACTAAAACCTGTATAGTGGATGACGAGCAATATAATTTCCAGTTTTTATCTTAGCGTTTAATGTGTTATGAGCAAGGAGGACAAGGAGACAAGTTAATTAAGTTTAATGACTACAGAACAAAAGTTAGCATTTTAAATAATTAGTATAATTGGCATACGTGTAATAATATATATTACGCATAATATGTATTTATACTAATAAGAGTATATCTAGCTATATTTTTTATTTGAAATTCGGCTCCAAATCTTTGTGTCCACAAATCTCAATAAGTAAGTTTATGGAATGATTTAATTTTTATACGTAACATTCCATTTGTATATAAGAGTGTACTATATACTTTTTATTAAAAGTACCCACGAAGACCGGAATTAATGGGAATGTAAATAATACTTATATTTACTTTTCTAATAATTTATATTAGACTGAGCAACAGCGAATTGTGATCGGGCTTAGCTAGTAGATATAGTAGATATAGATTGCGATTATTTAATAAACATACAAACATAGTCTCTCGCCTGTGTGCCCAAAGGGGAACGCCGAGGTGAATAACAGCCACATTATGCCAGCTATAGTATCAATTATAAATTGATGCAATGCAGTAGTGACTCTTTAAAACTCTTAGGCCTCATTTACGGAGACGCGGGGCGTCGCGCAATGCGTTAGGCGGCGCGGCCCGCACTGAATTCAAACATATGGCGTTGTATAAGTGCGTTTACGGAGAAGCGATTTTACACGCGTTTGCTTGAAATAGAGCGTTTTTTGCGGCGGAGCCCGCGGTTGGCATCACCGCGTCGCACGCAGCGGCAATTCTCGATGAGGCGATGCCCGCGGCGAAACCTTCTCCCAGTGTTATTTAGAAATCACACAACGCAGACGTATGTCAGTGTTTTTAAAATAAATTCTATGTTAAAAGGTGAACTATATAATATAATAAATGCGCCGCAGAGATGCCCACCGCATACGACGCAGAGATAGCCGCCGCGTGCTTCGCTACACGCTTGGCGATTCGCCGCGGGCGCAGCGGCGGGCACAGCCACGCTACCCACCTCGCATCTCTATAAACAACATCGTATATTGTCCTATGTTTGTGTTTACGCATGCGATGATACGTGCCGCTGCACGCGCCGTCGCTCCGTAAACAGAAAAAACGTCCGACGCGCCGCGAGATGCCACGCCACACGCGACGCGCAACGCCTCGCGTCTCCGTAAATGAGGCCTTAGATATGAACGGCAAAACTCTGCATCTGTGTCGCTACTCTTACAGGGGTTTCTGTTATAGGTTAAGTACCTACCTATTCACCTTTCAAATACCCTATAATAGGGGACTACCGATTTAATTTTAATTCATTTTCCCAAATGAGTAAGTTCAATAGGGTTTCCTCTTATGTGACAAAAAAACAACAAATAAATGAACAAAATAAAACTTATCCTACAATCCGGATTCGTAAAAGCAAACAGCAGTCTGCCAAAAAATGTATGTAATGATTGTATCAAAGTTATATGCATCTGTGTTATATGTTATTTTTTACTAAATATAGAATGTAAATTCGTCATTATATCTAATCACACACACACACACACACACGCACACGCACACGCACACGCACACGCACACGCACACGCACACGCACACGCACACGCACACGCACACGCACACGCACACGCACACGCACACGCACACGCACACGCACACGCACACGCACACGCACACGCACATGCACACGCACACGCACACGCACACGCACACGCACACGCACACGCACACACATCTTCCAACATGACTGACATTCTCATCACGAACATACTAGCCCTACTCATACATATTCCACCATTCAGAGCACGGAGAGGCTGGTAATCTGTAATACAGGACCTCCTAGTACAGAGACCAGTCTCCCACACAGACTATACATTCACTGCTTTCTTGTATGGACTGTTTGTTTATGATGTCAAATATTATGTACTGTGTGAGAGAACAAAATAAACAATTATTATTAAACAATAATTATTATTAAAAATGTATATAAAAATGTAGCAAAAACACCAAAATATAGGCGCCGCGCGTCATTCGCCTTTGTGTAGGATATTTTTTACGTCACCTCAATTCAAAATAGCCGTCTTTGCTTTAGCTGCATTATAAAAAATTTTTACTTTATGTATTTAGCGTATCTATTTTATAATAAGATTACCTCTATTTATAAACTGACGTACTGTTCGGCACGGGCCTCTTTTCAGTATGAAAAGGGTTAGGCTAGCAGCCTGCAGTTAGAAAGTTGGTTGTGTTTAAACACCCCGTGCCTATAAAAGCACATAAAGCCGTTGTTCCTGCTCTTGATTCTCTCCGGGCGTGTTGGCTGCCGTCCCTTCGGACTATGAGCGTTAGGGAATAGAGAGTGCACTATAATGTACACTGCGAAAATAGATAGTTAGCCTTAGTTGAAATTGGCAATAGGAAATTCGGTCTGGAGAACCTTACATAATAAGACTATGATCAGGCAGGATGTGTGTTTACATGCAACTTTAGTATTATTTGCAAGGACAAAGATAATTACAACTTCGTCACACACAAACAAACGTGCCCAGACTCACTATGGCGTATTATAATGGCTTTTAAAATACAACTATGTCTATAGGTTATTAAATCTGTAAAGTAGGTAAGTAAACAAGAAAACAATTAAGAATTTCCTAACTGTAAAGCGCACTAGCGTCAATAATACCTAAGATAAAAGTATTTGTAATTTGGAATACAAGGTAATATTTGTGGCGACTCCGCACAGATGAAGAAGTTCCGCCTACATCTAACAGATGGCGCTATATACAATAAGTGCTCAATGACGTCATTCAATCCTGCATCGCACAAGTAACATTTACACAGCGACTAACTATATATACCATCTCCCGACATCAACCGTCGGGCCGCAGTTCGCCAGGAACGATCACCCAGCCTGGTCGAAGGATCCTCCCTTTGTGTTGGAGGGACATCCCATCCTGTTCTTACACATATTATTGGTTGACACGGCTTGGCTCAGTTCGGCACAATGCTTTAACTGGTAATGGCTTCGATACTCGAAATTATGTGATTCACAAATAGCTATTCTAAGTCTATTTACGGTTAGAACATCTAATTGCGTGTCATGTTCTTTATGCCCGTTGTTTATATAGTTAGCAAGTGATAAAATAAAAAAATGTAAGACTTGTTATGCCCATTTTTTTATCAGGAAATTATAATTAGTAAGGACTGTGAATAATGAAAATAAACGTCTTTTATCACGAGGATCTGGCCAGAATAGATAATTTGCTTGTTGGTGTTGCTACCCACCCATTACACCGCTGATGTGAATCCATTCTAAATACCAAGTTTCGAGTAGCTATAGAGCTTGACAAGGATATATTTTGTAAATCGTTTCCCAAATTGCTATTTTAAACGCAAGAACGATGACTGGGTTTCCTAGGAATCATAAGTTAGTGTTGAGAAATCGCTCTAACAGCAGAGTCTTCTCCTGCTGATAGACAGAGTACGCAGGAACCCAAGACATACTCATATATGTAGTAATAGATTTTATTCTTTGCGCCCAGTGAATATCTACAAGGTTTATCAGCATTCCGACATATTTACAGAGGTGATTAAATTCACACATTCTGAACATAAATCAATGAACAAACATATACCATAAAAATTATCTTAAATTTATATATTCTTAAAAAACACACGTCGGTAATATTTCAAACGCTACCCTGATTTTAAAATATTGGCTGTCACCATAAGTGTAAACTTATTCCACGGGGTCAACAGAATACCTAGTCAAGTGATGGTAATAATTCCTTTTATTATCTTCCAGTGTCTAGTCGCTGTACTATCATGCCATGAATGGGATATCAAGACGGTAGAAGGAATCGGCAACCGCAAGGACGGGTACAACCCAATACAGGTCACATTATCAGCGTTCAACGGCACACAATGCGGGTACTGCACTCCTGGATGGATCATGAGTATGTACAGGTAAGAGTATGTATTAAAATAGAATATCGCGGCTTAAGTTTTAAGAGAGTACCTGTCGCCAGTGAGTAAAAGCATTTATTTTATCACATGCACGCACAGAATCATAAATCTATAAAAAAAACAATCAAGAGGCAGTAAAGAAGTCAAAAGGTATACGTGTCATCTGCTAAATGGGCATCAATTAGCTTAGTGCTGTGGGACAGTGCCAAATAGCATTAAAACCTTTTTGTGAAAACAGCATTTAAAATTGCTGCCATATTAAGTGCCTTGCAGAAACTTTTTATTATTATTTTAAAGCTAGTCACAAAAGATTGGCGTAGTAGAGTAGTTGCTATCTCTTTTGCACATCTGCACTTAAATATCAGTTACGTCACAATGCAGTATATTATGTGTCTTTTTTGTTATTTGCCATTAAATGCTACTTCCAGATTTGAAAGGCTTCTATATTTTTATACAAATTAGTCAGATAACCAATTTATGTAGTACAACACATTCCCTTCAAATATAGCCCCAGATTTCTGAAACTCGCACAAAAGTTACATACTTACATAGTCATATGCCTACGATCCACGAAGGAGTAGGCAGAGGTGTATCACACCCACATTTTACTAGTAATGTTTTTAGTACCCACATAATAATGAGCTAGACTATAGTCGTTTCCCACACAGCTCCAGTTTTTTTTTTCTGACTAGAAATCGATTTCTAGTCAGAAAAATCTAATAATATTTTGTATAACTCGGATTCATACAAACAAAAATCAGTTTTCATGCTATGCTCATATATCTTTCCAGTCTCATACAGTCCAATAGCACATTAACCACAAAGCAAGTTGAGAATTCATTTGGTGGCAATATCTGCCGATGTACGGGCTATCGGCCCATACTTGACACCTTTAAGACCTTCGCCAGGGATCTGGAGCCGGAACTACAGAACAAAATTCAGGTAAACATACAAATTTAAAAACGGCGCATTAACTTAAACCTGTATGTGAGTGTCACGCATCCGTTCAAGCAGGTGAAAGCTTTACTTATTATACATATGCACATGCATGTTGCGATATGCTAGATTGTTTGGACAGATCGGATGTTTGATCCAATAGAATGGAGTCGAGGATCCACTGTCAATTCTATCGGTCAACAGATGTAAAGTCTGTGGATACATACTAGCAAAATTTCTATGACCTCTATCTTTCAAAATAATAACAAACTATATTTTACCGGCGGCACGCGTTAATAAAGATTTTGTCAAAAATAAAATATCTCTCAAAAACAGTAGCTTTTCCTGAGTGTGCTTTTCGGTACCTCTGAAAATGGGTACTTACCTATGTAAAATTTCATGATGATCGGTTGAGAAGTTAAGGCGTGAAATCGTAATAAACAAACTCAGATTCGTATTTATAAGATTAATAAGGATATTAGTTTTTAAAGAAGCAATAGTTTAAATATAGTTGATATAATCAGTTCAAAAATACAAAATTATATCCAAGATTTTAATTAACAGCAATTAAGTTTACAATTTTACAAATTTGGTAAATGTTTAGGTACATAGGTAAGTTTGTTATTGACTATTTCTGGAAAGTGCTAACGACGTACTCGGCAACATAGGTATGTGCATAAGGCAGGCATCTGAGTGGACTGATGACATTCAACCGTTCTGCGCATGCGCAAGCAGCCGGACCCAGCCGATCGCGATTCATCGATAATACCAACAGCCACGACGTTGCATTAACATTGTATTCGAAATTTGCAAAAATATACAGTCGTTATGAGTCGAACACTCACAAAAAATAATTTTATTCCATCAGAAACAATCTTTTTCAGTATCTATTTTATGGCCAATCAAGCTTGTAAAATTTTCCATTGCAGAAGAAGCTAAACTAATCGAACAGCAACTAATTCGAAAGATAAATCATTTTAATTTAAAGCATGTCTAAAATATGCAAACCTATCGTCAAATTGTACTCGCAAGCTTTTATCTTTTTATTATCATTCTGCTTGTTCTGTTCCAGGATCTCGAAGATCTGCACCTAACAAAGTGCGCCAAGAAATGTGAGCGTAAATGTAGTATTAATGAGGACGACTGGTGTCTCATTGAGAATAAACCAAGCTCTCTAATGGAACTCAGAACTGTTGGAGGCAAATGGTTCAAGGCGTATACGCTTCAAGATGTATTTCAGGTACATATATACATATTTACTTTACTTATCTCTTCTAGCTTATTAAGGATTAAACTACTTTCAAAATAATCGCCATGATGATAGCGAGAAATCGTAATATTTAACACTACTATTACACACTATTTACTTTAAGTAATGAGGATAAATATACATATATTTATTTTAAGTAATTTAATGTAGCTTCTAGCGCTTTAAACGTTGCAATGTATATTGCACGATTATATCAGCTTAAATACGCACATATTCTTCTTTGATCTGCTCATCAAATACAGAATAGAAATGCCGCAGTAAACTACCTTAACGTTTTACGTGTATGATAATTTAATTCTTGCAGGTATTATCACGCCAAGGCACGGACAGCTACAGATTGGTGGCAGGAAATACAGGAAAAGGTAAATATTTTCGTACTTATATAATTAATGTACACTGTATCACGCCCGAACTGCCAGCAGAGTACATGAGCAAAATTTTCATAATTAGGTCTTAAACTATGAAATTGCTGTTTATGTCCTACATTTTCTTTAGTCGTTTCCGTACAATATCGAATCGAATCAATTTTTAAAATAACCATCGCATTTTGATAATAGTAGTTACATAATTTGTATTTAAAGTTATATTGTTTGTTTCAATTCGCCATAATTACATGATGGTTGATGATTTTGTTATTTTAATACAATCAACAGTGGGCTCAATACAAGCAACTATACAATATGAAAACAAAAACATAGAATTCGAATTGCCCATTAAAAATATTGATTATCTTCATACAAAGCGGCAACTTCGTATTTAAGCCCCTATGATATGTTTTCAACCTAAGTTATTTAAATTGTTCTGTAAAGTTGACTAGCATTTGATTTCGTCGGAAAACTGTCACTCTGTGATATTGACTCTATTATATTTTGTTCAGATAACGGTTAATTGATATACGCGCAGGTGGAACTGCTTGGAAAAGATGTTATGTTGATATTTACAAATTCCTTGCGTTCATACACTACGATATATAAAAGAAGTTAGTTATATAAAAGAATGACCGGTGCTAAAGTTTAATATAGACTTAAAAACTCTTCAAATTCACTTTAACCATAATAATAATATCAGTTCCATTTATAAACTGTCCTGTTCCTACTGCTTGGCATGCAGATCTGCCCAATATGTACACAAATATTAAATTTATTTAAAATTGATTAACTAAATACGTCATTTCAGGTGTATACCCTATAATCTTCGAACCACGTACACTTATAGACATCTCGTCAATAGAGTCCCTTAAGCTGACTGTCAGCGATGAGAACCTGATCTTAGGAGCTGGCATGAGCCTCACTGATGTCATGACCACTTTCAAAAGATGGAGCAAGAAGAATGAAGACTTTAGTTACTTAGATACGTTTTATAAACACTTGGATTTAGTGGCACATGTTCCTGTCAGAAATGTAAGTTTCTCCAATATTAATATTTTAAATAGACTGGCAAATCAGAATACAGATTACTTAGTAGGAAGTACCTCTAGTACTCCCTACTAGGACAGCTACTATGGATTTTAGTAAACAAAACAAAGGTTGGCTTACTAAAATCCATTACTATAATCTATGGAGGCTAACTTCTACGCGTGCCGAATCTTGTACAAAAAGCATATTATATGTATGTTATGACCAGCGACAAAACAGGCTACGGCTATTGTGGGGGACAAATTGATCCTAACTTTGGTAAAAGTAGATTAACTGCAGAAACACTACAGAGATATTTCGCTATTGAAAATACCCGTACTTCCTTGGTCAGGGTTCTCCAAGCTTGGGCAGAATCCCGTGCCATAAAGGCACGGGATCATAAATCAACTTAAACTATTAATAAATCTATTTTTACGTTAACGCTTTATTAAGCTAATGGTTTAAAAAATTATTATTGTTTAGTGTCAAGACAGTTATATTATTATAATACAATGCTTTTTAATGTTATTTCTTGTGAACGTAGACAACCGTTTTAAGATTACGGCATAGCCGAATATGATTATACAGTCAACTTACGAAACTAATATTATTAATTACTTAATTTTATTAATGACTGCCTAGTTTTACTTTGTTATACTTTATTCCCAATCGTAGCACCTTCAAGCTTAAAGGAGTGCTCACTACCCCGTTTCATACCATGACCACGCCAGGAACGAGTAAGGCAAAAAAAAAATCTTTATAAGGAAATGTATAAGACTATGTCCACTATACCGTTCCGTCACCGACCAGCAATTCCCATAGCAGGGCGTATCGTGTTGCTTTTCGTGTTGTATATGTACGTTCCTAGCACGGTCATGGTATGAGACGGTGTAGTAGGCAGACTCCTTAAGAGCTCTTTTACGCTAGCGATTTTCCAACCTATGCGTTCGATATGCGCATCATAGTCAGCTTAAAAAAACAACGCATACGAAAAATATGTTTCTTCACCACACAAATTTTTCTTCACCGCATAATTTAGCAAAAATATCCGGGAAAAAAATTAGCTTGCCTCGAAAATTCAGCTCTGGACTTGAGCAAAATTTTTGATTGAGCAATGTTTGCTGAGTTGTTCTGTCTTATTTGAACTAGCAGAGTATAATACCCTCGATCCAAAATCAGCGTCATAGTCAGCGATATCCTTGCTCCCTAAAATGACGTAATGTATTTAATACAATTAAAAACCCTTCATTCAAAATTGAGACCCATTTTGTGCAAAGGGAACTGTCCATTATTAGCATAGCGGGAACAGAATTCATACATAAAAACAATAGGACGGACAACGGTCGACAGACAGTAGGTTACTGCGCCCATATAATGACAATTATTTGGTTTTTGAGTTGAGCAAGATATTAAAACAATTTAAATCCACCAGCCCAGTTCCTAGATAATATTTTAGTAACATATGAATCAGAATAATAAATAAAAATAACATAAAACAATGATTTTTTATTTCAAATACTATTATATAAACCACCACACCAAACGAATTAGGAATACCTGGACACTAAACTTGGTTTTTTCCTAATTCCTACTGGTTAATGCTTAAAAATTAATATATAATTATTATTCTCAGTGACTGTCCATTCCAAGCCAAAACCTCCATACAATGTGGACAGTTCCTTTTCTGGCTATTTGTTATTATATTACCTCATAGAGCAATTACGCTATTCGTTTATCCACTGAATGTTACTTTATAACTTTATTATTTGTTTTAGATCGGCACAATAGGAGGGAATTTGGCTCTTAAGAACTTATACCACGAGTTTCCCTCGGATATATTCTTATTGTTGGCAACCGTTGGCGCCACTGTTACTATAGGTAAGCAAAGATGTAAAGTATTAAAGCCTAGTGACTTAAGCTAGCTTTCCCTAGGCTAGAGCTAGCCTAGAGACCGTTGGACTAACACGAGGATACAAGTTTAATTCGAAGGCACGCACTTCTGACTTTCTGTTGCTAAGTTATGTGCGTATTAAATAGCAAATTATTGCTCGCTCGCGAATTGCTCTACCGCTTAAGTTATGTAAAGCGAGCAAAAAGACATCGGCAAGAAACCTGCATGCCTGAGAGTTCTACAAAAATTCTCAAAGATGTGTCGAGTCTGCCATCTCGCATTGAGGCAGCGTGGTGGACTATGGCCTAATGCTTTTCACACTAATAAGAGGCCTGTGCCTAGCAATGGAACAGATTCATATACATGTCGAATATTATTTCTATAATTATATTTCTATGTATAGTATGTATGTATTTACAAAAAAAAGTATATATGTATGTTTATTCATTGTTTAGTAGTGTGTATGTGTGGTAGAATATTATTATTATTATATTATTATATTTTACTGTTCTGTTGGTCCTGTGTCATGCTTATGGCTTCGGCCAGTCGAGGATCAAGGTCTGATTTTTGAATTCCGAATTAGACAGTGTTAAGCTTTTAGGTAAAAAATTATCTGTATCTGTTTGATGGTATATAAAACGTAGTCTAAATATGGGTCTAGAACGACATACGTCTGCGTACTTTTTCAGCCAGATGTGACTATGAATGACAAGGATATGTATTAAATAATTAGAATGTTCTTTTGTAAATGAATTCACATCGCTAATTCTTAAAAAAATATATATGATGCAATATGCTACTTTAAGTATTAAATTATATAAATAGGACCAGATTCATCTTTCCTGCACTTAATAAATTAACTTTTTATTTCCAGTGGATAACTCTCTAAGCAAGACTGAATTAAAAATGCCCACTTTCATGAAAACAAATATCACAAACAAGCTAATTACTGAAGTCAAACTGCCACCGTTATCTTCAAGCAATATTATAAGAACTTATAAGGTTAGTGACAGAACCTATAATTCCTACTTTGTGACGTAGAAAAATAAACATCCAGTGAATATGTCAAGAGAGCACTTTATGTAATACAAAATGACTACCAAAAATATCACAAATCTATGGACCTATGGGCCTTTGGACGCTTCTAATTCCAGGATTACCGCGCTTTACTGGTTATTCTTATTTAATCTTTTCATTTGGAGGGCAGGCAACGCACCTGTGCAGCTCTGGCTTTCCTATAAAGAGCTTTAGACCTTTTTAGACCTTTCTAGAATGCTATGACCTAGTACAACAGAATTTCCGACGCGCCCTGTTTCTATTAATGAAAGTTCGTAAGAACTATGCCTATATATCCTAATGGGAAGACCGCAGCCAAGTATTTTTGTGTTATGGTTCTCGGTTGTAAATTGCGTTAGAATGATTAAAACAACTACTTATTTAAGGTTTTCGTCAATGCGTTTGATTTGATATTGCTTTAAATAGCACGTGCTCTTAGGCTACGGTAAGCACTTAACTTCTGGCAAACCATATGCTTGTTGACATCTTTGTGGTATAAAAAAGGAAATAAGAGAATAATGTTTGTCGATGACCTAAAACCGAAAAACAATGTTCACTTACAGATCATGCCTCGCGCCCAAAACGCTCACGCCATAGTCAACGCCGGCTTTCTATTTAAACTGGATGCAGCTAACACTATCAAGTCAGCTACCATAGTCTACGGCCACATTACCTCTTCTTTCATAAACGCTTCAGAAACAGAGAAGGTACTCATAGGAATGAAGTTAGATAATAAAGGACTGCAAACAGCGTTAAAGCAGCTAAATGAAGAGATAATGCCGGTTGATATTCCACCTGAGCCTGCGCCTGAATGTCGGAAGATGATCGCATTGGGATTATTTTATAAGGTAAGTTCTTTAAAAGATTGTCTTTCACCTTAATAGAAAAGTTGCCTCATTGCTTATGTGGGTAATTAAAAAGTTCATCTTTAATTAAGGAGTTAAGCTCTTTTCGGTGGATCAATAGCTATATGTTTTTGTCTTCTGCTTTTGTTTTAACCTCTTGATATGCCTCAATTTCGAGTGTTACCGTCAATTATTGGATAAAGGTATATCTAGATGTTTGCCTGATATAATAGCTAGAATTAGAAAAGCTAAACAAGCCTTCAACAGGAAAAAGCGCATCTTTAAGAAAATATGAAACAAAGTGTAACGAAACGGATTATAATGATGTTAGCCGCATATGGCTGCAGAACTTAGACGTTACTAAAAATCTAAAGTACAAAATGTATTTTACGCCTTTTGGGTCCTTTAGATGTAGTAGATTATTTTCAAATAATGGAAGAAGGATGTATTATACACATAGTGATATAACTTTTTCGTACGAGAATGACCGAGGATACTAATATCCTTGCTACAACCCCACTTTTTCTTATAATAAAATACAATTTTAACCTTCCAGGCCGTCCTATCATCAGCACAAGAAGTCAGTCCACGATACCAGTCCGGAGGGAGTATCCTATCACGGGGTGTGTCTCGAGGCATGCAAACCTATGAGACAGACAAGGCTTTGTGGCCGCTGAACAAACCCATCCCGAAGCTAGAGGGCCTTGCACAGGTCAGTAAAATACTAAATAAATCAATATCTATAGTATGTAACAGAAGGGTAGGTGTAAGGAAAGGTAAAGGCATCGTCACGTGCACAATAGGTAGTATCAAGCCGAAGTTTTTCTGCGCGTGTGGTTTGGTAACTGTTTACCTTCAGGCGTATTGTAAGTTTATTTAGCAGCATAATAATTAAAAGAAGATATAGCAGGTAAAACGTGGGTTTAATAAACCAGTCCATGCCTTTCGGGTTAACATACCTACCGACTTTAATCAATAATAAAAATCATTACAAACTTGATCCCAGATAATGCTAAGCGACAAAGTGGTAGACTGATGCGACGAAGGCGTGACCAATTAAACAGCTACCTCTTAGATTTGCGCAAACTAGCGCATAATAGACAAATATGGAAAAGTAAAAGGTCTTTGCCCTGCAGTACAAGCTGTAAGAATATACTAATAATCCTAACGAAGTTTATAAATACAAATGTGACTTTGTTTGTTACGCTTTCACGCCATAACGATCTACGACTATCCTCGATAGAACATTATGATTTCGGATACACGTTGTCAGGGATACATAAAATTAAATAGAGTATCTTTCATCCAGAAAAAACGTCCTGTTCCAGAGGGATAGAAATTTATTGACAAAATCTATATTAACGTGAGTGAAGCCGCGGGCAATATCTAGTAATCAATATATTTACTTTTGTGACAGTGTGCTGGAGAGGCGTCGTTCACCTGCGATGTGTATCCTGGTCCTCGAGGGGTGTATGTAGCTTTCGTTCTATCCGAAGTGTGCCGCGGTGAACTGCTGGGATTTGATACCAGTAAGGCTATGGTATGTATTCGTTGTAATTATATTAGAATTTCAAACTAAGGATGGTACAATGACCATTAAATACTACGGATATGATGCATTTAATTGTATTCATAGAGTAAGATACACTTATTATTTAAGTTTAACTATCCTACGAATTTATAAAATATGAATATCTGTGAAGCTGCTTCAATGTTTGCATCTTATTCAGTCACGCGTAGACCGTTAGATAGATTTTTATGGACATAGGTTCACAAATATACCATGTCCAACACTTTTTGTATGCGTTTCTGTAGGATCGGCAAGTGAAGCCCTAAGGCTTCACTTGCCAAAATATCATTATACCAATTGTTACCTACGTAACAATTAGTATAATGATATTTTATTATCTTACGGTTACGCGAATGTTATTACGTTCAAATTAAACTACTTTATATGGATTTTATGATATTGGTTATTTCTATAAACACTATTATTACATAATTTAGAAACATTTAACTACTTATGTTAAGCACTGTCACTAGTATCTGTTTACTTTGATTTAAACTATTTATATAACAATTTCGCCTACGTTTCGGGTGAGTAGACTTCTCTGACAATGCAGCTACTTTCGTAAGAGTCAGCAACACGCAAGTCTTTTCCGTGGTATTGCAAGCTACGTCAACCGCTAGCCATTTGCTTAATCATAATTGTTCAATTATGGAATAGTTCTTCTTCTATTTTCGTCATATAGGATCCTATTTTACCTGATGTACTGAAATGGTTAAGCCTTGTTATGTGTTTTTCCAGAAAATCCCGGGAGTAATCGGCTTCTTCTCGGCCAAAGATATACCAGGCAAGAACTCCTTCACTCCAACCGACGTGCCTTGGATGTCAGTCGACGAGGAAATCTTTGTATCTTCCTCGATCTTATTCTATGGCCAACCAATAGGAGTGATTGTTGCTAATAGCAAGAGATTGGCAGAGGTTGCTGCAAAGTTAGTTAAAGTGAAATACAATAAGTTGGATGTAAAACCGGTTTTAAATATTAGAGATGCGCTTGTGGCTCCAGATAAGGATAAACGGGTGAGAGTCGCTACTACCGCCTAAGCACTTTTAGTTATTTTCTTTGACTATGGATTCGACAATAAGTTTTATTCCGATATGCGTCCGCATAAGATCGAGAGAGTCAAGCCACGGGTTATCACGGGTAGTATCTTCAAATTTTCTTAAGAAATTCTTAATATGGCTTAATGGAAACAAAATTGTGGAAGTTGATAGTATTTTAGACATTTATGCCACAGAGAGTACGTGAAATTGGTAATGCGCCTTATCTCGTCTAAGTCGTGTCTAAGTGCCGTCCATCAGCCAGTGAGAGTTATGAAATTTTCCGCACACACTTCTGGACTATTAATTCTCAGATGGCTTGTCTCCTTTGGGATATGCCACCGTGGCTGACGTTTGATCATCTGCAGGATTTTATTTATATATTAAATGAAAAAGAAATATAAACAATTATATCCTTATGATTAAAACCGCATTTAACTTTTGCTTCTTAATTCAAAAATTGTTTGTCTTACAGATACGCCAAGACGTCAAAATAGAGGCGAAGTCAAAGGGTACAGACATAAAGCATAAATTCTCTGGATCGTACAGCGTACCATCTCAGTATCACTACACTATGGAAACTCAGTGTTGCTTTGTCCAAATTAAAGACTCTACTGTTGTCATAAGATCTGCTACTCAATGGATGGATTTAGTTAATGTTGCTGTGGCAAGAACCCTTGGTATTGATGAAAACAAGTAAGTCTATTTTGATTTCATACTTTTGATTTTATTAATAGGTATATGTTTAAGGTAAAAAATATTGGACACTATATAAATTGAGTTTACTATCGTAACATCATTTATTTATTATTTTGGTTTGCTAACAAATGTAACAATAATAATACATAATATTGTCTTCTATTTACGCGAATATTATTCATTGAAATTAATCTGCTATATACGGATTTTATCGCGTTGTTTATTTGACACTTTATTACAAAATTTTGAAAATTGTTACACTACTACTACTATTAAACTTTACTAATTATTAAGCTAATTAAATTATTATTAAACTATTTAGATTTAATTTATTTGTACACTTTCCTCGACGTTTCGTTCGTTTCGTTTAATAGTAGTAGTAGTGTAACAATTTTCAGAATTTTGTAATAAAGTGTCAAATAAACAACGCGATAAAATCCGTATATAGCAGTTTAATTTCAATGAATAATAATACATTTTCATAATTATATACACATGAGGTTTGACACAAAAAGTTACATCCAATTACAAGCAAACACAAACAAAAATTACAACTAAAACTTATAAACTAGTGTAAGTTATAAACTAATCATCTCCGTGATAAATCAAAACAAAACATGTTTATGAATGGTCGCAAGTCCATCTAGGCAAGGATCATCGTCATTTATTTATGGTATTTTAGAATAAATACTTGTTTCCTCCGTTAGAATTTGTACTTTCATATTATCTTGACATGAGCTAAGTGCGTACTTATAATGACTATGTTTCTTATATCTTAGATTGGAAAGTGGTATAGTAGATCAAATATAATTTTATTTAAAATTATTAAGGGTATCATTATATGACAGAAATAACAAGTAAGAAACGGCAATAAATTGCCGTAAATCTTAGAGTTCGAAAAATGTTTCAAGTAATATGCAAAGGTCACGTGGTACCATGGCTAAGAGGTCAGAGGTCAAAGACTATGGGAAGGAGTCGAATGGCGTTGACCGCGAGTCTCTAACTCTTACGGTTCTTGAGTTGAAAGTTGTATAACAGACAGACAGAGACGGACGGACGTACAAAGCTGTTGTATAAGAGATTTTTCGAACTCTAAGAATGAGGGAAAGGCCCTTGAGATTATAATAGTAATGTTATAAGTGACGGTGTTAACCGACAAGTTTAAGTAACCGACGGAGAGAGAGAGGGGTTAGAATTTTAAACTAGTATGTTTATCTTACAGGGTCCTAGTTGAAGTTTCTCGTATAGGCGGTGGTTACGGAGGCAAAGGCTCCCGTTCTTCACAGATAGCGTGCGCCTGCGCTCTGGTGGCACACAAACTGAATAGACCAGCTACACTCGTGATGCCAATAGCAGACAACATGGCTGCTATTGGCAAAAGACATAAGTGCGACTTTGATTATGAGGTATGTGGCAAAGACGTGTCTAATCCGTTTAGTTTTCAAACTGTACCAAATTATTTTAAGTCTTATTATTAGATAATTATGATAATAACAGCAGCAATATCCTAATAGGAGATCGTTGGATTGCCATGCTGAGGTCGGGTTCAATCCTAATACACGCTCGCACGCATCTTTGACTTTACGTTGTTATGTGCGTATTAAATAATAAATTAACGCTTGCTTTAACGGCGAAGAAAAGAAACCTGTATATCTGAAACTTCTCCATAATGTTCTCGTACATATCTGAAGTCTGTCAACGTTCACTGGATCAGCGTGGTAGACTGTGGTCCAACCCCTTTCACACAGAGAAGAGGCCTGTGCCCAGCAGTGGGACAGTTTATATACAGTGCTAATATTATTATACTAAATTATATCAAATAATATAGGTATTCGTAACATTCGTAGATAATTCTCTAGTTATTCTAGATGGCCCTTTCAATTTCCTAACCATTTCTTGTTCACTTAATTAAAAACAAATTGTATATTTTCCAGGGAGCCGTAAACGATAATGGAGTTATACAATATCTAAACGTCACCTATTACTCGGATTGCGGTTGCTCATACAACGATTCTCCAGGTGGAGATATAGCGGCGGCCATTACAAATCTGTACGTTGGTGACACTTTCAACATCACTGGATATGGTGTGCTGACGGATAAGCCTAGTGAGACTTGGTGTAGAGCCCCAGGTTAGTATATATATTTATAATAACATCAACCATGTTTAAAACTGTCCTAGTGTTGTACGGGTTTAAGTAAGAATAGTGAATGTGACAAATAAAATGCATTTATATTATACTTTTCTTGAATGGTCCTGTTTTAAGAGCCATTATTTACTTTTGCTTTGATATTTACTCAAGGATGACACTGCGGTCATTTTACTCTCATTTATAGATTTACATACATTGTTGTGTTGGGTTAACCATATAAAATCATTGTAAGTAAAATAAATTATTGAAAATATAATAATCTTTACCAATCTGGTATATATCAACATGCAGCGACAACATTAATTTTACTAAAAATGGAAACTAAAATTGCTATTATTTCCAGTAAAATAATAGAAAACGAACGTATGATTAAGGCATTAGACTTGCGATGAAGAAATCATTGGGTTACGGTCGCTCAAGTTGATTGTTGGAAGTAATTTTAGGACACAACAAGTGCAGTTTTAAGAAGTATTTAAAAAACATATAAAATGTCCTAATCTTGGCATATTCTTATCCTGAATTCTTATCATTTCCAGCTAACACGGAAGGCATTGGCTTCATAGAACATATAATGGAACGAATATCACATATAACAGGAAAGGATCACATAGAAGTCAGGCTAGCCAATCTTCAAACAAAACATGACGTTATTAGAGACATCATTACCTCCTTCAATAAAGATGCAGAATTTGAAGACAGAAGAGCCGTCATATTAAAATTCAATAAAGAAAATGCATGGAAGAAAAAAGCCCTTAGACTATCCCTAATGTCATACCCCATACCATATTCATGGAACTTCCCTGTCACTATATCCGTTTATCACGGTGATGGAACTATTGCCATATCCCATGGTGGAATTGAAATGGGCCAAGGGCTTAACACTAAAGTTGCTCAAGTGTGCGCTTACTCATTAAAAGTTCCTTTAGAAAAAGTGAGCTTTAGAGCGAGTGATACTTTCGTATCGCCTAATTCTATGGTTTCAAATGGCAGTATCACTAGTGATTGTATTGCGTATGCTACTATAAAAGCTTGTGAGGATTTGCTGACGAGGTTGGAACCAGCTAAAAACGAACTAAATGAACCTACATGGGAAGAGGTCGTGAAAAAAGCGTTTGAAAATGGTAGGTTAATAATTTGTTTAACTATAGTGAAAGTTTATAACATAGATAATTATGATAATGATGAATTAACAACTTCAACGTAGTTTATTATTCTAAGAATATTCTCCGCATACAAATCCAAGAAGTTGACGGGGAAACCTTATTTGTGAATCTTTGACTTAACTGAAATGTTAAGCCTAGATATATAAAACACATATGACAGAATAAAACCACTAAAATCAATAAAGTTTGCAGAATCTTATTTAGTAATTTAAAATGTAAAATATCACAAAATTTATTAAGATATAAAAAGTGAAAGCTTATCTTAATCATTATTCTTATGAAGTTTGAGGCCATCCCCTTCTGACAACAATTTATGTCCATCAGAAATATGATAAAGTATTAATTGCATCTGTAGAAATTAATAAATGTTATTTGTGATTGAAAGAGCCTATTGGCAGCCTAGCAATAGCAAACATAAATGAATATCAAATTTCAATGATTTTGTCTATTTTACAGGAGTGTTTACTTTAGGCCAGAGTTTGTCTGATTTGAGTTCAGGTAGTTTAACTTAACTTATTTGTCAGGTATAAATCTTCAAGCGTCCTACATGACGTCACCAAATGATGGTCTCGTAGACTATGATGTGTACGGGGTATGCGCGGCTGAAGTGGAACTGGACGTTTTAACCGGCAACCATGTTATAAGGAGGCTGGATATACTTGAGGATACTGGAATCAGTATGAGTCCTGAAATTGATATTGGGCAGGTAAGATTGAAATTCATAATTTTTAATCAAATTGGTAGTCCGACTAGCGATGTGCGTGCATTGAATTATTAATAAAATTTAATTATACAATTTGAAATACTGTCAGGCATATTTTGTCTTTATTTTCATACTATAGATAAGCATCATAACATACCTATGTAGGTCAGGTAACATACATATCGCATCCTTAATAAAACAGAGATTTATCTCAGTATTTTTGATTAAACAAATTTGAACTCTATTGAAAAGATTTAACACAAATATAATATTAGAATTTAACATATACAATTAGAGTTCAAATTGGCTTACTTTCAAATTTCGAGTTAAGTCGCTGTTTTATTAAGAATGCGATATGTATATTATTTATAAGTATTCAAATTTTTTTAAGTAACAATGACACAATTGTAATTATTTGTGTATTTCTTTTAAATTAGAGCTTAGCAGCGTCATCTTGTACTGATCTTTATGATATAATCATTATGTGTACACATAGTAAGAATCATAGTTAAAACCAAAACTGTATATAGGTAACTTTTATACTGTACTGCACTATGTTTTGTTTTCTGTGTCTTATTAAATAAATACCTAAATAAATTATCAATGCTTAGATGGGTTCAAATTTTAAGAGATTATCTCACTTCTTGCGTGAGCCTAGATCAAACACAAAATAAAAACAGGTCTCAAGGTCTTATCAGGTATACGGCAAACAATCACATTTAAATACGATTCAATTTTCGAAAAATTGAAAAATTTTCGAAAAAAAAAAATTCAATTACGTTTGTATCATTGCAGACAGGATAGTCTCGCCACGACAGAAGTATCTATTAATCATTATTTAGTTTTATAAAATGCTTTTTAACATTCAATTGTTCACTTTTCAGATTGAGGGAGCTCTGGTCATGGGCCTCGGTCTTTGGACATCAGAGAATCTTGTGTTTGATAAGACCAGTGGACGGTTACTAACTGACCGTACATGGACGTACAAAACACCTGGTGCTAAGGACATACCTGAGGACTTTAGAGTCAAATTCAGACCTAAATCCAGTAATCCTGCTGGAGTACTGAGGTCTAAAGGTAAGATCGTATTCATTTATTTTGTATGCATGAATGCGATAATGGCTTAAGTGATCATCTCGGCAGTACAAAAGCGTCGTGTATTATACATAGGTTTAGTCCACACGCGGAATATTTTTATTATGATTTACTAATATTGTGCTGAGTCTGAATCTTTGTTGAGTCATTTGTTTGAACGTTTATAAATTAACCGTGTTGCTGGAATTGTCTTTTTTTACAAATGAATACTGGAAAATATATATTGGAGCAAAGCAATACAATAGTATATATATATGATTTAATCAAAGAGTAAACATAAGAAGCTGCCTCAATAGTTTAATATTATAAGTAAATGCTGACCCTTGCGATCATAAGTTCCAAGCTGTGATTCCTGCTACGGCCCTATACCAAGTGCTAGAAGAGAAGTCTTTGTAGCCACTAGGTCAATAATAGATATACTACACAGACCTTTGTTTAAATTCTAATAAATATATGATTTTTTAGCGACCGGCGAGCCAGCTCTAGTTTTAGCAGTAGTAGTAACGCATGCGTTACACGAGACCATAGTGGAAGCGAGAAAGGAGTTTGGATACGTAGAAAAGAATTGGGTATTTGTAGGTAAGACAGCTACTTACTATAAATTTATTGATAGCGTCGTTGATCCAGTGACCTGGATGGCTGGATATTATAGTGCGTGAATTCTAGGTCGAGTAAGCAAAACGTTAACAATATTCTTATCAAAAATTCTCAATTGTGGCCTAAATCTAAGTTGTTGCTAAAATTTTGGGCACTCCTGTGTCTCAAATATTTCCGGCTTAAACTATCATTGGTGGGGACGGTTCAGCGCCCCATCAGACTATGAGAAAGAGGGAATAAAGAGTAAATTCCTGTTTGCGCACATTAAGTTCAGCTGCCGTAAGCAAAATTGAGTGAGAGAGGAATTTTAATTTTTTTTTCTTTACAGATTCACCATACAGTGTACAAAATATGCTAAGAGCAATAGCACCCAAGATTGAATCCTACCGACTAACTTGAAGCACAACCACAATTTTTTTTAAGTGTAGCGATAGACAAATTGTCACCTAAGATCATGTTTTAGAAAGTCGATGCTATCTGAGCTATATAGAAAATCTTAGCAGGACTTAGGTTTGGAGAGAATTAAGCAATGCTACGAGTAAAATTTGTCCAGTAAATGCAGTCTCCCGTGAGGCAAATAATAATTGTTCTTTGTCTTCGCATACATTTGTTTCTTTATCTGTTTAGGTTGTTTTCTCGTTATTCGTTTGTATATCTTAAATTTTTGTCACAGTACGTAATGATTTTTACATTATAATTATGTCGTTAGAGCGAATATGGGTTTTATTTTAAAACCACACTATTTATGACTGTTTGTTGTTTTTCAAATGGTTGCTTTTGAGCAGCCATGACCAAGGAGAGATTCGATTAAATCCGTTTATATTAGTTTAATATCAAAAGTGATTTTTATTTATACTGTGCCTTATAGAGCAATGAATGAGTGTTACTATATTTTCTTTTAATGTAGGTAATTAACGTATATATACTCACTGCTATGAAACTTGGGCTTCATTTTTATTTTTTCATATTGCTTTAGTTTTACCCTAATGATAGGCTCTAAGTTTACTCCAAAGACTTAAATCTTGATTTTCTTTACGTTTGTGATGCAGACTGAATTCAGACAGAATCAATTAATATTGGATCTTTTTTGTTAGACTTTTATATTTAGAAATTCTCTCTATAACACGAAGTCTAGAAATGTTCTAATAGATGGCAATACGCTTGTCCTCTATTACTAATAGCATAGCTTGCATCGAGACTTTACAGACAAGTTTATGTTATATTTGCTATAAAGCTGTTGTTTGGACATTCCGAATCACCCCTAAATATGTGTGATGTATGTGTGTGGGTGTAATAAAAAATGTTTTAAAATAAAACAGTGTTTTATTATAGGGGGCTTCTAAACGGGCAATATATTTGCTGCAATAATTTCTACAATAGACCGACCAGTTCAACATTTTACCTTACCTGATACGTCGGCCATGAATGCTTTTTAAAGCTAATTATCTGGCTATACATCCGGGCCATAATTTATTACTCAGTATCTACGTCTGTTATTGTTGGCAATATACCGACCACTATAATTACACATATTATATTACAGCTACGCATTGCAGAAAAAGAATGCCCCTTTAGAGGCCTTTTATTTTATTTATTTTATAACATATCTTTGGAGTTTAGAGTTTCAGACTGTACAACAAGGAACCGTATACCAATACTTAAGACTTAAAAAACCACTGGTAACCGCCAAAAAAAATGAAAGCATTACATCCTTACATCCAAACTTCCATAGAGAAGATGGTTGGTATGTACCACCAGCTTGGGATCCAGTAATTCATTTGGCGTAATTCAATTAATTTCTGGAAGAAGAAGTATAACACAGGGAAACTTCAAGATACTTCATGATACGGATGGTGTAGTTGTTTGTGTGGTCGCCTTGCTACTGTCGCCGCGTCGAGTGCTATGGGTTTTATCTCAACACGGGACAAACATTATGTGTGATCCACAAATGGTTGTTCCGAGTCTGCGTGTTCTTTGTGCGTCGTTTGAATGTTTATAAAGTCCCCTGCGATACAGGAATTATTCCTAATGCAATAACATCTTCAAATTCACGTCATCCAGCAAAGTCCACACCACCAAGTTTTGCCGTGATGACGACGTATAAATATTAAAAAATGTATAAAATAATATAAAACTATACTCTGTCCCAATAGAATTAATATTTTATGTAAACAATCGTTTCATACCTAATTAAATATAAAGTCATTTAGAAAATCCAAACTCTCTTTGAAAAGAAGTTAATGAATACAATAAGCCGTATGAAAATCCTTCTTTTGTTAAATATCCATAAATTTATTTTACAGAAAAATATTTTATAATAAAAGTCACTAAAAGTTGTTCATCTTTTTCTCAAATTCTATTGGGATAGACTTATAGTACGATTGCTCAGATGACGTAGTAGTTTAAATGGTTGCCTCACCGCTGTCACTACATCGAGTGCTTTGGACACGATCCCCTCAAAATTGCTGTTCCGAGTCTGGGTGGGCGACTTTGGGTTCGATGTTTGAATGTTTGTAAACTCCTCCGTGACACAGAAATTATTCCTAGTGCTGGCGATGCATATTTTCATAAATAAAGGAAGAGAGCTTACCGGAATCTGCTGGCTTAAAAATCGATTCCATTATGCCCGGAACAGAAAAGGACAAAGTGTTCCTTTCATCCAGAAAAAAGTACTGTTACTAATATAACCTAACCTACATTTACTCGAATGAAGCCGATGGCAAAATCTAGTAAATTATAATATTATATATATAAAAAATAAGCAAATATGTTACTAACATCAAGCTGAACATTCAAAACCATTCCGGTGTTACGTTTTGAGTTACATTCATACAATCATTTTATCTTATCTTATGTGGGGGCCAGTCAGTGCAGACCGGCGACAATTCGACCTAGTAGGATCTTCTGTGTCGATACTCTCCCAATAACGACTGCCATAGATGTTCATGGCAGCCGGGACCGACGGCTTAGCGTGCTCTCGGAGGCACGGAGCAGGCGATAATTGTCAATCAATACGCACATAATTTCGAAAAGTCATATAACTTCCGAAAGTCAGAGGTTCGCGACGTGGGTTCGAACCCGAGATCCTCTATGTTGCAGTCTGTTGGTCTCCCCACTGAGCTATCGCTGCTCTTCATACTTACATACATAGATGCACGCCTGTTTCCCTGAGGGGCAGAGACTACAGATTTCCATTTGCTACGGTTCTGACACGCTTCTCTGGCTTCCTTCACTTTTATCACATTCCTCATACACGCTCCCCGGTTTAAGGTGCTCTTAACCTGGCCTTTATCCAGAACGTCTCCGATCTGATCAAGAAACGTTCGCCTAGGTCTGCCTCTTGCAACTGTTCCATTCACACTAGCCTTATAAACTTTCTTAGTCATTCTTTTCTTATCGAGTTCTAAAAACAAATTCGGTTTAACAAACTATTGCAATATTTGTAACGCAGCTGTTGTTTGGATGATAGCTATTTTGCGTAAGATCTTTTCATATATGTATAGTATAGCAATAGGCGATTATTGATAGCTTTATATAAATACAAATGTTGTTGACGAGATGAGAGGCCAGTAGCAAAAGAGCTGAAAATAGATCGTTGTTGTTGACTACCGCGTATGACAACATCACCCTGCAAAATAATGGGCACGGAGGTATAAAAATAAATATTACCCGAAGATTAGTTCTTGTTAAAAAAACATAAAATCACTATCGTACGAAACATTGTATCATAAACACTCATTCACATATTCATTCATAATTCGAATCGAAATCAGCGACGCACGGTAAATTGATGAGCAATCGGATGTGAGATCGTACAAGTTTCAATAATATTCGAATTTTTTATGACGTAGGAATTGCACCACTTATTCTATTGATGGTCTTCCTCCGCAAGTCGGCTAAACTCATACGCCTTTTTCCTGTCGTAGTACATTCCCGTGCGAGCTAGTTTATTTGTATCCAGTCGTGCCGTTACCTAATATATCTACATAAATAAATAAAAAATCTATCCAAAAGTAGTAAACGTTTACCGTTCGCTGATAACTTTAAGCTGTGTTTTGCTATAAAAAGTGTGGAGGACTGTATGAAGTTACAGTGGGATATAGATAGAATCGTGGCTTGGAGCAAATCAAATATGTTGCAGTTCAACACCTCAAAGTGCGCAATTATCTCTTTCTCTAGGGGGCACACTCCTATACTGCAAAATTATAATATTAACGGATTACGGTTAGCTCGTGTCACAGAAATTAAGGATTTAGGCGTGACTCTTAACAGCAGATTATCGTATCAAGACTGCATAGTTAAAATCTGTAAAAAACCTATAAGAACCTAGGCTTTATTCTTCGTATGGCTCGTGAGTTTTACTAATCTTAATGCAATTGTAGCATTATATATAGATTAGTATTTCGCGTAGTTGCGCGGCTCGCAAGCGGCCTGTGAAAGAGGGTGTACAGCGAGGGGTAAGACAAAGGCCAAAAATAAAAACCTATGATCCCCGTTGACCTTGAAAATTACCTTTTCTGGAAAGATCGTGTCGACCTCTATGACATTTGTTCGAACATCATTTTAGCCTATTGCAGTCCACTGCTGAACATAAGCCTCCCCCAGGGTGCGCCACAAGGCCCGATCTCCCGTTTTCGCCATCCAGTCACCTCCAGCCACCTTTTTCAGGTCATCGGTCCATCTGGCCGGAGGGCGTCCTACACTACGCTTGCCGAGTCGTGGTCTCCACTCGAGAACCCGTCTGCTCCAACGATCATCGGTTCTGCGACAGATGTGACCAGCCCACTGCCACTTCAGCCTGCTACACTTCTGAACTACGTCAGTGACTCTGATTTTTTGTCGGATAATCTCGTTCCGGACTTTGTCCCTTAACGAGATTCCGAGCATACACCTTTCCATAGCTCGCTGAGTGACATGCAATCGGTGGGCTAGTTTCACTGTCAGGTTCCACGTCTCGGCTCCGTATGTCATGACCGGCAGGACGCATAGATTGAATACCTTGGTCTTCAGGCATTGTGGCAAGGGTGACTCGAAGATGTGACGCAACTTTCCAAACGCTGCCCAGCCAAGCTGCACTCTTCTGGTGATTTCACCCTCAAAGTTGTCTCGACCCAGCTGTAACTTTTGTCCTAGGTAGACATACTCCTGGACAACTTCAAGGGCTACACCTTCGACGGGAACGGGCTCAGGGACGATGTGCTCGTTGAACATGACCTTAGTCTTGTCCAAGTTCATCCCGAGCCCAACGCGTCTCGAGGCAGCATTAAGACTGGACAGCATTTTCTGCAGGTCTTGCAGCGATTCTGCCATTATAACTATGTTGTCAGCAAAGCGGAGGTGTGTGAGATATTCACCATTGACATTGATGCCCAGTCCATTCCACCACAGGGTCTTGAAGACATCCTCCAGAGCATTGGTGAAGAGTTTCGGGGAAATAACGTCACCCTGTCTTACACCTCTGAGCAACTGGGTGGGTCTTGTTTGGTGGTTCTGCACTTGGACGGACATCGTTGCCATTTGGTAGAGACTTCTCAGCACCTCCACGTACCGCCAGTCGACTTGGCATCGCTGCAAAGACTCTAGAACAGCTTAGGTTTCGATGGAGTCGAAGGCCTTCTCGTAGTCCACAAACGCCAGACACAGCGGTTGGTTATACTCTTCGGACTTCTCTATAACCTGCCGAACAGTATGGATGTGGTCTACGGTGCTATAGCCTTTACGAAACCCAGGCTGTTCCGATGGCTGAAAGGCGTCAAATCTTGATGCCAGACGATTCGTAACGACTCTCGAGAACAGCTTATAGACGTGGCTCAGAAGCGTGATTGGCCTATAGTTTTTAAGAAACGTTTTGTTTCCTTTCTTGAAAAACAATGCCACTACACCTCTGCTCCACGCCTTCGGGGTAGTCCCATTGGTTATTACAGAGTTGAAGAGCCTCCTCAACTCCCCAAGAACAGGTTTACCCCCAGCCTTGAGGAGCTCAGAGGCTACTCCATCTTCACCGGGAGACTTCCCATTACTAAGCTGTTTGAGAGCCGCCTCGATTTCGTCGACATCTACGTCTGGGAGATCGTCAGTGAAGTGGCGGGTAAGTGGGGCTCTAGGGTCTCTCGCATCAGGTGGAGGCTTCGGTGCGTGCGAGGCATACGGACATCTGTAGAAGTCCTCAATTTCAGCGAGTATCCCCGGGACTGATGTGACGGTTTCACCATGCGAGGTAACTAACTTTGTCAGATGACTCCTCCCCAGTGTCTTGGTGAAGACCTTCGACCCCCGATTTCGCTCGATCGCCTCATATACTAGGCGAGTGTTCCAGCTGCGAAGGTCGCGTCTTACCAAGTTCCTGATTTTCTTGTGGAGTGACTGGGGATCTGACAAAGGCTCCTCTGGTGTCTCACGTTTAAATCGCATCAGATCCAGGGTCTCGTTAGAAAGTTTGGACTTCTTATCTGATCGCCTTTTCCGTGCCTCGTTCCCACTTCGCGTATCACCCCAATTATGCCGTCCAGGTCCTCGTCAACATTTGCCGGGGTCTCCAGTGCGGCGAATCTATTTCGCAATTCCAATTGGAACGCATCATGGCCAGCTTGGGGCACATTTGGACGAAGAACAGACCTCACCATGCGACTACGTTCAAGCTTAAAACTGATATTTATTTGTTCGAACACACCCCACCTATCTCTAACCGTTTCGGAGATATTAAAGGTCAAAGTTTGTATAGTGGCTATGTTTTTTTGGACGGAAGCCATGTTTTTTTTCAACCCTCTAAAATTTCCCAAGGTTTTACTAAGATTTTAGACTGACGGCCTCGATGGCGTAGTGGTTGGTGTAACCGACTGCCACGCCTGAGGTCGCGGGTTCGATTCCCGCACAAGTCAAACATTTGTGTGCATGAACATGGATGTTTGTCTTGGTCTGGGTGTTTCTATGTATAATATGTATGTATTTACAAAAAAAAAAAGCATATAATAATATGTATGTTTATCCATTGTCTAGAACCCATAGTACAAGCTCTGCTTAGTTTGGGCTAGATGGTGTTGTGTGTACGTGGTAGAATATTATATATTATATTATTTTATTCAAAAACGACTACCGTAGATATCACCGTTTCCGAGATCTAATGGGGTACCACCACCAAGAGCTGACCTTCCGAAGGTTAGGCATTTTTCCTGGGTTATCTAAGCTATTCTCTATACGACGCTATATTTACTTTTTTCCTACGACTCTTCCTTGTATGACTTCTATTTCTCTAAGTGAGTCAGTCAGTGAGTGGTAATTTAAGTTTATATAATATGAATGAATGAATGAATATAATGCTTTAGTTAGGAGCCTACTGAATGTTACGCTATCATCTGGTCTCCACATGAAACTAATTATAGGCTCATGTTGGAGAGAGTACAAAACAAAGGACATCAGGCATTCTGGTCTAAAAATAAATATGCGCGGCCAGACCTAGGAATATTTCTTATAGCTAGGTCATATACATCTTAAACTACTACTACGGATTTAACCATGTAACTTAGTTTTCAGACTAGTAAAAAAAAACAAAATATGAAAAATTAAGGCATTATGAGCCCATTCCCAGTACGACTCCGTTCCTAGTACGACACCACTCCCAGCACGACCCCATTTCCAGTACGAACTCATTCCCAGTACGACCCTATTCCCAACACGACCCCATTCCCTGTATGGCCCCATTCCCAGTACGACTCCATAGTTTTCGTACTCGTATTAGTTTTTTTTAAATGCATTGAGGCATTTTTATATCATATTTTTTTTTCTAAACTGTATATCTACTTAGAAAATTCAGTTACAGGGTAAAGTTCATATATTTTTTGTAGGTCTTAATATGAACTAGCTATTGGAAATAATCCTAGGTCTGACCGCGCAAGATTTTTTTAGATCAAATTTGTATAGAGATTTCCTGATATCCTTTGTAAAGCATCTTTATTTGCGTCAGTATGTGGTGTACCCATTTTATTCGCTAAGGTACCCCCAACCTATTTATTTTAGGTATGGTGGGATACAGAATATTTGAAGTGCTTAGAGGGAAAGTATCGCCTGTCCCTATTAAGAATGTAGGATCTCAAAATCAATAATTTTACTGGAGAGCGCGTCGAAGTTTAAATTGCTTATTTTTATTTTAACATTCGAATTAATTTGACAAAAAAATATATATATTATACTACGTTTAAATGCTCATGTACATAGTAACGAAATACTTTATTTTATTTTCTAAATATGTGAAAAGTCAGAAATGACTTTCATAGCGTTATATGTACCTATATGTGAGTCGCTGCGGTGCCATCTCTCACGGAATGGTACATGGTACAGCGGTGAGTCGCGTGTATGCGGTCCAGCACTACTAACTCACAATGATAGTTAGTTTATAGTTTGTTTATTATTGTCACACTAACATAGTTTGTAAGTTATACTAACAATTTAATTATTATTTTATTATGAGTCCTAGTTACTTGAATAAATGAAATTTATTATTATTATTATTATTATTATAGCGGTATGTAATTGATTCACTGTATTTGATCGGATCTGTCATATCCTACAAAGTTACTTGGGAAACTTATTGAATTATTGTTGCATGTTCCACATACATCATCCTTAAGAGAAAGTCCTAGTCAAGATTTTGTTGTATTTCATTGCAATGTATTGTAAATAAATAAAAAAGTATTATAAATTTCAATATATTTATTTCAAAAGTAAATATTAATGAAACTAGTCCCGAACAGAACAAAAATAAAAATGCCTCACTTCAGGCTTACCACAAAATAAAAGTTATAAAACGTTACTAATAATTACAATGCATATTAAGTTTTATATTGCATAATCACAACTTTTATTAACAATATTATTGAGATCAATCTTATAATTAGGAAGTAATAATGTAATATGGTTTTTGAAACTGTTACACTACTACTAGATACTATTAAACTTTACTAATTTTAGGCTAATTAAATTATTAAAACTATTCATATTTAAGTTTTCACTTTCCCCGACGTTTCGGTTGCTTTTCAGCAGCCATGGTCACGGGGAGACTAAGATGGTAGTTGTCTCAATGTTCCAGTGTCGTTATTTCAAAGTCAAAGTCTTTGAAATAACGATACTGGAACATTGAATGTTTGGTTAATGATCGAACCAATCGCAATACAAGGTAAACATCCGAGATCAACTTCTCACTTCTTCCAAGTATATTTTTTTAGAATTCTGGCGAACATAATGGGACTCCACCAAGGGAAATTATTTAACGTGATCACACACGCTTTTTATCATTTCATCATCTATGACGCTTTTTTTGTGCTCATATTTTCCACGTTTGTCTTCAGCTACACTACTTATTTCTCCATCATACTTTTTCCATGCCGTAGATATAATTCGCTCCCCCGTAGATATTTGTTAAGGAACATAGTCTTGCATACTTTAGTTTTTTGTTTCTGCTCATTGGAAAGAAAATAGTGGAATGTGTTTTGCCGATTATGTTTAATTAACTCAGTTGTTTGCCGGCGTTTGAGTATATTTTCTGTATATTGAATGACGAATTGCCATTGCCGTTGATGATCACCGAGCTTCCACAACTTTTTGAAAATCTTATTACGCTGTCTTTCACTGAATTTGGTATAACATTTCAAACGATATTTTTCGTTACATGCTTCTTTTAACTTCTTTTCCTATACCTGTTTCCCTCTATAATTAGTAAAACTATTTCCTTGATTCTTTAAAGCTTTCTCTTATTTACTATCCAATCCTCTTTATGCTGTAATCTTTTCTTACCTTTACCCATTTTAAAACTAGACTGGCGAGTTTGAACCTTTGGCGGAGGTAGGTGTATAAACACTTGTAATGGAAGTCATAGAAGGTGTAGGTAGGTTTCCATACAAGTCATCGCTAGTCAAGATTAACGGGTTTTCGTTTATGCAAAATACGTCATTACAAGTTTCACTCAAAAGTGGTGATGGCATAGGCGTTTTATCTAAAATATCATGATCACAAGCAACATTATCAGCTGATGTCGTTAGAAAATTTCTTGATGTAGATGCAATAGGCTCATTATTTTCGAGGTCACTCTCATTAAATACGTTATCTCCAAGCAATTCATGCATCTGAATTAATTCACTACAATGTGGTATCGCAGATTCTCCATGAACTGAAAAAGAAAAACAATAAAGGACTAGAAGCAATAAATAAAATATAATTAATTATCGTCAAATTTGTTAGTTAATAGCGCAAAAATATTATAATGACTAGAACCATACCACTGAATAAAAAAAAATAACTCCAAAAATGTATTTTATAACATCAATTATATTTTATAACCGGCACAAAAAATGTATTACATATCCCACAAAAAGAGTTAAGATTTTACCAATAACAGTGTAAAAAGTACCACATACCACAAGTTGAATCTATATTAAAACTAATATGAAAGTCGGATGTGGTGCTACCAACGTTACAAGAGGCAGTTAAACATGTAGGTAGTACCACATCCGATGAACTGGATATATATATTAAAACTAATAACAAAGTCGGATGTGGTACTACCAACGTTACAAGAGGCAGTTAAAACTGTAGGTAGTACCACATCCGATAAACTGGATATATATATTAAAACTAATAACAAAGTCGGATGTGGTACTAACGACATACTTTGTGTTACGAAAGGTAGTTAACAATAACGGATATGGTACTTAATACAATTTTGCTTGAACAATTCAATAGATTTCCTTTTACTAATGAATAAACATTAATATAAAATAAAACAAAAAAACCACTAAAATAATTAGAATTTATTATATCCTAAGTTTTATAAATATTAATAATAAATACTTACCTGTTTCTTCATGTTGTTCATCTATATCAGATGCAATATTTTTATCAACACTCTTTTCCTTGAGTGTATATTGTTTAATCGCAAGTTCTATTAAACGGGAGGATCGACTCGTCATTTTGATTGATAGGAACAATACTTATAATAGGATCAACTCAAAATAATACGAATTATCACTAAACTAACACGCGACGTGCGCACGCTCCTGCAACATGATTCGTACTGGCACAACCGCCGGCGCATCCTCCCCTCCTCCCTCTCTGACCATTTCCACTATTGTCTTCACACATTGTCTTCGCAGGGAGCTTTTCCGTTCGACATTTTGCTAAGAGCGGTTTGTATCTCGGTGCCTGTTATTTTTGGTACATCTTTTGATCCTACATTTGCAATGTTCCGTGTCACCATTTTAGCAGGTCCTCAGGTTTTTGAACTGTACAGTTGCGAGTAGTAGTCTTCAATCACTCCTAGAAGCTGTTTTTGTTCGGTGACCAAATTGCCATTACTATCAACGAGCTTTGTTATTTGTTATTCAGGGCTTTCATGAACACTTTTGGACCTTTGCAATTTTGTATGGTGTTTGTGTCGGTGCGCCTTTATGTCCTGTTCTACATGAACACGTGTCTCTTTGTAGTCGTTTTTGAATTCATCAGTGTGACATCTACCTTGTTTTAACAGTGTTCTTCTCTTTTCTAGCAATTCCTTTGTTCTGCTTTGTAATTTGCGGTTTCTGCTATTACTGTTTGATGTTAGTTCTTTCGCTATTTTACAAATAGATTTGCTTAGATGGTCTAGGAATTCATCTGTGTTCAACTCAGTAGTATTATCTAGTGACAATTCATCTCGCAAAAGCTGTTGGTATATGTCTTTGTTTGCTATTGGGGTTTCAGGATTTGTTTTAACCTGTTTTTTCTTAATCAAGGCGTACCGTTCCATTCTAGCATTGTTCTGTTATAATCATAAC
This sequence comes from Catocala fraxini, assembly GCA_930367265.1. Classification (NCBI taxonomy): domain Eukaryota; kingdom Metazoa; phylum Arthropoda; class Insecta; order Lepidoptera; family Erebidae; genus Catocala; species Catocala fraxini. The sequence goes on from OV884035.1 coordinate 5,378,792, forward strand.
TAATATCATAAATTCAAATGTTTGTGAAGATGGATGTTTGTTACTATTTCATGCAATAACTAGATACTAATCGGATTTTGATGAAAATTTACAGTATTATTGTTACATGTACATACATCAGAATAAACTACAGGCTATAAAAAAATCTATCTTAACATAGAACTATATTTACGCGAGCGAAGCCGCAGGCAAAATCTAGTATTATAAATGTGAATGCGAGTTTGTTCATTTGTTACGCTTTCACGCCTTAGGTACTAGACGAATCATCATGAAATTTCGGATACACTTTGTCAGAGCTACATAAATAAATAAAATTAAATACACAGGGTACCTTTCATCCATGAAAAAGTAACGTTTCAAAGGCATCAAGAATTTACATGGCCTTTCCTTAACATAAAATTTATGCAAGCGAAACCGCGGGCGAAATCTAGTATAACATACATTTCTCTTGAAGTCTCTGTGAATATAATATGTATATACACAAAACGCTTTCCTATTAATCTGGTCATCCCCTCTCTCTACTAGTCCAGTTTATGATATAGCGTTCCCCTACACCAACCGTCAGGTTATAATAGTGGTAACCGCTGAACCTTCCAGTGCCCAGGAGCACCTTCCGGGACCAGTTTAGACAGTTATTGTCCCCAAATCTCGATTTCTCCATCCTAACACGAGCTACCTCGTGCCCAAGTGACACTACCTATTCCCTAGATAGGTACCGGAGCAATAAAGCCGCTCACCACTCGCAACTCTAGGAGTTGCTAACGAAAACCTCGCTGAAGCCGACGGAGAAGTCGCCTACCATATTTCCAGTATAGTACCGGAGTTGTATAAGGCACGCTCATTTACCGACGTACGTCATACGCCTACCCAAATAGGCCTATAAGCCGGGTGTGGCCCCAGTCACTCTAGCTATGACTCTTACTTGCTGAGCAGGCAAGCACCCGATATGCGTTGTGGCAGCGAAACTACGCTGCCACTTCTCTAAAGACAACTCCGTGCCTCGTGCGACCGACTGGTTCGCACTAGCCGCGCATGAGTCCGACGCTCGTACGCCACGTGCTTGCCGAGCAACGAACATGTCGTCCTCAGCGGCTAACCACATGGCCTCTGCGATTCCAACACCAATGTCAGGCACCGCGCACTCTTATCAGCGATCGAAAGAACACACTTTTCGAGGCGCAGTGGGCTTCCTGACCCCGCAGTACCCTGGTCCTAAGGGGGAGAAATGTAGTTCTCCCCCCGAAACCTTATCTACTTGGGTCCTGAAGATAGGGACAATATTAATCTGGTCAGTCTATTGCACTCTTATTCGGCGATAGAATAATAATAACAAACCGATAATTGGGTGAGAAACTGCGAATACTTATAATGAAGCACGCCACACACACAGTAATTGTCTTTTAACGGCATCATGGATAGGATTACGTTTTTTGTGAATGGAAACAAATATTCCGGTAAGTATACGCTTGTTATGTTTTATTTTTAATTACATCTCTCACACTAGGAATACTTACTGTGTCGCGGTGCACTTCATAAACATTCAAACAACGGACACAAAGAAGACTCGGATAATTTTTTTATGAATCACACAATCTTTTGACCCGAAAGAAAAATTTGTGTAAGTTATTTTTTGTTTGTTACGCTTACACGCCTTAACTACTTGACCGATCATCATAAAAATAGTATTTACTAAAAAAATATACATTACTTTCGTTCTAAATAGAGGGGTTCAGTAAACAATTATTGCGCAACTAACCCCAACCCAAAAATTTTAAACAAAAGTGAAGTTATGACAAAGCTTTTAAGAATGAAATTACATATCGCACCCTTAATAAAACAGAGACTTATCTCAGTATTTTGGATTAAACAAATTTCAACTCTATTGCAAAGATGTAACACAAATATAATATTAGAATTTAACATATACAATTAGAGTTCAAATTGCCTAACTTTCAAATTTCGAGTTAAGTCGCTGTTTTATTAAGAGTGCGATATTTACATACATACGAAAATATACCACACATATAAAAGTTTATCATTCAGGTAAAAGTTTGGAAACGAATAATATTTCACTTTTACAGAAGAAATATTCCCATGCACAATTTTTTTACTTTTTGGCGCTAAATAAACAAAGCGTGATTATACTTTACTCGATCGACAAGTCGTCACTGGTGGTCACGCAATGAGTTCCCTGTCCGCGACTGAATCTTTTCGCAATTTAAAGTGTTAGCGTGTGATGTATAGTTTCTGAGATATCTAATCTACAATACTCAAGTGTTGTGGATTCGAATCCCTCGAGGCAAGTGACCATTTTAGCTAATACGCCACCCGTGCAGTTAGTTTTAGGTGAAGTTAGATCTTAATCCATTACGCTAGTCAAGTATGACTTGATATAGACTCGAAAGCATACTTGCGTTCGGACGGAAGGTCAAAATAGTTGTTCATTTTTTGCTCCCGTTACCTGTCATGGCTTGACATGGTGCAAAAAATGCGAAGAAATCACGGTCATGTCCATAAGAGGCTCCTACAGTTTACCAACACTAGGCTGCAAATACATCTATTAAAAGCAATAAACATAGATGCCGATCCATTCAGCCGCGGACAAAAATTTGTACTCACGTTTTAGATGTCATAGTTTCAAATCTAACTCATTGCTGTACTATCAAATGACAAGGCTTCACCACTTCCAACAAACATATTAACTCAGCTAGAGGGGTTACCGGGAATACTTATTGCTAGTAATCTAACACGTGAACTAAAGCAAGCTCTTTCTGTACCGCATTTGATGCAAATAAACAAGTAAATAAAAATACTTATATGTTAAAAAGAAAAGATTTGTTCGCTTGTAGTTGAGAACCTCTGAAATTACATAACTGACTTTAATTATTCTTTCGCCATTAAAAAGCTACTTGATCCAGAAGTAACATAGGCTATATAACACTATTAATGACGAGGGCGTAGCAGTAATTATAAACGTAGGTGAAACCACGAAGGATAGCTAGCTAATTATAAAAGACTGATTATATAACAATAAATTAAAAAGAATACATGTTAAAGTGTAATTAGTAACGTGTATCTTTTTGTATGTTAACCTTTAAACGCATACATTGCATGCACAAATTGAATGAGCTTCAAACATTTTAATCGTTCCACCATCTAATTTATGAAAATTTTCCTTAAATTTTACTATTCATATCAAAAGCAATTAAATACATCGATAATGTTGTTTATGCATATCTAATTAATCAATATCATTATTTTTAAATTGTACATAATTGGTATAAGAAAATTTACAGCGTCCGGTGCCAATAATTTATGTAATTGCCTTCAAAATTACAACATTTCAGAAGTCAGTAAGGAGCGAATTATATCGTGTTACATTGAAACGATATATAATAACTGATAGGATGGCGCAGTGGTTATACAATTTTTTTCCGATGCCTTACTCATCCTAACTAATATTATTAATGCGAATGTGAGTTTGTGTGTACGGATCATAATAAAATTTCGCAATATGTAAAAAGGACGGAGATACAGAGATCTTACAGAAAAAAGTACTGTTCCCGAGGGATAGAAATTTATTGGTAAGTTCTAGATTAACACGAGCAAAGCCGCGGGAAAAATTTAGTCTTTTATGATTTCCAGTTGGTCACGAGGTGGACTCGGATACATCGCTAAACGATTACATTAGAAACCATCTGAATAGACGTGGCACGAAGTACATGTGCAAGGAGGGTGGATGTGGCGCCTGCGTAGTAGCTGTCACCGTCCATGACCCTCACAAGAGAACATTTTCGGTTAATTCCGTAAGTACATATTATCTGAATGTACATACACAATATCTCCGATAAGCACAGTTTTCAATAAATCAACAAATTTGTAGAATGTTACTAAAGATTGTTGTCAGATTGTTTTAGTACATATTTTCTCTGTAAATTCTAAGTCTACGGATAATAATAATAATAATAATATTCTACCACATACACACAACACCATCTAGCCCAAACTAAGCAGAGCTTGTACTATGGGTACTAGACAATGGATAAACATACATATATACTTATTTTTTTTTTTGTAAATACATACATATTATACATAGAAACACCTAGACCAAGACAAACATCCATGTTCATGCACACAAATGTTTGACTTGTGCGGGAATCGAACCCGCGACCTCAGGCGTGGCAGTCGGTTACACTAACCACTACGCCATCGAGGCCGACAAATATTATTGGATAGCCATAGACATAGAATATACAGCGAAAAGATTAAATGTCTATATTTAAATCAATTCTGACCGGATAACTAAAGCAGCTATGTACTAGTTGTTCAAATTCATGAACCTAATTAAACTAGTAGTTGCCCAGTTGTCGAAATTCAACCGTAATTTAATTTGTTTTCCATAATTAACTTTCTGCTGTTCATTTTCATTTAAACTTGTCAATTCCCAAACGCCTCTGTAAGCGCTTAACTTAAAAGGAAGTGCTTCGTTTTATCTTTACGTATTAATTATATAAATATCTTTGTATGCACTTTCTTTTAATGTAAAGTTTCCTTTCTTTTTTATGTGCGAGTTCAATTCACTAGTGATCGGTGTTTCAAGCCATAATAATAGTTCGGGACCCGTCGTGACCATACCCACATTATTTTTTCAGTGTTTAGTGTCAGTGACGTCATGTCAAGGTTGGGAAGTGACCACTATAGAGGGGATCGGCAACAGAAGCAGAGGATATCACCCTGTGCAGAAAACACTAGCTGAGTACAATGGTACGCAATGTGGGTACTGCTCACCGGGATTTGTGATGAGTATGTATAGGTAAGCCAAGTTTTGAAGATCAGTCAAGCTCTCCTTTTCACCACTATTAAAATTATTACATTCTTTGAAGACCATAGACCATAGACCATAGACCCTGTGATTAATCAATACTCAAATTTCGCTGACATCAAAAGCCAGCCACTTGGTATAAGTTTGTGCATTTTTGACACCTATTTATTATTGCGTTTTCTGATGGAAAATGTTAGAAAAGCAGCGTACGGAAATTTGCCCAGTAGACGATAATAGGCACGTCCCCTATTAGAAGCAAAAACTCAGAGATTAAATTCACATCAAAAGCGTTGTTGATAACGAAGGTCAAATTTTAAGAATAAAACAATTACGTAATTACTATAAGTCTTATGTAAATAGTAAAATTTATAATGGCCGACATTCCAAATATTTAGAAAACATGAGCCTATAAAGGACAACAACGTAATTATTGATGTGTTGGCTATTCTAAGTTCATCCATTTATTTATTTATTGTTTGCAAACAAAACGGCTTGAACTAAGTTTCCTCGGGTGAGGATTCGCTAAATTAGGGTTAATTTAGCGAATCAAAATTACAGGAAGAAGTAAACACGCATGTTAGTATAGAGTAGAACAATTAATCAAAAAATGTTATAAGATTCATAAGGTGAAGTCAATGTTCATAACGTGTTTATTAAATGGCATTTACATGTTTGTATATACATAATTAGTAAGTAATTAGTTTGTTTGTGCATGTTTATCTACACAATGTCCAGATTTTAACTCTTGATGTAGGCCTTCATGCTAACATTGTGAGTTTCTTTTTATCTACGATTACTTGAAATTAAATTCTTAAGGTTGACTTCATCATTATTTAAGTACATGTTGTCTCATCCCTTTTGTCGTGATTTGTTAATTTAATTTGGATTTTCTCATCCTCGTAGCTTATTGGAATCCAATCATTACGATTTGACACAATATGAAATTGAGGATTCATTTGGAAGCAATACCTGCAGATGTACAGGCTTAAGACCGATACTAGAGGCATTCAAAAGCTTTGCTAAAGACGCTCCTAAGCCACCACCAAAAATTGAAGATATAGAAGATCTACATGTTTGTAAAAATAAAGAGAATTGTAAAAATTGTGACAATGATTGGTGTTTTATTAACAAGAGTGATTTAGCCCGTAAAGACGTAAAGAAGATAAAATTGAAAGATGGTCATATATGGTACAGAGTGCATAAAATCAGTGATATTTTTGATATCTTAGACCATGAGGGATATGATTCCTATATGTTGGTTAATGGAAATACAGCCAGAGGTTAATAATATTTTATTTTTCATAAGCAAGAACAAAGTAAAATATCATTAAATATCTGTAGAAAGTAGCTGGTGGTAATCGCTTACCGTCTATATAAGCAAAATGACTACCTATTTGTTTGAGAAACGTATGTTCAGGGCTAGAATTAATATTGCATTATTTTTTGCAGGAGCTGTCCCAATCTTAGTTATCCCAAAAGTTTTAATAGATATAAGTCCAGTGAATGACCTGAAAGGCCATTATTTTGATCAAAACTTGGTGTTCGGAGCTGGAACGACACTCACAAATCTCATGGAGTTGTTCAAAAGTGTCGCAAAGGAACACGAAGAATTCCAGTATCTGGAAAAACTTTATGAACATCTAAATTTAGTTGCACACATACCTGTCAGGAATGTAAGAGAACTCAGTCAATATAATATTAGAAATAATTATAGTCGGGATTTTTTAAAAGGTGTCTATATTTTCTGGATTAATATACCTAGTATAATATAACTACTATATGCTTATAAAAATATATATAATTTAAACATGCATATTATACGTTAAAATATAAATATAAAAAAAAACGTTTTAATTAATTTTGTGATTATACATATCTCTTTTAGAAAAAAGGATCATTAATATATTTATTGTATACAGATTGGTACAGTCGCCGGCAACCTGATGGCGAAACATCGCCTTAACACGTTCTCTTCTGACATATTTCTATTACTTGAGACAGTTATGGCCACTTTGGTTATAGGTTAGTCTTTCAATACCATAAAATGGTAAGCAAATTAGGATGCAAAATCTAATCAATATTTTATTTTCAGTTGACAAAGGTTCATCAATAGAAGTGACTCCAGAACAATTTTTGTCGCTAGACATGACAGGAAAAGTCATCACACGTGTGAAAGTGCCACCACTTTCACATCACTATCAGTTTGTTTCGTTCAAGGTCAATATATTACTCACTAGTTTTCCCCCGCGATTTAACTCACGGTTGTAATCATGCTCCACAACCATAGCATAGTGTAATGTTATGTATGACCTTTGTTACTTCTAGACAAAGTATATTTTCTAATGGTGGCAGAATTACTAAAATCGGTTCAGTAGATTCAGAATTTTTCGATCACATACAAACAAACAAATATTGCCCTATTATAATATTAGTATAGATTACACGCGTACATATATTAACTCACACCTATGCATTTATATGATAATATCAAAGTGTAAAAATATTTTACAAAAGTTTTATAAACGACATCGGTAAACATTATGTTAACATTATACTTGTGTAACTAGATTTAGACATCATCTATAATCTCACTACACTTTAATAATAAATGCTTCCGATTCAATAAAAATGTTTGTCAAATAATACGTCACTATTTTATATTTATTTCAGATTATGCCACGTGCGCAAAATGCTCATGCGCAAGTGAATGCTGGATTTCTGTACGAATTTGACGCCTTGCAAAAGGACTGTGTTAAATTAGCTAGAATCGTTATTGGTGGAATTTCTGGTAAGTTTGTACATGCAAAGGAAACTGAAAACTTTCTCCAAATGAAGAAGATATTCACTAATGAAGTTCTCCAGCAAGCTCTACATGTATTAGAAGGAGAATTAAAGGCAGAAGATATAGCTGGTGAAATGAAACCGGAGTACCGGAAGAAATGTGCACTCGGATTATTTTATAAGGTAAGTAACAATACATAAGATAATAAATGGTACACCACCTTAAAAGTATATATTTTTTTAGTCATAACTATATATCCTATATAACTATATATTTATATAGCGAGAACAAAGCTTGAACCCGAGATTTCGTATATAAGTGTAATAGGGCATCCCATAGCGTCAAAATACTTAAGTAAGTTTACTAGAGCAAATTAAATCATGTTCAAGAACTGTATTTACACTTTATATTATTTTTTATTATATATATTATATTACATAAGAGAAATTTCCTCATTTTTCATTGATGCTCCGCTTCTATTAGTCGTAGCGTGATGTTATATAGCTTATAGCCTTCCTTGATAAATGAGCTATTCAGCACTAAAATAATCTTTCAATTCGAATTCCTGAGATTAGCGCGTTCAACCAAACAAACTCTTCAGATTTATAATATTAGTATAGAAAATAAAGATCTAGCTATTAAAATAATTATATCTTATAAAACTACAACTAAAGGAAAAAGTCTAACTACACCTAAAAACTACTTACAAATAATAATAATATATTATATTTAAAAAAAATATAAAGAGTAAAAGTCGCGCTGATAAGCACGGTTTGTTTACGATTGCTAAATTTGAATAAGAACCAACGCTTAGAACGTCTGTTCGCTTCGACAGCCAAATTATATATTATAGGTATATTATGATGAAAGTCGCAGTCAAACAAAAATCAACCGTATAACGTACGTATTGTACGTTGCTACATTCGCAAGTTGCAAATCACCTACCACAACGTAATTTCTTGAAATTTTATTTCATGAAGTTCTTGTCTATTTTTGAACCGATTTCTATAATTATTTTTTTATTAGGTAGATATTAAAGTCTACTTTGATCATGCGAATGAAGTGAAGATACAACTATGCATAACATGTTTTTTTAATATTTAGAAGAAAGAAAGAAAGAAAGAAAAAATATTTATTTTGGCACACAAGGACACAAGTATATAAAATAAAACAATAATAAAATAAAAAAAGAAAAAGAAAAAAAATATACACTATAAATTAAAAACTGCTCACTGGCAACACCACACCTTCCGCTTAACCAAACGGAAACTGCCTCCATTCAGTTTAAGGTCACGTCAGTGTGCAGCGATACAAACAATAATGAAATAAAAACAATAATAAAATAAAAGTATTAAAATTATAGTTCAACACAAATTGAAACAATGAAAAAATGTGTGTCCCATCAGTGCCAAAATTTGGACATCGCTCAGCGTACGTTGCGATTGTAAAATCGCAACACTGGTATTCTGCGAAATCCAATTTGGTGACGCCGGCGCCTAGTGTGTAAACATATAAAATAAAATATACTTAAATAAGTAAATATACGTGTAAATAGGATATAAACATAATTACTAAATATTATAAAAAAGTGTGGAGTAACATAATATGATATAAACATTTGAGTGTATTTTTTAAAACAAGCGTCAGTGTGATATAGGTACTTATGTCGATTTAGTACATTTTGAACGAATATCTCGATTTCCAATAATTTTTTTGGTTTAAATTATATCCTATAACCTGCCCAGGATAAAGAACTATAACTGTACCAAGTTTGATTAAAATCCCTTCAGTAGTTTATGATTCATGCGTGCACATACATACAGACAGACAGACAGACAAAAAATTTACTGATTGCATTTTTCCAATCACCCCCCAATAGATATTTTGTGAATATATTCAAGTACAGAATTGACCTCTCTTCAGTTTTATTATAAGTATAAATAGAATATAACATAATTTTGTTTCTTTTCATAGTTTTAACTTATGATGACTGAAGAGACACGAATTTGCTATCATCCCACTTATTCTCCAAGTGAGCGAGAATAAAGTTAATATAAATAATTTTGAGCAGACGTTACTTATGCTGCCCGATATGTTGTAGATATTTGTGACCAGGCATGTTGAATATTACAGAATAGATACGTTTCTTTTTAAATATAATTTTAAATTATTGTGTTTTTAGGGATTGCTTTGTCTAATACCTACGTCGAGGTTAAAACCGTGGTACCGTTCGGGAGCAAGAGACTTTAGAAAAACAAGACCACTATCCAAATCTTCTGATGTTTATGACACGAATCCTTTGATATGGCCTGTAACGGAACCGATGCCAAAAATAGATGCGTTAGTGCAATGTGCAGGTGAGGCCGAATATGTGAATGACGTGCCTACTCTGCCTAATGAGGTATTTTGTGCGTTTGTAACGTCTGATATATGTACTGGTGAAATAGTAAGCATTGATCCTACTCCAGCTTTGGTGAGTATTATTCTTAGTACATATCATGTTATGTAGTCTTTAAAGGCATTTGTTACGGAAAAGAAGCCGTTAGTTTCTATGGAATAGCAGAAATATCTATCCATAAATATTTAATGTTGTTTCAGAAAATACCCGGAGTTCTAGCATTCTTTTCAGCAAAAGATATACCAGGACAAAACTCTTTTCTTTCTCAAAAAGTATTAGCTCAACTTGTCCCTGAAGAAGTTTTTGCAGAAAAGACCATCAAATTCTATGACCAAGCTATAGGTCTCATAGTGGCTGAGACAGAAAAAATTGCAAACAGAGCTGCCTTACTGGTTCAAGTAAATTATAAAGTTGATAAAAATAAGCCAATATTGACAATAAATGAAGCCAGATCAAAAGATCCGAGTCGCATAACTATTTTTATCGTCTATCCTGCAAGAGACCGAGGACTGGACGTGCAGCGAATAATTAAGGGCTGTGACAATATCTTTTGGCAGTATCATTTTACTATGGAGACTTTATCTGTAGTTACGAAACCTAGTGAACTTGGCATTGAGGTTTGGGCCAGCACTCAATTTACAGATTCCGTACAACTTGGCATTGCTGAAGCCTTGAATATGCAACAAAACAGGTGAAAGAAATATTACTATAGCATCATCGGGCTATAATAGTCCACTGCTGGACATAGCCTAATGAGCGCCATAGCGCCCTAGATTACATTTAGGTATACGTTTAAGTATTTCAGTAACAAGATAGTTCCATGGCGTTATAATTCATAGTAGATTTAAATTGTATAAGTAAAATTAAGAACAAAACCTGGCGATCTTTACAGTGGTTTACCGTGGCAATCAACCAAACGTCTAACGGCTACTTACATTAAAAGAGGTTGACATTAATGAAGTCCTCCGTTACTCACCACCTAAAACCTTCTTTTTTGAGTTCTGACAAGTATAATTACAGGAATCATCATGTACATTTATATAACTGGTTATTAGTGGATAGTTTAGTTAAAGGAAACTGGAAACTGCTACTAGACATTCTGCAGTCACAACACTAATATTGATTTTATAAAGATAAACTTTTTCATGGACAGAATTAATGTCACAGCGCCTCGCTGCGGTGGTGCTTATGGCGTGAAGATTACGCGTACAAGCCACGTCAGTGTTGCTTGTGCGCTGGCTACTCACCTTCTTGATAGACCTTGCAGATTTGTCTTAAGCATCCAAGCCAGCCTTAGGATGATTGGCAGACGGTTTCCTTGTACCAGAGATTTTGAAGTACGTAATATTTTGTAATAATATGGTATTTATGAAATGTAATTAATTGATTTACCTAAGTCAAGAGAAGTCTTTGCCAGTTCATTTTAAAGACGTCAAAGTTATTCTAGCATGTGCGTTTAATAGATGGAAGAAGATTAAATATAAAAAATGTCTTGTAATAGCACAACAATTGGGTATTTAATGTAATATTTTTATAAACAATATATTTTTCTTAATAATTATATGACGCATTCGTACTACTTCTGTGGCTTAGAGATAAAGGATAATATAGACTTGTACTCGCTTACCACTTTTTAAAGTGCATGCATTACACTTATTTAAATTAGTTTTTGTCGGTTTTGGGGTACTACCAAAACCGGAATAAACCTTATTTTACCTCTCAACTACAGATTCGCTTTAGAATCTTTTACCTTATATAAATTGTAATATTTATTTTGCTTACATAATTGTAAATGTAACTTATTGAAACCCGGTTTCTGAAAGGCTAGTCAACGACTACGTGACAAAATCAACCTTATATCAAGTGATCTGTTTGATTGTTGGTAATTCAAATCAGCCACTCACGACATTGACATGTTCATTGACTTAACTACATTTTATGTTGATCATAGATATTATGTTGATTACACTGTCAGACACTGGGGGTAAGTAAAATAAATAAAATAATATGGACAATTGACTTTCAAAAGTTGTTTGTTTAGGTAGGAGTGAATGACTCCGGAGAGATCCAGTATTTAGAATACCATATATATCAAGATCATGGGTATATTGTTAGCGATCCTATTGGAAATTTGACTTTGACCGGCATCAAAAATTGCTACGATAATAGAAGGTGGCAATATAAGATCTTCAATGTTACTACAGATACAGTATCTAATACCTATGCTAGGGCACCAGGTATTGTACTTAAGTTTACATATTTTGAACACAATTATAGATGGAAAATATAAGTCTATTGATTATGTTTTGTATAAATGAGGCTTTTATTAAGATTTAATTTACATAGATTATTTATTACATTTTGTTTCAAGTTTCAAATTAAAAAGCATCGATTTTTTTAATAATATGATAATCCGGCTGCCGTTGCAAATTACTTATAAAAAATAATATAATGTAGTATAATTATAAAGATGCAATTTCAGGGACATTGGAGGCAATTTCGATGACAGAACATTTAATGGAACAAATATCCTATGAATTGGAACGAGATCCAATTGAAGTAAGAGAAAATAATCTTGAGCCAACATACGTTGAAGTAAGAGAAATGATTCAGACGTTACTTAAAGACGGAGAATATACGAAGCGAAAGGAAGAAGTGGAGAACTTTAATAAACTTAATAGATGGAAAAAACGCGGGCTTCGAGTAGCCTTCATGAACTGGCCTGTAGCGACATTAATAGATTATAGTGTACTCTTGACCGTATTTCACGGCGATGGTTCAGTAATAGTCATGCACGGAGGTGTAGAAATTGGCCAAGCGATCAATACCATGATTATTCAAACCGTGGCCTATACATTACATATTTCTTTAGACAAAGTAAAGTGTAAGGCCTCAGATGTCGCAACTAGCCCGAATAATTTTGCAACTGGGGGCAGTAGAACTACACAAGCCGTATGTTTTGGGGCAATAAAGTGCTGCCAAATTCTTTTGGATAGGTTATCTGTTGTCAGAGAGACATTGACTGACCCCACTTGGGAAGTTCTTATCCAAACAGCTTTCATAAGAGGAATAAATCTACAGACCAGCTATCATGTTACAAGTAATGATCAAGAACCATACAGATCTGGTGGAGTTGCCTTAACGGAAGTAGAATTAGATATTTTAACTGGAGAGCATGAAGTACTAAGGGTAGATATTATAGAAGATGTTGGTACCAGTATGAATCCAGAACTTGATATTGGCCAGGTGATTGTCTTAGCTAGTTTATTATTTAATGATATTTACAAATTGCATTTTGGTAAAAATAAAAATCCTTGGTGGACTATCGCCTAACTCTTCTCATACTGAGAAGAGGCCTGTGCCCAGCACAATCAGTAGGACAGCTTATATACAGGGCTGATATTATTGTAAGTCTACACCAAAACTGTCATAAAATGTGTGGCTATCTGTTAGATAATAATAATAATTCATTAAACGTATTTTTTCTATGATTTTGTAATGTTATTATTATAACATTTCACAGATTGAAGGTGCTTTTATTATGGGTCTTGGCTACTGGACTCATGAAGAGTTTATCTATGATGAGAAGACTGGAGAACTGCTAACTGATCGTACATGGTACTACCACGTACCACTCGCTAAGGATATACCTATTGATTTCAGAATACAGTTAAGACGAAATTCGTATAATCCGATTGGGACATTAGGCTCCAAAGGTATTATTATGATTGTTAAAATCATTTTCCTTCTAAGTAAATAAATATGCCTACTATATGGCGACTCCACACAGATGAAGAAGTTCCGCCTACATTTAACAGATGGCGATACAATCGCGCTTAACATGACGTCATACGATTCTGATTCGCACAAGTAACATTTACACAGCGACTCAGTATACATATATACAAGCTCCCGACATTAACAGTCGGGCCGCGGCCCACCAGGCACGATCAACCAGCATGGTTGGAGGATCCTCTCTTTGTGTTGGAGGAACATCACATTCTGTTCCTCCACAGTAGTAATAGTTTTAATTCTCAGAACTTAATTATATTATGCAGGGATGGTGGCGTAAAAGTTTAAGTGATCGCTTCGCCACTGGCACTGCGCCAAGTGTTGTGAGATCGATCCCCACATGGGACAATAATATGTGTAATTTACAAATGAATGTTCTCATTTGTGTCCATTATTTGAACGTTTGTAAAGTCCACTGCGACACACGAATAATTCCAATAATTCCATAAGTTATAATTCAAATATGTATGAATATACATTAAAATTACTTACATATAATTTTTGTATTAAATTCTAGTTATGCTGAACATTTGCAAATAATTTTGCATAATATATCAATCATGTGTTGGTATTGACCAACAATTGAACAAAAACCTAGATTCGCAGACATGAGACAATCTATTGAGATTTTCTATGAAGATTTTTTATAATAATCATACCTATTATTGTTAAATCGCATGAGATCTGTGCAAAAACCAAGAGTTACTTTGTTAAGTTAATTTCATTAGCTGGGAAAATATAGTTACGCTTTACTGTTATATTTGATATCTTAAATCTTGATGTTAACAAAAATAACAGTGGAACTCTAAAACATATATTATTCTTAAGCAAAATATTTTTACAGCTTCCTCTTAAATCTTCAGACTTTAGAGAGACTTACTTCTATTACATTTGTCACCATGTAAGCTTCGATAGTTAGCTATAGAAGCTTGCAAGTCATGCAGTCATCATTTTTCATGACAATTGTTAGATCTGCTACCATCTGTTGTGTCACACTTGAAAATCCACTTTTGGTAGATCCTGACACATATAAATTACCTGCTTTTGCATGTCATTGATTTTTCAGCTGTAGCAGAGCCCCCGTCTTGCTTAGCAGTGAGTGTGACTTTCGCTCTTCGTGAAGCCCTCGCGTCATCTAGAGAAAATACTGGGTATCCAAGAAACGAGTGGTTTAACGTAGGTGAGTAATCACTTGCGTGTTTATAATTCATTATAATTTTGTTTATAGCATACCTTGTATTTTAATTATTTCCCAGATACACAAATTCCTCACAATAACAAGCGTTTATAATAATCTTCAATGCAAAATCAATATAATTATTGTCCATTTTATTTTGTTGAAGATGCGCCAGGTCTCCCCTTATAGCAATGCCTTAGAGTTGTAAAATTTATTCTAAAATCGGAAGGGACGAGTGCCATAAGGCTGCAAAACTAAAAAATTTCTGGGCTGCACATGTCTGCCGCATGTCGGATGATCTATGGGCTAAAATCACCACCTTGTGGGTCCCAGTCGGAAACGACCTCGCGGCCGACCAAAAGTCAGATGGAGTAATGATTTGCAACTTTACAATAAAGACTGGCAAGTTGTAGCTCAAGAAAGAGAGACGTGGAAAGAGGGCAGGGAGGCTTTTGCGCTGCAGTGGGACAGATTAGGCTGCAAATAATAATAATACTTGGTGACAACTCGTAACCGTCATTTAAACACCGGCTTACAGCCGAGTATTAAAACAATCATCATAATAATAATAATTATTATTATTAATGCTAATCTATTGGCAGGTTGTGGAGGTGGACAGCATTGAATCAGAATCAGAATCAGAATGTTTATTTGTGAAACATAGGTAAAATTTACAAATAGGTGTTAGATACATATATCTGGGCGCTATGTTTTGCCGTGAAGGCGTACAAATATAATAACTTAAAAACTAAACAAAATCAAACAATAAAAATACAAAGAAAAAAGCAACAAATCTTAAAAACTATCATTTATAAAATCTTGGACAGAATAATAATATTTTCAATTAACAGAGAATAGAGATTCTTCTTAAATTGTGAAAGCGGCATATTTTTTATGGTATCAGGTGTTTTATTATAGATTATTGGAGCTATTCCAAAAAAACTCTTTTTCAGCAAAGCGGTTTTACATTTTTTGTTGCACAATTGATTAATGTATTGCGAACGCATTGGATTTTTCTTTACATCAGATACTTGAGTGTACGTATTTAAAATGCAATCCTAACTAATATTATAAATGCGAATGTGAGTTTGTTTTTACGCTTTCATGCCTTAGTACACCCATTCATCTAGAAGAAAACGTACTCTTCCCCAGGAAAGTTTCTATAAAATTACGTATTACACTAAACTCTGTCTCAAAATCGCAGTGAACATGTAAAACATATTGATTATATATTTTTTATTACAGATGGCCCGTATACCTTGCAAGCGAACGTATTGACAGCAAAAGCAAAATTAGAAGAGTTTCTGTTTTACTAATAATATCCTTAAAATATACACATTATATTATCTATCCATTATGCATCTAGTTAAATATCTTATACCAATAAACGTGATTTCTTCTTTTACGAATTGTTTACTTTAATGATTATTTTGCCACAACTTTTCCGACGATGCTTTATTATGAACTATTTATACGAACCCAGCTAATATTAAATATACTCGACATGTGATTTGCCTCTACAGAAGATATCAAACAGGCAATATAGTCTATAATGTCTCCAGTCAGAATATTTCGGTATTACCTACCTATTCAGATAAGCAATCCGAGGATGCGCGAAGAGCAGAACCAGAAGAATTTTACCGGTTCTGGGTGTCATTTGTTTCCGTCATTTGTATATTTGTGAAGACTCTCCGGCAAAAAAATGATTAGGTGTGACTGACGTAGCGGTAGTTAGAAAAACATTAATAACCACACCTAAACGTTTATTTTCAATACAGTACATAAGACTGACACGCATAGTAGTGATAGCTCAGTGGGAAGACCAACAGACTGCAATGCAGAGGGTCTCGGGTTCGGACCCACGTCGCGCACCTCTGACTTTCGGAAGTTATATGACTTTTCGAAATTATGTGCGTATAAATTGACAATCATCGCCTGCTCCGTGCCTCGGAAAGCACATTAAGGCGTTGGTACCGGCTGCCATGAACATCTATGGCAGTCGTTATTAGGAAAGTCAGTACCCTCTAATATTCTGACACTGGTCTAGCCTTAGGGTATAGTTAGCATTCGGGTTGCGGAGGTCAGGTGGCAGCCGCTCCGTGTAAAAACTGATATCCAGTCAAATCCAGTTAGACCAGAAAAGCCGACCCTTAGTGACTTGGGAATAATAAAGGCTAAGAGAGAAGAAGATTAAAGGCTGTAGTGTATCTGCATAATGGTAAGTATTTATTTTATGTTGAAATGAATTATTATTTATATCACTTGTAAATAGTGAATGTTTTATTGGCTGTGATTTTATTTCAGAGGCGGATTGTCCAGCAAGTTGATTTGATGAACATATGACTAGTGATGTTGATCGATTGTCATTAGGTAAGTATTTAGTTTTAGTTTTAGATGCATTTTATTTCAGGTAAGTTGCTCGCGTTAGTTGCTTTAACCAGTAATTTTCAGACTTCATTAAATATTCTGGACCCGACCACCATAGACTATTATTTCACAAAATTGTTTGCAGTAATACCCCGAGAAATAAGGTCAGCTGGATTCATATCTGTGGGAACATACCGTCAAGACAAGGAAACAGTAAGCTCCGTAATTTCAACCACACGGTTAGCTACAAAGGTCTTATGTTTGGTGAAGTCAGTTCTAAGCCAAGCTTGAGTCACACCAGTGTATAATTCGTGTTGGCTTAAATCGAATAGACTCAAGAACACGATTATATAGTCTTGCAGCCAATAACGAAGATCAGAGCTCCAATCAAGTCATCGTCATAGGAGTTATACGCGCAACCTTGGACTTCGCACACAGTAATCTCTTCATGAAGTCACTGCCGTTTGCACTGTTTCTCATATACACAAATGCACCATAAGCTCGCTGTGAGCAACGCTAAATGTATGAATTTCTATGATCTTTGGAGAATCACATAAAATACTTCTAGGTATAAGCACTGTAGCTAAAAAAAATGTTTTTTTTTAAAATACTTAGTAATAAAATTTATTCGGCTAATAAAGAAGTACAATAGTGGACTTAAATCAACTTTAAATTATACCTTAATATCTAACAATAACTCAATGCCTTAATAAACTAGTTTATAACCAAAATTATAATTATAGTTATGGCAAGAAAGGATAATTTCGGGCACGCCACTATCGTGGCGGTAAGGCATGTTTTTGAGGAGTGGCTGGAATGGCGCCATGGCGCCCTCACCTTCCGGCTGACACAGGTAATTTATTTATTTATTTATTTATTATTAATTAATAATAATAATAATAATAATAATAATATTCTACCACATACACACAACACCATCTAGCCCAAACTAAGCAGAGCTTGTACTATGGGTACTAGACAATGGATAAACATACATATATACTTTTTTTTTGTGAATACATACATATTATACATAGAAACACCCAGACCGAGACAAACATCCATGTTCACGCACACAAATGTTTGACTTGTGCGGGAATCGAACCCGCGACCTTAGGCGTGGCAGTCGGTTACACTAACCACTACGCCATCGAGTCGTCAATTGTCGATTGTCGACAACAATCGACAATCGACGACCGTTCGTTCGTTAATTGTCGGGGACATATATCGCACATAGTATGTTGTGTAATTCTGGGCAATCAATCACATTCCGCAGAATTTTCAGAGCAGTGATGACCTGCGTCTGAGACCGCCGGACAGCTAGGGAATTATATCCTAAACTACCAAGCAAGTAATCTGTAGGGTACATAAATGGATAATACCCATGATTTCTCTTATATAAGTAGCGTAGAAAGGCCTTTTGAATCTTTTCAATAAGTAAGGTGTATGTTGATTCATATGGACTCCACACACAAGCTGCAAATTCCAATTTACTTCGAACAAGGGAATTGTATAGTATTTTGATGATGGTGGGATCACGGAAATCACGTGCATTGCGCCAAACGAAACCCAGTCGCCTATATGATTCGGCGGCCACTGCGGAGATGTGCTGGTGAAATGTCAGACCACAATCGAAGATAACGCCGAGATCACGCATGTTGAATACGCGAGTTATCTCGGTGCCCCCTAATTTGTATACAGTTTGACTAGGTCGTGATTTACGGCTGAACGTCATAGTGTGACACTTACTGGTGTTGAAATACAATTTATTTGTTAGACTCCATTGTAAGACTCGATCAATATCACTTTGGAGGTCCAAGCGAGTGCGACTCTCAGTAATTTCGAGTACTAACTTCAAGTCGTCCGCATAAAGCAGGCATTTGGCATGTTGTACTACGCTGACGAGGTCATTAATCATTAAAATAAAAAGTAATGGACCAAGAACTGATCCTTGGCTCACTCCAGATCGCGTGTGATATGATCCCGATAGAAAACATCCATGAGCAACAAATTGTTTTCGGTTCAAGAGATAGTTAGCGAAAAAATGCAGAAGCTTTGGCGTGAATCCTATGGCTTGTAATTTGCTCAGTAAGATGTCATTGTCTACGGCATCGAAAGCCTTTTTAAAATCAAAATAAAGAACATCTACTTCATGTCCCCTATCCAAACCCTTCGAGACGTAGTCAACGAGCGACAACAGATTCGTTTCCACTGAACGACCAGGTCGGAAGCCGTGTTGTTCATCACACAAGTAGGATTTTAGTTGATGGTAAATTTCTCTATGCACAATTGTTTCGAACACCTTGGCTGGACATGACAAAATCGCAATTGGACGATGTTCCTCAACTGAGGATTTATTATTAGTTTTCGGTATCGGAGTAACTCGGGATACCTTCCATTGATCAGGATATATGCCACTTTGAAGGGCCAAGTTAATTATGTAAGTGAGTGGGGGAGCAAGAAAATCCACACAACCAATTAATACATATGGTGGAATCTTGTCTGGACCGACTGAGCTTCGCGGTTTTAATTTACGAATGCCGGCCTTAACCTGAGATATAGTGAAATTACTAATGTGTATGTAGCCTCCATGAGTTGTAGCTGCGACAGGCAATATATTATCAGCGTCCAGTTTGGGGCTCTGTTGCAAAAACACACTAGAAAAATAATTAGCAAATGCATTCGCTGCGTCACTGCCGGTAAACGTTTTGCTATCGTAGGTCATTGTAGGCTCAAAGCCACCTTTGGACCGAAGACGTTTAATGTGCTGCCAAAATTGAAGTGGATTGTGTCTAATGCAATTCTCAGTTGATGCAATATATTGCTTGTATGCACAATCAATACGTTTTTTTAAGTTGGATCGAATACTACAAAATGCAAAATACACACTAGGGTCGGCGTGACGTTTCCATTGTCTGTGAAGCTTAATTTTGTGCTTTAAATCTGTAATGATGTCATAGGAAAACCAGACGGGATAACGTTTTCTATTAGATATAGATCTCTTTTTTTTTGGTACACAAATATCAAATATGTTAGATAGTATTCTGTAAAACTCACCAACAGCGGACGGTACATCCGTGGCACTAGTGATACTGCTCCAATCAGTCTGTGACATGAGTTCGTAAAGTAAACGAAAGTCAGCCTTACAAAAATTCCAGTCGGTCGTTGAGTCGAGGTTACTTGGACTGGTCTGCTCCCTGCTCAACGTCGTAAGAAGTTTGATCTCAATGTCAAGGGGTGGATGATAAGAGTCAACGTTTACAATACCACCAGCCTCAGCGGGCTGAACTTGCACAGCGCAATCAATATCCCTTGATAGGACTACATCCAATTTGCCGCCAAAAACATTACGTATATTATTATTATCTAACATCGAGCAAAATGAAAGGAAGTATGCAAAATAACTGTTGACAGATTTTGATGCACTGTTAAGGTTAATATCACCAATTATAAATACATTACTTTTAAAATCGTTCACAAAGGATTCCACTTTGCAGAACCAGTCAAAATACACAGAATCCGCGGCACTTGGAGGTATATATACGGCACAGATATATACACTAATTCCTCTAACGGTCAGCTTGACCCAAAGATCCTCTCCGTCAGCAGTTTCGAAGTCCCTGGCTCGAACAGGCACAATTCCCGGCTTAGCAGCTATTAGGATCCCTCCTCCCGGTCCGTTTCTGTCTCGGCGTACCACACTCCAGCCAGTGGACACAACTTCAGAGTTCTCCACTGAAGAATCCAAGAAGGTCTCAGTACCAACAATAATGTCACAATCCAGAAGTGACATATTAGTTCTCCATCTATGCAATTTTGTTTTAATACCACGAACATTTTGGTAAAATACATCAAGCGTAGCCACTGCTCTTATGCGGGTAGAGTGATTTTTTTCACTAGGTTCAGAATTATTCGGTATGTGATAATCGCTTCGTCTGTTCGTTGGTGCGAAATCGACGAAAGGTAATCCACGGCTTAATCCGAGCATTTTCAGGCCAAATCTCCGGCGAGAGAATGCACTCATAGTACGCTATAGGCACCACCAGTTTGTATGACCTGTAGTTTCCCTTTGCTTTTACTTCATCTACGACGCATTTCGCTTGAGGATACAGTTGTTGTAGGTATACTGTAATTTCATTGGGACCGGACTCCATATTCCATAGGTGTATGCTTTTCGTTTCGTCGACTGCACGAAGAGAAGTAACATTAGGCCCAGCAGTACCACGAATAGAACCACGCATAGAGTTTCGTTGTTTTTTATTGGTTGGTCTGTCCATCAGTAGATGCAACACAATCCTGTTGACTGCCAGCACTCACGTTCTGTTCCTTCATTAAATGGTGATTTTTCTTGGTTTTCGAGTAGGCCGAGTCAAGATTGGTCTTATTTATAGCTGATGTGTGTATCGATGGGGAGACAGTTACTACTGGGGCTGCAAGCACTGAGGAGGTGGTAAGGGCTAGCTCCGTGTCAACTGAGTGGAGCAGATCCTCAGTTGGGTGAGCTATTCTCACGAGGTCAGTATCAACGGTAGGACTGTTACTAGTAGTTTGGACCTTGTCGATACCCGATGAACAATCTGTCCGCGTCTTAGCTTTTGTTTGAGCTTGTAAGTTTTTAGGACGGGTTTTGGTGTTCGTCTTCACGGTGTTGCGCCCCTGAGTATTAGTTGTGCAGGCAATTGGATTTGCTTGTTTCAAAGAGTTCTGATAGGTGATGATGCTATCTTCCATAGATTTAAATTGCCCGCTTAATTTTGTCAGGTTGTCTTTGCATTCTGCTATATTTTCGTGGCAACGATGTACATAAGTAAATATTTCGATTACCTTAAGGCTCATATCCAAAACATGTTCCTTCAAATCCTTAATCTCTAATGCAATGTTGCTTATGTCAACGGGGAATTCACTCTTATGGTTTGTAGTTGGTGCTTTTCTTAATGTTATGTTTGAGGCGCGGGCAGACTGTGGGGTGCCAACTCTAATCTCTGAGTTGTTGCCACCCTTTTTTGAGGCACAACGACATTCAGGGCAAGTCCAGACAGATCTCTCATCTAGTGTCAATATTTGGTTGTTGCAAAGATGGTGATACAGCTTTCCACACTGTTCAATCATACACTGAAGATATTCTTCACCAGGCTTTAAATCATCATTACACGCAGAACACTTCATTTCGGTACAATGTGCTTGTTAGCAAATGCAAAAGTAGTACACAAAATATATTTCCTCCCTGAGGCAACGCTGCGTAGGTACAAACCGTTGCGCCGTCTACGTTGCTTGATCTATACTGCGACCGCTCAACTCAGTCACGGGGCACTAGCGCACGCCGAACTGCTCCTTACGCCGACCGCACAACCGTGCGAGTGGCGTGCGCTCCGTGCTAATTGACTTGTCATGCAACCAACGGTCCAACACACGTATTTAAAATGTCACTTTTTTCTTCACTGAATTTCGATAGTTTAACACTTTATTTGCTAAGTTTAGATAAGCACTTATTTGCACAAGATTCAATGTGAGATGTTTAACTATGATTTTGAAAGAAAACGGTTAAAATACACCGAAATGATTAAATAATACTAAGATCAATGACAATATTTATGTCCAGCTTTATAATTGTCACTCGTGAATGGCCTGCTTTATTGTCAACATTCGTGAATGGCCTGCTTTATAGTCTACATTCGTGAATGTCCGTCTTTATCTTTGTTACTGATGCTCAATGACAGCCACTTTACCGACCTGGAACGCGCCCTGCTTGAAATGCGTATATGTTGGTAGCACTGTATTGCGCGAAATATTTTAAATAAGAAACGAATTCCCATACATACAATGTTAATTGCTACGGTTTAATCGTTCACCGAGTCACTTTATATTAGGGGTATATGATTGATTTGATTTGATTTGATTTGATATGTTTTGGTGTCACTTTATACTGTTCACGTATGATAGTTTGTGGTAAATTGTCTTATTATGCAGATAATATCGCATTCACTTTGTACTTTGTACATATAGTTTACATTTGTTTATAGTTCACTGAGATGCTGGCTAACAATATCCAAGAAGATTTCACCAACTAGGAACGCACTGAAGTTATTTTTATTAGGATTTACACACAATAAAAAGTAAATAAATAAAATTAATTACGGAGCTAATGTTTTCAATGTTAACTGACAGATGTATTTTTTTTTTGATTATTGTAATGAGTGGCCACGGTTGTTTTGGCCTGTGTCGCATAGGCCGGCAGGAGACGCCCGGATGTCATCACTGCGGTGACTGCCGCGATGTTGTTGTGGACACGGCGCTGCACACTTTGGCGGAATGTCCCGCCTAGGTATCGCAGCGCCGTGAGTTGATCACGGCAGTCGGACTGGTTGCCCTCTCACTCCCGGCCGTGGTTCAGTCTATGGTCCGGAGTGAGAGATCGTGGAACGCCGTCGCCTCCTTTTGTGAGGAAGTAATTTCCATCAAGGAGGCGGCGGAGCGGGAGAGAGAGCGCCTAAACCCTCTCCCCAACCGCAGAACCGGGCGCTGGAGGGCGTGAGATGACCTCCAGCCACCCTGAGGTTTGACCTGAGGGTGGTGGGCTGCGTGGGTCTGCTCGCCACCCGATCAGCACCAGGTGCAAGAGGCGGCGTGCGTGTTCCCACGTGCGCCTCTGTATCGTGTCTTTGTCCCTCCCAGGGAGACGGTGGAGGAAGTATTTCTGTGTAGTGGCCTGCCGTTTTACACGGCGGGCCGAAACCACGGCGGGGTCGCGATTGCATATGAAAGTGATTCGCGCGGCCTCGCCGTCTATGGTTATGTCGAGGAACACCGTGCTAGGTTTAGTCGGTATTACCGGGGTATCTTTTCCCTAGTGCACCCGACATAACCTCTCCGTCGCCCCACAGAAAGGTATGCGTCAAAGAATTCACCACGTCAAAAACAAAAAAAAGGATAATTTAACTTCTTTAAATTATTATAAGCAACTTGCCTGAACTAGGTTATACATGTGTTTCAGGTGATCCCTTGTCTACCTATTTTAAAAGTGGACATTTATATATGTAATCTATTTGAACAATAATATAACTAACTATAAACATAATCTAAAACTGCCTGTACACGTACAAGCAACTGTATCATACAATAAAATGCTTAGGTACCTAAAGTATAATTACATAATTTTAATATTTGTAACAAATTCTCTGTGTCTGCATAATTGAGTGTACCTAAATATTCCGTTATCATAACATTAAAATTTTTATTACTGACGCTGTATATGCTTAGCAACTTATTATACAAAAATGGACCCAAGAATATATAAAATCTGTTAACAAATGCATGCCTAGTTTGAGATTTTTTACAAGCCAGGTATTTCTTTCTCTTATCTGAAGGTCTAGGGATAAAAGGGAGTTCAGTGTGCTGTTTCAGTATCGTGTGTAGAATAAATAATTGCCGGATAGTTAGTACCTTACATGTCGTATAAAGCTGATGTGTTGGAAATAAAGAAGGCTGAAAGGTGGCTACCTTTAAAATTGCTCTTTGCGCACGCTTTAGAGGGAGTAAAACTGACTTCGCAGCCCTACCCCAGGAAGTAATGCAGTATGTTATTATGGATTGACACAAAGCTAAATATACCTGTTTTATTAATGTGTAGTCAGCTATATTACGGCGATTCTTAAATATATAATAATTTACGTACTCTTGTACATAATAAATCGATGTGTTTACGGAAATTCAGATTTGAGATTTGAGTTGAAAACTCTAACCGATTTTCTTGTATTTCTTCTGGAATTGCTTGATCTCAATCTATTTTTTTGTTGCCATAAACTTCGCAGCATCATTTTAGCCTGAATTATATAAGGACTTAAAAAACCTAAGGAGTCAAATATCTTAAATAATATTCTATCACATACATACAACACCATCTAGCCCAAACTAAGCAGAGCTTGTACTATGGGTACTAGATAATGGATAAACATACATATACACTTTATTTTTTTTGTAAATACATACACATTATACATAGAAACACGCAGACCAAGACAAACATTCATGTTCATGCACACAAATGTTTGACTTGTGCGGGAATCGAACCCGCGACCTCAGGCGTGGCAGTCGGTTACACTAATCACTACGCCATCGAGGTCGATGCATTTATGAATATATGCATTTGTTCAAAAAATGTAGATTATCTGATTTTGGATCCCAGCCTAAACCCAGAGTGTTTTATGTTGTGTTACATGTTATTATCTGTTGTATTAATTGATGAATTTTAGAAGAGATCTGTTAATTTGATTTAACACTTTGAATAGCGTTGGATTTCCACGTAGATGTCTCAAATTTGAAGTTTGGCGCGAATCTCTGACTTTTCGAAGTTAGGTGCTTATAAAATAGTTAACTATCGCTTGCATTAACATCGGTGAAGGAAAACATCGTGAGGAAACCTGCAGGTCTAAGAGTTCTTACTAATGTTCTAGATATGTGAAGTCTGCTAACCCGCAGTGGGCCAGCTTGGTGAACTATGGCCTAACCCTTCTTACACTGAGAAGAGGCCCGTGTCCAGCAGTGGGACAGTTTGATACAGGGTTGATATTATTATATACCGTTATATTATTACACAGGAGTTGCATTGACCTCTACTTATTAACCCACAAGACTACAGTATGGGGTTCTTCAAAAAGGGTGTTAAAAGGTTTTTACAGGGTCGGTGACCACTTACCGTCAGGTGGGCCGTATGATCGTTTGCCACTATAGTATATAAAAAAAAATCATGTAGATTATTCAAACATTCGAATCGTCGGATTGAATTTGGCTATCAGAATCGTATCGATCCTAAAATCGATGTTACTCTATATACTAATAACGGGTAAACTGTAAACTCACAAGTACGTTGTTTGTAGAATACTTATCAGTTAATCATTACATGTGAACAGAAACAAATCCAGTGCAGTAGCATTGTGTTGAGTACAACAAATTAAACAAAATGGATCCTACGGAATGTGTGTTAAATTTCTTGTGTAAATGTGGAAAAAACCTGTAAGTTCTATCAATTACGAGTTCTTTATAAGATAAAAACGTTGTTCTGCCATATAGATTATTTTAAAAGTACTAAAATTTGGAGTGATAGGTATTTTTTGACGCCTAATCAAAAGTGAATACAAAAAAAACTTCATCAAAAGTAATTGAAAATAAGCCTCTGTATAGGGATACCCTAATCACCTAGTGGCATGAAATGTACTTTACGACATATTTTCATACCTACCATATAAAAATAAAAATTTCATAAAAATCGATCAAGCCGTTTCGGAGTGCGACCACAAACAACAATATGAAGAACAATATGAAGTGACTTTCACATTGTTAAAAAATACAATTTATAGAATTTTCGTAACTTTATTGTCCCACTAGCTTTTGTCCGCGGTTTCGCTCGCGTAGAAGTAGGTTAGATTATGTTAGTAGTAGTTCTTTTTTAAATAATATATAGCCTATGTTACTCGTTGGTAATACAGCTTTCTAATGGCGAAATAATTTTCGAAATCGGTTGGGTAGTTTTTGTGTTGACCCCTTACAAATAAACAAACAAAAAATCAAGACGCGGTACGCCATAAGCTATTGGGTCTTTTCCTATACTTTTGTGGAAATAAAATCGTAACATTACGTTTT
Source organism: Catocala fraxini (assembly GCA_930367265.1). Taxonomy (NCBI): domain Eukaryota; kingdom Metazoa; phylum Arthropoda; class Insecta; order Lepidoptera; family Erebidae; genus Catocala; species Catocala fraxini. The sequence continues at coordinate 5,405,769 of OV884035.1, forward strand.
TCATATAATCTCATCAATATTTTTGTTCATTATGTTTTATTATTTAGGTGCGTAGCGGCCTATAAACGTAAAAAATGTTGCTGTTGTGTGGAGCTGAACATAGGTTCCCTAATCATGGGCTACTTAAACCTGGTAAGCAACACTTGACATCATTACTAGTATATTATTAACTAGGTACCTTGATACAGCTTACATTGTAACTACAGATTCAAATCCCGGGTTGTACTCATAAAAAGTTATTGGGCCTTTATGTCAAGAAATTCTAATAGAAGCCAATTAGAAAGTTAGCTTCAGATAGCTCGTAAAGCCGTTGATATTGCGCGTGATCTCTCGCCGGTCGGATCTGATCGACTTCTCAGTGAAACATGAGAGTGTGGTAACAGAGAGTACACTTATGTTTGTGCACTATAATACCTTCTGCACAGATGGCTAGTTCCTGTTAAGGATTAGCTGGCATGATCGAAATTCGACCTGGAGCTCATTATATCTAAAGGTTAATTCAAATTTGGTCATCGGAAGACTTAGGCATATTAAATGCCTGGAGAACGTGCCAAGCAACGCTTCGACTTTGTTTGCATAGAGATGAAAGTTTTCTTTGGCTTGCCTTGATCTTAGTCAATATCGATCGTCAATATATTAAAGTGTTTATACTGGAACAATGAACGACTTTGGCTGCCCGTCAAAGTCGTCTTAGTTAATAAGCCATAAGGTAGACAACCTGCCTTTCATATAAATTTAATTTACTCACAATTAAATTGTGCCTTTCCCTTTAAGCCAAACTTCTTTAATAACAAACACGTAGGAAGTACAAACCCCATATCTATTGGATGAACCGACAGTAACAAATTATTTGGTAAAGACATCAATGTTGTTCCGAGAAATAATATTAGCCTCTTACTGCCAACTGACACAGTAGGTAATATTTGTTCCTCGCACCGGTAGCCCAGTGATCTTCTAGCACAAAGAACACAGTGGTCTTATCCAATCAAGTGAATATGGAAATCCAATTCTTATGAAGAACACAATATGGCCCAAACTCGGGTGGGGTAAAGTTTTATTGGCCCTTCATGTTAGCGAATTTTGAGAAGTATAACCGTGTCTGGTAATTTATATACTGGTAGACGGCAATAAGCTGGCCACCTCTAATGTAGAATCTTAGCTCATAAAATGTTACTGTATTGCACTCGTGGCTTCGGGATATATGGGATTATAATATCCTCCAGACCAAATTTCGGTCATAGCGGCCAATCTCAACGGAGACTGGCCATCAGTAAAGTGCAGAGGTATAATCGCAAGCACAACTGCACTCTCGGTTCTTTAACTCTCATGATCCGATGGGACAGCAATCTGATACAACCGGAGAGAGATTAGGCGCACGACTAACAGCTTTACGTGCTTTCCGAGGCACGAGCGTGACTAATACCGCTAACTGCTTAACTCCGGGCTGGTATTGAGCTACTGCTAATTACTTTTTGTTGGCCCGAACCGGAATTCAAACCCTGAAGTCTTCCATGCACAGCAGTCGCATTTACAACTTCTGCGCCATGGAGGCAGTTTTTTTATTTATAAATCTAAGGTGGCAAATAAGCATACGGCCCGTCTGATGGTAAGTCGTCACCGTAGCCTATGGACGCCTGCAACACCAGAGGCATCATTTGCGCGTTGCCGACTCTTTAGGAAAGGAAGAAGAGAAGAAGGAAATGGGAAGGAAAAGGAGCGGGAAGGGGGAAAGAGGGTGGTAGACCTCCGGCACTATCACTCATTGAACGAAACACAACAGTAGAAATACTGTTATTTCACGTCGATATTTTGTGAGAGGGTAAGTCCTTCCCCGGTCGAGCCGCAGAAATCAGCAAAGCTCTACTGCCTTTAAGAACGTGATTAAGTATAAGTATTCAGATAGTCAATAATATTTACTTTGCAGATTGGCAGTGTAGGATTAGTGATTCTGTATCTATTTTTGGTCTTAAGCAAATTCTGTGACGATGAAACCATTTCCCCAGAGGGATACGAGCAATATTTGATCCCGAGCATATTTACCTTGGACATCATATTCGCAATCATATTACTTGTTGGATTGCATAAGGTAATTAAATTTTGCGATGTACGTTATCGATTAAAAATCGAATTGCTCATATTTTTTTTATTTTTGGAATATAATTATGTACATATATTTTATAAATATAACATTAGCTACATATGTAAACTGTCCCATTGAGTATCTTATCTTATCTTATCTTGTTACGGGGGCCAGTCAGTGTAGACCGGTGACACTTCGACCCAGTGGGATCTTTTGTGTCGGCCCCGAGATCTATCCCTTAGCTATCTCCCTATGAATGTACTGCATCAATCGCAGCGTACACTTCAGAGGGAGAAGCCTGAAGTCTTCAGGGTTCGGATATGCTAACCCCATCAGACCCATCTTTAGTCCAGCCAACGCGTCACATTCACACAGTAGGTGTAATATGGACTCGTCCCGTTCACCACAGGCTCTGCAGATCAAATTGTTTGCCAAACTTAATCTGCACAGGAAGTCATTGGTGCCAAAGTGACCAGTAAACGCTCCTGTGATCAGGCGTATTTGGCCCTTGTTGTACCCGCAGAACTTCCGGGTGAAGCCCGTGGCTCTGTTTGCAATGAATTTCTTGGAGTGTTCCAGACCCCTAAGGGCCATCCTACAAATGGCTCGGGGCCAATAAATAGTTGCTCCGAGCCCTTCCTGGCTAATTCGTCAGCCTCCTCATTACCCTGCACACCTGCATGCCCCGGCACCCACACCAGCCTGACTGTGTTTTTCCTGCCAAGTTTGTTAAGGGGCTTAACACAGTTCAGGACCAGTCCGGAATCCACCCTACAGGAGTTCAGAGCCTTAAGAGCAGCTTGACTGTCACTGAGAATATAAACAGTCTTGTCAGTGACGTTTCTGTTGATATTCTCCTGCGCGCAGGCAATTATAGCATAGGATTCCGTCTGGAAGACCGTTGCATATTTGCCCATGCTTTGGCTTACCTTACAGTCGTTGGCATAAATACCAGCGCCTGATCCTGATTCCATTTTGGAACCATCGGTGTACCAGATGAGACAACCCTTGTTAGGGGATTGTAGACCTTGTCTCCATTCGTCCCTTGTGGGGACCTTTATTTTAAAATTCTTTTTGAATATGCGCATTGGTTGCATTTTGTCGCATCCCATGCTCATAATCTCTTTGAGATCCTTTGAAATCTCCAGTTTTGTCCCATTGAGTAAGTGAGAGTGAAAAGAATTAGGCTGCAGTCCACTACGCTGTTAAAGTGCGGGTTGGCAGATTTCTCATATATTCGAGAACGTTATGGAGAACTCTCAGACATGCAGGATGCCTCAAGATGTTTTTGCCATAAAAGCAAGCGTTAATTAACTCTGTAATACGCACATAATTTCGACAAGTTAGAGGTGCATGCTTAGGATCGAAATCGAGACCCTGCCTGGCAGTCCTACGGTCTTCTACTAAGCTATCACTGCTAATATTTTAAACAAACTATTAAGCTTTTAACTGACAGCGGCATACTAGCGTCTGACCGCACAATAGGTTTCCAATTATGTCTAACATGCCAAGAATAGACTGGTTAAATTTCCTTATGTTGAGATCGTGACATCATGTATGGTCATGATTTCATTAGATAATAAATTGCAATTTATTTTTGTGATTGGTATTTAATAAAGCGTCACCTATTGGTTTGTTTATGAACTTCAAGCGTTTGCTTAAGTGAGGTCGCCACAGAGCCTATTTGTCAGCTGGAGTGACAGTTACGGCTGTCAGTGTCATACTGACACTATATAAGCACCGGAAAAACGTGCCCGGAGACATTCGGTTGACCTCGCTGCGTTGCTGATCAAATCAATCAACCTTATTTTTTCAGTTCTTTTGTTCTTGCCTATCATTAAAACACGTGCGAGGCAAAATACCACGACTATATTTTATTGTTTCATCATGTAAAAAGCGAGAGAATTGGCGAGTAACCCATCGTTTTATCTGTTTTTAGGGTAATACCTGTAGGATCAAGATATGGCTTATCTTCATTGTGTGTTACATAGTGATCAATATGCTTTTATCATATAGCCTAAAAGGAATGTGGGATGTGGTAATTTTGTTTTGCGCTGCCCTAAGTAAGGTTCACGGCGCACTGGTAATTAAAACCTACTTATCAGTTTTAACTGACGATTCTTCATCGAATCGTAGCGATGACAGTGCAGAGTAAGTATTTTTATAACTGAAGCATTATTGTAGTAATAATACAATAAATATTTTTAATACTATGTCATTTCATTCATTTATAATCTAAGATCCTAAGTAAAAAAAACATCTTCTACCGTATTCAATTTATTCGTTAAACTCATGTGTGCAATATTAAATAAAAAGTCCTTTTTAATTTTTTTTATTAATCATAGCCTAGCCAGGACTTTTTAGCCAACCCACTCGCGATGTATGATTTTCATCTACTAAACAGATGGGTGAAGGTCGTATTTAATTCGGATCCTCTACTATAACGCCTGCCTAGTTTTTTTTTGTTCACGACATAAATAATAAAAGGTACCATTTTTTTTTTTTGTTGTGCTTACATCAACTTGCTTGAGTTTTACCGTGCATCATATCATCGACGGCGACATAACTACGTCAATTCATGCATAGTAAAATATATACCTTATAATTATTATAATGCAATAAACAAAAATTTTATGCGCTGCGTAATATTAAACTTTTATATATTGAAGGATTTTATTTTAGGAGATTCAGAATACGAACGTCGAATCAAGCATCGCTCACGTCACCACATTGGCTGTCTTTTGTATGAAGTCCGTGTTCATATTACTTATATACAAAATGTTCCATAGTGAGAGTGTTAAATTTGGGTCCGGCCGTTAGGGTCCCATTCCGGTACGCCTCCGGCCGGGACGCACCCACAGTGAAAATTCGTTATTCCGCTACGCCCCCGGCCGAGACGGTCCCATTGTAAAACAACCGGAGAAGACACTTGAGCAAATAGTGTTAAAAACAAGTGTTTTTTATTAATCACAATATAATACACGGCCGCACACACAAGACCTATTGTCTTGCGTGTGCGGCCGTGCAAATATGTGATCGATACATGATTATATACTTTGTCGTTACTTATTTGTATTCTAGTGTGCTGCGTGATCGCCACACACAAGGCCCAAACTACATAACATGTTTACATATTTTTGCTTTACAGGATATTCGGATTTTAAGTCAATGTTAGTTAGTTAGCTGTTCCTGTACCTTACAGTTGAAAGTTATCGGATTGATATTGTTAACAAGTTTCTCTTGAAGAAAAATAAGCAGCTTCCATTATGAAATTATTTCTAAAAAGTAAAAATTTTAGTACTAGTATTTATTTAACTGGGACAGTGGAGCAGCGATAGCTCAGTGGGGAGACCAACAGACTGCAATGCAGAGGGTCTCGGGTTCGAACCCACGTCGCGCACCTCTGACTTTCGAAAGTTATATGACTTTTCGAAATGATGTGCGTATTGATTGACAATTATCGCCTGCTCCGTGCCTCGGAGAGCACGTTAAGCCGTTGGTCCCGGCTGCCATGAACATCTATGGCAGTTGTTATTGGGAAAGTCAGTACCCTCTAATATCTTGACACTGGTCTAGCTTTAGGGTACCGTTAGCCTTCGGGTTGCGGAGGCCAGGTGGCAGCTGCTCCGTGTAAAAACTGATATCCATTTAAATCCGGTTAGACCTGAAAAGCCGACCCCAAGTGACTTGGGAATAATAAAGGCTAAGAAAAAAGAAGAAGAATTTATTTAACTGGGACAAAAAATACAGTTATTTGTTAAAGTAATAAACATACTTAAAATAGGTAAGTCAAAATATAACCCCCTCCCTACATATTGTCCACGGATTGATTAATTATAAACTTTTGTAAGGAAACTATAGAAATTGATAAAGAAAAACGAATAAAAGAATAAATAATTAATAATAATGTATAAAATCCGTATATAGCAGTTTAATTTCAATTAATAATTAATATAAACTAAATAAGGTACAAGACTGTAATGCAAATTGTGCTTTAGAATAAGCTTGTCGATATTAAAGTGGCAGACTGGCTTTTGCCTGCGGCTTCGAATAAATAACGGTGACAACAAACCTTTTTTGTATGAAAAGTATGTCCCTATGTCCATTTCTGTACCCCTGATAACGTGTATACGAAAGGTGACCGACCACCTTGTATGTGACCCTGGCCTGGGCGTGAACAATTTTCTATTGTAATAACAATATTAATTTTGAGTAGCCTAAACTAAGTAGAAAACATTATTCTATGAAGTTTAGTATCAAGTTCGTTAAATAATAAAATAAAACACATTGTTTAAAATAAATATTTATTTTCAAGTGTCACCATCACCTTCATAAATCATTAAAATATTTTCCAAAAACTGTGCTGGTGGAGTGACATTTTCATATCTTGCCCAGCTTAGGTACCATATTACAGACATTATGTGAGCACAGCAACCAACAGTCCTTCGGCCGACTATGCACTTGTAGTAATCCTGCCTTATTGTTTCCAGGCTGTGTGTAATATTTTAATATAATATCGTCAATTTCATACTAGTGGATAGTAACCAATATTTATTATATATTAAAACAAAAGTTTAAATATTTTACTTTGTTTATAAGACGATTGTGCACGTTCAAGCTAAATATCTCCTTTCGTGTCGATCGGTCAAATAGTTAAGGCGTAAAAGCGTACCCAACAAGGAAACTCACATTCGCATTTATAATATTAGTTAAAATAAAAATGAATAGAGTCTAATACAGTTATAGCGTTAGGCGGTGGTCTGTCTACCCTTTAGGCGTACTGTTTGTGTGTTAAGGTTGAATTTTGTTTGTTGGTTCGAAATAAAACGAGACGTATGGTTTCTGTGACAATCTATTGGAGACTGAATGTAAGTAAACAAGTATGGTTCATTGAATGAGTACAAATACTTATAGTTATAAATACTTATAGATACACTGGCTAATGTACATTACTTTAAACGAACATACCGCCCACCAAAAGGGCTTTCAGGCCTTTTCGATATAATAATAGGAATTACATATATATTTGAGATATAAATCTAAGTGTTGATTAAGTATGAATTACAAATTTTGCAACATAACCTAAAGTAACTTAACTATGATAATAAACATTTTACAAGTGTTTAAACTCAAAAAAAATAACTACTAATTTTTAATCATTAGTACAGATCGGTAATGGACATAAATTCGATATGGATCGCCGAGTTAATTTACCATTGTAGCGTATGGTATAAACTCGTGTAATTTTGTCCAGTCCAGGGTATTTTTCTACTATACGTGCCAAAGGCCACTTGCTCGGGGGCATGTTCTCATTCTTGAGCAATACAATGTCGCCAACTTCGAACTCTGGTCTTCGTTTCAACCATTTCGGTCGTTGGTTCAACCGTGACAAATATTCAGTTTGCCAGCGCTTCCAGAATCCTTGTACCGTTCTTTGCGTATATTGCCATCTTGATAATGTGTTGACATTATGAGTGGTGTAGTCTCGGTCAGGTACAGTGATCAATGGTTCGCCAATGAGGAAATGTCCAGGTGTGAGAACTTGAATGTCATCAAGTAAATCAACATCGGTATTTATAGGTATTAAAGGGCGAGAATTAAGACAAGCCTCGATCTGCGTAAGCACTGTGTTTAATTCTTCAAATGTTAGGTTTGTTGTCAATATCTTTCTCAAATGCTGTTTAACAGATTTTACGCCGGCTTCCCATAAACCACCGTAGTTAGGACTATAAGCTGGTGAGTAGTGCCATTGTGTTCCATCATTTGCCAGGTGATCAACTATGCAGCCGGGATATTCAAATCCTGCTTCTTTCCACATCGCAAACAATTCTTTATTAGCGGCTACGAAGTTGGTACCATTATCGCTCCAGATCTCTGTACACCTTCCTCTTCTAGCCACGAAACGTTTGAAAGCTGCGATGAATGCGTCGGACGTCAGTTCGCTCACCAGTTCCAAATGTATGGCCTTGACAGCCATGCAAATGAATATACAGATGTATGCCTTGTTTGTTTTTGCACCTCTTCCCTTGGAGTTTAATACGTGTATGGGGCCTGCAAAATCTACTCCACTACGAGCGAAAGGACGGGAGGGCGTCACTCGAGATTCAGGTAGGTCCCCCATCAGCTGTTGTCTGGCGATGGCTCGCTGTCGTGCACAAGTAAGACATTTATGTATGTATTTTTTCACCATACCTTTACAGCCAACGATCCAGTATCTCGTCATCAGGTAAGTTATCATCAGTTGTATTCCACCATGCAGTGTTTTCAGATGGGCGTCGGCCAACACCAGAGGTATCAAACTATTTTTCCTGCCTAGAATTACAGGATGTTTCAGATTCTCGTCGGCATTTGCGTTTCTCAGTCTGCCGCCCACCCTGAGGATGTCCTGGCTATCTAAATATGGATTCAAGGTCTTCAAAATACTGGTTGTTTTAATATTCTTATTTTCTTTCAGTCTTTGTATTTCATCGAGAAATTCTTCTTCCTGTACGCGCTTAATACAATATTCTAAGGCATTTTGCAATTCCAATGTACTAATTTTCTGTTCCAGTCTCTTTGGTTCTTTCTTCATGTTTAAAAATCTCCAACAATGTACTATTACTTTCAATAGAGTATTAAGTGAGTCATAATCTTCAAAATTAAGACATTTTTCTTCATTTTCTGTAACATTTAAGTAGGACTGTATGTTTTTCTTCCGTTCTAGTTCTGTTGACATTAATGGCTTCGTAAACTCAATTGTGTTGTTCATCAGCCAGACAGGTCCAGCCCACCATAACTCTCTGTGTTGTAGTTCTGACAAAGACGATCCTCTCGACGCAATGTCTGCCGGGTTGTGTGGTGATTGTACGTGATACCATCGGGTGTTGCTTATTAGTTCTAATATTTCTACCACCCGGTTTGCGACAAATTGTTTCCATCTGCTGGGCTCCCCGAACAGCCATGCCAAAACAATCGTGGAATCTGTCCATGCGAATACATTATGTGGAAGAATTCGCAGGGCTTGGCTTACTTTATATAGCAATTTTGCCAACAGTACGGCTCCCTGTAGTTCGAGCCTTGGGAGTGATACTGTCTTCACAGGAGCAACCCTTGTTCTTGATGCGACAAGATTTATCTTTGTTTCATTATCTTTTGTTTGAACGCGACAGTAAACTACTGCTGCATATGCCTTCTCTGACGCATCACAGAACCCATGCAATGTTATTTGATCTCTTTCAGTACTAAATGTATTAAGCCAACGCTTGATTCTTATCTCATTGACCTTTTCTAAGTCTTTTCTTATGAACTTCCATTCTTCTTTCAGTTCATCGCTAATTTCTTGGTCCCAGCCAACTCCTTCTAACCACAATTTTTGTACTAACATCTTTGCCTTTACAATAACTGGTGCTATCCATCCGAGTGGATCAAATAACTTCTGTAAATCAGACAGGATAGTTCTCTTTGTTATGTTCAATGGTATAGGTTCTAAATTTAGTTGATATCGAAACTCGTCTTGACCAAAATTCCATGTCAAACCAAGAGCTTTGATGGTGCCGTCTAGTTTGATGTCCATATTAGCCTTTGTGGTGACCTTGTTAACATCTATAGATTTCAAGAACTCTTTGTCGTTGGATGCCCATTTCTGAAGTTCAAAGCCTCCTCGTTTCAGAATGGTGATGATATCTTTGCTAAGACGGATTGCCTGCTCGGTTGTGTCACAGCCTGACGTGACGTCATCCACATATAGGTCTTCACGAATGATCTTAGCAGCTTTGGGATATTGTTTGCCTTCATCTTCTGCGAGTTTCATCAGCGTTTTTATGGCAAGGTAAGGCGCAGATGCTGTACCGAATGTAACCGTTTTGAGTCTGTAATCTTTGATATCAACGTCATGGTTGTTAGATTTTGTGTTGCCACGCCACAGCACTCTATGGTAATCTGTGTCTTTCTTATCTAGAAGTATCATTCTGTACATTTTGACTACGTCGCTGGCGAAGCACACCTTATGCATCCGCCATCTCATGATCACACTCCGCATATCTTCCTGTAATACTGGGCCTACCATGAGCTCATCATTCAAAGATATGCCGTTGTCCCCTTTGCTCGAGGCATCAAACACGACTCTGATTTTCGTAGTTTCTTTATCTGTTCTAATTACGGCGTGATGTGGCAAGTAAACACAACGGTTGTTTATCTCGTCCCGTGGAACTTCTTCCATATGCCCCATGGTCAAGTATTCGTTTAGAACTTTGTCGTACTCTTCTTTTAACTCAGGTGTTTTTTGAAGTCTTTTTTCTTGTTGTATCAAACGTCTTTTGGCAATGTCTCTCGTATTCCCATCCGGTGCGCTAGGTTTAGTGGTACGGAATGGAAGTCTTACGACATACTGTCCATTGCTGCTTCTCTTATATGTCTCTTCGTAGAAACTTTCGCATTGTTGTTCTTCTTTTGTGTATTTCCTTTTTGAATCTGGTTCTATCTCCCAAAGTGTCTTTAGTAAGTCTTCTCCTTCGAATTGGTGATGCATGACAAGAACAGACTCCATTTGTTGTGTTTGGTCATCTATCTTTCCGAACAAAATCCAGCCAAGGTTTGTTTTATGGGCACAGGGGAACCCTGGCGGACCTTTGATGAGTTGGTTCTGTACAATTTGCGCGTACACATCGACACCCAGAAGTAAATCAATGGACCCTGGCTGACAGTAGTTAGGATCAGCTAGGACTAGTCCCTCTAGGTGAGGCCAGTTGGTTGTGTTGATTGTGCGGGCTGGTATTTTAGTAGTCAGTGGCTTCGACATAACGTATGTTTTGATTTCCATGGTAAAATCTTCACATCTTGATTCTATCTTAATCTGGACTACTTGTTTGATAGCTTCTCTAGTGGATCCCACACCGACGACTGTTCCTTTTACAGGATACCTCTTGGCCGTGAGTTGTTGTACAGCTCGTTCGCTTATGAAGCTCGCTTGCGAGCCTTGGTCGATTAAAGCTCGTAATATCGTTGTATAGTTATCTTCGCTTCTCACTTGCACGATTGCCGTTGCTAATAATGCTGTGCTTTGTTTGGTTGACACGTGTGACGTCACCATTGTGATATCTTCTTCTTTCTCAGGCTTCTCCACATTTGCATATAATGTCACTTCAGGTTGTCTCGTTTGTCTATTCTCAATGTTGCTCGATGTGTCACATTTTGATGTGTTGTTATCTTTGTTTTCATGGAGAAGTGAATGATGACGTTTTTTGCATATTCTACAGCTTGTTGGCACGCGACAATACCTTACAGAGTGTCCTGATGCAAGGCAGTTGAAGCATAGATTATTTGACTTTATAAACTCACTTCTTTGTATAGGTGATTGTTTGCCGAACTCTTTACAATGGCTGAGTGTGTGATTCTCTTTACAGATTTGACATGTTCGATTATTTCCAACAGTCGCGGTAACGTGAAAAGATTTCTCTCGCACTTGAACAGCACTTGGCTTCTGTTTAGCAGTTGGTTCAGTGAGTTCCAATGTACGGAATCGGTTTTCCAAGAATTTGCGAAATATCTCAAGTGTAGGTATACTATCATACTCCTGACAAACGTTACTCACATGCTCTTCCCAGTCTTTATGCGTTTCAGTGTCTAGTTTCTGCACAACGACGAATATGATCAAAGGATCCCAGTTCTCCGTTTTTACACTCAGGTTGTTAAGTTGATGTAAACAATCAAAAGTAGTGTCTAGCAAATTCTTAATAAGACTCGATTTATTCTCACTTATCTTCTTTTGCGAGAAGAACCTTTTCATTACTACATTGATATTTAAGCGTTTATTTCCATACCTTCCATTTAAAATGTTCCACGCTTGCTCATAGTTTGAATCCGTCACTTGAACATGTTTTAAAATAGATGCGGCTTCTCCAGTGACGCTTGTTTTTAAATAATGTAATTTCTGTACGTTATTTAATGAAGCATTGTTGTGAACAAGCGTATTAAACAAATCACGAAACGATAACCACTCTTCATACTGTCCACTATACGTGGGTAATTGTATCTTCGGTAAAATCACTCGCTTTTGTTGAAAATCATTATCGCCTTGTGGCGCTGAAGCACTAACTGTAACTGTTTGCGAGGCCAATAACTCCTTCAAATCACTCATTAAGTTAATATACAACTCTTCATGTTCATAGTATTCTTCTTTCGCTAGGTATGGTATTTGGTCACGTTTCTCCCTCGGTGTGCAGCGTATTATCTCGTTATAAGCTTGTTTGTAGTCACTCCAGTACTCATCTAGGCATTTCAGGCGAGCTTCGACGTAATTTCGCGTTAATCTACCTTTCGGGCACTTTTTTAGATTGACCTGGGTTTTCTTCAAAGCCTGGGCAAGGTTTTCCACGACATTCAACGCTTTTTCCACTTCCGTAGCTATTGTAAATCCAAAATAACTTCAGTTGTAGCAAACGTAATGAAATGAATTTTTATAAGTAATTATTAACTTGCACTAAACAACTCGAACGCTTGGGTCGTCTTATCGCAATCCTTTTGTTCTCGAGCGGCCGGCGGTTCAGGTAGCAAGGCGCTGGTATCCGGGTCGATTATGGACCATATGTTTGTGTGTTAAGGTTGAATTTATTTTGTTGGTTCGAAATAAAACGAGACGTATGGTTTCTGTGACAATCTATTGGAGACTGAATGTAAGTAAACAACTATGGTTCATTGAATGAGTACAAATACTTATAGTTATAAATACTTATAGATACACTGGCTAATGTACATTACTTTAAACGAACACGTACAAAGTACAATTCTGTTTACAGGCGTAAGTATAAAAATGCAATTTATCTTACTTGCTTTCACCTCGCGTGTATATAAATGTGTGTAGCTGCCTCCGTGGCGTAGCGGTAGTGAATGCGACTGCTGTGCATAGTCTCGCATTCGAATTCAGGGGCAGGCCAAAAAAAGTTATTGGGTTTTTCTGTTATAAAATTTCAATAGCAGCCCGGAGGTAGCAAGTTGTCGGTGTTAGACACACGCCCGTGCGTCGGAAAGCAAGTAAAGCCGTGGGTCCCGCGCCTGATCACACTCCGGTCGTGTCAGATTACTGTCTATCTATCGGATCATGAGAGTTAGGGAACAAAGAGTGCACTTGTGTTTGCGCACACGCTTCTGCACTATAATATCTCTTGTGCAGATGCCCAGTCTCTCTTAAGATTGGCCGCCGCGTCGTGACTGAAATTAGGTTATGGAGGACATTAATATATAAAATGTTTAATTACTTGTAATATTCAAAACAATCAGACTACAATGTATAAAATCACACTGTATAACGTGTACTTACGCTTACCGACCCAAAAGACTTGGTACTGCTCTTTCATGTAATTAAGGTAAATTAAAATCTACATAACTCGGTTGAGTTTTTATACCAACTATTGAGTCTAGATCCTAATATTGATTTCGTGGGACTATTTCTATGTATGTAACAAATATGGCGAAGAAGCATGTTTACCCGTTTGATGATAAGTAGTCTCAGTAGCCTAGCCAATGTTCTAGCCAGAGGTGTAGGAGATAAAAGGAATTGTAGTGGTCGGTATGTGAGCCTTCGCAAAACCTTGCCGGGCGAAACCCAGTAACAGTAATCGAAAACAATGAATAACATTAGAAAACCGCAAAATTGAACGCATGGAAATTTTATATAGAGGCTTTGTTTGAAAGCTTTTCATCACTTCAAACACACCCCTAGATTATTCTACAGTACATCTTTATTGATATTCCATCGGTCTTTCCAAAGAGGATAGTATTTTCCCACATGAGTCCTGTCATTTATAGCATACTAGATGTGCTCGCGGTTTCACCCGCGTAAATGATTACTGCGCCGCTCCCGTGGGTTGTAGCTAGATGGTATATAGCCTATAACCTTCCTCAATAAATGGGCTATCCAACATTGAAATAATTTTTCAATTCGAACCTGTAGTTCCTGAGATTAGCGCTTTTAAACAAACAAACTAACAAATAAACAAACTCTTCAGCTTTACAATATTAGTATAGATATACGCAGTACTTGGCTTGGCAGCAGGTGGCTCTATTTGTCATAGGACTAAGGATTAGCTGATGAGTTGTAAGTGTAATAAATACTCTTGAGTAACCATGACAGATGTAGTTTAATATCACAAAAATTAGTAAAAGTCCAAGCAAAATTCACATTTTATTAATATTTTCAATTATCGTAAACGGCTTGTGTTCCAATATATTGCAGCTGTTTTTATACTGCTAACATATAAGATAAAACTGTAGGTTCTAGCAGTTTCTAGGTTTCATCTAACTCCTGCGTTGGAACAGGGACATCCATCTGTAAATAGTAGCTTCCGATGACTGCTAGACAGTAGTATGCTAGGGAAACTGAAAATATTTTAAAATAACTCCTATTAAAAATTGCACGAAAAGTCGCAAAAATTTCTTTTGCAATTATACTAACAGCATTATACAATAGACTGCAATGCAGAGGGTCTCGAAATCGAACCCACTTCGCGCACCTCTGACTTTCGAAAGTTATATGACTTTTCAAAATTATGTGCGTATTGATTGACATTATCGCCTGCTCCGTGCCTCGAAGAGCACGTTAAGCCGTCGGTCCCGGCTGCCATGAACATCTATGGCAGTCGTTATTGGGAAAGTCAGTACCCTCTAATATCCTGACACTAGTCTAGCTTTAGGGTATCGTTGCCTTCGGGTTGCGGAGGTCAGGTGGCAGCCGCTCCGTGTAAGAACTGATATCCAGTCAAATCCGGTTAGACTAGAAAAGCCAATCCCAAGTGACTTAGGAATAATAAAGTCTAGGGAGAAGAAGATTAGCAAAGATGCTGTTAGGAAAACGATCTTAAGACTTATGGAATACTACATTTTGTTCGCCGCTTCCCCCAATTAAATGTCGGTTAGGTTAGCAACGAGAGTTTTTTCTGTATGAAAGGTACCCTATGTGCTCTTCTGTATCCCTGACAACGTATAAGCGAAATTTCACGATGACCGGTCGAGAAGTTAAGGCGTGAAAGCGTAACAAACAAACTCACTTTCGCATTTATAATATTAGTTAGGATGACGAGCACAAGTCTCCAGCGCGTGCCTTGCTCTATAGATAGAGCTACTTGTATGTTTTCAACTTCGCATCATATTCTGTCTAACTGCCAATATAGTTTGATAAAGAACTTATATACCTATAGTGGAGTTATAATTAATGTTTAGTATAGATTGTAAGTTTACATTTGTTGTCAGGCTATTCTCATCAACGTAAAGACCTGAATGCCTTCGCACCATATAAACATTCTAACTTTAAAACGGTTTAACAAAAATGTTTTAAAATTATGAGGGCACACCTTATTGTTAAACGTGGTGTGAGAGTACACACTTCATTCTTGACAGAAATGTTATTTTACATTATAATTAAAGAGAATTTATCATAATATCAACTGGCCAAATATACCAACATCCAAAAAAACTGAACATTTATAGAAGATCTCTCGATAAGCATTTAAATACATGAAACAAATATATACTATATATGTACATAATAATACATACTTATGCATAAGAGGAAGGTAAATATGTCGAATAATTTGGCTCCCAGCACAATTTTCCATATAAACAAAATTATGGTAATGACAACAGAAAATGAAATAAATATTACATAGATTTTGACGAGGCTGCGTTTATTCTGAAATCAAAACTAAGCATCATTCATTATATAATATTGTCCTCTGCAGTTTCACCTATGCTTATAATTACTGCTTCCGTGAGTCGTAGCGTGATCTTATATAGCCTATGCTAATTCTGGATAAGGTACATTTTTAATGTGAAAGAATTATTAAAATCGGTTCAGTAGTTTTAAAGTTTATAGACAGCAAACAAACAAAACTTTCCACTTTTAAAATTAGTGTAGATAGTCTAGACTAGCTTTTGCCCGCGACTTCGTTTGCTTGAACAGTATAGTTAGCTCATTACACTGTTTACGAAGATCACATTATGCATTGTATCTCCAGGTTCGATTCAAGTCAAACATTTGTGTGCATGAACATGGATGTTTGTCTTGGTCTGGATGTTTCTATGTATAACTTGTATGTATTTACAAAAAAAAAGTATCTTTGTATGTTTATCTATTGTCTAGAACCCATAGTATAAGCTCTGCTTAGTTTGGGCTAGATGGTGTTGTGTGTATGTGGTAGAATATTATTATATTAGGTCTACAGACCGCTGTCTAATTAAATCTGTGTAATAAGCTAAAATAAATTCAGTAAGCCCTAATAGA
Organism: Catocala fraxini; assembly: GCA_930367265.1. NCBI lineage: Eukaryota > Metazoa > Arthropoda > Insecta > Lepidoptera > Erebidae > Catocala > Catocala fraxini. The sequence goes on from OV884035.1 coordinate 5,422,100, forward strand.
TGATAGATGTTTGTATATGTTTCTTAATCAAGCGTAAACCATTGAACAAGGTTGGATAAAAATGGGACATAGGTAGACCACATCTTCAATTAAGACACTAAAACTTTTTTATTCGATATGCGTTTCCATGACACGCGAACTGAACTGGTCCCAGAAACAAATCTCTTACCTTTGCTGAACCGTTGGAAACCTTGAAACCTTGGAATTCTCTACAGAAGCATGCGTTACTTTCTTTCTTCGATACTGGGTCCTTCAAGCGGGGCGTAAAAGGACCTCCTTAATTAAGTCGTCAAAGTAAAGACCTCGGTAGTACTTCACGTGAGGACTGGTGTGGAGGGCTCTGCTCGTGTTCTAGACGACTGCTTACTATCAGGCGGATAATTGTCATACTGACAAACAATATAAAAAAAACTAGTACGTCAATAAAAGACAAGTAATAAATTATATTCTTACCTTATGTAAACCAACGAGCAATAGAATTGTTAGGATCGAGCTTAGGGCTCTATTAGCCATAACAATACAAAAAATAGGTAAGGACAGCTTGAAGAAGCGCACGTTTTCGTCTTTCGTTTTGGCAATAAATGTTTTACTTGCCACCGATCCGGCTATCAGCAAAGCAATATTTAAGAACTGTAAAATAATATTAGTTTTTAATATTATTTTGTAAAATAATAATATAATAATAATTTAATGAGTAAAAAGCAGCATTAAAAAATGGACATATTGAAGGTTTTGATTAGTCGATTCTCGATTTAAATATGTATCACATTTAGGACTTTACAATTTGATGAATTATCCAATAAAATATATTATTAGTTTATTATAGTAGTAGCAGCGGCGATAGCTCAGTGGAGAGACCAACAGACTGCAATGCAGAGGGTCTCGGGTTCTAACCCACGTCGCGCACCTCCGACTTTCGGAAGTTATATGACTTTTCGAAATTATGTGCGTATTGATTGACAATTATCGCCTGCTCCGTGCTCAGAGAGTACGTTAAGCCGTCGGTCCCAGCTGCCATGAACATCTATGGCAGTCGTCATTGGGAAGTCAGTGCCCTATAATATCCTGACACTGGTCTAGCCTTAGGGTATCGTTAGCCTTCGGATTGCGGAGGTCAGGTGGCAACCGCTCCGTGTAAGAACTGATATCCAGTCAAATCCGGTTAGACCAGAAAAGCCGACCCCAAGTGACTTGGGAATAATAAAGGCTAGGGAGAAGAAGAAAATATATTAGTAGTTTTAGTAAAGGGTGAAGAGAACACTGACGTTACTTTACTCTCGCCTCACTGTCTTATCACACGTTATCCGTTTCGACAATCTAGCCTATGACTGCACGGATGGCGTCGTGGTTTAAGTGGTTGCCTCACTACTGCCACTGCGCCGGGTATTGTGTGTTCGAATCCTGCACGAGACAAAAATTTGTGTGATCCACAATTGGTTGTTCCGAGTTTGGGTGTTCTTTGTGTCTGTTATTTGAATGTTTGTAAAGCCACGACACAGAATTGTCATTATAAAAGAAAAATTAATACAGGTGCGCATGCTGGTGACATCCATGCTTTGGGTATCTTATTGTAATATTTACATTGAGGTTTGCTTTGTAAGTTATTAGTTTAATATATAAATTTGTTTCATGATAGTAAGATATATCATCATTGAATATGTCTCTCGTTTTAATCACGCTGTATTATAAAATTCAACCATTTTTAAAGTATTTCACAGCCGGACACAGGCCTATTCTTAATATAAAAACAGTTAGGCCATAGTCCGCCATGCTGCCAACAATACTAGCCATAAGGAGACAAAAAAATGTAACGCCATAAAAATAATTAAATATTAGAAATATTAAATTCGTCTTTTTTCTTATGACGGCAGAATACACGGCGTAATTGGCTGCAGTTACCAGGTCAAAGGAAATAGAAATAGACGATTACCAAACAAAAACTCTAAGAAGGTCATCACTGAGCAATTAAGTTTCGAATATTTGATTATGATTCGAATTATATTCAGTAAAAATTAAAGAAATCTTTCGGATGCGGGATCTTAATTATTTTAATATTCCTTTTTTCTTACAAATTGCACATTGCTCGTTGGGAAAGGGAAAATAAGAGTTTTAAGAGGTTTGTTGGGAATCCGGTACTCTCACTTACCAACAAAATACAACTGTATATATATTTACTGTTGATATACGAAGCTATTATGTGAGACTGTGTGAGCTATTTTCTTAATTTCTTATAATGTCTTACCAAACTCAGATAACCGATGATGAAGGAACCAGTTCTTAAATTTATATAAAAGCAAAATTTTTTTACTCCGCAATCCATTTTATTTCTGAAAAGTATATAAAGAAGTTTTTGATAAACGAATGATTACTACTACTATGATTCTACCGTACTTTATAATAATAATAATGTCTTCCAGGCCGAATTTCGATCACATCGGTCAATTTTAATTGAGACTGGACATCTGCGCAGGAGAAATTTTAGTGCACATCCGATGGGACGGCAGTCCGACACGACCGGAGAGATCAGGCGCAGGACCAAGGGGTCTTTCGCTTTACGTGCTTGCCGAGATACGGGGTGTCTAACACTGCCAATTTCGGGCTGCTATTGAGATTTCTTAACAGAAAATCCCAATAACTTTTTGTTGGCTCAACCCGAATTTCGAACCAGAGAACTCAAGCATTCACTACCACTGCGCAGTGTTACTATATGTCGTACATAAATAAAATAAGTCTGTCGCATCTGGTTAAACTAGTCTACTAACCTATATGCGTGAATATCAGCATTTCCACGAAACAACCTTCACTTGAACACCGCAATACAAAGGTATAACGACAATCAAATTAGGACGTAGGACTTAGGAATATAGTGTTAAGGCAAAACTCTTAAAACATCTTGTTACTGCATACGCAAGAACCAAACAGCATATAACAAAGTATATCTTCGTCCTATTGTCAAGCATTCAACAACTATGACTTAAAAGCTGGTGGTACAACTCCAGGTTTAGTTTAGTTTACCTGGCATTATCTTTGGGCATTGCATTGTGTATGTTCGCAAATTTAGGTATACGCTAAAGCCGAATGAAGATGTACATATACGAGTAAGTGCATCAACAAAAAAGTATTTTTCTCTCTGGTGTAAGTAAAGCTGTTTTTGGGAGATACGGTGTCTATTTATTATTAAAGCGTACTTACAATAAAAACGGCAATGAACTCCTGATATTTCAACGCGAGATTTATTAGTCATTAGCTCGAGGTCAAAATCAATAATATTTTTAACAGAGTGAGGTTCACAATATAATGTAATATTATAACTTAGTTATAAGAGGCATAACCATCGTGAATATCGGGGTGACGACACATCGCTACTAAAATGTACAGATACAAACGCATGGCAAGTGTGTTGTACCTGTTTAAACAATGTTATAGATTAGAAGAATTAGAAACGTTATATTAAAATATCTGGGTATATCATAGATGATATACCCAGATATTGTAATATTACGTTTAATATCAGTAAATATTTTTTTAGTAAGAATGAGAGAGAGAGATAATGCTTGTGAAGAATTGCAGTAAATGTGAGCAGATTTTTAATCAGAAAATTGCATCCGTACCGAGATAAACCATGTGTCACGGGTGACTTTACAAACATCCAAACAACAGACACATAGAATAACATTCGTAACATCCATTTGTGTATTTTCTACTTATTTTATTCCTACAAATCATTTTTAAATGAATATTGAGTATTCGAACCATTATGTCTTAGTCACAATCAAAATTAATAGATATTTTTGCTACAATACGATATAATTATTATGGTGTTTACAATATGAACGCCTACGTTAAGTTGCTCACGTTTATTTATTTTGAGATATATATTTTTATTACCTACCTAATTTTAATAAAATTAAAATGATTTATGGCTTCTGTTTTATTAATCTATAACTTTGATTGTAATTTATATAAAATACTATTTGACCCAGCAAACGTTGTTCTGCCATATAAATGATTTCTTCACGGTATGATATATTCTTTACGATGTATTCTCATACCTACAAAATAAACATAGTATTTTTATAAAAATTGGTCGTACCGTTTCGGATGAGCGTGACCACAAACACCGTGAAACGAGACATCTATAGGGTTACTGGTAATATGACGCCTAATATACCAGAAAACATTGCAAGTAAATCTAATTTAACTAACGACCACGCAGAACTACTATTGAATAAAAATTGAACGAGCTCATCCGATGTTGTTGATAGTGTACTTCTCGCCTTTTGATGGTTGCACACGTGGACCTCTTTGACCATCTTCTCCGGACAGGCTGGAGTGATATGGCCTGGCTTGCCACACACGAAACAGGATCTTTTGTCGGCGCCCTCCTTGGATGTGGATAAAGGGTTTGGATCTGCACGAAGTTTCTTACAATCCAATTGTTTGTGTCCTGAAGCACCACAGTGGTGACAATTGCCTTTAAATCGTGAGTCACTGTTCTTGTCACTCTTAAATCGTTTTGCTTCAATATCATTATCGCTGCCATCGTGTCTCCCATTGTTCAAAATTCTATTCAGCTTCCAAAACAACTGTGATCTTGTAGTTATATCTAATCCATTCAGTTCCCTTTTAATTAAATTGTCCTTGAAGCGGAGAACTAACATAATAAACCCAGTTATGATGTCTTCCGGCATTATCACACGAGGTATACGTGCCACTATGCTCCATAATCGCGTTGAAGCCTGACACGCTGTCTCTTTATTATTGATTTGAAACCGCAGAATATCATCAAAATAATATTGAAGCAGTATGGGCTGGGCAAATTTTGTCATAAGTAGTTCCTTAACACGTGGCCAAGTCATTTTTACTAGGCTAAGTGATGTCAAAACAGTGGCCGCACGGCCATTCATTGATTGGGTTAACCAAAGAAGTAAATAGATGCCTTCTATATTTTTACTCAGGACAATAATGCTGTGTACATGCACGATGCTACTCCACTTTTGTCTTTGACTGTACATATGGGGTGAATTAATTTATTTTAAGTTAGTACATTCAATGTCACAAATTAATATTGCGTTTCTGCGCCATCTATCGAGTTAGTATAATACTTTAGTATTATAATAACCCGATAGATGGCGTTAAAGTCACTTTAGTATAAAATTTAATTTAATTTGATTTTAACATGTACAATATCAAACTTCTTTCTCCAAATTTGTCAATTACCTTAAATGAGTGAACAGACATAGCTTAATTAGCTGAATGTTATTTATTTTTATTTATACTACTAAAGTGACAAACAAGCCTACCTACGTCCCACCTGATGGTAAGTGGTCATCGTAGCCTATAGACGTCTGCAACACCAGAGGCATCACTTGCGCGTTGCCGACCTTGTAAAAACCTTTTAACGATCTTTTTGAGAACCCCATAGTGTGGTCTTGTGGGAAAACCCGGGCAGGGAGTTCATTCCACAACCTGAGCGTCCGCGGGAGAATATTTCTTTGGAACCGCTTGGTGCGGCATCAATTAGGTTGTAAGATGTGAGAATGAAATCCCTGCCGATGACGAGCGGTGCGATTATAAAAAAATTGCTGAGGGCATCATCTCAAACAACGCATCAGAACACAATATATTATATAAGCGGTAGAACACACAAAGGGAGGCAAAGTCCCGTCTAAAACGTATTTTGAGATAGATGTCCTTACCTAACCTAACTAGATAACAGATTTTTATTTGGGATATCAGATTTCTACCAGGATACAGTAGATCCCTTTTTCTGTCCTTCAGGCATCACGTTGTAATTAATTAATATCAGTACGCTGAGTTGTTATAGCGGAAGACTGTCTAAAAGTTATTTTTGTATCCCTCGGGAATAGTACTTATTTTTTGGATGAAAGGCACCCTATGTCCTTTTCTTTACCCCTGACAACGTGTGTGCGAAATTTGATCATGATCGGTCCAGTAGTTAAGGCGTGAAAGCGTGACAAACAAACAAACTCACTTTCGCTTTTATAATATCAGTTAGGATTTTTTTTTAAATTTCTCTTATATAATAATTTTTTACCTTAGCTATGTTTACCCGTTAATTGAGAAATATTTTTCTGCAAATATTGTGCTCATCCATAATCGGATTCCAAATTAACATGTGAGTTATCTTTATTATTATTATTATAAGTATTTTTATTCGTTATATGTAGGTAGTGCCTATTGAATAAATCAATTTGTAGCAAGTATAACATTAAGTATATTAACTGTACTCTATTTTATATATCGGGACTTGTGATTTCCGTTATTAGATACAATAAAACACAAAGGAGCATATAACCCACCGAATGGTTAACGATTACTATAGCTAATGAACATTGCCAATACCAATACTATCACGCGTTGTCGTGTCTGCAAAAAGGAAAGCTGTGCTTACAGCACAGCTTTTAAGAACCTTAAGATCCTTCGTAACGCATGAACACAGCCACGCATAGTAAATATCCGGAAATAAGAAATTTAAGTATCAGCTATAAACGAAATATTTAATGGCTAGCAATTGCCTCTGAATACGTGCTCAGATGTGATTGCAAGACATTTATCCTAATCAAGTATCTAGCTACTAAAGTAGTTTAGAATAAGGCTGATCAATATTCAATCAATTCAATTCAATTTATTTGCATCTTTCATATGTCGAAGTTAATTGACGTTATTACATACTTGTTGATGCGGAAAGATTGGGGTTGGAGAAAACATTAATTACCTACTAAAATCGGGCAAACTCATTTCCTTCCCCTCTTTTTCCTGAAGACCACTCCACTAGTGATACATGACAGCCTCCTTTATCTTAGGTATGGATCTTTGCCGCACTCTTAATCCGAAAATCTACATCAAGAGCGTCATCCAGCAAGCTTCGCGAAAACTCGGCATTTTGAACAGGATGAGGCGGTTCTTCGCGCCTGTGCAACTGTGCCTACTGTATAAGGCACAAGTGCGCCCTTGCGTGGAGTACTGTTCTCATCTTTGGGATGGCTCCACGCAGTACTTGCTGGACGCTCCCTACAGGTTACAGCAGCGGGCTCTCCGTATCATCGTAGATCCAGAGATTACGAGTTCACTGGAACCTCTGCAACTCCATGGGGACATCACCTTGTTGGCATTTTTCTACAGAATATACCACGGAGAGTGCTCTGAAGAGTTATTGAAGGGGAGGGTATAAACAATATATTATATTGTTTACACCCTCCCCTTTTCTATCCAGAACAACGCGTGCGCAGCTCAGATGCTATCCTTACACAGTAGAGTCGATTAGATTGCGCACCAACAAGTTTGGGTCTTCATACCTCTGCCGAAAATGAAAGCATGGAATACTTTGCCAAGGCACGTGTTTCCTTCTTCCTTCAATCCTGGGTTCTTTAAGCGGAGCGTGAAAAAGCACCTTCTAAGGCCGTCAGAGTAGGGACCTCTACATCGCCTCATCTGCTATGAAGATCGTGCGGAGGCCACTACTCTTGGACCACATGATCGCTTGCCATTAGGCGGAGTGTGGTCATTTTGACGAGCAAAAACAAAACATTAGATAAAAAATATCGTAATTAGGCTATAAATGCTGGGATAATATATGCAACACCTAAGATATAAGCGGCCATTTTAGTAGCTGAACACTTAATAGATAGAGAGTATACTTCAATTATGAATTCTTTTAATAATAATAAATAAATAATATCAGCCTTGTATTAAACTGATCCACTGCTGAGCACGGGCTTCTTCTCAGTATGAAAAGATTTAGGCCATAGTACATCATGCTGGCCCAGTGCGGGTCGGCAGACTTCACATACCTTCATGAGATCATTATGGAGAACTCCCAGACATGCAGGTTCCTTCACCGTAAAGCAAGCGATAATGAACTATTTAATACGCACATAACTTCGAAAAGTCAGAGATGAGCGTCTTGGGATCGGACTCGAGACCTCTACAACATCTGCATGGCAGTCCAGCTGTCTCCTACTAGGCTATCGCTGCTATTATAAGAATGTTTTTTTTTAACTTCTCTTAAAGTTATCATCATGTTGTCTAATGAAAAAGCACTGACGTGAATTAGTGTCTATTAAAATTATTTCATTGCTAGGCAGGAGCCTCTTCTCAGCTTCAGAATGGTTTAGTATATGGTTTGCTTTGGCCCTGTATGAGATGGCAGACTTTACACATGTTCGATACAGTATTTTCCTTCATCATTCAAGCGAGCAATAAATATCAATTAAATCCTAATCCTAAGTAAAATTATAAATGCAAATGTGAATTTATTTTATGTTTGTTACGCTTTCACGTCGTAACTACTCAACCGATCATCATGAAATTCGCATACACGTTGACAGGGCTACAGAAAAGGAAATAAGGTACCTTTTATCAAAAAACAAGTACTGTTCTCGAGGGATAAAAAAATGACATAACCTACATTTACGCGCTCTAAGCCGCGGGAAAAATCTAGTACGCACATAATTTCGAATTATCAGTCTTTCTTTTTCTTCTTGCTTTCTTTATTATAAATGTAACTTAGAGTAAATGCTTAGGTGGTTACTTAAACAAATAATATCGTTAATCTTAATAAAAGTTCGTCTCGCAAATCGCAGGCATTTTATCAGAATAGTACAATAAAACCATGCATTGATAACTTTGAATCACCATAAATTATTATAAAAATCTCTAGGCGATAGGTGGCCTCTGATGGGTTCCCATTTTCAAATAGTAACTTCTGATGACCAGCACAAAGTAGAATGCAACCACTGAAAAGAAATCCGTATGATGAGACACATGCTCGTAACATTTTATTTATCTATATCCTATATGTATATGAAACACAAACAGGGTGCCTAGTGCGAGTTGTTCTTACGTTAACGCGATAAAACGTTTACCACATTTGGCTCTCTGATTGATTAAGAGCTTAGAGCGGAACAATCGGAGCGCCGAACGTCATAAACGTGTCTATCGCGTTAACGTTAATACAAATCGTATTAGGCCTTCAGGTGTTGATAACAAACAATCCCTGTGTCGATTGGAACTTTCAAAAGTATTTTCTAATCTAGTTCTGTTTCATATTTATTAATATTAATTAGTACTTGTATTTACGTAATAATTCCATGATGCTTGAATACAATGACTCGACTCGTGTTAGATTATGCACTTTTATTTTGAGATTTAGTTACAGAGCTACCCAGATAAGCACATCACAAATACAGAATTGTGATACGCTCATCGCGGTAACAATTATTAAATAAAACATAATAATATTCAGCAATAAGCTTTATAAAAACACTGAATACGTCGGATACCTTTATTTACTCCGTTTACTAAGCAATTTTGACTTTATTGTTGTAGTTAAACCAATGAGTAACCAAACATTTTCCACGCAAGAAAATTCATCAATTGCACTGTTAGTGTTATATTTTAAAGCTCCACGTGTGCAAAGATTGTAAGCTGCATAAATAACTGCGCCCAGCTTCGACCTTCTTTAGGTAAGTTGTTATTACAAGCTATTTATAATATCCATGTGTCTTTATAAACAATATCTTATCTTATCTTATCTTATGTGGGGGCCAGTTAGTGCAGACCGGCGACACTTCGACCCAGTGGGATTTTTTGTGTCGACACTCTCATAATAACGACTGCCATAGATTCTCATGGCAGCCGGGACCGACGGCTTAACGTGCTCTCCGAGGCACGGAGCAGGCGATAATTGTCAATCAATACGCACATAATTTCGAAAAGTCATATAACTTCTGAAAGTCAGAGGTGCGCGATATGGGTTCGAACCCGAGACCCTCTGCATTGCAGTCTGTTGGTCTCCCCACTGAGCTATCGCTGCTCTTATAAATTATAAACAATAAAGACACATGGACATTATAAATAGCTTGTGTTATCCCTAGAGAAAACATAAATATGTAGTACATACGAACGGTGATAAGACAGCTAATGACGGCGATGATGGGTGCACGCTCCACAATACTCCAGATAAATAAAATTATCATAATGACAATTCCAATTAAAGCGTAGATTAGATAGGCCATGAGGTATCTGCGTTTGTGCTGAAATCAATAAAACATGATGATAGGCTTCTGTATGTAGTAATGGAATTGAACCACCTTGTTAGTGTGTTGTGTTATAAGTTTTCCACCGATCGTGAGGTCTTATCTTTAAATTTCAGGTGGGATAGATTTGCCTGTAGATCCTTAAACTATTAAAATATTCACTATTATAGAGTTAAAGAAAATATTGAGACTTCTGTTAAAAAATAATTTATAGCACCTTTAAGTGTGGAATATATTTGGCATACATGTTGCCAGAGAAACAAAAAATATCTAGTAGGTAATACATATACAGGATGTGACGTAAATAATGGATAACCCTGAAACTGTCGCCTGGCCAGATTATCATCTATCATTTACCCCATTTATATCACCATATGCCCATGGATGACCAAATTATTGATATTTTAAATAAAAATCGTATTTACTCATACAAAAGCAGCTGCCATTTCTACAATTGGCGTCATTTTCTCGTTCTATTTTTTTTATGTCACTCCTGAATACTTATATCATCAGACCAGTAAAAGTTGTTTTGTTACAATCTAAGACAACTTCGCAAAAAATACTTATTCGCAAATTTTAACATGTTTTCTAAGGAGTTATGCATTTTAGGACCCCTGTATCAGAAAAATAAAATGTCCATGCGCATATGGTGATATAAGTGGGGTAAATGAGAGATGATAATCTGGCCAGTCGACAGTTTCAGGGTTATCCATCATTTACGCCACAACCTGTATAAAGATTTAATGTAAATGAGAGAATCCTTACTTACATTGAAATTAAACTGCTATATACGGATTTTATCGCGTTGTTTATTTGACACTTTATTACAAAATTTTGGAAATTTTTACACTACTAAGTACTACTATTAAACTTTACTAATTTTTAAGCTAATTAAATTATTATTAAACTATTTAGATTTAATTTATTTTTACACTTTCCCCGACGTTTCGGTTGCTTTTCAGCAGCCATGGTCACGGGGAGACTAAGATGGCAGTTGTCTCAATGTTCCAGTGTAGTTATTTCAAAGTACCCGAACATAATTTAATCATTGGTGTTTCTATTTACGCAGAATGAGCTCAAAGTATCATGAAGTCTAGCTGTGGTTTGCTTCTTCTTGGGTTTGACTATTTTTATTACTGGATCCCAAGCTGGTGGTACATTCCAACCATCTTCTCTATTAAAATTAGGATGTTTTTTGATTTCAATAGCCTCGCGAAGCATCCTTGGTAGGAATCGGTCTTCTTTAGCGAGAATCTGTGGTTTGTCAAATCTCAGGTAGTGGTTGGTCCCCTGTTGCACATGTTCACATACAGCAGACTTCAACGAGCGTCGGTGTTTTACATCAGCTATGTGTTCTTTTATGCGGGTGCCTATGTTTCTCTTGGTTTGACCAATGTATGAGAGTCCGCAGTCACAATCTATTTTATAGACCCCTGCATCTTGTAAAAGTGTAAAAATAAATTAAATCTAAATAGTTTAATAATAATTTAATTAGCTTAAAAATTAGTAAAGTTTAATAGTAGTACTTAGTAGTGTAAAAATTTCCAAAATTTTGTAATAAAGTGTCAAATAAACAACGCGATAAAATCCGTATATAGCAGTTTAATTTCAATGAATAATATTCGCATAAATAGAAGACAATATTATCCTTACTTACCTTATGTAAACCAACTAGCAACAATATTATGAAGATGAGGTTTATGATAATAATAGCCATAGCAATAGTGAAAACGGGAAGAGTGATTTGGCAGTCGTCTTCAATTATGGCGATAGTGTCTGTTTCAGCCATCGTTTGTAGAACGACGTTGTCTTGGGTAACTAAATGTCTGCTTTCCACCATTATGTAGATGAGCGAAGCAATATTACTAAACTGAAAGCAATATTGTTTTTTATACAAGTTAACTGCTTAACCTTCACACAGCATGTCTGATAGAAAATAGTTAACAAAACCTATAGGCACTTTCGGTGCTAGTAGCATCACTTGACTGTGTAGTCCAAAAGCACAAAGCTTACCAAGCTTATACCAAAAGTGCCTCTCGCGGCTTTGGATGCTGTACTCTATTAGGGTACCTGAGTTTGGAGGGAAGGAGTCACTTCAGTGAGACCCTACTTATCGTGGGAAGGAAATGCAAATTATTTAGTGATACGGTAGAGGTAAAAGGTAGGATACTTTTCCTTGTAATTTTTAACATGAAGAAGCTAGACGACACTTGAACTCTCACCACCTATGTAGTGATGGTGAGAGTTCAAGGGTCCTCTAGCTTCTTCAATTAGGTCGAGCGCTGTAGATTCGTTGTTCTGACAGGATAAATATTTGACCAGTGCATAATTTTTCCAGCCTGGAGTCTTGAGAATAGATATCAACTTGATATAACTACACCTTACTCACGTCTCTCTACGTCTCACAGAGTGTGAGACGAAGATAGTGAAGAACATTATCTGACACTTGATCCTCTAGAAAATGTTTTGAATTATTATGCTTACCATGCCTAAGTAACCAATGATCAAACATCCAGTTCTGAGGTTTACACAACAGCAACAAGTTTTCAATGTTAGAACCATTTTATCTGTAAAATGAAAGTTCATAAAATAGTGACATCTATAAACATACTCCAAGCATTATTAAAAAATGTTTACCATAATTTAAATGTAGTATAGTGCCGTAGTTATTCAAGCAAAATGACTAAAATAAATTTAGTAAAGAAATAATTTTCTGGTATAATCATTCTGTTTAACAATGTCAGGAGTAATAGTTAGCATTTATGCTAGTGAAAAATTCTATACCAACCTATCTAAAGTACTTACAGTACTGCTAAACTTTTAACCACACTTTTTGGCGTATCGATTGCAATCTAAATATTGAAAGCCTCGAACTCAGCTACGAATTGCCTCTTACGTAGCGTTTATATATAATATAATTATATTGATTTATCATTTTACAAACAGATACTTTGGTAGATTTCTCAATAATTATATCGTTTAAATAGAAGTTCTTATTCTAGTTAACTGGAATATTCGTAAAAATTGTTTACTAGTCGATTAGCAGGTATTTGGACAATGTTAACTCTATTCCTAACCAAAGCCATGTTACCGTGTACTTACATATATAAATACGACGATACGAGACTCTTAATAATCTGGTTCCACGTTTGTCTGTTAATACAGTTTAAAGTGATATCCACTATTTATCTGTTATGCAGTCAGTTAAAGAATAATATATAAAAGTGTGAAGGTGTCACACTTACAAGGCAGAGCCATCGCGATTGTTTGAATAACTTCATGTTTTTTTTTTAATTCTACTTTCTTATGTCAATCCCTTAAATCTAATTCCTTTGCAATATAGTAGCTGAGCTTGTCTACAATATTTCATTTATTCTTGTGGACATGAAATGGTGTAATTTACCATTTGTGAAAATTACATTTTATGATTGAAATTAAACCTAAAACACAACCAAACTAAAGAATTGTACCCATGTTACGTAAAATTACATATCTCAATAAAATATAATAACTGTCACTCATGCATCCGCAGGCGTAATTCTAGGGTCGAGAAGAGAGAGTTTTAGTTCAATCTACAAGCAATTTCTGCATAGCAGCACGGAGTCAACATAACCGTGACCACAAGATCCAAAAATCAACAAGAATAATCTGGTCTATTAATCGGAGACGACTGTGACAGTCGATATATTGCCAGAGTATTTCAAGCCAGTCGTAGGTCTTATGGCATCGTAAGTCAAAATGCACCATGTTAGCTTATAACAAGTAAAATAAAACCGACTGACTGCAATACTCGGAACACTTTTATAAACAAATTATTTTACTTTTGCAGAAGTTTTAATAGGCTTTCATTAAAATTGATCGGATACTATAAACTTTTGTTTAACAACATAATAATACTCTGTAAATAGCTGTAAGCTTTCTGAATAAATAAAATAAGCAATTCAAAACTAATCTTTATTTACATTTTATTACATAACTTAATGTAAAAAGTCTTTCAAAATACAACTAATACACCAGAATACTTTCATAAAATACGAATAAATACAGAGACAATTTTAAATATAATCTATATACAACATTTACGACAGGCAAAAATCGAAATATAATCAAATTGTATGGTTAATCCACAGAATACAGTTTAATACTTGCCTGATATATTTGACTCCTATTTTTAGATTGTTACCCTCCATAAGTAGACGGGTCAATATAAATAGTTTTAGGATCTTCTGCTAGCATATACTAGCAATGGTCATATCACCACATGCATGCTGAATGCTATTTGTCCTTCACACTGGATAACAATTGTGGGATAATTTGATAGTAGGTCCAAGTCCGAACGTTTCTTCATTTCAATATTTTCCGCTCATCAGTATGCTCCATTCAGAGGTGCTAAATGAAACTAAAACAATATTCTTTTTTGTGATATAAATTTATACTAATTGTTACTCCTAATACTAGGTATTAATGTCAAGAATTGTATTATTTTTGCGATTTCTCGGTTCTACCTAGTAACTAGTGATGATATAGAAATGGTATGAGCTCTAGAAATAGATGAGACAAACAGAGAAAGAGAATGAAATTGCCAATACCAGGAATTAAATTATGTAGCTTCTATTTTAATGTTAGGCGTTTTATCTGTATTTGTAGCCACCAAAATCTTCTGGTATCCAGACCAGAAGATTCACATTATTTTGTATCTACTAACTCTTAGAATATGAATAATGATCTCTTTAGTTTTATTATATACCTACTCTTTGGTAGCTGGCAATTATTATGATCTTCCTTTTTTATATTGTTACTTAATGGTTAATTCTCTTTACCTTCTGCTACGTTTTGTGAAACAAGTATCTTTGAAATAAATATTCATTGCCATAAAATAGGTAGGTATACGTATTTAAGCCCATAAATATTTATTTGAAATCTATCATTTACTAATTCTATACATTAACGAATTTTAAATAATTATTTTTTATCATCAACACGAACAAGCGCTTAACACTAAAATATTATAATAACACAACCTGTTTGTTGCAGAAAATATAAATGAATTCCTTGGATTCCAGATGGTTTCCATTTGGAGTCCAAGGAATTCATTTAAATTTAATTTACAATAGAAAAAGCTATGTCGTCAAGGAAATCAACGACTGGTATATCCGCAATTCTGGACTCTAAAAGATAATGACGTCGTTCATACCGGTGACTAAGGCCTAGGTGAGGGTGTTCTTGAAGTATTCGTGCTCACACTGAAACAAAAAATATAATTATATAAAAGCTAGTAAGAGCAACGAGTGTATTGCGTAACTTTTTCATTCTCCGAACAGTCAGAGTTTGATTGATATTTTCTGTCAAGAAATTTTCAGAAGCAGCCCAGTTTTAGACATATAGGTTCGCCTACTATAACGTGGGACCTAAAATTAAAGTGAGTGAAATATGGACACCATACACCTCGGCCTGATATAGAGGCGTGGCGTGTTGTAGTATATAAGTATGTGAATACAAAAGTGAGATTTTACATTATTTGCTTACGCATATACATACGTGTATAGTTACATATCTTTGTATAATCTGTTACCTTAATTCAATTACCGAATGTATGTATGTGCAAACTATACAATAAAATACTATATATAACAACACAATACTATATTTAATCAAATAAGACGTTACTTGGCGGAAACCCATTGTAATAAAATTACTGGGAATCGAGGAACCGCCACGCACCCTCGGATTGCCCAACTGCTGCATAAGAAAATGTTTTCACGCTGTGCATTCTAACTTGCAGTCCGATTCGAGCACAAAATATGCGTCGACACGTGTTTCGCCTCAGCGCGAGGCATCTTCAGAACTGTTTGCTCTTTCGTTGCCAACGGCCCTGAAGATGCAAATAGTTGGGGTGGGCAATCCGAGGATGCGTGGCAGTTTCCTTATTTCCCAATAATAATTATTTAACAGACTACTATATATAACACTGTTATATATTGTAAATATGAAGATAGGCTTACTTCATAGTTGGTGACGGCGTTGGTGGCACGTTAATATTTTGTAGGGGAGCATTAGGGTTTGGCTGGTATCCCCTAAAGAACAAAGGTAATAGTTGTATTAATCATTCTACTTATCATAAATGTAGAAATTGTTCAATTGTTTGGAGATTCGGATGATTGTAGCCCAATTATGCGAACGTATGGATTCGGATGACATTTATGCACAGATATGACACGTCCTGGGTTAAAACATAGGATTATCTAAATCCAGGTATGCGTTTCCACAAGATTCTTCTATGATTCAAGTTTCTATGTATAAAATGTATGTATTTACAAAAAAAAAGTATATATGCATGTTTATCCATTGTCTAGTATTCATAGTACAAGCTCTGTTTAGTTTGGGCTAGATGGTGTTGCGTGTATGTGATAGAATATTATTATTATACATTATTCATTCAGATGAAACCGGAGACCGACTTGCATGTGCATTTATGTAATCCTTTGCGTGGAAGCCTGTCGTTGACAATAAGGTAATTTACTTACAAATATTTATTATTTTAGGCAAATAGTTACATTACCCAAATTTTAAAATACAAAGGATTTTGATATCTTAGCAATAATAAATAAGATACGAGCGTTTTAAATCTGGTAGTAGGGTTAATTGTCAAATAAAAGAAAAAGGATGCACGATACAAACTATGACGTTACCGCTATTCAAATGCAGCTGTCCGAGAGAGATAGTGAGATGTCCCCGTTAAACCTCCACTAATTCTTATATCCACATTTAAAATATCCTCTTATTATGTAACATATTTTGATGATGTTTACTTAAAAAGATTTCTTTTAAATAATAATAAATAATTAAATTTATTTGTTCTCAAAAATATACAGCTGGCTCTTAATCTAGCATATAAAGTAATTTGCGATGCGCACAAACGAGATCCAAACTACAACCGGATACAGTCATATATATAATTTAAGCTAGTTAGTAGTGTTGTTATTGGGTTCGCCTGAATGCATCCGTGCACATCGCTAAACACAACCATGAAAATCATATTATACAAAGAGTAAGAGGCCATCGTTGGCTGGTATACTAGTATAAACTGTGTGAAAGCAGCCAGCGTCTTCCACCATATATCAACATAATATCATTTAACATAAAATATTGTTAACATTAATATAAATAAAAATTACTTCTAAAGAAATCCAAAATAGGTAACTAGTCTGTTTTAAAGCTTATATAATGTGTGTGTGTATGTGCGTGTGTGTGTGTGTGTATGTGTGCATGAGTGTGTTTGAGTTTGTATATACGGGTCTATTGGTAGCTGGGACGAATTGCCTCAGGCCCCCACCTTGAGGAGGGCCTCCAAATACAAAAATGTTTTTTTTTTTAATGAAAAATTAATTGGAAATTATATTTGAAATTGATAGAAAATAAAATAACAGTCGATCGCACAAGCGCGAATTATGAAAAAAGGGTGAGTTTTGATTTATGATGTCGTCTTAGATTATTTTAACTTTTACATTAACTAATTTAAGTAACGTACTTATTAAATCATCGTTTTTAGTTTGGAGCTCATGGACAATTTGAAGCTCAATTGTACTTGATTTTCAAAAAGAATTTAGTACAATCGAGCCTTCGAATCGGCCACTAGCTCTTAATTTATATAAAGCCACAATTTTTTTGTATCTCTTTGTATTAGTAGTGTTTCATGCTCATGCGCAAGCGCATACAAGCATCTTGCGTAATTATTACTTTCTTTATTAAGTTATTAATTTAATTATTTATTAAATTATTTGTATTTGCAAAAATTAGACTCTCAAGGTCACTTAGTTTAGGCAAGCTTGAGTTTAAAAATTATAAAAATGTTTGCTCGCCTGCTCTACCATCTGTTTATATATCTAATTATTACATTCTTTTTTCCACTTTTCCATTGACTTTTTCGTTTTAAAAAATTAACTTTTTCGGTTCAAAAGATTGTCCCGGGGTCCCCGTTATCATGTGGCGGGCCTGGGATAATCTGATTTTTCTAAAGACGGTCATTAATTTTCTAACCGGATTTGCAACATTATTGATGTGAGCAGACCAATTCAGGGAGCTGTCAATTATAAGACCTAAGTATTTTATGTTATAAGCACGTATTAAATTAGGGCAGATGCAGTTTATTTGTGAATCGCAAGAATGAGCTTTGATATGGAACTCAACAGGAGGCTGGGTATTGATGCGGGGGGTGAAGGCAATGTATTTTGTTTTATGGACATTCAACGTTAAGAGATGATCATGAAGCCATTTCAAAACCTCTCTCTAAGTGCACCCTCAGTGTGCCGCTTAACGTCTTCCCAGTCTCTTCCATGAACAATCAGTTCAGTGTCATGGGCATAGGTGAGAATGTTACAGTTAGGTGGGATTTTGGTATATAACGAGTTGATGTTCACGAGGAAAAGAGTGGGACTGAGGACGCTACATTGCGGGACTAACTATAAATAATAATAAAATAAATATATATTCTATCACGTTCACACAACACCATCTAGCCCAAACTAAACAGAGCTTGTACTATGTGTACTAGAAAATGGATAAACATACATATATACTTTTGTTTTTATAAATACCTACACATTATATATAGAAACACCCAGACTAAGATAAACATCCATGGTCATGCACACAAATGTTTGACTTGTGCGAGAATCGAACCCGCGACCTCAGGCGTGGCAGTCGGTTACACTAACCACTACGCCATCGAGTCGTGAATGCGTCTTTTGATTGTTATTTGTTTTTATGCGTAAAACGATTTACATAATTAAACAACGGCAACTACCCTATTATTGGGTGACGTTACCATCAGTTTGGTAGGTTAGAATAATAAATTACTAATCTAGATTCACGCTTGTTTCCCTAAGCTTTAGTCTGTAGTGTAGCTTCATCTGTAGCCTGTAGAGGCTACATATTGTCACTTGCTACGAAGCTGTCAGTTTTCCTTTCTTTTTTGTAAAACTTGGGAAGGTTTTTAATGCATATCTAAATTAATTGGTTAATTTGCTTGTACGTAAAAGACTACCTCTGAAACTACTTTTTTTTTGCATGGGGGAATGCACTTAAAAATGCAAAGCAGCAGTGATAGCTAAGTGGGGAGACCAACAGACTGCAATGCAGAGGGTCTCGGGTTCGAACCCACGTCGCGCACCTCTGACTTTCGGAAGTGATATGACTTTTCGAAATTATGTGCGTATTGATTGACAATTATCGACTGCTGACCGGTGCCGAGACCCAGGCCTGAATGATGGAGGCTTCCAGGAGGACCTCCCGATATAGCTTCTTTAAAGCCCAACGCGGACCGCCCCCAAACCTCTGAAACCACTAACTCAACCCCATTCCAAAATATCACTCACTAGAGAATATCACTATCTTTGAATAACACATGCTGCATGGACGGTGTACTGGTTTAGGTATTCATCCCGCTACGGCCACATTGCCGAGTGTTGTGGGTTTGATCTCCACAGGGGACAAACATTTTATCCACAAATAAAATCTAGGGTCTAGGTATTTCTTATGTTCGTTGTTTGAATGTTTGTCGTACGTTGTAGTCCTACGCGTCACAGGTACCTATTATTCCTAGTGCAGTAGTTGTCCTTTAATAAATAATTATTAAAAGAACACTTACTGGTTACCGCTCAACATTGGCGGTTGCCTATAAGGAGGATCTGGATACAAGTTTGGTCTTGGAGGTTCAGTACCCATCACCAAGTAGTAGCTTCTAACGACTAACACGAAATATATGTTCATCACTGAAAATAAATAGAAGACATTGTTATTATAAAAGCACAAAAATATATATCTATCGATAGTTTAAGTGGACAATGCAATGTATATATTTTATTGCCACCATTCTATATAATCCTAACTAATATTATAGCTGGTTTGGGCATGTAGAAAGAATCGACGAGAAAAGACTGACTAATGAAGTTTATAAGGCTAGTATGAATAGAACAGTCGCAAGGGGATGGACCTAGGCGAACGTTTCTCGATCAGATCGGAGATGTTCTGGACAAAGGCCAGATTAAGAGCACCTTAAACCGGCGAGCGTTTATGAGGAATGTGATGAAAGTGAATTAAGTGTATCAGAATCGTGGCAAATGGAAATCTGCAGTCTTTGCCTACCCCTCTGGGAAATAGGCGGGAATCTATGTATGTAATATTATAAATGCGAATGTGAGTCTGTTTGTTTGTTTGGTACGCTTTCTCGCCTTAACTACTCGACCGATCATCATGAAATTTTACATACACGTTGTCACGGGTGAAGGAAAGAACATACGGTCCCATTAACCCAGAAAATAACACTGTTATTAATCTAAAATGACCTAACCTATATTTAGGCAATCGAAGCTGCGGGCAAAAGCCAGCAATATATTTTCTAAGCTTACATAGTCATAAGTTACTAACATGTACGGAAAAGTATATATGTTTTTAAGAAATACAGGCTATACAAAAGATTTTCTAGATTGATGAGCCTGGAAAGATGCTGCAGTTTTAACGTTGTCTAATGTATTTCATATAGTATTTTACATTGCTAAGATTTTGTTATAATGATATTTAGACATTTTTGGAGTATGTTCTGTAGAAAACATAACTGAATTGCTGAATACTATTTCATAGATAAATTTCCAATACTACGGTAAAACACTGATAATGATAATATTGTTTTTTTGTATGATACATCAAAACTTCGCAAATATTACTCGGCTAATATTGCAAGCTATACCTACGGTCTACCATGAAAATGTCTATCCGAAACTTTGGACCGAACAAGAATAACTTTAAGAATGCGCCGAGCATAAGACAGATAATGACAGAGCTCGTGCAGCGCATATTCAAATCGGCGCGCGGCCGCCATAGTAAAATTGTATGGAGGATTTAAAGTGCTTTTTTGATAAAAATGTATCTTTATTATCAACCAATAACTTAAATATTTGGAACGGACAAATTGTAATATAACTATTTATGTTTCGTTTAAGCTGTAAAATAGGATAGATTTCTACTGTTATGATCAAAAATTCACGGAACACGAGCTTACATTTTTGCAAATTTACGTAATTTTGTAGGCGAAAATATTAATTATTTCAAGTTTTTTACACGGAGTAATTGTAAACACATTCATTGTAATGGTAAATGTATATTTTATATTTGTATTAAACAAAAAGTGTTGATTTTATTCACTTAACTGTGACCGCCTGTTTTGGCACATTTCGCTCGGCGCAGTCTTAAACGAAGTTTGTTCGGCTTTTTTTCTTTCAAAATTACATTATTCTATTGTTTACTACGTCATAAAATGGTTACAGGACATCAAGAGGTTATGAAGTTGAAATTAAAACTACTTTAAATACTACTTTAAAACTATTTATATTTAAGTAGTAAATAGTTTTAATTGATTTATATAGCTTAAATTGTAGTAAAGTTCAATAAGAGCAGTGTTCAAAATTATGTATTAAAAGTGTTCTAAAATAAACAACGCGGCAAAGTCGGTAGAAAGTAGTTTTAATTTCAATGTATAACATTCGCGTAAACGTAACACAATATTAGTATTTATTAGTAGGTACACATCATAATCCTAACTAATATTATAAATGTAAATATGGGTGTGTTTGTTTGTTTGTAACGTTTTCACACCTTAACTACTCGAGCGATCATCATGTAATTTTGCATACACGTTCTCAGGAGAACAAAACACACACACAGTCACAGTTAAGTGAATAAAATCAACACTTTTTGTTTAATACAAATATATAATATACATTTACCATAACAATGAATGTGTTTACAGTTACTCCGTGTAAAAAACTTAAAATAATTAATATTTTCGCCTACAAAATTACATAAACTTGCACGAAAAATCCAAAATCGTAAGCTCCTGTTACGTGATTTTTAGATTATAACAGTAGAAATCTATCCTATTTTACAACTTAAACAAAACATAAATAGTTATATTACAATTTGTCCGTCCCAAATATTTAAGTTATTGGTTGACGATAAAGATACATATTTATCAAAAAAGCACTTTAAATCCTCCATACAA
Source organism: Catocala fraxini (assembly GCA_930367265.1). NCBI lineage: Eukaryota > Metazoa > Arthropoda > Insecta > Lepidoptera > Erebidae > Catocala > Catocala fraxini. The sequence goes on from OV884035.1 coordinate 5,444,216, forward strand.
TTTTACTATGGCCGATTTGAATATGCGCCGCACGAGCTCTGTCATTATATGTCTTACGCTCGGCGCAGTCTTAAGATTTATTTAACAAGCCCCAGGGAAATGTTTAGTATAAGCTCATACGAGTAGGACAGATGGTTTCTTTTGTTATGTATTTTATAGTAATACTTGTATAGTAGTTGTATTTTATAGTATTTATTTACATATTTTTGGTGTATAACAAGGCGCAAGTTGCTTTCATAACTTTTCTTATTTTTAAAGCATAAAATCTCAGCAAATGTTTTTATTAGAAAAGTTATAGAAGCAAAGATTATACGGTCTAAAGTATATAAAGTTAAATACTTGAAATTAAAACAATATAATTATTCTACTTACCGAAATATTTAGTTCTTGAGATATTTGCGAAATGTTTCGCGCAACAAATTTCGATGCATGTTTAATGCCAGAGATCCATTAACCGGTCGTATACCGCCGGCTCGCATACCAGCCGGCAGATTTGTACCCGTCGTAGGCCGGTGGCTCGCATGCGAGCCACCAAATTGGTTTTACGTTAGCTTAAGCTAAAGCGAAGGCGGCGCGCGGCGTTTTGGCGCCAATTTGGTGGCTCGCATGCGAGCCACCGGCCTACGACGGGTACAAATCTGCCGGCTGGTATGCGAGCCGGCGGTATACGACCGGTTAATACACGACACAAGTCAACAATACAGAAATCAAGGGTCCGGTAAAACACAGCACAGGTCAACGTTAAGGCAATATTATATATCAGTCGGTGGGCAAAACTAAAGTCGTTCGTAAAAAATTCTAAGCACTGAGACACGTGGACATTAGACGAAATACAAATTTCATGTAAAATAATAAATTTAAAATAGTGTCTTCTTTCTCACGCGTAAGGGATGTTTTGATTGGTTAAGCTGAAATATGGGCAGGGTTACATTTATTAAGCTTGTTCAAAGGATTCAGTTTGCAAATTGCCACAGCGCGGATTTGGTTGATTGTACCTACACATAGTCCACCCAAAATTTTTGCATTTACGTAAATTGTCATACTTACGTATACTAAACAATTCGCTGAATGCGCCAGCTATTCCCAACCTTAATATCATGTTGTGTATAAACATAATGACAGAGAATATGATGTTTATTAAATTGTAGATGACGTACATTTTGACACATCTGGGTTTGTACTGAAAACAAGTAAGCAATGTTAACTGTGTACACATATCTTCTTACAAATATACATATAATATAATATGTATAACAATGACTTAGGCATACTTCCATTCTCTGCACCTAAGTCGGGAGCAGAGTCTGGTAAATGGCCTTAGAGGAGAGCGTGCACACGCACACGCACACGCACACACACCAGCACCAGCCTAGACCCCAACCCCAACCAAAACCAACGCCAGTAAAGAGGAGGTCTCAAAACGGGTAATGCCACTCACTGGTCCAAGCACGTTAGGCACATCCTGCACCCAACAGGTATCCATGGTAGATGACGCTACTCCCATACATACCATGGAAACCAGCGACCACCACACGTCATCAGATGGGGAGTCCGTGGACAGCGATGTTCTCGGATCCTCGTCTGATTAGTGTGGTACTGAACTGCCGAAACGCAACCACCGTAAGACGGACCTATCTAGGTACAGAACCCTTCTCCAACACGAGGTAGATAAAATCTGTTTTAAAGACATGACTACCAGGACTGCCAATATAGACCACAATAGAAAGAAGAAAGAAAGAAAAAATATTTATTTTGGCACACAAGGACACAAGTATATAAAATAAAACAATAATAAAATAAAAAAGAAAAAGAAAAAAAATATACACTATAAATTAAAAACTGCTCACTGGCAACACCACACCTTCCGCTTAACCAAACGGAAACTGCCTCCATTCAGTTCAAGGTCACGTCAGTGTGCAGCGATACAAACAATAATGAAATAAAAACAATAATAAAATAAAAGTATTTAAATTATAGTTCAACACAAATTGAAACAATGAAAAAATGTGTGTCCCATCAGTGCCAAAATTTGGACATCGCTCAGCGTACGTTGCGATTGTAAAATCGCAACACTGGTATTCTGCGAAATCCAATTTGGTGACGCCGGCGCCTAGTGTGTAAACATATAAAATAAAATATACTTAAATAAGTAAATATACGTGTAAATAGGATATAAACATAATTACTAAATATTATAAAAAAGTGTGGAGTAAGATAATATGATATAAACATTTGAGTGTATTTTTTTTTAAAACAAGCGTCAGTGTGATATAGGTACCTATGTCGCATCCGCCCTATTGTACGCGCGATGCCAGCAATTCTAGGAATTGTGAACAAAACTAATGCGCAGTGACATAAGCAACCAGATCACAGAGCATGTCAACAATGAAAGGTAATCAGTACAGTCATCTTATTTGAACACTTAACAACTTTGTACATATTTAAATTGTCAATTGAATAATATATATGGGTAATAAAAATGCAAGAATTGAAATTAAAAAAACAAAGAAAAACAATATAAGATAAGTTAAAAGTAGGTAATCAAAAACAAACCTGTTTTGTTATAGGACTAAGGAATATAATATAAATACAAAGCAGGACCTCAAGACGCCTGAAGTGTTGAAATACACTGCAATAACACAGACTGGAAACCCTTCCATCCAATACCTGACGGCCAAACCCAAGAAGGTGAGTAGGTGTTTGTGAGGATTAGATATAGAAATTAAGTGTTATAATATTAACGCATTGAACTGAAATAAAATGTTCAGTATCACTAAATAGAATAATAATATTTAGTAATTGGAATGGTGTGATTTTATATATATTATGTAGCTTTTTGTGTTTGTAGCAAAAACTTTTTTAGATGAAAAACAAAGGAATTTTTTGATTTTAGGCTGCGGCCTGGTGGTGGAAGGTTATTCCAGCAGTGTGATGCGGCATACTTGAAACTACCTCTAAAGGCAGCCGTCCTGTGCTCAGGAATGGATAGTGGATTTGTGACTGACTATATAATACTAACATACTTACCAAATGCATCCAACAGAATTACCAACAAGCTTGTCCCCACAACCACCAGCGGCAGGTAAGTCCCAATGGTGGGGACCAGAGCTGGAGAGACTCAGACTCAATCTAAGGAAACTGTTCAACCGAGCTAAAAACACCAGGACAGATGAAAACTAGGAGCGATATAAACAAGCTCAATACCACTACAAAAATCGTAAAATAAACCGCAGAGGGGAATCTTGGCGGCGTTTCTGTAGCAACATTAACACAACTAATGAAGCAGCCAGGGTAAAAAGGTCCTATCGCAAGATAACAACTGAACCCTAGGCTTTATTAGAAAATAAGACGGTACCTATGCGATTTCAGCCAATGAAATAAGTCAAGTACTACTCGAAACACATTTCTCTGGGTGCGAAGTGACGGAACACCCAAACTGGGAAGACACGCCCCACAAACAACCAACCCAGATTGACAGGACAGTGGCGAAATCCATAGTCACTGCTGACCGAATATCATGGGCGATAGACAGCTTCCAACCCTTCAAATCTGCAGGCCTGGACGAGACATTCCCAGCTCTCCTGAAATGGGGACTAATAACAGTTTTGACTCACAAAATTACCTGTATTCGCATGCAATCAGCCCTTAGAATCATGGAAAAATGGTGTAACCATCATGAACTGACGGTGAACCCGACTAAGACAAAAAGTAGTCCTTTTCACTCATAAAAGGAAAACTCACAACATGCCAAAATTATTTGGAACGGAACTCACCCTATCGCAAGAAGTCAAGTATTTGGGCGTAGTACTCGACCACAAACTGAACTGGAGTAAGCACCTTAACACGAAAATAACTAAAGCATGTACAACATTCTGGCAATGCAGAAGATTAATAGGCAGAAAATGGGGCCTAACACCATCTTTAACCCTATGGCTCTATACGACCATAATACGCCCCATGATAATATATGGCGCGATAGTTTGGTGGTCCCGCACTCTTCTAAGCACAGTTATACACAAACTACAAAGCCTACAACGACTCGCCTGCCCGGCGACGATAGGCTGTATGAGAACGACCTCCACGGCTGCGCTGGAAGCCATACTTAACCTCAGACATAGGGGTCTGAGGTACTTAATCATACAGCAGGAAGCTGTCACAGCTGCCATACGGCTCGAAAAGGTAGGGGTCTGGAAATGGGACAATAGAATAACTCATGCGCGCCTAAAGGAGTTAGTATGCAACGAAATTCCAATGTTAGAAGCAACGTGTGATATCATCCCAAAATACTTTTGTTTTTGACAAAAAATACCACGTCCAACTTCATAAAGAACATAAAGACAGCTCTGGCATACATGAAGTGAGAATATATACGGAGGGATCTAAAACAAAATCAGGAACAGGAGTCGGCACGGGCATCTTCTCAGTGTTAGCAGGGTTAGGCCTTAGTCCACCACGCTGGCCCAGTGCGGGTTGGCAGACTTCAAATATCTTCGAGAACATTTTGAAGATCTATCAGACATGCAAGTTTCCTAAAAATGTTATTTTGCTACTGTTAAAGCGAACGATAATATACTATTTTCATACACACATAACTTCGATATGTCAGAGATGTGCGCCTTGGGATCAAACTCGAGACTCTCTGTGTGGCAGTCCAACGGTCTCCACTGTATGTATATTTTGTGTATATTAAACACAGAACACAAAAATGCTTCCTCATTTTCATTTTGCTCCTACAATCATTATTACCTTCCTTCATGTTTAGTTTTCGTTCTTAGGCATAAATTATAACAGATATATTTACGTAGATAGTTTAGGTTGTTAAAGAAGTGGGCGAAGGGTCGGATTGCTACGCCCGACGCCTCGAGTTTGGCAAACACTAGGCTCCGTCTTTTCGAAGGCATGTGCGTATTATATAGCTAATTATCACTCTCTTTAAGGGTAAAGGAAAACATCGCAAGGCAACCTGCATATCTGGGCGTTCTCCAAAATGTTCTCGAAGATATGTGATGTTTGGCAAACCGCACTCAATTCCCATCGTGGTGAACAATGGCCTAACCCTTCTTACACTGAGTAAAAGCCCGTGCCTAGCACTAGAAAATTTTATATACACATGGCTGATATTATTATACGTAAATATTTACAGTCATTATAATTTTCATAACTATGCTAACCTGCTCACTGTTTATACTTAATACTTGCGATCTATTTTTATTTATACTAGATAAACGATTAAGTATATACTGCGGAACAGTTTATTATCGCTTCCGTGGTAGATACAATATCTTATTTATTACAAGTAGTAACATCAAACTTAACAACTCACTAGTTGCCTTATTTAGTGAAGTGCCCGAAATGTATAGCCGAACGCTTTAAATGTTTCAAATGCGTGGATGGCGTAGTAGATTAAGTGCTGGCAACTGCCACTGCAGTGAGTGTTGCAGGTTAAGTACCTACACGAGACAAAAAAATGTGTGATCCACAAACAGTTGTCCAAGTCTGGATGTTCTTTGTGTCCGTTGTTTGAATGTTTATAAGTTCCCGGGACACAGGAATTAATCCTAATTAAAGCTCTAATATTCTGAATCTTACCTTATACATGCCGATAAAAAATATTAACAAGAACAGCAGGTTCAGAATGATGACCGCCATTCCAATGACAGCGATAGGCAAAGACACTGTTGTTCCAGTCTCAGCCTCGATTTCATCTTTATTACTTTCATCGGATATATGTATCAATCCCATAATACCAAACAGAAGTACAAAAAGATTGGCAAACTGCAAATAGTGAAGCGTAATTAATAAAATGGCGTCGACTTTAAGTTAAGCTATCGGTTCAATCATTACAGCACGAGAACATTTTTATCTGATTTGAATTTATATGAGACTATTCGACAGCCACGATTTCTCTTTCGTGTATGATTACTGCTCTGCTCTCGTGGCTTGTAGCGTTATATAGCCTTTAACCTTCCTCAAGAATTAGGCCATCATGATCAAAAAATATTTTTTCATGTACGATGTTCTATATTATCGAGATTAAAAAGAAATAAACGAACTCAATACGATATATATACAATGGCGTATTTTAAGATTCAGCGCCCCAGGCCTGTAGGGTTTGCCGCCCCATAAACTAATGGATATTTTTTTATAAATTAAAAATTGAAATTGTCCATACATAGAAATCAACACCATTTAATCAATATTTACATTTTTCCGATATACAGATTGGTTAACAAATTCGTTAATGACACAATTAACGGATTTTGTCAAATCAGCTTCTATATTAAGAATAGCTTAACTGTTTAAATATTCTTCGCTTAAACGCGAACGTAGATAATTTTTTATTCTTTTAAGTAGGTACCTACGGAAAATTAACGTTCCGCACTGCAATTTGTCACCGCAGTACACAGAAATATGCGTAATGCTATTTCAATTTATGGAAATGCTTCCTGCAAATCCTTTTGCTTAATAAATAAGCTAACTTGCCTAAAACTCATTTTATATTAGTGAGACGTAAAGAATTGTTTTAAAAGAAAACACTTTCTTTTTGTAGATCATCCGCCAGATCAATCGGGTATACTTTTTGGAATTTTATGGCATTCACTCTAACTTCTGCTTCAGATATTGTATCCAATTTGCATAAAAATGCAAAATTGGCGGATACCGAGTCATACGAAGTTTTGCGTTTCCTTAACTCTCCCAATAATTGGTCGCAAATATTGGAATGAAGCTATTAACCCTGAAATGGTCACGTCCTTGTAACACCAATTCTCCCTCGCGACACTCATCGTCTTGTTTCTTTCTCCTAATAATTCTCTTGTAAATTTTTCGGTTTTCTTTTGAGCATTTCTTTTTACCAGCCTCTTCAAAAGTATCAAAAGGTTCTCGTTGTTTTTCTTCAAAAGTAATGAGTGACTTGTAAAGCCTGGAAACGACCTCTACATCTGTATCGACACCTTGTAGAGTTTTGGAAACTATATTAAATTGTTTTAATACAGATCCCCAAAATTCCGATGGTATGGCCGTTTCTAGTGAATTTAGTTGAGCAAATACAGCTTCATTTTTAACCAAAGCGTTTTGATGGGTAGAGTCAATTTTATAGCTTCAAGAGTCGATATTATTTGGCTCCAATCTTTATTAAGGCTGGTACAAGCATCGTCCCTCGCTGACCATCGAGTATGTGACAAACTTTTTACAGTTACATTTTCTGGCTTAGTTAAAAATGGTTGCAGTAGTTTTGTACGATCCGTTGATGATGTAAAAAATAGGTATAGATTTTGCAGCAATCCAAAAAACTTTGTAGCTTCTTGGCAACATTCAGCTGCCGATGAGCCGATCAAGTTTAACGAATGTGCGGCGCAAGGTACGTATATTGCATACTGAAATTTTCTTTAATTTTAGCTTGTAGGTCATTATACTGCCCAGACATATTGCTAGCGTTTTCATAGGATTAGGCTCTGCAATTATCGATATTCAGTGTATTAAAGGTCTCCATAACGGCTAGCAACATGTCTTCTGCTTTGTGACCAGTATTTGGCAGAAAGCAAAGAAATCATTCAACTGGTTCTGCATTATCTTGAACAAATCTCAAAATCAAAGAAAGCTGATCTACATGTGTAATATCAGGGGTTGAATCTACACTGAAAGAAAAATATTTAGCTTCCATTATTGTTTTTGTGACTTTAGCTGCCATAATTTTTATAATTTTTTCGTATGTTGCATAAGACAAATATGACGTGTTGTCTTTCCCAGGATTACCGAAATTTTGTATATGTTTTGCCAGAAACGGATCAAATTCGGCAATTGCTTCTAAAAGCATCATAAAATTTCCATTATTTCTAGATCCAAATTTATATGTCTTGCCACGGAATGAAAGACCACGCGTAGCTAGAGACTTTATAGCCACAACTATTCTAAGTAATACATTGTGCCAGTATTTTCTTTCATCTTCTAACTGCTCAAATAGTTTGAAGTATATTCTGACTTCGACTTGTCCACGGTTTTCCATTTTCAAAACACATTTTTTGTGCTCTAAACTAGTTTCATGTGTATGAAGTCTTTCGTGTGCATGTTTCCAATCACTGAAGCCTTGTTCCGAAGCAAGTTGAATTTTTCCGTTATCAAAAAGACGACATGATCTACAAAATACAGACCCAAGTGACTTAAGTAATTTCGAGAAACCTTTTCTCAATTTATAAGATTTGTTTTGAATAAATCCTTGTGTAAAAAGCAATATCAACTATCGGCTTTTCGTTAAGATTTCGAAAAATTTTCGCCTTCAATATTTTGTTAAAAGCCATTTCTTGAAAAATATCTATTAGGTATATCTTCAGTTATTAGCCACAGCGCTGGATCATTTTCAACTACTGAAGAATTTGTACATTAAAGTTTACTGGTGGGAGAAGATTCTTCATGCAAAGATGCAGAGAGCGAAGCAGTTGAATTTGAATCACTTGAGGATGCAGAGGAGGAAGTCACAGTATCAACAGCAGTGTTAGAGTTATAAGTGATTTGATCTTGCGTAATTAAGTCCCTTCGGCCGCCTACGAAACCAACGCTACGTAACTAGTTACGTGTAAAGAGTTATATTTCCTGCTACGAAACTAGTTACGAACAAAGAATTTATTTTCTTCCTACGAAACCAGTTACGTACCAAGAAAAAATTTTTCAATAAGCTTCTACCGGCTCTTTTTATCGTAGTTCCCGAGGGAATAGCGAGATAAAAATAGCTAACGTCCTTCTTCGGGCTTTCAGCTACCGGCATACCAAATGTCATTACGATCGGTTAAGGGGTTCAACCGTGAAACATACAAACAGACAGGTGGTTCCAGAGAAATTTAATTTATTACTACTCGAAAAGGAGGAGTTTCCACTAGTAAGTAATACCAGAAAAATATAAGAATTTTCTATTCGCAGACTATTATAATGATGAGACCGACAAGAGAATTATTTTGTATTGTTCTCCTAGAATCAGACATTTAGTTGATGATTTTAAACATATCTTGGCGGATGGCATTTTCAAGTTCTGCCCCTCTAATTTCAAACAACTACATACAGTCCATGGAGTTAACAAACGCAATAACACTATAGAGTCCATCGAATTGCGTTTGTTAATTCGATGGACTGTAAGTTCATAAGTTTTCATATATAATTTCACTCATCTATTTTGTTTGTTACCTGACAAAAATATGAAACTTATGAGATAGTATTTGAACTCATTAAATTATCATTTCCAAAGTGGATGCCAACAAAGATAACTATTGATTTTGAGTCAGCTGTAATCAAAGCTGTGATAAATGTGTACTGTGATATTGAAGTCAAGGGTTGTTATTTTCACTACACCAGATGTCTTTTGCGGAAAGCAAAGCCATTAAAAATAACATCAAATATACAAAAGCGTCACATAGCGAGATGTATTGGCTTAGCATGATTGCCTCGTGATTATCTGGAATGTGGATATAAGTATGTTATGTCTAAGAGCCCATCAAACAAGAAAATTGAAGATTTCAATAAATATTTCCAAACTCATTGGCTTAAAAGGTCAATGTTTCCAGTATTATGTAGTAGCGATATAGAGCTAATCAGGACTACTAATAACGTTGAGGGATGGTACAGCAGAATAAACAGGTACATCGGACGGAGTAATCTTTCACTGAGTCAACTATTAGAAGTTTTGAGCACTTGAAGACTTGAATGCGAGCAAAATCAGTGTCGGATATTGTCTGGAAATTATTTGTCCTTATTTTTTTCATTTATGATTTTAAACTAAAGTTTATTGTACCTAATTAGAATAAATTTAATTTAAGCAATTGTAAATATTGGTTTATGAATAAAAGTAAATTTAGTTTACTGGATATTTCTGACACAAAAATTTGTTAAAACTGTTAAAACATAATCGTTAGGATGATGGATGGTGCTCACGCCTTTCAAGGAGATATATATAGGGTAAATGCACCAAGTAGTCAGCCATGAACATTTTTTGCAGGTTCATGTATAACAAAATTAGAGGACTATAATAATATAATTTCGAAATTACTAAATACTGGTAAACTTATCCTAGATATATTATACCTTTAATTAAGATACAATTCCGAATTCTGTGCGAAATTAGTTTCGTAGCAAGAAAAATAATTCTTTACATGTAACTGGTTACGTAGCGTTGGTTTCGTAGGCGGCCGAAGGGAATTAAGTTGGGTGCTTTTAAATTGTTAATGTGTTTATTTTCGGTATTTTCACCTATCACAGTCGGCAAAGAATGCAAGAAAACATTAGTTTATATTTCTACTCTTTACCTACACAATAAAGGAAAAAGTCAAAATCAAAGCATTTATTTCAATTAGACCATATACAGGTACTTTTGAATTTTAAAAAAGTTCAAACATTGAATATAGGTCAGTTAAATATCAAGGTCATCGTCGGTAAATAAAACAAAAATCTTAAACATAGACAATCGAATGGAAAAGAAAATATTTCAGTTAGGTGTTCGTTCAATCAAAATAATAATGCATAATACGGCATACCTACGTCCTACATATTAGGTTCCTATAGCTTCCCGCATCGCGGTTTTGCCTGCGTTAAATCAAATTTCTCCGCAGTAAAATCTAGCCTATCTAGATTAATATTGTGTTCGAAATTTTGACAAAATCCGTTCAGCTGTTTTTGAAAAATTGAGTCATAAACATCCAAGCTTTTACATTTATATTATTAGTGCGATCAGAAAGTTTATTATTGATTATCGTATCATTCAAGAGCAGTTAAAAAGCAACAATGCATGCTTATGCCCGCCACGCCTCCGCCTGCCGGTCCGCTCCCCGCGCCAATATCAGTAAAAAAGATTATAATTTGTACATATTTTATTGTAAAATTGCTCCAGTATGGTTATATAATAATATTTAAATATACAATAATTATAAACGTTTGCAGTGACATTTAGATTTAGTAATGGTAGGCCTTGAATAAATATTTAAAAATCTTCTTTTCGGATGTCAACGAAAAGCAAATTCCAATTACCTAATTGGAGATAGTAGGTATGCTATATAGAAGATTGAAGTGATTTCTCTATTTTTGTATAACGTTAACGTTATTATAACAATAAATACGCAACGTTGCCAGTTTGCTTGTGATGCACACGTGACGTGCGATGCACAGGGAACCCCCAGTGAGCCCCGGGAAGACACTACAAAGATCAAATAGATACGGTGTACCTAATTAAAATAGAACTAAATTTTACTAACCACCTCCGCCGAGTTTACTTCTACTTACATATAAGATGAGGACTCGTAGTCCTTGTAATATATCTATATATAAACTCAGTCAATTGAGTGTCTTGTTATTGCATTAAGACAGTCAATTGACTTCATTATACGAGCGAGGGCGGCGAACGCCGTGACGTCGATGAGTGGAATCGTTTGATGGAGTTACATTTTGAAGTGAGACGAACGTCATCATGAATCCACTATCAGAGTACCCCACAGAAGTCGTCTTTGCAAATAAACTTATCGCACACAACATTATAAATGTGTTAATATAGATGATGACGGAATAAAAAACATCCTAATTAGTCTATAAAAAGTTATGCGTAAACATCCACGAGAAAGGTGACTACATCTGAAAAAAGAAAATCGAGAATACATTTGACATTTTTGTGTCTTACCAATCCCGAATAACCGATGATCAATGAGCCGGTTCTTAGATCGATGCAAAAGCAGCAGCTTTTTAGTTCCAAAGCCATGTTATCTGTGACGCAAAAGCATAGTTAAACAAATTCAATAATCTTTTAAACAAATACAACTTTACAAAGTCATTGACATGTATTTCTTAAGGCAGATTAAATTGAAAGAGGTCCAAAAGAGGACATAACTGATCTAATATAATATTGTTTACGTTTCCCTAAATGTTATGCATTGAAATTAAACTACTTTATATAGTTATTTTTTGGTTTGGCTGCTGAATAGCAACCGATCCGCGGTGGAAAGTGTAAAATTAAATATAAATAGTTTTAATAATTTAAATAGCTCAAATAGTAGTAAAGCTAAACAATAGTTCGTAGTTTAAAAATTAGGTAAATACAGTGTTTTAAAAACGCAGTATAAAGTAGTTTAGTAACTGATCTACATTTAAGAATATTTTATCAACTTCAGCGATCAGATTCGAGTCGCTACGTGAGACACTAATATTCAGCATGAAGTCCAGTTATTACAGAAATTAGTAAAATTAGTAAACTGAGCTCATTATCAAAACTTTGGACATAGAAGATGTATAACATATTATCTACTTTGTATTATTTGCATTATATAAAGCAAATATCAACCAATAAACAACGCTAAACTGATCGCAGGCAATAAAATATTAAAAATATATTTTATATGTCATAAAAGATTATGCCCGCTACTTCGGTCGCGTTAATTTAGATTATACCAATAAAACTTTTATCCTTCGGGAACTGTATTTTTCTTCTGGATAAAAGGTATCCTATGTCCTTTTCTGTATCCCTGAAAACGTGCATGCATCATTGTCATCGGTGATGATCGGTCCAAGTAGTTAGGGCGTGAAAGCGTAATAAACAAACATAAAAACAAACTTACTTTCGTATTCATAATATGAATTAAATTAAACAACGTTAAACCGGTATGCAGAACAGCTGATCAAGAAGAAACGTTGTCGTTTCAATGTGAAGTTCTTGTTAAACAAATAATGAATTTGGTTATTGGGGAACATCTTATTTTGCAAGTCAAGCCGTACTGCGAGACTTACAGTCTATGAATACATAAACATTTCGGTAACCACTTGTGGAATTATGTCAAAGTTGTAAAATTATTGGAGAAACGACCAGAGAGTAAGTGATCAGTAAGGTTGATGGAGAAGACAACCCATTTTAAAAAAGCAAATACTGCCTATTTCTATTTATTATACTGTAAGCTCTTACAATAATTGACGCTTGCTTTTTAATAATAGCCTTCACATCACTACACACTATCTTCTACTCATTACTTATTGTAATTTGAAGCATAGCACAAACGGGAACGATTATGATACGTGAACTCTAGCGATCACAGCGATTGATCATCTCTTAACAAGTATAGTCAACAATAGGACGTGTCTGATCGCCAACAGTATACGCGACGTAATCAGTTTTGTTTGAGCTTGATATAAGTCACAGAGTAATTTAATATATACAATATAATTTTGATAACCAAAATTCATAACTGTCATTGTTTTGATAACATTGAATGACAGAGAAAAATGTCATTAAGACATACTAAGAAAGCGTAAATCTCTTTGGTAGCCAAGGTCTAGCTTTGGCACTTAGCCCATGGCTCTACTGTTCAATCTCTAGGCCAATGCTCGGATCCTGGGGCTGAACGCGATGCATTTTAATATTTTTTTAAGGCTATTGGTCCTGGGAGTAATTCTTGTATCGTGAAGAACTTTACAAACATTCAAACTATGGACACAAAGAATACTGAGACTCAAAACAACCAACTGTGGATGATACATATTTTTGGCCCATGTGGGATCTACCGCCGATCGTGCTGTCGCCCTATGCTTTTTTTGTAATAAATGTAAATAATTTAGGCCTAACGGTATGGTCTTTCAAAATATGCATTTTCGATAGTAATAGGTTCGCCTCCAAATAAATAAATACGTGTAAATATATAAATAGGTGGAGCCTAAGACATATCTTGCATGATCTGTCGATAATACCCTCGGCCTACCTTTTTGGAAAGTGTATGAATGCAGTTTTCTAAAACCCAGGCCTTACCTTTAATTGCGCAAACACTCAGGATAACTTCATTTCTAAGCGCGATTCCATTAGACAACTCTTGCATGCAACTATGACGGCACATTTGCGCACAAGTTGCTTGCATTGGAAACGTGTTTTTGAGACTGTGCAAATTGCATGCAGGTTTCACTTGCATACAAGTGGAGATGTTCAACAATTGAGTAGGCCGTCATATGTGGAAGACGTGCTCCTCAATAAAAAATATTATTTTCCCTGTGCCCACCTAACAGACATTATGTTTCGATAATTTGTACAGCGATAGATATCATGTGCGTACACGTCACTCGTTCGAAATTAATTCGAAACGTGCAACTAATGTTTGCACGTTCAATTTGCAGGTCACTTGAATAAAAATATGTACAAGTTCAAACTACCCCATACAAGTTGTAACTTGTACGCAGGTTTATATAAGTTGTATGCAATTTGCAACTTGAATGCAAGTAACTTTTCTAATGAAATCGTGCCTTTAGAGGCTAGACTATATTTACGTTATAATATATCCAAAAGGGTAGGCAGAATTGTATTACACCTACATAATTATCATCAGCTATAATTTTAGGTCATACGTAATAAGGGCTAAGCCTCAACAGATGATCAGAATGTATCAACTTGGTATCTAGCTAGTTACACTTTTACACAAACCTACAAGAAAGCAAAATGCAACAAATACTTTGTGCTTATTTTTAATAACATTTTTTAAACTTTCGCGTTGCATGATATATACTTGTAGGTATACATCATATACATAATATATTTAATTTGTAACGGATATTAACGCGATCATTTATATTGTTTAACTTTCCAATGCATAACGTTTTGGCCACGTTACATGGGTCGCAAGCTGACTAGTCTAGCGATGTCATAGTTCTATTTGTGGGGCAGAAGAATCTTCATTCACCGTCACATTCCGCATATTTTTCAATATATCTTCACACACTACACTCACGGTAGGTCCTACCCTCAAGGAAACATATTGCTAAGAATCAGGCTACAATGACCGCTCATGATAGTAAGCGGCGTCTACCTAGCCTGATCACTTGTCATTGACCAGGTGGCAATCAAGCGTTGCGCATTCGCTTGATTTCCACCTTTTGGTATGAAAAGGGCTAAGAAAACCTAAAACACTTCAAAGAAAATAATTTAAACTTTATTCATTATTAGTATAGATTAATATAAATATGTTAGTCAACTATTGTACATATATTACTGTTTTAATTATAAATAAATTCTTATTTTATCTTCATTATCTACACCATTATTTTTCTTCTTTTTCTCTTTTTCTTCATCCATATAATTCACCTTAAGTGTACACTTAGCTTCAGCTGCATTATTCACAAACCTGAACTGACTTCCATTGGCAAGTTTGACAATCTCGCTCCGAACAAGCAGCAAAATGTAAATCTGCAAAGCTGAAATATAAAAAACCTTTAGATTTATTTTTTGGTCATGTTAATACTTATAACATATCGACGGGTCCCCGACTGTTTGAACTAAGCTAGTTTTTGAGAAAGTTAAAGGAGAGAGGTTTAAAGATTTGTTTTCCGGAAAAAAATCATGAAACAAAATCTGTGTCTCAAGTATATCGTAGTAAACTTAATACAGTATTTCCATTAATACATACTGCATCTTGCCGAGTTAATAGTATGAATATATGAGTATTTTTTCTAAAATAAATGGCACTTAATGCAATATGCGTTATGTGCTTTATTTTATGGAGTAAAGCATATGTACTTTAATTTCAATAATTTACTGTTTGTCACTAGATAAACAGTAAATTATTGAAATTAAAGTACTATATATGGATTTTATCGCGTTGTTTATCGGAGAGACTCAATCTCCCCGTGACTGTCTGCTGAAAAGTAACCGACACGTCGGGGAAAGTGTAAACTTAAATATAAATAGTTTAATACTTTAATTAGCTTAAAAATTAGTAAAGTTTAATAGTAGTAGTATAACAGTTTCTTAATTATGTAATGAAGTGTGAAATAGACAACGTGATAAAATGCGTATATAGTACTTAGTTTAGTTTCAATGAATAACATTCACGTAAACAGAAAACAACAGTAAATTAGCTCAAATGTTTAATCAATATGGTATAAAACAAGATGAAATGGCATAAACAACAAACCTCACAATGAATTACCTAAGTCAAATGAGTCCAAGCAGAATGTAACATTGAACCAGACGACAATCGGTGCTTAACCCCACTCAAGTAAAATGAACTTTTACTATCATAAAATTAGAGATAGGTTCTTAGCAGTTCTAATACAACCCTAATGGACCTATAAATAGTTTGGTAATTAGTGATAATTTTAAAATAAAACTAAAATGGTTTGAAACAGTATTTAATAAAAAAGTTATATTTATAAAAGTTTTCGGAGTACTTCGTTTTGGTTGCATGCAAAATGATTCAAAAGCGACTGATTTCATCATTCTGGTGTAGAGTAAATTGACTCAAACGACACAATCTAGTATTTCAGCTGAAGGCTAATTGAGTTAATGTGCATTACGTAGTCAAACCATTATTAGTACGTAGCAAAACAATTCAACCGACCAATATCAGAATAAGCACAAATAGTGTAAGGTACGTAATACAAAAAGTTGTCAACTTTTGTGTCAGTTAATACCACGTTTATTAAAATGAGGGCAAAGTTACTGAGGGGTACAAACGCCAAATAAGTGCTCATAAAAAATTGAAACTCAGTTCAAATGACGCAGAAAAATTCTCCGATTCTAAATATTTGTATATAACTCATTTTCGCAATAATGTCTCTTAGATCAAATATCCAGGGAACCGTCGATATAGCAGTTGGCTTCTAATTTTACCAGGGAGCCGTTTCATTGCTTTATGATAGCATGGATGGCGTAGTGGTTTAAGTATTCGCCTCGCCGCTGCTACTACGCCGAGATCGAATCCCACACAGGACAAAAATTTGTGTGATCTATCTACAAATGTTGTTCCGAGCCTGGAAGTTCTTTGTGCCCGTTTTGACGTTTGTAAAGTACCCCGTGACCCAGGACTTATTCCCAGTGCAGGAGATATATTTTAAAAAACACAAAAAATAAACTGTGTTGCCAAAAAGCGGTCCAGTATCATCCTACTGTCAACGGGAGGTCCAGTGCTATTCTACTGTCAAAAAGAGTACCAATGCCATCCTACAGCTAGATGGAAGATCAGTGTTATCGTATAGGGCCAACAAAGTAATCCTACTGTCAAAAGAGGCACCAGTTACATTGTGCTGTTATAATAAGCAAGGGGATTAATTCTACTGTCAAAAGTGGTACCAATGTCATCCTACTATCAAAAAGAGAACCAGCGTCATCCTGCTGTGAGAAAGAGCACCAGTAAGAGGTATCAGTTTTATCGTGCTATCAAATCGGGGTCCAATGTACGTGCTGTCAAAAAATGAATTTTGTCTCTTTTACAAGCAGCTCTTTGGCGATATTATATTGCAAAATATTCTAAAATACTTACCAACGTAAGCGAAAAGTATCAAAATGTGTGACATTGCATACATAAACATTTGACCGTATCTAACGTGGTGCTTAATCATTTTATACGTCTCAGCACCAAAAGCGTATAGTGAGAAAACGATCAGCAGTGTCACCAGAAAAGTGCTGTAGAAATAATATATCTGTAACAGCTTCAGATTTTTCTGTAAAAAAGCAAACAATATTTATACTATAATTACTAACACCCAGTTTCTAAATGGCTAATCAACGGTTTGTCAACGTCAAACTCAAGTCAAGAGATTTAATTGGCTGACAGAATTCAGCCAATCTGGCAATCGACATGCAATTGACCGTCTGTTAACATTTTTGGTGTTGATCTAACTTTTATAAATTTTATAATTAATTATTTACTAATATTATAAATGTAAAAATTTGTAGAGATGTTTTTTAGTTAGGTAATCATTATTTAACCGCTAAACCGATTTTGATAAAACATGACACAACGATAGTAAGCATATGTCTAAAAAATTAAATTTGCGCAACCAAAGCTACTGGCAAAAACTAGAGACTAGTAGGTATATGAGAAACTTTATGTGTTTTACACTCTTGGAATTTCGTGTTGTAGCCCTCACAGACGTTATTCTTCGCGATCATAGACTAAAAATTTAAAAAAAAGAGCCTTGAATGCGATCGCAGCGTTACCTACCGAATCCAAATGTGAATCTAAACTATCCAGGTACTTAGTCAAACACACGCAAAAGTCCAGCGATTTTAAAGGTGTTCAGTGAAGTGTGCACGTACATAATTATTATACAATATATAAACAAAAATTATAAACCATACCTGATAACACCCGACTATATACGCAATGGTCAGGAGTAAATCTATGAGCGCGATAATACCAGTGATACCAAAAACTATTAAGTAAAATGTTGGTACTCTGTGTAATTTCTCTTCTTCAGACTTAGGTTCTCTAAGTGCATCATTCAATTCCAAACAAGCTTTTATCAATACCAAGCTGCTTGTAATCTGCAACAACAAGAAACATATTTTATAGATACACAATACCCAGAATCAATTTACGCTCACTTCGTAGAAGCGACGCGATACGCAATTGTTATGCTCTGTGACTGTATCTTTTATAGCCTATTAATTATTATTATAACGTCTCATAACAATTATATAAAGACAACACCCGCTCTAGGGTTCATTTCTGTATCGCGAAGGACTTTGGGTGCCTATAAACTACGGATCTTCTCTCTCAGCCTTTATTATTCCCAAGTAATTTGGGGTCGGCTTTTCTGGTCTATCCGGATTTTGACTGGATATCAGTTTTTACACGGAGCGGCTGCCACCTGACCTCCGCAACCCGAAGGCTAGACCAGGGTACTGACTTTGCCAATAACGACTGCCATAGATGTTCATGGCAGCCGGGACCGACGTCTTAACGTGCTCTCCGAGGCACGGAGCAGGTGACAATTGTCAATCAATACGCACATAATTTTGAAAAGTCATATAACTTCCGAAAGTCAGAGGTACGTGACGTGGATTCGAACCCGAGACCCTCTGCATTGCAGTCTGTTGGTCTCCCCACTGAACTATCGCTGCTCGTGACCTACGGATACAAAGAACATACAGACTCACAACAACTATTTGTGGATCACACATTTTTTTGTTCCGTGTTGGGATGGCTCCATCTATGCAGTTAATTTTGTACACAGTATGACAGTATATATGTATTTTTGAAGGGTTAGGCAAATTTTTAAGTATATAAGATACATACAGTAAGTTCTCAAAGGATAAGGCAAATTGTTAAAACTTTTAAGAATCGTACATGCAACTTAAATAATGGTTGTAAAAGTTTGTCCCCTATTCTTAGCATAAGAAGAGTTAGGTCAATATGCACCACGCTGAGCTAGTTCAAATTGGCATAGTTCACATATCTAGAACATTATGAAGAACTCCCAAACATGTAGCTTTTATACAATATTTTCATGCAGGTGACATTTGCCTACTTAATATGCACATCATTTTGGAAAATTAGATGTGCGTGCCGAGGGATCAACACTTATTTTTTTAGAGGAATGTTTTGACGCATACCTCTCCGCGGGGCGACGGAGAGGCTATGTCGGGCTCACCGGGTGAACGATACCCCTGTAATACCGACTAAACCTACCACGGTGTTCCTCGACAAACCATAGACGGCGGGGCCGCGCGAATCGCTTTCACATGCAGTCACGACCCCACCGTGTGGAACGGCAGGCCACTACATAACACACTTCCTCTATGGTCCCCTTGTGGGGGGACAAAAACACGACACAGAGGCGCGCGTGGGAACACGCACGTCGCCTCTCGGACTTCGTGCTGATCTGGTGGCGAGCAGGCCCACGCAGCCCACCACCCCCAGGTCAAACCTCAGGGTAGCCGGAGGTCATGTCGCGAGCCCTTAAACAACCTGAGATAAAGAGAAAATACGGGCATCAACTTTTAATGAAATGGAATTGAATAGATCTTAATTATTGCTGTTGACATAATCAACATTATGTCGTGCTGGATCCATCAGTGTTCTCGGACGTACCGATATTTCGGTATTTCTACCGATTTGGCGACTGTTCTACCGAAATACCTAAATGGAACGATTTTGGTAATGTAAGGAATTTCTCCCGATTTTTTTACCGATTTTCAACAGTATCAGTTTGCATCGCTATTTATCTTTTACGGGGATTCCCTTCTGCTTAAACGTCCGATCGACGGGTAAACGATATATTTTGGGAAATACCATTGTGTCCAATACCTAGTATAGGTAAGCTCGCTTAGGAACACCGCGGTAGGTTAAGTAGTTATGCCCCGAGAATTTAAAAAAAAAAACTGTTCAAGTGCGAATCGGACTCGCCCACCGAGAGTTCCGTACAAATGTGTAGCTACACTGAGTATATCGTTTTAATTTCAACTCGATACCTCACGTTGCCGAGATAAAGGGTCTTGACAGACAGATAGACGGACAGATGGACAACAAAGTGATCCTATAAGGGTTCGATTTTTCTTTTAGGTACGGAACCCTAAAAACAGGTTAGCCCACCAAAAATACAGAGATTTGATTAAATTTATTGATTTTAACCCAATTTAATGACATTTGTTTCGAGTTTTTAATTTGTTTCACCATAAACAAGTGGTCTCTTTAATATATTATGTAATTGAAATGTCATGCATGCCTGTGATTTGTTTAACTACTCTGACAATGTTAAATTAAGAATGTTTCAACAACAAAACATTGTAATTATACAGTTGGTATGCTAAAATTATAAATAAATATACCGATTTTACTTGGCAGACCTACCGATTTCGCATTTTTACTTTCGAGACCACTGCGATCCATACAAAATATCAATGTACGAAAGAGATACCTACAGCTCGAAATGATAAGACCTACAAAATATTGACAAAATCACTGGTATTTCCTTGTTTTTGAACCATTGTTTATATTTTCCATAACTAATATACATTATGGTTGAAAAGGATTTAAATGATGTACATTTATTTATTTTATTAGTTTAATTTAGTTTGATTGCTTCAGTATAACCATAGGGTTTTTGTTATAATAGAAGGTTCCCAGTTCTAATAATAATTTAATTTAATTACGTGAAATGAATCATAACAACATAGCAGCGGTAGATATAAATTGCAATTTATTTTCGTTCTGGATTTGTAGGAAAAGCAACAAGAACAGAGGAATACGTTTGTATAACTTGTCGGATTTCCTCTTAAACACTAGGCTATCGGAGGCTTTTGTCTTGAAAACATGAAATAACAAATAAAACTACTCACCAGTTTCAAATATCCCCACACAAGCAAACCGTACCGCAGAGGTAGGCAGAAACAACATCTTTTACATACAGGCAACTCTATTAGCATTTTTACAAATGGTTATAGACAACTAAATTAAAAACAATATTATTAACTTCTCAACACTATCTGCCTGGATAGAGATGACTGATTACATTAGTATATGAATAAAGACTATTTTCTGCATGTTGACTTATCCTTTATAAACCCGTCAACCGTGACCTCGCGAATCCAGGAAACGCCCTATTAAAAGACGTTATTACTTTCAATAGTTTTAAAATGTGGGGTTGACCTTCAGATAAATATACATTTTGTCAACATAACGATATTTATATGTTATGTTTTATACCATTCTGGAATTCTTATGAGTTTACCTAACTTATGACAGTATTCAATATGCAAATATTGTTGACCTGACCTCGCAGTGATATGATATGTTTTTATTTTACTAATTATTTTCACACTGATTATCTTGACACTTCACCACAATACACCGAATTCATTCACACATTTACCAAATACAAATTTTACAATAATACACATATTTAGATATCGATAACATACATCTATTCAAGTTCAAAAACATTAGCTAAATGACAAAACTTATTTATTTTCATCGGCAAAAAGTAAGCGAGTAATTGCGGTCGGTACTGGCGATCATAGATTAGAATCTTGCGACGACACTGACATTACGCGAATTGTCGCGAATCCGGTACAGACTCGCGACGGCGACGGCAAACACCGTTAGCACAAAATTGACAAACAGGACATTTCGTTGTTAAAATTTTGAAGAAATATATTTTAATTTTTAGTAGTTAGTTATTTGTAAGATTTTATTAAGTTTGTAATGTTATTATGTATGGAATAGCATAATACGAATCAATATTTATAAATATATATAATTGTAATATCTAGTGTGTTCGAAAGCCATGTTCGAATATTGGATATAAAATAAATGCTTCTAAAATCATAATAAATAATTATTGTTCATTACTCCTACTTACTACCTCTACTCATTCCAGCTTTTCTCCCGGTTACGTTCCAACTGTCGTTTATATGAAAGATAAAATGTTTGCCTCTAATATCTAATATTCCTAATAAATAGTTAATAATGTTCATCATTTGTTTACTTACTAACTAACTAAACTTTACTTAAACCAGCGTTTATCCCGGTTACATTCCAACACGCTACAGCTATAACTCACATGACGCTGCCTATTTACAACAGTTGTATCAAATTATCGTTCCAGAGGTGATATCCCTGATGTCCGTATCTGTGTAATATGAAAAAGGAGTGTGAAAATAAAGACAAAATTATGTACTTTAAAATATATTAATAATTGATAAAACTAAAATCGAAATAAATTAATACAAGTAATATACATTATTGTACACACAAATTGTAAGCAGGACGGTAGTTGTAACAATTAATTAAAGAAATAAATTAACTAATAAAGTTAAACATAATAATTGATATCACCCAACAACGATCACACACCACATCCGTTCCGTCTGCCGCTCGATGTCGAAGTGACTCGTTGATGGATGATACGTGACGTCACTTGTTTACGACGCCTTCCATAACCAACACAGACTCTCTTGATGCTCTGATGTCCTCGTTAGATCTGGAAGATGTACCTGCCTAATCAACAGCTGGTAGTCCCAGTGTACAGTCTTGGTCTTCATTTTCACTTGAATATTGTAGGCATAGGCGTGAGCCTTGCATACCACATCGATACAAACATTGTAAGAATAGGCTCAAAGTTTGCTGGTATAGGCATGTGGAGGAACGGAATGTAATGTTCCTCCAACACAAAGGGAGGATCCTCCGACCAGGCTGGTTGATCGTGCCTGGCGGGCCGCGGCCCGTAGGCTGATGTCGGGAGCTTGTATATATAGTTAGTCGCTGTGTAAACTCTGCTTGCGCGATGCAGGATTGTGACGTCATTTAAGCGTATTTAGTGCCATCTGTTAGATGTAGGCGGAACTTCTTCATCTGTGCGGAGTCGCCACAGGCACAAGGTTTGCAAACCACACAAATTCAATAATTGTAGGCATAGGCTCAAACTTTGCGTAGGTACCTCACAACTACTGTTCACATAGATACAAAGTTCGCATACCACACTTTAAACATTGAAGGCATAGGCTCAAAATTCGCATACTTCACAATTACTGTTGGCATAGGCACAAAGTTTGCATACCGTACAGATTCAAAACCAGATCATCATCATCCGATGAACACGTGGCGGCTGTCGGTTGTCATTGACACATTAATTTTGGTCTGCTCAATTAACGTGTAACCGTTCGGCCATCCTCTATCTTCTCTTCGAACCACAGAAATACATAAAACTCGCATGAATAAAAAGAAGAAAATAAGATGATGATTATTTACAGACCTTAAGATTGTATCGCTCTTACCACCTCAGTCGATACTTCAGGACTCAAAGCACCTGGTGTCACTATTATCTGTGAACGGTCCTCCAACACTTTCAACCGTGAGATAATAGGTAACCGTAGTTGCTGTGTCCTATAGCGGTGATCGGAGACATCGGCAAATTATAAGGAAATTTGTTAATGTTGGTTGTGTCTTCAACTGACGACTTTTAGTTACCAATTACTGACACCGAACACTTTTTGATCGGCGACTTGACACACAAAATGTTTACGTATACGCAGGGAGTGGCTGATTTCATACTGGTTATACATAAATCAAATATTTATTGGTAGCTTGTATTCGACACAAGACACAAATGTGTCCACGTTTGCGCAGCGCCTTAGTTGCGCCAACACTCAAGCTAACATCATTTAAGAGGCTATATTTACATCTATATTCTCAAGATTATAATATCTCCGAAAGGGCAGGCAGAATTGTGTTACACCTAGATATCGTCAGCTATAGTTTTAGGTTATACGTAAAAAGGGGTCAGCCTCAACAGATGATTAGAATGTATTAACTTGGTATCCAGTTACACCTTTACACAAACCTACAAGAAAACAAAATGCAACAAATACAAAGCGCTTATTTAAAAAAAAAAAAATAATGATATTTTTTAACCTTCGCGTTGCATGATATATACTTATAGGTATATGTAATTTGTAACGGATATTAACGCAATCATCCATATTGTTTAACTTTCCAATGCATAATGTTTTAGCCACGTTACATGGGTCAGAAGCTGACTAGTTCAGCGATGTCATAGTTCCATTTGTGGGGCAGAAGAACCTTCATTCACCCTCACTTTTCGCATATTTTTAATATATCGCCACACACTACACGCGCGGTAGGTCGGAGTTTCTACCCTCAAGGAAGCCTATTGCTAGGAATCAGGCTACAGTAACCGTTCATGAAAGTAAGCGGCGGCTACCTAGCCTGATCGGTTGTCGTTGACCAGATGGCAATCAAGCGTTGTGCATTCGTTTGATTTCCACCTTTTGGTATGAAAAGGGTTTAGAAAACCTAAAACACTTTAGAGAAAATAATTTAATCTTTATTTATTATTTATGTAGCATATATATTAACTATATTACTGTTTTATTTACACATAAATTCTTATTTCGTCTTCATTATCTACACCATTATTTTCCTTCCTTTTCTCTTGTTCTCCATCCATATTATTCACCTCAAGTGTACACTTAGCTTCAGCTGCATTATTCACAAACCTGAACTGACTTCCATTGGCAAGTTTGACAATCTCGCTCCGAACAAGCAGCAGTATGTAAATCTGCAAAGCTGAAATATAAAAAGCGTTTAGATTTTTTTTTTGGTCATGCTGATACTATAACATATAGCAGCTGGCTTCTAATTAAACTACGGAGCCGATTCATTGCTTTATGATAGCACGGGGTTCACCTCGCCGCTGCTACTACGCCGAATGTTGTGGGTTTGAATCCCACACAGGGCAAATTAATAATTAAATTTGTGTGATCTACAAATGATTCTACCGAACCTGGATGTTCTTTGTGCCCGTTTTAATGTTTGTAACGTGCCCCGCGACACAGGATTTATTTCAGTAGGAGAGTTGGCTTATTAAAAATAAAATAAACTGTCTTGTCAAAAAGCGGTCAAGTGTCATCCTACCGCCAGGAGGAGGTTCAGTGCCATCCTACTTAATATTGTCTTCTATTTACGCGAATATTATTCATTGAAATTAAACTGCTATATACGGATTTTATCGCGTTGTTTATTTGACACTTTATTACAAAATTTTGGAAATTTTTACACTACTAAGTACTACTATTAAACTTTACTAATATTAATAATATAATAATTTAATTAGCTTAAAAATTAGTAAAGTTTAATAGTAGTACTTAGTAGTGTAAAAATTTCCAAAATTTTGTAATAAAGTGTCAAATAAACAACGCGATAAAATCCGTATATAGCAGTTTAATTTCAATGCCATCCTACTGTCAAAAAAGGCACCAGTTTCATTGTGCTGGTATAAGAGGCAACCAGTGTCATGGTACTGTCAATATAGTGCCCAGAGTCATTATATTGTCAAAAGTGGTACCAATGTCATCCTACTATCAAAAGGAGAACCAGCGTCATCCTGCTATGAGAAAGAGCACCAGTGTCATTCTACTATCAAAAGAGATATCAGTTTCATCGTGCTGTCAAAACGGGGTTCAATGTACGTGCTGTCAAAAATTGAATTTTTGTCCCTTTTACGGTCAGCATGGGCAGCTCTTTGGCGATGTTATATTGCAAAATATTCTAAAATACTTACCAACGTTAGCGAAAAGTATCAAAATGTGTAACATTGCAAATATCAACATTTGACCGTATCTAACGTGATGCTTAATCATTTTAGACGTCTCGACACCAAAAGCGTATAAAGAGAAAACAATCAGCAGTGTCACCAGAAAAGAGCTGTAGAAATAATATATCCGTAACAGCTTCACATTTTTCTGTAAAAAGTAAACAATACTTATACTATAACTAATAACACCCAGTTTCTAAATGGCTAATCAACGGTTTCTCAAAGTTAAACTTTATTCAAGATATTTAATTGGCTGATAGAATTCAACCAATCTAGCAATCGACACGCGACTGACAGTCTTAACTTTTTTGGTGTTGATCTGCCTTTTATAATATTTTCTTATTTATTATCTACTAATATTATAAATGTGAAAGTTTGTAGAGATGTTTGTTACTTAGGTAATCATTTTTAACCGCTAAACGGATTTTGATGAAATATGGCACACATATAGTACATACGGCTACACATCAAGTTAGACACCCTATAATATACTTATAACTATGCTACATACAAAACAGAGAAAGGCACAGTGCATAGTGGTGTCGATGCAATGGTAAGGAAAGAGCGTACCTAACGCACGCTCTCGCACGATTCGCAGCGTTCAACTTCTAATAGTTCAAAGTCCAAACAGTCTACGTTAATGTGTCGCTGTGTGTACATGTCTTAAAACAATGTTTGCATAGCCAAAGCTACGGGGAAAAACTAGAGACTCTTGGAATTTTGGGACCCCTAAAAAGTTGAAGATGGATGCTATTTCTGATTCATACCAAAAATCTCTACTGGTTAAATAAATACTATCCAAATTTTTGGAAAATAAAAACAATCTTTGTTCAATCAATTACGCAGTTCTTACTTAACCTACTGGTCACCAATACGCACAACTGATAAAAGATAATAATTCCAATTTATACTAACTAATATAGATTGTTATTCTTTTTCGGAAATATCAACATGATTGTGTTTATTTAATCAGTAGAGATTTCGAATAAAATTGGCTTTACACACTGGTGGATTTTTGGAATAAACTTTATAGACGCGTTTCGAGTGCAGCCACTGCTACTCAGACATAACCTTGTTACAGTTATAAATTAGTATTAGCTTCTTCATGAATCATAATATACTGGTAAATAAAAGTCCTATCTGACTATGTACGACAAGGTTTAAATGAATGCTAAGTATCATGTGAATCCGTCCAACGGTTTACTCGTGCTCGAGTAATAAATAATCATTCAATTTTCACAAACTTCTACGTATCATAAATAATATTACTAAAATAGATACAAACATAATTTTACATCCAAATTTAGACAAGTATGATTTAGATCCCATGTCGAGTTTCGGGCGCAGTTCTAGCCTCTATGCTACTTCTGATAATTTCTTAACAGCAAACCCCAACAACCTCATGTTGCCGATGGTATAATAGGACTAGCAGCCTTGACATACGTAGTCTTTCCCAATCATTGACTCAAAATTCAGAAAAAGCCTAGACGACGATCACGCTGTTACCTACCAGGTCCAATAATAATTGTGAATCTAAACTATCCAGGTACCCACTCAAACACACGCAAAACTCCAGCGACTTAAAAGGAGTTCAGTGAAATATCCACGTAGGTACATAATTATTATATATATAAACTAAAATTATAAACCATACCTGATAACACCCGACTATATACGCAATGGTCAGGAGTAAATCTATGAGCGCAATAATACCAGCGATACCAAAAACTATTAAGTAAAATGTTGATACTCTGTATGATATCTCTTCTTCAGACTTAGGTTCTCTAAGTTCATCATTCAATATCAAACAAGCTCTTATCAATACTAAGCTGCTTGTAATCTGAAAAACAACAAGAAACATATTTTATAGATACACAATACCCAGAATCAATTTACGCTCATTTCGTAGAAGCGACGCGATACGCAAGTGTTATGCTCTGTGACAGTATCTTTTATAGCCTATTAATTATTATCATAACGTCTCATGATAATTATATACTGACAACACCTAAAGACAACGCTCTAGGGTTCATTTCTGTATCAAAAAGGACTTTGGGTGCCTTTAAACCACGGATACAAAGAACATACAGACTCACAATTACTATTTGTGAATCACACATTTTTTGTTCCGTGTTGGAATGGCTCCCATCATCTATGCAGTTGATTTTGTACACAGTATGACAGTATATATTTTTAAAAGGTTAGGCCAATTTTTAAGTACACTGTAATACAGTAAGTTCTCAAAGGATAAAGCAAATTGTTAAAACTTTTAAGAAACGTACATGGAACTTAAATAAGGGATGTAAAAGTTTGTCCTCTTCTTAGCATGAGAAGAGTTAGGTCAATATGCACCACGCTGACCTAGTTCGAATTGGCATAGTTCACATAATTATCTTTGATAACGTTATGAAGAACTCCCAAACATGTAGCTTTTATACAATGTTTTCATGCAGGTGACATTTGCCTACGTACTGTACCTATGCACATAATTTTGGCAAATAAGATATGCATGCCGAGGGATCGATCCTAAGACAACCTGAGATAAAGAGAAAATGCGGGCATCAAACTTTTAATACAATGGATTTTAATAGATATGTTGCTGTTGATATAATCGACATTATGTTGCGCTGGATCCATACAAAATATCGATGTACAAAAGAGATACCTACAGCTCGAAATGATAAGACCTACACGATATTAATAAAATCACTGGTATTTCCCTGTTTTTGAACCATTGTTTATATTTTCCATAACTAATATACATTATGGTTGAAAAGGATTTAAATGATGTACATTTATTTATTTTATTAGTTTAATTTAGTTTGATTGCTTCAGTATAACCATAGGGTTTTTGTTATAATAGAAGGTTCCCAGTTCTAATAATAATTTAATTTAATTACGTGAAATGAATCATAACAACATAGCAGCGGTAGATATAAATTGCAATTTATTTTCGTTCTGGATTTGTAGGAAAAGCAACAAGAACAGAGGAATACGTTTGTATAACTTGTCAGATTTCCTCTTAAACACTAGGCTATCGGAGGCTTTCCTCTCGAAATCATGAAATAACAAATAAAACTACTCACCAGTTTCAAATATCCCCACACAAGCAAACCGTACCGCAGAGGTAGGCAGAAACAACATCTTTTACATACAGGCAACTCTATTAGCATTTTTACAAATGGTTATAGGCAACTAAATTAAAAAGCAATATTATTAACTTCTCAACACTATCTGCTTGGATAGGCACGCACGACTAATCCATAAGTATATGAATAAAGACTATTTTTATGCTCGTTGACTTAACCTTTACTAACTATACGATAAGTATTGTACTTGCGGTGATAAGTAACTCTAATGTGTACTTACATATTATTATAAGCTTTGTATGTTATACTAATGTATATAACATTCAAACCATTCACTTATTTTACTATCGGATGTAAGTCTTATGTACTGTATTGAAAATAGACATTTAGGAGTGGAGTTATTAATGTTTTTTTTAACTAACGCCTGCATTAGAAATAATTATTGTGTCGAGGGATCATTACAAACATTTAAATGACGGATGCAAAGAACACCCAGACTCGGAAGAATTCTTCTGGTTCTGCCATTCTCGCATCCTCTGATTACTTATCTGAAAAGGTAGGTAGGTAATAGACAGGACAATACCGAAATCTTATGACTGGGTGTCCCCAATCTCATTTTTGATGCCTTCTGTAGAGGCAAATCAGATGTCAAAGCATATTTAATATTATCTGAGTTCGTATAAATCTTTATAATAAAGCATTGTCACAAAGGTTATGACAAAATAATCACTAAAGATAACAATTAGTAAAAGAAGTAAACAAGTTTATTGATACAAGATAAACTAGGTGCATAATGAACAGATAATATAATGTGTATATTTTAAGGATATTATTAGTAAAACAGAAACTCTTCTAATTTTGCTTTTGCTGTCAATACGTTCGCTTGCAAGGTATACGGGCCATCTGTAATAAAAAACATGTATACACAAGTTCACTGCGGTTTTGAGACAGATTTGTAATACCTATTATTTGGAATTGCACTTTAAATATTTACACTGAACAGTGAACGGCAATAGATTAGCATAATTAATTTTTTGATACTTTACTATTGGTTGAGTGGTTAATAAATCATATTATGGCTTAAAATGCCTCCCTGCCAATTCTAGAATTAATTTTACACATTTTAGGCGTTGCTGTAAGACGGGATCTGGCTCGTCTTCAACAGAACAAAATACACAATAATTATATTGATTTTGCATTGAAGATTATTATAAATACTTGTTATTGAGAGGAATTAGAGTATCCGAGGAATAATTTAAATACAAGGTGTGCAATAAACAAAATTATAATTAATTATAAACACGCAAGTGAACAGGTGCACGTCAAACCACAAATTTCTTGGATACCCAGTATTTTCTCTAGATGACGCGAGGGCTTCACAAAGCGAAAGCTACACTCACTGCCAAGCAAGTCGGGGGCTCTGCTACAGCTAAAATATTAACGAAATCCAAAAACAGACAATTTATATGTGTCAGGATCTACCTAAAGTGAATTTTTAAGTGTGGCACAACAGATGGTAGCAGATCTAACAGTTGTCAAGAAAAACGATTACTGCAGGCATGCAGCTTGCATGGCAAGCTCCTATAGCTGACTATCAAAGCTTGCATGGTGACAACTGTAATAAAAATAAATGACAAAAGGTTTGAGAGGAAGCTGTAAAAATATTTTGCTTAAGAATAGTTATCTTATAGAGTTCTACTGCTATATTTGTTAACATTAAGATTTAAGATATCAAATATAACAGTAAAGCGTTACTACATTTTGCGAGATAATACAATGAACTTAACAAAGTAACTCTTGGTTTACTGATGTCATGCGATTTAACAATCATATAATTGTAAATCTTGCAAATAGATTCGCAGACATATGACAACCTATTGACCAACACATGATATATCATGCAAAATTATCTGCAAATGTTCAGCACAACTAGAATTTGATACAAATTTTTATGCAAGTAATTTTAATGTATATTCATACATATTTGAATTATTACAATGGCCCTCATCTCTGACTCGATTTTAAGTAAGTACCTATATCTTATACGGTGATATAAAGAAATTCTACTGATAATTTCGTGTATCGCAGTGGACTTTACTAACATTTAAACAATGGACACAAATGAGAACATTCATTTGTAGATTACACAAATTATTATCCCGAGTGGAGATCGGTCTCATAACACTGGGCGCAGTGGCCGTGGCGAAGCGACGGAGTGGCAGCGCAGAGAATTTTCATTACCAAACCATTATTGATTTTACGAGTATTGAAATAATGTCGAAAATCAATGAACACAACTATTAGTCAGTGAGCGCATTGAAGCAACTAGCGGCGAGAGGTAGCAAACAGTAACGTGAAGTATTTCAACGCTAGCAGAGTTAATAATGGCTTGGCAAGGAAAATGCTCTGCGCTGCGCCCCGATGTATGCACGCCGGCCCCTACGCCATACCTGCATAACATAATTTTGTTCTGAGAATTAAACTATTACACGATAGTAGACATATTTATGTTCTTAAAAGGAAAATATTTTGAACAATCATAATAACACTTTTTGAGTCTAATGCCCCAATCGGATTTTTACAATTCTCTTTATTTTACAAACATGTAGATCTATAGAGTGTCTTAAGCAAAGCTTTTGAATGCATCTAGTATCGGTCTTAAGCCTGTACATCTGCAGGTGTTGCTTCCAAATGAATCCTCAATTTCCCTCAAGGGAGCGTACTCGGGCCCCTAATATTCATTCTCTATATTAATGATTTACCAAAAGCCATAGAACATCCCATGACACTATTCGCGGATGATTGCACAATAACTATACCTTGCAAACATAGGGAATCATATAGATATGATATAAATAATACTCTAGCTAAAACTATATCATGGTTGGATAGCAATAATCTTAAAATAAATGTTAACAAGACAGTAATAATGCACTTTAGCCAAAGAGCATTGACATGTAGTAATCTGGACATTAAATATAATGATAATAATATTGACGCAGTTGACACGACTAGGTTTTTAGGTTTAACCATGGATAGGAATCTCAATTGGAAGGCGCACATAGATAGATTTAATAAAAAAATTAGCAGTAGTGCATATGCTCTCTTCATGCTCTCACGAGTAATTAACAGAGAAGCATTGTTGGTTGCATATTATGGACTTGTGGAATCTCTAATCAGATTCGGTATTATTTTTTGGGGAAACTCAACCGAAAAGGACACAATATTCAAAGCCCAAAAAAGGTGCCTTAGAACTATGTTTAATCGTAAAGTAACTGATAGTTGTAAACCGTATTTTAAAAAATTCAATATACTCACAATGCCATGTATTTATATCTTAGAAATAGCGTCATTTGTAAAATCCAACCCAAATTTATTTCTTCGTCTATCAGACGTAGTACCTAGAAATAGGCGAGATAACAGCAAATTGTGTCTGCACACGGCTCGGACAACACTTATGCGCAAAAGCATTTATTGTATGGCTCCAGTTATATATAATAAATTCCCTAAGAGTTGGAAAATACTTACCACAGAAGCCTTTAAAAGTCAAGTTAAATCGCTACTAATGACTAAAGCATATTATAATGTCACAGAGTTTTTGAACGACTCAATATAAACATTTTCCGTAACTTAAAAATGATTATTAATTGATTTTAATTGATTTGACATTTATTTCATTACTTTTATATGTGACAATTTGTTTTCCCTAATTTTATTTTGTTTATGTTTTTTATTTTTTGATATTGATTGACTCTCATTTGATTATATAAAAAAAAAAAAAAAAAAAATTTTTTAAAACTTAATTTCATTTTTAATGTAAGTCATAATTATAATATTTCTAATAGAATTTGCATGCCACAACTTATGGCAAACATGTATGAACCACTTAACTGTAACATCTTGCATGCACAATAATGTATGTATACAACATGTTTATGCAAATAAAGATCATTCATTCATTCATTCATATTGTGTCAAATCGTAATGGTCGGATTCCAATAAACTAAGAGTTAAATTATATTATTAAATCACCACAAAAGGGACAAGACGACATGAACTTAAATAATGGTTAAGTCAACCTTCAGAATTTAATTTCATGCAATCGTACACGTACTCTCAATTTTAGCATTAAGGCCACATCTGGACATTGTGGAGATAAGCATGCACAAACAAACAACTTACGTAGGTACTAATTATGTATACCTATAACAAGCATGTAAATGCCACATAATAAACACGTTATTAACATTGACTTTACATAATGCACCCAATAAATATTATGATTAATTGTTACAAATCATGCAACTCAATACTAACATGCATGTTTATTTCTTTCTGTAATATTGAATGGCTAAACCAGGCTAAGGCGATTTCGGGCACGCCACAATCGTGGTGGTAAGACCCGTACTTAGAGAGTGGCTGGAGAGGCGTCATGGCGCCCTCACGTTTCGCCTGACGCAGGTGCTGACCGACCACGGTTGTTTCGGTCGGTATCTGTGTCGAATAGGCAAACAGGAGACGCCCGGTTGTCATCACTGCGGCGACTGCCGCGTCGTTGTCGAGGACACGGCGTTGCACACATTGGTGGCTTGCCCTGCTTGGGCCACGCAACGCCGTGTCATGCACGTGGCAGTCGGTAGAGTCGTCCTCTCGCTCGAGGCTTTGGTTCTGTCCATGATCTCGAGCGAGAGGTCTTGGAATGCCGTCGCCTCCTTCTGTGAGGAGGTGATGTCAGTAAAGGAGGCGGCGGAGAGGGAGAGGGAACGTTCAATCCCTCTCCCTAACCGCAGAGCCGGGCGCAGGAGGGCGCGAGACGACCTCCAGCCACCCTGAGTAGAAGCCTGCGGGCGGTGGACTCATTGGGGCCGTGCAGTGCAGGTCCGAGTAGGCGGCGTTAGTGTTCCACGCACGCCTCTCGATGTTGGAAAGGGGACTAGGTCCCCCCGCTTTGTTGTCGGGGACCAGGTCCCCCAATTATGGGTATGAATTAATTTTTATTGTGTTTGCGGGACCCGCCACGTCCATCGGCGGGTCAAACCTTTGACGGGGTCGCGATTTGAATGCGAGAGCGATCCGCGCGACCCCGTCATAAAGGTGTGAGGAACACCGCGGTGGTTTTAGTCGGTTCAGCCCAAATTTCCATCCCCATCGCCCGCCCCAAAACCGGCGATGGGGAATGTGATTTGCACATTTCCCCGCGTTAAAAAAAAAAAAGAAATTTACTTTTTTACAAATAATAAAATAAATAAATGAATTGAAAAAAAACACCAAGTTGAAAAAGTGGTTAATTGAAAATGTATTTTATAATCTCCAAGAGTTTTTTGAAAAGAAATAGTAATTATATAAAAGTATTTATAATATGTAGTGTTAAGTTTTGTTGCATTATATTCCTATATGTTGCATGTCCGATATGGACAAACTGTTGGGTCCTAAAACATATGTTTTATTAATACGATCAGTCAATGTACACAGTTATGCAATAAATAAATCTTTATCTTTATCTTTATCTTTATCTTTAATGCACTGACTTAGAATGTCCAATAAACCAATAATTACATTTTTGCTCTTTATATTATTATACTCATGTTTTTTAAATATTTGAAATGTCGGCCATTATAAATTTGACCATTTACATAACACTTAGCTATAGTAAAGTAATAAAGGTCCAGTCTTATTTAATGTTTTCATTAACGATATTGCTAAATGTTTTAAAAATTCAAATTTCACCCTTTTTGCTGATAATTTAAAATTTATAAAGCGTAGCAAAAATGTACGAGCCCAAGCTTTGCTACAAGAAGACTTGAAATTTTATTACAATTTTTATTATTATAATTTTGTAATTAATGTGTCAGTGTTTCTAAGTTAATTAATGTAAATGATTTCGTATCGTTTAAATTAACTATAAATAAATAAATAAATAGTGGTCACTTCCCAACCTTGACATGACTTCACTGACACTAAACACTGAAAAGGCAATGTGGATACGATCATGACGTGTCCCGAACTATTATAATGGCTTACAGTTTGGTCACAAACGAATCGTACTCGCATATAAACAAGAAAGAAACCTTCACTATAAGGGAAAGGCATACAAAGTAACCTGTATTTTAATACGTAACAAGAAAACTTTGTCGCATTTGAGTATATAGAATTTGAAATTAGACATATTTAAAGTTTAAATGGGGAAGGACTGCAGAAAGTAAATTATAAATAAATCAATCAATCATAACTTTATATTGTCTTCTGTTTACGCGAATATTATTCATTGAAATTAAACTACTATATACGGATTTTATCGCGTTGTTTATTTGACACTTTATTACATAATTTTGAAAAACTGTTACACTACTACTACTATTAAACTTTACTAATTTTTAA
The DNA here is from genome assembly GCA_930367265.1 of Catocala fraxini. Classification (NCBI taxonomy): domain Eukaryota; kingdom Metazoa; phylum Arthropoda; class Insecta; order Lepidoptera; family Erebidae; genus Catocala; species Catocala fraxini. Next base: position 5,479,516 of record OV884035.1, read on the forward strand.
GCTAATTGAATTATTATTAAAATTATTTAGATTTAATTTAATTTTACACTTATCCGACGTTTCGGTTGCTTTTCAGCAGCAATGGTCACGGGGAGACTAAGATGGTAGTTGTCTGAATGTTCCAGTGTATTTATTTCAAAGTACCCGAACATAATTTAATCATTGGTGTTTCTATTTACGCAGAATGAGCTCAAAGTATCATGAAGTCTAGCTGTGGTTTGCTTCTTCTTGGGTTTGACTATTTTTATTACTGCTCTCAAGCTGCTCTCAAGCTGGTGGTACATTCCAACCATCTTCTCTATTAAAATTAGGATGTTTTTTGATTTCAATAGCCTCGCGAAGCATCCTTGGTAGGAATCGGTGTTCTTTAGCGAGAATCTGTGGTTTGTCAAATCTCAGGTAGTGGTTGGTCCCCTGTTGCACATGTTCACACACAGCAGACTTCAACGAGCGTCGGTGTTTTACATCAGCTATGTGTTCTTTTATGCGGGTGCCTATGTTTCTCTTGGTTTGACCAATGTATGAGAGTCCGCAGTCACAATCTATTTTATAGACCCCTGCATCTTGTAAAGGTAGTTGGCACTTGACGGATGGTAAAAATTGACTACGACTATAGCAGGCTGGCGGTCGACTGTGGCTGGCTTTTCTCGGGATCTGTGACAGCGGCGCGGCTGTTGGAGCTTGTTGTCTTGCAATACTTGCTTAACATGTTGAAGCTCGGCGTCCAGGTGTTTCTTGTCACAGATTCTATGGGCTCTCTGAAACAAAGACATGTAATAAAGTGTCAAATAAACAACGCGATAAAATCCGTATATGGTAGTTTTATTTCAATCAATCATAACTTTATTTGCAAGAATATGGTCAAATATACAGGTTGGTCGTTTTATAGAAACGTACAGCATATTTTACCACATCCTCTCCCTAGCCTTTATTATTCCCAAGACACTTGGGGTCGGCTTTTCTAGTCTAACCGGATTTGACTGGATACCAGTTTTTACACGGAGCGGCTGCCACCTGATCTCCGCAACCCGAAGGCTAACGATACCCTAAGGATAGACTACACATGTGGCGTGCAAAATTCATATACAATAAATGTTTATTGTATTATTACATGTCTATTATTATATTAAAAAAAGAAAATAGCTGGTTCATTAAATGAACAATACATGGAGATGTCAAGTAATGCTTCATGCTTATATACCTTGAAATTGACATTTATTTGATAACAATAAATAGTACTAATTATATAATTATAAAACATGTTAATAGTAAGTAATGCATTTAGATTAAAAAGATCCAGAGAAGAATGTCGTACCTATTGCTTAATATTACACACATAAGAAGTGTCACGATAAATAAGATAAATAGAAAACTATTTTATTTATTGAATTTAAGTAATTGAAATTAAATATTTTATAATAACATTGCAATTGTGATTTTGTCCTCAAAATATTTGTTTATAGAATAATATTGTTTCCATATTAATATATTAAACAGCCTGCGTTGGAATACCGATATAGACAATGTCTTAAAAATTCTTATTGCCATACAGAACACATTTCTCCTATATAGTTCTTATCTGATTTGGGAGAGCTGTAGTCTGTCCTTATGTCTAGTTCTACTACCCTCGGCTTCCCCCAACATATTGAATATTTTAGGTTTTTTTACAAATTTGCATAGTTCAAAAATATATAGGCATGGTAAAGGTAAATTCAGAACACTTGAACACTAAGATATCCGGTCAGTATCGATACAAATATAGACGTACAATATTTTCGTTGTACATTCCATGGATAGAAATTGGCTAATTTCTTGAAAATTGTGCTTATAGGAGAAATTGTTTAAGTACCACATTTAGATAGTTAGTACTTACGGAATTAACTGAAAATGTTCTCTTCTGAGGGTCATGGACGGTGACAGCTACTACACTGGCACCACATCCACCCTCCTTGCACATGTACTTTGTACCACGTCTATTCAAATGGTTTCTAATGTAATCGTTTAGCGATGTATCCGAGTCCATCTCATGACCAACTGGAGATCATAAAAGATTTTTTTCCCGCGGCCTCTCTCGTGTTAATCTAGATCTAGTCAATATATTTCTATCCCTCGAGAACAGTACTTTTTTTCTGGATGAAATATCCTTATGTTCTTATTTGTACCCCTGATAACATTTTTGCGAAATTTTATTATGTCAGGTATCGGAAAATTATTGTCTAACCACAGCGCTATCAGAGCCCTCAATTATTATATATTGTTTTAATGTAACACAATATAATACGCTGCTTACAGACATCTGCAATGTTGTAATATTGAAGGCGATTAGATTAATTATACTATTGGTAACGGACGCTGTAAATTTTCTCATACCAATTATCATACCAAACCGACAATACGTAATAATGATGATATTGATAAATTAGATATGCATAAAAAACATGATCGATGTGGTTAATTGCTTTTGATATTAATAATATATTACTTTAAGGCAAATTATCAGAAATTAGCTGGTGGAAGGATTGTAATTTACGTAGTGCATTTAATGTGTGCATGCAATGGATGTATTTAGAGATTAACATACAAAAGGATACAAGATACTAATTACACCTTAACATGTATTATTTTTAAGTCAGTGTTGTATAATCACTGTCAGTCTTTTATAATTAGCTATCTCTCCTTCGCGGTTTCACTTACGTTTATGATGACTGCTCTCATGGATCGTAGCGTCATGATATGTAGCCTATGTTACTTTTGTATTTACAAACATAGGTCTTCTAATGGTGAAAGAATTGTCAACTACAAGCAAACAAAGATTTTCTCTTTGAAAAATTAGTATAGACTACCTATCTTATCTTATGTATATAAGACAGGTAATTAACAGCTAAGGCAGCAGCCTTAGCTGTTAATTACCTGTCTGTTTACTCTAATCACCACGCCATCCAGCAGGATGGCGTGGTGATTTAAGTGGCCACCTTGCCACTACCACTGCACCGAATGTTATGGCCTCGAATCCCACACGGCACAAAACTTTGTGTGATCCACAAATGGTTGATCCCAGTCTGGCCGTTCTTTGTGTCCGTTATTTAAATGTTTGTTTAAAATACCTCGCGACACAGGATTTATGTAAGATGTCTTTAAAAAAAACTCACGGTTACATTTGTCTCCATTCTTAAAAAAAGTAATCCTATCCATGATGCTGAAAAAAGATAATTACTTTGAATGTGGCGTGCTTCATTATAAGTATTAGCAGTTTCTTACTCAATTAGCGGTTTGGTATTATTATTCAATCGCCGAATAAGAGTGTAGTATACTGACCAGAATAAGATATAAGAATAAGGTATAATATAATCTGTCCCTATCTTCAGCACCCGAGTAGATACGGTTTCGGGGGGACGGTTACGGGTCTCTCCCTTAGAACCAGGGTACTACGGGGTCAGGCTAGCCCACTGCGCCTCGAAAGGCGTGTTCTATCAGCCGCTTATTAGAGTGTGCGGTGCCTGACATTGAGGTTGGACTCGTGGTGGCTATGTGGGTAGCCGCAGAGAACGGTATGTTTGTTGCTCGGCAAGCACGTGGCGATCGAGCGTCGGACTCATGCGCGGCTAGTGCGTACCAGTTGGTCGCGCGAGGCACGGAGTTGTCTTTAGCGAAGTGGCAGTGTGGTTTCACTGCCACAACGCATCTCACATCACATCGCAAGGGCGTTTGTCTGCTCAGCAAGTAAGAGTCATAGCTGGTTGACTCGGGCAATACCCGGCTTGTAGGTCAGAAAGGGTAGATGTATGGATGTACGTCGGGAAGTGAGCGTGCCTTACAGCTCCGGCACCATACTGGAAATATGGGAGGCGGCTTCTCAGTTGGACTCAGCGAGGACATCGTTAGCAACTCTCAGAGTTCGCAAGTGGTGAGCGGTTTTATTGCTCCGGTACCTATCTGGACAATAGGTAGTGTCATTTGGGTACGAGGTAGCTCACTTACGAGAACCGGAACCACTCAGGTATTGGGATTTTGGATTAGGGATAAGGTTTCAGGTTCTTTTTGGATTTGGGGACAAGACCTGTCTATAACTGGTCCCTGAAGGTGCTTTCGGGCACTGGAATGTACAGCGGCTCTCACTATATACCGTAAGGTGGATGAGTGAGAACGCTATATCATAAACTTAAGTAGCCGTAGAGGAAAGGTCTGACCAGAATAATCGCAAAGCGTTTCGCCTATATATTCATAGACACTTCAGGAGCAATGTATATTATTCTAGATTTCGCCCGTGGCTTTCCTCACGTTAGTGTTTAGTGTGTGTGTGTGTTTAGAAACAGTACTTTTTCTGGATGAAAGGTAGCCTACGTCCTTTTCTGTAGCCCTGACAACGTGTAGAACGAAAATTCACGATGATACATCGAGTAGTTAAGGGCTAAAGGCATAACTAACAAACGAACTCACATTCGCATTTACAATATTTGTTAAGATTGTAGCATTCATATCTGAAGGAAAAGATATTGGTGAACATTCTCTGACAGTGAATGAAACAAGAGAAATATGCTTCGCCATGAGACTTAGTGTATGTCTTAAAAGTGTTTGACATTTATCTTTACACTCACAGAACTTTTAATAGTAGGTATTGGGAGAGAGATCTGTGTGAGTGTACCAGCATTTTCCAATTATTTGCTATCGGTATGGAAGCCGGCTCGCCCGGGAAAGCCTTACAGGGAAAAGTCGTAATACTACTAACACTGTAACTGGATTTTCCGAATTCTATAAGGCTCACTTTTTTTATCCATTTTTTACCTTTGGTAGTGTAATAAGTAGTCTAATTGCGACAAAAAAGTTACATATTCGAAACTTCTAAGATCTCGCATTCTCGCATGAATGTTGATCATTTCATCGACCTTATAATTTTGATCAGACCTGATAGTATTTGTGATACGATATTTTGTACGATAGTGATGTGATGCTATTTTTCAGGTTAGTAATTCTTGCAATATTTATGTACCTCCATGCCCATCATTCTGCAGCAGGCATTCCGCTATGTTCTCATACGCAGTGCTTAACGACAATGAGGCCAGTAGCAGAAGACCTTGAAAATATTTATTAGGTCTTCTGCAACTGGTGTTAAGTCTCGTGAACAACCTTCGTTTTTCTATGAAGTTATCGATAATCGCCTATCGCTATAATATACATAATTAAGTATATGAAAAGATCTTACGCAAAATAACTATCATCCAAACAACTGTGTCACAAATAATATAGCAATGGTTTGTTGAACCGAATTTGTTTTTAGATCAAAAAACGTAACAATGTAATGGTTTTAAGTGTTTAGCATAGTGTTAGTAACATATTTGCTTCATATATTATGTGTACAATAAAATTATTTACTATAAATATGCGGTTTTGCTAATATGGTATAAGTCTGAAGGCTCTGGGTTGTCAATAAATAGCGCTATCTAGTGGACTACACTTACAATTCTAGTTAGGGAGAGTTTAAATAGATGGCTCTCTATAGCGCACGCACTAGGTATGGCTTAAGACGACTGTACCCTTACTTCTTATATACATATTTAATTTATCTTGCTTTAAGGAATCAAACCTAAAAATCGTGCTATCAGAAGATCTTGTCGACCTCTATAACATTTGTTCGAACACATCCCGCCTATCTCTAACCGTTTCGGCGATATTAGAGGTCAAAGTTTGTATGGCGGCAATGTTTTTTTGCGTGGAAGTCAAGATTTTCACCCCCCTTAAAAGTTGCCAGGTTTTAAGATTTTTTTCAAGATTTTGTTCGAGAACGATTCCCGTAGATATCACCGTTTCCGAGATCCGATAGGGTACCACCACCAAGAAAATTCTGGATACATTTCCTTTTTTTAAAGACAACTACCGCATTAGAAATTGTTCTTGCATTACAAGGGGCTTTACAAACATTCAAACATAGGACACCTCTTTTTACCCAAAGCCGCTAAGGATCAGTCTTTTTCAAGAGTCTAGTTTATGTCGCCATCTTTGTCTAGGCCTGCCGCGATGTCGCTTGTCGTCTTGAGGGGTCTATATTATTGGGCCCATTTGTCGTTTGACATGCGGCTGTTATATCCAGCCTATGTCCATTTGTCCTGAGCTTCATGAATGACATCAGTGATGTTTGTGATCGAACGGATTGTTGTGTTCCTACTCAGTCGATAAGTCTGATACTCTATCTACTCTCTCTGGCAAACCCCGAGCATAAACTGCTGCTGTTTTGTCAATGACCATGTTTTGTGAACCATTATGTGAGCATGGGTAGAATGCACACGTTCTTGAGTATCGTACTTTATTGATCTTTCACAGCCTAATGGCTCTCGCACGCATTTAGTGTGCATTTTGTAACTTCTTTGTTTTGTATTGCCTGGAATATTTGACCAAGATAGATATACTCATCAACGTATGCAATCTCCCCACTCTCAACCATGATCTTGCGAGGCACGCGGTTTGTCATCAACTTCGTCTTTGACATATTCATTTGAAGTCCGACCTTAGACCTTCTAGAAGGTTTATCAGTCAACTCGGCGGCGAGATTGGATATCGACATGTGGCGTGTGGACTCGGCGATCATTGTGCCGATAGTCATTACAGTCAATGGTTTAATACCTAAGAGCCTCGACCACCACCTGCAGAGGTTCGCGTTAGATGGCTGGATCAAGTCCTTGATGCAAAAGGCAGTACTACTCGACACGGCGCGTATTGTGAGGAGATTCCTCTCTCTGGGGCCCTTACCACCGACAGCTTGGACCCTGTTCCCGATGTCGGTGGGTCATTTCAGTTTTTATATTTTTAAATATGTGTAGTTTTATATTTATATTTAAAAATGTAATTATTAGAAAAAAATGTAATAAAGAGAATAATAATAATATTCTACCACATACACACAATACCATCTAGCCCAAACTAAGCAAAGCTTGTACTATGAGTACTATCTCGTTCGAGGCTGCGAGCCTCCTCGCCGGATCGATGCCATGGGACCTGGAAGCGGCGCTCCTGGCGTCTCTCTATCGTTGGCGCCGGGAGGCGCTAGCTCGGGGCGAAGGACCGGCTCTTCCCGCTCTCGAGGCGGCGAGGTCCGAGCTCCGCCAGGTCCTAGTGGCGAATTGGAAGGAACGACTTGTGCACCCCAGTGCCGGGCACGCCACGATCGTGGCGGTAAGTCCCGTGTTTGAGGAGTGGCTGGAGAGGCGCCATGGCGCCCTCACCTTCCGGCTGACACAGGTAATGACTGGCCACGGTTGTTTTGGCCAGTTCCTGTGTCGTATACGCCGGCAAGAGACGCCCGGTTGTCACCACTGCGGCGACTGCCGCGACGTTGTTGAGGACACGGCGCTGCACACTTTGGCGGTTTGCCCCGCCTGGGCATCGCAGCGCCGTGAGTTGATCGCGGCAGTCGGATTGGTTGCCCTCTCGCTCCCGGCCGTAGTTCAGTCTATGGTCCGGAGTAAGAGGTCGTGGAACGCCGTCGCCTCCTTTTGTGAGAAAGTCATTTCCATCAAGGAGGCGGCGGAGCGGGAGAGGGAGCGTTTGAACCCTCTCCCCAACCGCAGAGCCGGGCGCCGGAGGGCGCGAGACGACCTCCAGCCACCCTGAGGATTGACCTGGGGGTGGCGGGCTTTGTGGGCCTGCCCGCCATCCGTTCAGCACCAGGTCCGAGAGGCGGCGTGCGTGTTCCCACGCGCGCCTCTGTGTCGAGTCCGTCTCCCCTCTAGGGGGGACAGTAGGGAGTTTTTAGATGTGCCTATAGGGTAGGTCTTTCGTGTAGTGGCCTGCCGTTTCATACGGCGGGCCGTAACCTCGGCGGGGTCGCGACCGCATGCGAAAGTGATTCGCGCGGCCCCGTCGATAGTGGTTTTGTTGAGGAACACCGTGGTAGGTTTAGTCGGTATTCCGGGAGGTACTTTAACATCTTTACCATCTTTCTTTTACCCCGGCGAGTCCGACATAACCCCTCCGCCCGCCCCCGCGGAGGGGTATGCGTCATGCATTCCCCCACGTAAAAAAAAAAAAAAAAAAAATGAGTACTAGACAATGGATAAACATACATATATACTTTTTTTTTTGTAAATACATACATATAAACACCCAGACCAAGACAAACATCCATGTTCATGCACACAAATGTTCGACTTGTGTGGGAATCGAACCCGCGACCTCAGCCGTGGCAGTCGGTTACACTAACCACTACGCCATCGAGGTCGTCAATACTGACCCTTATGTTGGCAGCACTCTATCTTCAAAGAGCCTTTTTACGGCAGGACTACAAAACAAAATTGCTTACTTGCAAAATTCCTGGATTATGGTATAATTCCACTGGGTCTTAACTCCAATATTACACATCTAGACCACATACAAGATGAGGCATATTTGAGGTTCATAAAACATTGGTAATAATAGCATTGTGAGCTAAAATATTGTTTTCTTTATGGTAATACAAAAAGTTTGTGTCTATGAAGATTTGTTCTAAACACAATTTATTTATTTTTACAATTTATTGTTTACATGTTAATATCAGTAATTTAGCTCCTTAATTTATTTACTGGGATATTTCCGGACCAATTCAAATAAAACATAAGCATTGTCGTGAGTCATTAGCTATAGATAATTCTGTTCATCCATTTGATATGAAATTCACTGTTTAAAAAATATCACCTGTTAGCTCTACACCTCACTATTTACTAGGTTCTATTCTAAGTTAAAAATTATTCTTTAATATAAATTACTTCTTTGGAATACATAATGAAAACCTCAAGAACTCGTAATTGTTATAAACGTTTTATAAACTTAAATAATTACTTGAATATCAATAACTAGCTTTATTTATACATATATTCTTATTTCATCCTCATTGTCTACTCCTTTTCTTTTCTTCTCTGTCTCTTGTTCTTCATTTGCCTCATTTATCTCTAGAGCACACTCCATTTCAGCTGTCATATTCACAAACCTGAATTGACTTCCATTTTCAAGTTTAACGATTTCGCTCCGTACTAACAGCAGAATGTAAATTTGGAAAGCTGAAATGAAAACGGTACTTCTTAAATTTTACAGATTTTCCTTTTTTAAAGACAGCTCCCGCACTGGAAATTATTTCTGTGTCGCGGGAGACTTTACAAACATTTAATTAACGGACACAAAGAACACCTAGACCTGAAACAACCATTTGTGGATTACACTAATTTTTGTCCCGTGTAGGATTCGAACCTACAATACACGGCGCAGTAGCAGTGGCGAGGCGACGACTTAAACCACTACGCCATTCGTGCAGTCTATAATGAATATAATGCAAATATAAGAAAACAAAATATATTTTATTTACACTGCCAGTTTTGCCAGTTAAGCAGGATGCTCTAAGATTATTTTCGTCAAGGGTCAACACGAGTACCCTTTATTTTGAAAGCTTGCGTACGATTCGGTAACTGCTTAAAATTATGTCACTGGAGCCATAGTATCCCTATACCCTACTTAAATCGTATCGAATGCCATAGTTGTCGGTAGATTTCGATCATCATACACTGAAGCATATTTCAAACCTTTGCAGACTACAATATCGTAATTTTGAACCAACTTTTACGTTGTTACCCTTGAAGTCGACTGTTATCTAAGCAACGCCAACTATTGGCCTTGAGAAAGCATGAATATCTTTTGCAAGCACAAATATGACAGCTTAAAATTAACAAATTTAAATTTGCTGTCACTAATAGCAGTGCTTTACTGTACCACTTTCAAATCACTTATTACAGTCAGTAATTAAATACAAAATGCGTATCCATTAATAAGCTGAGGAAAGAAACGAATCCAAAAAAAAAAACTAGTAATAATCAATACTAAATTAATATAATAAAGTATTGGTTGAGCAGTTGGCTGAATGAGCCGAGTAACTTACACGTCAATTGTGAAAGTGGCATTACTGTGTTAAATCTCATTAAAAATAATTAAAATATCAAGAATGCTTACCAACGTTAGCGATCTGCACCATTGCATCCATCATTTCACAAAACACTATCGTGAGAATTATGTCAGAATCATAAACTGAATTATAATGGTACGTTAGATACATCGCCATACCAAAACTGTATAGATTGAACACTATTGTTAGTATCAACAAAATTTTGCTATAATAATAGTATATACGTAACAGCTTCAAATTTTTCTGTAAAAGAGAAAGAAAAATATAAATTCTTATTGACGCGTTTTGTGTGTTTCGTAGGAAGTTTTATATAATAGATGAGAAGTTTGTTTATCTATCTTATGGTAATTACATTTTAAGCTTTTGAGGGCCAGTTGGCATAATAATATCTGTTCGAAATATACCTCAAATCTAGTCTAATAAAGGTGAAGAAACCTGCATATCTGAGAGTTCTCCATAAAGTTCTCGAAGATGGATTAAGTCTACCAACTTGATGCTACTACAAGGTTGGCTATGCGGACGACATAACCATTCTGATCAAAAGCGACTCAGAAAATATAATCGGTAATCACATGCAATCAGCCCTCATAATCATGGAACATTGGTGTAATCATCATGAACTGACGGTGAATCCGTCTAAGACAGAACGGGTCCTTCTCACTAATAAAAGGAAAACTCAGTTTAACAACATGCCAAAATTATTTGCGACGGAACTCCCCCTTTCGCAAGAAGTCAAGTATTTGGGCGTTGTACTCGACCACAAGCTGAACTGGAGTAAGCACCTAAACACGAAAATAACCCAAAATGTACAACATTCTAGCAATGCAAAAGATTAATAGGTAGAAAATGGGACCTCAAACCATCTATAACCCTATGGCTCTATACGACCATAATACGGCCCATGATAATATATGGCACTATAGTTTGGTGGCCCCAAACTCTTCTAAGCACAGTCATACACAAACTACAAAGCCTACAACGACTCGCTTGCCTGGCGGCGACAGGTTGTATGAGAACGACCCCCAGGTTGCGTTGGAGGCCATACTTAACCTCAAATACCTCATCATGCAGCAGGAAGCTGTCATAACTGCCATACGGCTCGAAAAGGTAGGGCTCTGGATCCAAGACGATAGAATAACTCATGCGCGCCTAAAGGAGTGAGTATGCAACAAAATTTCAATGTTAGAGGCGACATGTGATATCATCCCAAAAAACTTTTGTTTTCGGCAATAAATACCACCACGTCCAACTTCATGAAGAATATAAAGACAGCTCTGGCATACATGAAGTGAGAATATATACGGTTGGATCTAAAACAAAATCAGGAACAGGAGTCGGAGTCTTCTCCCACGACCTAAACATCAATTACTCAACGACCCTGGGAAAGCTCAATCTTCCAGGCAGAATGTGTTGGAATCACCCGGGCTGCAACAGCAGTCACATAAAGGGATATGAGCGATAAGCCGATACGCATTATCTCTGATAGTGCCGCGGTACTACAAGCTCTTAGGAGCAACTGTTTCAACAATGGACTCATGCTTGAATGTCACTGTGAGCAGCAAAGGATTGCAACAAAAAATCGGGTAACACTGCAGTGGATACGCGGCCATAGGAACTCTTCTGGCAATGTTGCCACAGAACAACTGGCAAAGAGAAGATCGAACATTAAAATGGTAGGATCTGAACCAATTGTCCCGATACCATTCTGTCAACTCAAAACATGGTTATGTGACAGAACCATGAAAGTACACAAAAAACAGTGGGCAGAAACAAAGGAATTTAGACAAACGAAGGAAGCACTCTCATCCTTAGACAAACATCTGTCGCGCAAATTCCTACGTACCACAAAGAAAAAACCTACGCCACCTAGTGAGTATAATAACAGGGTCACACTGCTTACTCAACAAACACCTTTTCAAGATCGGTATCACTGACAGCCCTTTATGTAGGGAATGCATAGAGACCGAGGAGAAACAGGCTCACGTGCTCCTACATTGTAAAAGCGTGAGCAACCAACGGGCAAAACTACTAAACAGTCCAGAAACGATGAAAGAAGTACTGCGCAACACTGGTACCCTATTATCTTTCTGAACGGAGCTGAGGTGGTATGAGTAACCGAACAAATTTTCGCATCAGTCAGTCACTAACGCACATTGGCCCAACTGTGGGGCTAAATGCGGACAACACACGTCCAACTAACTAACTCTAACAACTAACACTGGGTCAGCGTAGTAGACTATGGACAAACCCTTCTCACATCGAGATGAGACCCGTGCCGATTGGTGCGATAGTTTAAACACAGGACTTGTATTACTATACACAATATTTTGACAAATAAGTCTTACATTAGTCAAGTCATTCAAGTCAACAAGTCGCTGGCATATACTACTATAAGTATTGAATAAAACATACCTTGTAACATCCGACGATATATGCAGTGGTCAATCCTAAATCTATTACCGCAACAATACCCGCAGTAGCTATTACTACTATATTAAACGTTAGTACTCTGTATGACTCTTCTTTAGAATTAGATAATATTATTGCATCTTCCAAAATGTAGGCAATCATTACCAATGCTATACAACTTGTAATCTGAAAAATAAAGTTTCCTGATTCTTTCAAAGCTCTTTTCTTATTGTCACAATAATGATATTTTCATACGGATCTATGTATGTTTCTCGAAAAGTTCTACAGTTGTCTTCCAATTGCTCCGCTGATGTATATTCTCATACGGAAATCCGTATGAGAATATACGTAAGTGGAGCAATCAAATTCTCTCTGAGTCAAATTTTTCAAGGAGCATAAATTCTCATCAGTATTTGACAGATTTTTCAATTTCACTACCTTTATATATATATATAATATGTAACGGGTATTAAGACTGCGCCGAGCGAAATGTGCCAAAACAGCCAGTCACAGTTAAATGAATAAAATCAACACTTTTTGTTTAATACAAATATAAAATATACATTTACCATAACAATGAATGTGTTTACAATTACTCCGTGTAAAAAACTTAAAATAATTAATATTTTCGCCTACAAAATTACGTAAATTTACACGAAAAATGCAAAAACGTAAGCTCGTGCTACGTGATTTTTACATTATAACAGTAGAAATCTATCCTATTTTCCAGCTTAAACAAAACATAAATAGTTATATTACAATTTATCCGTCCCAAATATTTAAGTTATTGGTTGACAATAAAGATACATATTTATCAAAAAAGCACTTCAAATCCTCCATACAATTTTACTATGGCGGCCGCGCGCCGATTTCAATATGCGCCGTACGAGCTCTGTCATTATCTGCCTTACATCCGGCGCAGTCTTAATGCGATCATGCATAATGTTTACCTTTTTTATGCTTGACGTTTCGACCAGGTTACACCGGCTGTGGTCACAATCAGTCAGCTTGTTGTAAGTTTAAAAGTTATTATTTTCACTACCTTTGTAAACGTGAAATAACTAGTTGTCAAAATAACTAGTGCAATGCTGATTCGAGACAGTTAGTTGTAACAGAGTATAGGGGTCTTTACAGAACATATTTTCAGACGCCTTGCCAAGCCAACAACATGTTAGATCCTATAAACTCTTGGTTTGATCATTGACAGTAAATGTAAATGCTCACTAAAGCTGGGCTAACGCGAACTTAGCTGACTGAAAGAATACCTGGTATGGTCTAACAAACAAAAAATATAAGAAAACTACTTACCAGTTTTACATATCCCCACACTATTAAACCATATCGTAGAGGAAGGCAAAAACAACATCTTGTACACACAGGTAATTCCGTACGCATGTTTACTCTATTGCTATAAGTTAAAAGTATTAAGTTTTATTACAATTAAGTCAGAATATTAATCTGCTTAACGCGACTATTCTCATTAATATTTATATGGGAACTAATTATGTTAATGTTGATTTAACCTTTTTAATCTATCAGATAAAGAATGTTCTCTGTATCAATATTATGCGTAATAAATATGAGACATAGTATATTATTATAGTGTGTTTGAACCACGATGGCGAATTTAATATCTACTGGAAATTTTTTACCCAAGCTAAATAAATAAATGAAAAAAAAAAAAATTGCCATGATCAATACTTATTCATTTTTATTTATCTATTTTCAGCTTGTATTGTCCAACTGCAGGGCAAAAGCCTACCTCTCGCTTTTCCACATATCCCTATTATGCGCAAGTTTGCATAATAGGGATTATGTCAATTATCCCTTTTGTAGGTAATTGTAGCTAATTAATTCGACCTGCCATCGACGCTTGATCTACCACGTTGCCGCTTAGCATTATCTGGGATCCAATCTGTGCTGATCAATACTTAGAATTGATAAAAGAAAAAGCCTTTACGTAAAAGTTCTAAACAAAATTTAACATAATATTTTGATCATATTTCACGTAAAGGCTTTTTCTTTTATCAATTCTATGTATTGCAATTTTCATGACAAAGTTAATCTTCTATTTTACTTTTGAAAATACATATTAATGCAATTTGTTATGTCGATCTCCTAGTCTTAACCTTAATCATAGTATATGTGAGTCAGTTAGCATGCTATATTTTTTTATGGTCAGAAAATAGTAAAGTTATTAAAAAATAAATAGTTAAGCTGAAATAAGGCTGCTTTAAAATTAATTGATGGTATATATACGATATTATACAATATGTTATAGGTATATCAGCCAAGTCTAACCTAATTCCAGTAAGTTAAACATTTTACTTAGTTTTGAACATGCAACTTAACATAAGCGATAGAACGTGATACAATAGAATCTGCTAATCAATTTTGTATACTTGTCGGCAAAGTCATTATTTGTACTTAATAGTAATAATTAGAAGAGATATAACCTAACTGATATAATGTTAACATATATTATGTATATTATTATTACATAGCTATCGCTGCTCATATATTATATATATGAGCAGCGACAGCTCAGTGGGAAGACCAACAGACTGCAATCGAGAGGGTATCGGATCCGAAACCCACGTCGCGCACCACTGACTTTCGTAAGTTATATGACTTTTCGAAATTATGTGTGTATTGATTGACAATTATCGCCTACTCCGTGCCTCTGAGAGCACGTTAAGGCGTCGGTCCCGGCTGCCATGAACATCTATGGCAGTCGTTATTGGGAGAGTGTCGACACAAAAGATCCCACTGGTTCGAAGTGTCACCGGTCTGCACTGACTGGCCCCCACATAAGATACATACATACATGTATATTATTAATTGCATAGAAATCATACTATCTATTGGCAAGATTGTGAGACCATAATATAATCATTACGGTACTTCACTGGCACAATAATATAAGTATATAATATATATTATGTATTTGCGTGTAAAATTCTTTACGTGTAATCAATGATCGTCATCAGTGGTTGACACTATAGACCTTGCTAGCTTTTTCTGAGTATACGCTATAAAACAATGAATTTAATCGGGCACACGCTGTATATATGGTCGCTTGACAGTAATAAAAGCATAAATATTATTACTTGGGTTTTTAAAGCATAATATTTTGAAACAAATTTGATGAAATTTTTTATTTATTTTTGAACACACACAGTTTGTTCTCATTTATCATATATATACATCTTGATTTATAAACAATATAAGAAAGATTGCCCACTTGTTTTTATAAAATTACATTACTAATGACAAGTTATTAAAATATGTGATTATAGATCTTCTGATAGTATCCACAAACTGGTTTAAACAATTTTGTTGGCGACCTGCCCACTACAAACCATTGTAATACTGAAAATTATATTATTTTGTAATGATCCCTAAAGGCAATAACTATGGCCAACGTTTCAATTGGTCTTGGAATATTTATAGGTGTTTTCTTATGGGCAGTATGCTCCCTACTAACTAGCTTATTATATCACCAAGTCTGAATATCTCAAAAGGCAGATGAGTATGGCCACATTTTGTTAGCTATATATATTTTGGGTTCCACATGAAACGATTCTACTTTTGTTTACTCCGTACATTATTGTTATTTAAGTCATAATTAAAATCAGAAAACCCGTTTACGCTATAGATTGATTGCACGCATGGCGTAGTTTGTAAGTGGTTGCCTAGCCTAACCCTGTGCCGTGTGTTTGTCCCTTGTGCGGACACAAGACAAAAATATGTATAATCCACAACACTTGTTCTGAGTTTCGATGTCCTTTATTTTTCTCTTAATGTGTTCCTTTCTGTCGATTGCTTAAATATTTGTTATGTCTCCCGCTTACATGCATTATTCCAAATGTGAGAATAGTCTTTTAAAAAAGATTTAGTCTTACAGTGCAAAACCATTACAACACATCTCAAAATTATAAAATTTAACTTTGAAGACTTCATTAAACCTTGACATGTTGGATACAATCTTAACTTAAGACAATTAAATAAAAACACAAAAGAACTCTGTAAGCAATCTTATTTTATTATTAGTATATAAAATACATAGAGTGCAATAGATTCAAAAGTGTGGTAACATTTTTGTCCATAAATTATAAACATAAAAAAATAAATTTCTTATCAGCGTGCGATTGAATCGTTGAAGGAATTTTACAAAAAGTTACCGTATGTAAACACTCTAAGATTTCACATCGATATATACTGTGAAAGTACTATTTACTTTTTGTAAGGCACTTCCTATATTCAGAATCGAGTCGTTTTACCCATGGACAGTTAACTTTTGAAACATTTTGTATGAAAAATATATCTGTGCTTTGACAGATATGCCATTGCTTAATTTATATAGGGTGGAAACACAAAATTATATTATTTTTATGCATTTGTTACCGTTTTTAAGATGTAACCTCAACCTCTTTTTAATGCTAAGACTTTTTTATCTTCTCTTCATTCAATCAGTTTTGCTTTCCCGCATGTTGTCTCTATCTCTTCCACAGTTTTGTCATCTTCCTTCCCTGTCTCGTCAGTTGAATCTCCAATTTGCAAAGTAAAGTCGGTCTTGAAAACAGGTTTCGATGGAGTTGTGGCGTAATCCGTTGTAGTTTTCATAATTTTATTCCATATGATTGCTTGGATAACTGGAAAAGAAATCGTCATTATCGTTTCCATTGACTACAGTTATGACATGTTATGTAATAATCTCTCTACAGCCAATACCTTTGGCGTTGCGTGTTTTATCTCCACATATTCGTGTACAGGTCTAGGCATACCTTGGTGGCCGACTGGTTGAATTAATTTGTGAAATATTACATAGGATTGATATAAAATACGACAATTATGTTCATCGCATCTAAATAAACAAGACGATGAAAATGTGTAACAATACCATATCGCGATACATATAACGATTTCGTACAACGCCATCTATCGAAGATTGCAACAACATTCGCATAGTTTTATTTTTATTTGACGATAAAAAAAAATAATACAGCACGTTTTCTTTTTAAATAAAATATAGCCTATGTTACTCAGTGATAATATAGCTTTCTAACGGTGAAAGAGTTAATAAAATCAGTTGAGTAGTTTTAAGTTAAATCGTTACAATCAAACAAACAAAAAATCTAATCTTTCCTCTTAATAATATTAGTATATATTTAACAGACTGAGTTAAAAATTACGTGATACATAGTTTTCTATATCGACAACGAGGCAATTAAAATGTTAGTCTTGTTTAATGGCGACGATAACATGGCCATATCGCGATAAGGAGAAATCGTACAATACAATCTATCGAGAATTTTTCTACACAGTTTTTATATTATTTAACACTAGATTTTGCCCGCAGCTTTGCTCGCGACAAAGTAGGTTAGGTTATATTTGTAACAGTACTTTTTCTGGATGAAAGGTACTCTATGACCGTTTCTGCTCCCCTGACCACGTGTATGTGAAATTTCATGATGATCGGTCAAGCAGTTAAAGCGTGAAAGCGTAACAAGCAAACAAACAAACTTATATTCACATTTATAATATTAGTTAGGATTTAACAGAATTAGTCAAGAATATGTTATGCATAGTTTCAACGCATTTGCTTCAATATTAAATGTTTTAACTAATATTTATAAATATTTTTTAGCAATAGCATTTTTACAAATTATTTACCATATCTCGATTATTCGTCACACACCTTATTCACTATATTAACCTATTGAGTCGCAGTGGTATACTGGGGTAGCCAGACACAATAAATTTGTAATTACTTGTCAGTAGTATATAAGTTCAAATACTTACTAGCACTGACGCTCATAGTAATCATGTCGGTGGTCAGCATTTCACGAATGGGGTAGTAATTAAGCGTCAAATAAGATGTTACACCGTTCAGGCTGCAGATAATATATGATATAACTAGCACCATCGACATGCCCCACATCATCTTAGTATACGTGTAGTATGCTTTATATTTATTCTCCGTTTCCTGAAAATATTAGGTACTTATTTAAAATTGATATTGACACGCCATCCGTGCGAGGGCGTAGTATTCTAGGTGGCCGTTTCGTCGCTGCCACTGCGCCGAGTGTGGCCTCGAATACCACACGGGACAAAAAATTGTGTGATCCACTAATGGTTGTTCCAAGTCTGGGTGTTCTTTGTGTCCGTTGTTTGAATGTTTGTAAAGTCCCCCGCGACACAGGAATTATTCTTGGTGCGGGAGCGATCTTTAAAACAAAAATATTTTCTAGGCAATACAAAAATTTTATAATATTGTCTTCTGTTTACGCGAATGTTATTCATTGAAATTAAACTACTATATACGGATTTTATCACGTTATTTATTTTACACTTTATTTCAAAATTTTGAAACTGTCACACTACTACTAGATACTATTGAACTTTACTAAATTTTAAGCTAATTAATTTATTAAAACTATTAAAACTAATTATATTTAAGTTTACACTTTCCCCGACGTTTCGGTTGCTTGTCAGCAGCCATGGTCACGGGGAGACTAAGATGGTAGTTGTCTGAATGTTCCAGTGTCGTTATTTCAAAGTACCCGAACATAATTTAATCATTGGTGTTTCTATTTACGCAGAATGAGCTCAGAGTATCATGAAGTCTAGCTGTGGTTTGCTTCTTCTTGGGTTTGACTATTTGAATGACTGAATCCCAAGCTGATGGTACATTCCAACCATCTTCTCTATTGAAATTAGGATGCTTTTTGATTTCAATAGCCTCGCGAAGCATCCTTGGTAGGAATCTGTGTTCTTTAGCGAGAATCTGTGGTTTGTAAAATCTCAGTGGTTGGTCCCCTGTTGCACATCTTCACACACAGCAGACTTCAACGAGCGTTGGTGTTTAACATCAGCTATGTGTTCTTTCATGTGGGTGCCTATGCTTCTCTTGGTTTGACCAATGTATGAGAGTCCGCAGTCACAATCTATTTTATAGACCCCTGCATCTTGTAAAGGTAGTTGGCACTTGAGGATGGTAAAAATTTACTTATCTTCGTTGGCGGCTTGAAGTATGTGTTGATTGAAGCTTGCTTCAAGATGTAGCCAATCTTGTCAGTTACACCCCCCTACATAAGGCAGTAATGTGACCATGGCTGCTGAAAAGCAACCGAAACGTCGGGGAAAGTGTAAACTTAAATATAAATAGTTTTAATAGTTTTAATAAATTAATTAGCTTAACATTTAGTAAAGTTCAATAGTATCTAGTAGTAGTGTGACAGTTTCAAAATTTTGTAATAAAGTGTAAAATAAATAACGCGACAAAAATTGTATGTACATTTTTTTTTTTTTTCTTTTGGTGGTAAACGATTGTTCCAGTTATCGGCACATCGGCTAAGTTTGGACACCACGACAAGCAGTTTGTCCATATTACTAATTACTGATATTGGCAAACTATTTGTCAATAGCATATGAGTATGTTTTACTTATATGATTGTGGTGACGAAATTAAATAGGATCTTTTTAATTTAGTCTGACTGACGGCAAGCATTTACCGAAGTCTATGATCGCTTTCACCACCATTGAGGTAGCATATACACGTTAACGTCGTCAAGAAAATAAATAATAGATAGATTCACACTTAAAGGCTTAGCAGTGATAAAAATACCTGTGTCCGAAACTCTTACTCATTACGCGTAGAGCAATATTATTCTTAGACTAGTTTTCTTAGAGAGGGACGAGACAGCTTAGGCGTAACAAGAAAGTTGGCAACAGCAGGCAACGTGCCTCTACCATTACTGCCCAGTTACATATACCATAGAGCAGCGATAGCTCAGTGGGGAGACCAACAGACTGCAATGCAGAGGATCTCGGGTTCGAACCCACGTCGCGCACCTCTGACTTTCGGAAGTTATATGACCTTTCGAAATTATGTGCGTATTGATTGAAAATTATCGCCTGCTCCGTGCCTCGGAGAGCACGTTAAGCCGTCGGTCCCGGCTGCCATGAACATCTATGGCAGTCGTTATTGGGAGAGTGTCGACACAAAAGATCCCACTGGGTCGAAGTGTCGCCGGTCTGCACTGACTGGCCCCCACATAAGATACATACATACATATACCATCTTAAATAATTTTGCCCTGGCGTCAAAAACGCGCGACTTACTATTCTGGTGTTGTATGTGGTCACTTTTGTAGTATTATAACGATAGTACAGAAGGCTTACGGCCACTCCTACCACTGACAAGTAAAAGTTATCCGAAAGATAAATCGCATGCTGTGTGCATATTAGGTTAAAGAAGAGAGATGGCGAGACTTATCTTATAGATAAATTCTATCTTGAGGTGGTAGTAGAAGCCCTTAGTGGTCTAAGTGGTTGCCTTGCCACTGCAGCCGCACCGAAGCATGTTGTAAGTTCGAACCCCACACGGGACAAAACTTTGTGTGATCTACAATTAGTTATTCCGAGTCTGGATGTTCTGTATGTCCGTTGTATGAATTCCCAATGCGGGCAAAATCCTTAAAATAGCTTTAATTTCGTTAATAGATTCAAAAACAAACCTATCAATTCGGCATGCCTAAGCTCATAGAAATCCTGTTGACATTTCAACTACAATGTCATAATATTAAGTTTCATTACTATTTATCATCTATAAATTCCTTGCTGTACTGTCTCATTATTGCGCAGTGCCGAATAAACTTACGTTATGAAATGCTCGGACAAGCAAAATTTGGAATACAATATCAACGATGTATAGTCCTTTCAAGAAGCAGAAGACACCTCGGTGAACATACGGCAGATCAAATAACAGTCTCAATAATATTGGTATGTAATGGAAGAAAATTGAAATATCAGCTATCTGCAACAACAAAAATAATATTAAAGTTACTTGCACATTTCGCACTTAGCTACTTAGGCAATTTAATCTCTAAAAGTGTGTAAGTTAGAGTTCAAATTGCCTAGCATCCATATTTCTAGTTAAGTCTATGTGTTATTGAAAGTGCGATTTTATAAACTTGAATCTGATGAAGACTGTCTTAGTAGGGCAGCGATTGAGAATGTGATTGTTGTGTATCAGATCCCTGGTTCTTGGAATTGTACGAGTTCTTGGAAAATTTCTATAATCATATCAATAACTTTTTATTAGGTTTTTCTATATGGAATATTTCAGTAGTAGCGCGGATTCAGACCCTATAGCAAGTGGACGACAATATGATTGCCTACTTTTAAATGGGACCGCAAACTATACATGAAGAAATGTGGATGTAATACATCAAATGGGCAGACGGAATTCTATCACTGCAGGTCCACAGGACTATGTAATGTTATACTAATTGACTAATTGAATTGATTACCATGACATGCCATCGGTAGCCTCATCAACTTATTATTATCTTCATACGAAGACTCGTTTAGATATTAGACCCTTTGCTAACTTATTTTAGTGTTTATCTGGCTTTGAGAAACTCGGTGATAGTCTGGTAACAATAGGCGACGGGCAATCTGGCAATAATAGTAGACAATGAGGCCCATACGAGTTGGCAGACTTCACAGATTGTCGCAAAGAACATGGAAAACTGCAAGAAACGCAACTAAACTCACGATCTTTACGTTCACAATTAAATACCTATTTAACCAGTGGCCAGACACAATATTTTTAAGTCTATTTAGTATTCTAAAACCTGACAGATTAATATGAACACAACTTCAAAAACTCAGAGGTGCGTGCCTTGAAATCAAACATCAAGATCACGGACGTGGAAGCTCAAGGTTTGTTCGGCAACATACAAAATGAATAAATAGTAAAATTGTTAACTCACCATTTTCAAATAGCCCCATATGATTAGAAGATAGCGCCCCGGACGGCACTCCGAAGGTACCTCTATTTTGAAATTACACAACATCTTGCGCTTCTTGTCGTCACACCAAGAGTTTATGCTTTATCCAAAACTTTATCTGCATGTATCCAAGCCTTGGTTACTTTATTGATAATGAAATGTATTATGTTTTGCTTATCTGAAAAAGGACAAAATGAGTTTGTTAGTATACGTTTACATTTATAGATCGGGACTTGGAAGTGCAGTGGTAGTGACTGGTGACAGCGCATCTACTGTGCATTAACTTCTGGGTTTGATTCCTGAGTAAGGAAAACTGTTATTGTGTTTTTCTGTGAAGAATTTTAAGTAGCACATACTATGGAACTGTGCCTGTTAAACACTAACGAATGATAATGTTTGAATGAGCTCGCTAGCTCTGCGTAAACATCGAATGGGATGGCCTTCCCAGATGAGCTGGTTTATTTACAGGAAACCGGCATAAGATTGGAAAATGTGGAATACTATTATTACTATTTATTAGTAAGATAACATTTACAATATATTTACGTTATTAATTTTAAAACTAATTATTCTAATATATTAAATATATATAAGATTAATTATACAAACCTTTTAAAAATATACGATAATTACAAAAACACTAATAATTATAATAATAATAATAATAATAATCTACCACATACACACAACACCATCTAGCCCAAACTAAGCAGAGCTTGTACTATGGGTTCTAGACAATGGATAAACATACATAGATACTTTTTTTTTGTAAATACATACATATTATACATAGAAACACCCAGACCAAGACAAATATCCATGTTCATGCACACAAATGTTTGACTTGTGCGGGAATAGAACCCGCGATCTCTGGCGTGGCAGTCAGTTACACTAACCATTATGCCATCAACGCCGACAGAATACTAATATTTAAAAAAAATGGTTTAGGTATCGTAGATTTCGTCAGTATCGCTGTCAACTATTGCTAATTTTATTTACCTTTCTTATTCCTGTCTTCTCATTCTTTGTATTTATTCTTTTGTCTAGTGCCAGCGTAGGCGAGGAACCAAGGTACTCTGGTATTCCAAGCTATAATATGGTACAGTATTGATGTACTATTAAGCAGATTGTACGGCTGCCACCTTTATGGTATACAATTTTTGAAGTGAAAACTTCTTTAGGCGCGTGAGCACTTTTTGGGTGAACAAAAATCATGGAACTCGCGTCATCATCACCGAACGCATTCAAAATTCAAAAATAATAATCTAATAGCTCGACGATACAATTCACAAGTAACTTAGTATTCACTTCTATCGGTAGTCCCCAAAGACAGCCCCGCAAGTTTTTTTTTACCATACTAAGGGGAGCAGCGATAGCTCAGTGGGGAGACCAACAGACTGCAATGCAGAGGGTCTCGGGTTCGAACCCACGTCGCGCACCTCTGACTTTCGGAAGTTATATGACTTTTCGAAATTATGCGCGTATTGATTAACAATTATCGCCTGCTCCGTGCCTCGGAGAGCACCTTAAGCCGTTGGTCCTGGCTGCCATGAACATCTATGGCAATCGTTATTGGGAAGTCAGTGCCCTCTAATATCCTGACACTGGTCTAGCCTTAGGGTATCGTTAGCCTTCGGGTTGCGGAGGTCAGGTGACAGCCGCTCCGTGTAAAAACTGATATCCAGTCAAATCCGGTTAGACCAGAAAAGCCGACCCCAAGTGACTTGGGAATAATAAAGGCTAAGAGAGAAGACTAAGGGTAAAAACATTACAAATTGTGAGGAGCAAAATTGAAGAAAATCTATGTTTGTTTTAAATCTAATTCAGTGCTGTTTTTGTCTAGCTTGATGGAAAGAAACAGGGATAATATGACAGTTGTATCAAGAAACATGCCCAGTATAAATGAGACTTTTTAATAGACAACGCCTTAATTTTAGATCACTAGATTTTGCCCGCGGCTTTGCTGGCGTAAATATAGGTTAGGTTAGGTTTGTAACAGTACATTTTCTGGATGAAAGGTACTCTATGTCTTATTCCGTACCCCCGACAATGTGTATGCAAAATTTCATGTTGATCGGTCGATAGTTAAGGCGTGAAAGCGTAACAAACAAATAAACTCACATTCGCATTTATAATTAGTATGATTGAAAACATTTTTATGTGACGCACGAACAGAAACTGGAAAATACCATTAAATTTGTTTGGCAGAATGCCTTCGTTACTTGTATAGAAGACTCCGCCCTAAGATAAATTTATATCACTTGCAGTGTGACTAAAGCTTAAATAATAAAGCGCATGCACGGTGTACGAGAATATTACATTCAAGTAACTACAACATAAAATAAAAAAAGTTAAATATTAAAAAAAATATAAAAATAGTACATTAATTATAATGGAGATATCTTTTCCTGCTATTGTGTAAATAAATTAAATGTTTGCTATGTTAAAAGACTCTAGTTTTCAACAGTCAAAGTGAAACTCAGCCCTCTAATTTACGTATTGTAGCAATCGAACTTTCAAATACTCATATTGTACTTTCGCACGCTAATTATAACTCTACACAATGACATGTGACTTATACTCAAAATTTATCGAATAACTACCATTATTTTAATTAAATGATTGATAAATACAAAACATACTAATAGGTACCAACTCGACAATAATATGAAAAGAAAATGTTAATGTTCCCATTTATTCGTTTTGTTTGCACTGTCATGGCCGTCATGGCCCGTTTACAATTATCGCGCGTGTTTATTAAATTTTATTCCTATATATTTTAATATTAATATGCGGACATTGGTGTGGGTTACACATAAACTTTTTTTATGTATATATATAAAATTGTTGCATTACATTTAATGTGTTTTGTGTCCCATGAAAGTAAATAAATGGCGTCGATACTAAATAACAACAGCTGTCCAATTACTATTGCATCCATTCTTTAATAACTATACAATCATGATATTATTCTAAATCTAGTTATTGGTTTTACCTCACATATCAAATTTTCAGTACATTGTATGTGACTTATTCGCTTCAAATATTACAAACACATAATATTATATTTCTTTCATACACATAATATTATATATCTTTACTTTAGAATGTTGACCATGGAAGGCCCAAAGGCTATATGCTTGCATCCGTTTATACTAAAATAATGTATCGATACTCAGACAGAGTAATTCATTAAATTTGTTGTAAAAGATAGTATACATTTTATATAAAATATAGTCTTATACTTACCTACCACTAAGTTTACTGTAGAAATAATTTAACTAAAATATTTGACTGTTTATCTACTGACTTCAATTTCACCTTTATATTTTAGTGTATATCTTTTAAAAAATTTACAAATCGATTCTCAAATTTATATTACAAATATTTATCCTCATAAGTTTCACACACAAATTGCTAACTGTTGCGCCATCTGTGATATTATGTTTGGAACACTAAACACAATGTTAGAATACAGTCACTTTTTTGGTTGAGGTAGGTCAGGGAATGATCGTAATGGAAAAATCAGGAAAACCGCAAACATACTTACTTAAAAGTATTTTGATTATAAATGACACTCACTGATATATTATGCGCGTCAGACAAAGACAAAACGCACTACGGTCAACAAGGAATGGGTCAATACTCTCGCGTCTGACGTTCAACTTGTTTTATTTTTAGCTTCGACGGCTTCGATGTTGCCAATCAGGAATTGCAGTTGCAATGTTGCACTCTTGCAGTTGCATATTGTGCGAAAAGTTGGTAGTATGCCCAATTTTAGTAGTAAAGTTAAGTAAAGTTAGTTTGATTTAAACAGTAGCAAAGAAATTTTTGTTACTATTAAAGATATAAATGAATAATCGTATTTGTAATCTTTACGATACATAGGGTTGGTTATTAGCATTTTTTGCCAAACATTTTGATTTGTTAATATCAAAATCATAATTTAGAGTTACGTGGCAAAGTACCAAATTTCTTTTTGTTGTGAGTATTGTAACAACAAGAGGTAACAAAATGTTTCAGAGTAAACGTCTGGCATAGATATTCTTGTACAAGGCTTATAAGTTATAACATAGGCAGCACTGAAACTTTGCTTGGCTTGGCTAGTGTCCTATTGGTTGTACTGGAGCTGGAGGTGTTAAAAACACGCAGTAATGTAAAACGCGAAACCATTATAATTTTCAGCTTGATGCTTTCGAAGTAATATAAAAGTTTCCGACTAAATATAAAAGTTAATATCTTGATAAAGCCTACTATGATAATAAATGTGTAATTTTGGATTGCTGTTTAGATCTCAATCACATGTCAACCGTTGAACAGATTTTGATGAAACTTTAAACTCAGATAGACCATGTCCTAGATTATCACAAGACTGCTATCACGGTAATACGTATTCGTAGAATTATTACAAGCGAATTACGACAGGCGCTCTTTGTTGCACTGAATGACCGCTCATACTGTTGGGACCTTGTAATGTGTCACTAGCTTATGCGTTGAAAGCAAAACGAACTGATATTAGGGTGCACAATGTATGAGCGAGGCCGGATAGGAATGATAAACATAAAGATAGTGCTAATTAACTAAAATAATAATAGCGCCAATTCGTTATCGTCAATCGCAAATCGTTAATAATGAAACTAACGTATCATATTTGAAGGAAAATAAAATATTTTCAAACTATACAGCCATTTCTTAACCTGTCAAGTCTTTGAATTAAACACGTGAGAATCGGCAATGAATTGCCGTAAATCATAGAGTTTGAAAAAATGGTTCAAATAATATGCAAAGGTCACGTGATACCACGTGCCCTTGAGGTCAGAGGTCAAAGGTCATAGTCATTTCGGGGTATATCGACTATGCTGAGTCGAATGGCATTAACCGCGAGTCTCTAGCTCTTACGGTTCTTGAGTTAAAAGTTGTATAACAGACAGACAGACGGACGGATGGACGGACGGACAAAGCTGTTGTATAAGAGTTTTTTCGAACTCAAAAACCTATTGTGTCTGGCCTACCGCTACGACTTAATTGGTAAACAGGGAAACCAAATAATTTTAATTATTTCCAGTTAAAAACTTGAAGTTGCACGGATGGTGTAGTGGTTTAAGTGGTCGACTAGCTACTACCAATACATGAAGTGTTCCGAGTTTGAATCTCTCACGGAAAAATATCTATTTGTCACAAATGGTCGTTCTAAAGATGCATTGTCTTTGTGTTCGTTGTCTGAATGTTAGTAAAATATCCGCGATTTTTTTATATTGAGCAATGTGGTATCTGGCAGAATGACCGAGTTTATGCTCAAAGCTCTATAGAAGCTTTCCAATTAGTCAGCAGAGTATAACGTAGACATTCTCCGACTTCAGTGATAATTTGGTGGTAGATGGTTTGGCTCAGTCACTCCTAGATATCTAACTATCTAGGAGTGACAGCCATATTTTTATAAAAAAGGATACGATTCTTGATAAGGTGATTAAGCCTCTTAACAACACCATGTTCCATAACTAAGATTAGTCCTTTCAGCAAGATTTAGCATCGGGTCATAAAGCTCGATCCACTTTGGAAACGAACGCTTCGGACATCGTCAGAGCTGAAAACCGGCCGTCATCTAGTCCTAATCTTAATTCGCTAGATTATGATTTAGATAGTATCTGAGTAGCTCTCAACGCCATGATAATAATTTAGAGTTACTAAAACAATCCATAAGATTGGCAGTGAAGAATTTTCCCATGGAGAGAGTGCGTCTTTCTATTGATATCTGCCCTCAACGTATGGAGGATTATATTAAAGCCAATGAAGATCATTTTGAATGAGCTTCATGTATCTTTAAAATTATTATATTAATGTTTAAACTAACACACATTACAATAATTAATGTTTTATGTAATAGAATAAAAAGATTTTTCCTTATAATAATATTTATGGCAAGACTTGGTGTATTCTAGTGTGGGACTTGTCCTTATATAAAAAAATATCTAATTTAGCGGAATATGGGTGTAATTTACCTACTTTTTCAGGAATATAGGCGTGGCTTTATATATATGTAATTAAAAAATGTAGAGCTCGAATTCATTGTAAACATTGTTCTCAGTAATTTACCTAAATAGTAACTTCCCTACAGGAAAACCAATAAAGTTATTGATAATGATGTTACGATTCCTGAACTCTGAAAAGATGCAAGAATTAGTTTACTTTATATTAAATACAGAAACAGAGGTGTCTGTACTACTGGAGGACATCACTTTTAATTATATTTTATCGTATAGTAACAAGATGATGTATAAAATACCAGTGCTTAGGAATTGCTGTTTGTGGCTTCCGCTAAGTTCTGGCTTATTAACATACGGATATTTAAAGCTGGTAAGTACATGCAGATATATTTTATTGTAATGGTAACCCCGGTCCATGAACATTATTTTGATCGTAACGGACTTTGTAAATATTTAAGGACCATATAAAGGACCACCAAAACTCAGTGCAAATATTTTTGTATCATATTATATCACCAAAACTCGGAACAACTATATGTGATTCATATATATCGTTTAGACTCAAAACAACTTTTTGTGGATCATATAATATTACCCAGACTCGGAACAAAAATTGGTCGATAAGATATCGAACTCAAAACATTTAAAGCGACTTAGCCGCAAGTCACCGCGTCATACGTGAATTAAATGTGTATAATTTTGTTACCTATCGTTTGATGAGAATGCTGAATAATATGTTGCAAGGACCTATATATTGGGGGTTAAAGTATGAAATTGCCGATCGTTTTTTTCTAAGATGATATTTATTTAATCGAAATATTTCTCCTTATTATCTATACATTGCTGCCATTTAAATGGAAGTTCATTCATGCCTTTACGATAGATTTCCGGGGATCTAGATTCGACAAACTGTGTAAAAGCATTTCGTACTACCTCCTGGGAAGTTTTTTTTTTGTCACATAGTAAATTAATCAAATCACGAAAAAAATGGTAGTCCGTTGGAGCAAGGTCTGGCAAGTACAGAGGATGACGTATGGTTTCTAACTGTAGCTCCTGTAGAGATACAACGGTTTCTTGTGCAGTGTGAAGTCTTGCGATATCCTGGAGCAATAATAGTGACGATCGATTCACGAGTCGGGGCTGTTTCACTGCCAGTTTCGTCATCATTTTTCGAAGTTTGGCACAGTAAACATCTGCTGTTATTACTTGACCAGACCTGAGAAAGCTATAGTAAATAACACCATGAAGGGACCACCAAACAGTTACCATTACCTTTTTATTGGTAAGCTTTGCTTTAGGGCACTGTTGCGGAGTTTGACCAGAGGTCAGCCATTGCATTTTTCGCTTACGGTTATCGTAAAGAATCCACTTTTCGTCACATGTCACAATTCGATCCAATATTCCTTCATTTCTGAACCGATTTAACAACGCAACACAAGTTTCAACACGCATTTCTTTCTGCAGATCAGTCAGTATATATATATATTATATATATATATATATATATATATTATATATTTATATATTTATTCACCTATTTACGTAAAACTTAATAACTTATTAATTCTATAGTATAGACACAATTTAGTGAAATCATTGGCCCGGATGGCGTAGCAGATTTAATAATCGCTTCGCCATTGCTGAAAATTGTGTGTAATCACAAATTGTTGTTTAAAGTCTGTGACTGTTATTTAAATGTTTGTAAAGTTCCGTGTAATACAGGAATTAATTACTAGTGCGGGAGTTGCATTTTCGAATGAAAACACAAAAACGTGGTTGTCAGAGCCACAATTCTATTTTAATCTTTCCTATTGTCATTAAATGCACTTCTTCTCCCTAGCCTTTATTATTCCCAAGTCACTTGGCGTCGTACACGGTGCGGCTGCCACCTGACCTCCGCAACCCGAAGGCTAACGATACCCTAAAGCTAGACCCGTGTCAGGATATTAGAGGGTACTGACTTAGGCACGGAGCAGGCGATAATTGTCAATCAATACACACATAATTTCGAAAAGTCATATAACTTCCAAAAGTCAGAGGTGCGCGACGTGGTGGGTTCGAACCAGAGACCCTCTGCATTGCAGTCTGCTGGTCTCCCCACTGAGTTATCGCTGCTTATGCCATTAAATGCACTCATATATTTAATTTTATATCTCTACATTGCAAAAGACTATTTCATCAAATCTTGTTTTCATTTTAGATAATGGACTTTACACTATTGGTCTTATCATCAATTACGCTCTTCAAATACAAAGAAAGCTTATATTTATTTTTAATTGTATTAGGAACAATAATCACTGACTTTGTATTGACCGCGGTATTTATCATCGGATGTCATTTTGTAAGTATTTGTTACTACCTTTTTTATGTACTTGCCCTATCTTAACGGTGTCAGTAGTCTTGAACTTATTGCAAAGTGAACGATAAGTTCGAGGCCATTTCTTTTATACTTACGTAATAAGATACCATTCACGTAAGTATTAAAAATCTACTTATGTGAAAACAGTTAGTTGCCAAAACTCTAGCTATTTTCACATAAATTGATTTTAAGATATTATTTCGCCGCCTCTTTTCGCCATCGTCCAACATGACAGCATTTCCATCCCCATCATTTAAATGGTTAGCAGTCTACAAATGGGCGTTTCTCCAGAAATTTGGAATTAACTGTCTCGCCTGTGGTATTTCCGGACCAATACGATCTTCAAACCATCAAGAAAAGAGCGCTCTCCTTTTTAAAAGGCCGGCAACGCACTTGTGACTCTTTTGGTGTTGCGCGTGCATCAGGCGATCCGTCTGCTCATTGCCTCCTATCCCATAAAAAAACAAAACTCGGCAATGTTTCCAAATATCGTATTATATCCTCGAAGTATATAGGTTAGTTAGTTAAAAGTGCCTATTATTTAGTAGATTTTGCCCAAAGCTTCGCACCCGTACATGTAGGTTATATCAATTTTTATAAACAGGGAACAAGTACGTTCCCGACGTGTTTTTCTTATGTGAAAGGTTACCCTTTTATCCTTTCTCGTTCCCCTGACAACGGGTATGCGTTCATGATAATTATTCGAGTAGTTAAGGCCTGAAAGCGTAACAAACAAACACACATTCGCATTTATAATATTAGTTAAATTAGGATTAGCATAGTCAGGATTAAAAGTTCATCATGATTTCTATTATAATGGCAGCATAGATGTAATAATTCCAAATCATTAAAATTGAGATCAGAGCTCAATTTAAAATTAAATCGCTTTTGAGAGCTTGATTTTATTTCAAATGCAAATCAGATGTATTATTAATTAAACTGCATGGAATATTTGTATTTTATTACATTTAAAAACGAGTTTAGAGAGTTTACAAGTAACGTATGCAAAGATTTAGTAATAGAGACTGATGTAACATTTTAAAATAAATTGTTAATTTTATCTATCCTTCCGGTCTCTAACTTAAAGTACATCATCTGATTCTCTGATTGGTCTTTCCTATGGAGCTTCTTACAAAGAGAATGAGTATGTCTTTTGTTTCAGAGAAAAGAAAAGTTTCTAATGTGGTACTTCTACTACAGTATATACACGTTGTCGCTTACAACAGTGTTCATAATCGTGCTGTTCAAGCCTATTTTATTGCTACCGTACATCCTTAATTTAAGTAAGTATAATTTATTTATCTCTTAATAAGGCTGCCTGTCCATCGAAGCGGAGCGAGGCTGCGGAGCGAAGAAACGGAGAAATATTAACCAATAGGATTGCATACTGGAGCGGAGCGGAGATTTTATGCAATCCTATTGGTTAATATTTCTCCGTTTCTTTTCCGTTTTTAAGAAGAATTCTCCCGCTCTAGGAATAATTCCTGTGTCGCGATGGACTTTACAAACATTCAAACAACGAACCCAAAGAACACCCAGCCTTAGGACAACCGTTTGTGGATCACACAAATTTTTGTCGCGTATGGGGATCGAACCCACAAAACTCAGCGCAGCGGCAGTGGCGAGGTGACCATTTAAACCACTACGCCATCCATACAGTCACACAAACAGTTTACTGCCCTTTAGGGCAAAGAACTCATTCCCTAATGCGTATCGTACGAATCGGACGCATCGCATCAACCTCATTATTTTTTCATACTGCGTCCACTGTATCGGCAGTGATCGGAGTGCCGACGCAAGTACTAGCAATCAGATTGCCGATGCCAGTTTCGTTCGGATTTTCTTAGTGATCGTATGTTTGTTTGTGAGAATGGAGAAAAGTGAAGAAGAACAATTTGTCGTTATTGCTTATTTGTTATCATAAGAGGAAGAAAATGCAAAAACATATAAAACAAGATAACATAATATCTGGATACACGACATATTCAAGAAGAGATCGGAATATGGAGAATACCATGCACTATTTTATTTATTTTATTTAGATAAGGCCATATGATAGATAGTCTATATCATAAATAAGGTAGGCCTTATCTATGATATAGACTATCTATCATATGGCCCAATGGTAGGCCATTGGGTAGTCTGTAATTATCCTTAAATAATTTCACATTTTATGATCTAA
This sequence comes from Catocala fraxini, assembly GCA_930367265.1. Taxonomy (NCBI): domain Eukaryota; kingdom Metazoa; phylum Arthropoda; class Insecta; order Lepidoptera; family Erebidae; genus Catocala; species Catocala fraxini. The sequence continues at coordinate 5,512,166 of OV884035.1, forward strand.
ATACATGTGCAGTCTCACGCTCTTATTCTCTTCTCTTCTAGGACTCTTCTTCTTCTTTCTTTTCTTTTGTTAGTGGCCAACCTGTTGTCAAGAGTTGTTCAAGCCTCTGAAATGGCTTAACGACTGCTGTCAAAACAGGGCGAGTTTATTGGCCAGACTCCACGATGATACGGGGAATTATTTGACAGAAAACCTAATAAGGTTTTGCTCGAGCCAGGCATCAGACTCATGCCACCAGTATCTCGCATTAACTGCCGCTGCATTACTTAGACTATCTTTATAATTATATGTGTTATTTTATTTTTTTACTCCTGTGATTTTATTATTTTTAGCCTGGCACGCTTATTTATTGCTGCTTATAAAAAGTGAGATTTACCTAATCAAGAGTGACTACAATGTAATTAGCAGATACGTAAATAATTCATCTGACCAACTCAGTACGATTAAGATTGAAAAAGAAAACACCAGTACAGATAGAAAGAAAGAAAACAATAGTACAGGTGGAACACAAGAACCATCAAATAAATCAACAAGCAATGGACAAGATAAAACACTATAGAAAGCACTTCAAAAAGACACACAAATCAGGATTATCATTATTATAATTAATAAAAATATTGTACATAGTTATCTGAATTGTTATTTCTTTTAAATAAAACAATAAAAGAAAAGAGACAGGAAGTTTATTTTCTCTTTTATTGTAGTACTCTACCGCCTGATCAATTGTAACTTCGGTAAATAAAAGAAAATTATTATACTTATTATAGATTAATTTTTGTAGAATAACTTTGATTATAATACATATAGTATAATAAATAAGTCATACGAACTCAAAAAAGTATTTTATTAAAATCAAAATATTGGTAACGTAAGGATAGTAATAATGTTCCCGCAAGAAAGAATTTAGGTTTTACGGACGGATAACCGACATACATTTGGTTGAAGCTAAGGACAAATGCGGATTAAATTCTAACAACTGAGTATGATACATTGATGCTAAACAAGTTTATGTTTTTCCTCAATTACGGCATATTGACCTGATATATTATTATAATTATATTTTCCTTGTACAAGTGTATTATTATTATAGCTTAAGTAATAAAGTCATTTTAGCATGTTATTCCTTCAGGATAACCAGTGTCAGCACTAGATTTAATTTTGTAGTATCTCAATCTCTTTCTCATGAAAATTAAATATTTTTATAACTTTCTGATCTCTTTCTTTTAAATGTGTATCAAGCGATATACTTCTCAAAAAAAATACTGTACAAAGTGTTCACGTAAATTTTAAAATGGAATGCCATATACCGGCGTTGGAGAAATGTTGTTTCTTCTTTCCTCTCCGTCCTGGTCTATTGGTGTATGGATATTTTAAACTGGTAAGTACGTGTATCTGAGATTTTTAAATAGTTATTTTTTTATCGCTCGGTAAAAAGGCAGTGAGGCACTGAGAAATAGATAGAAAATTGTCATAATAATTATATTATGACTATTTTGCTTAAAGCCGTTATACCAAGAGCTGATACTTGTCTACATAATTGCTTAGCTTCAAAACATACTGAAATTAATTAAATAGACTTTTACTTAACAAATTAAATAATTTGTTATCTGCGAGCGATCAAAGTGATCTAATTTATCTCGATGATCGCATATTCTGTAGAGACTTTTTATAAGATAAAGTAAATAAAGTAGATAGAAATACTTAAACTGTCTTAAAATATTGATTAAAATAGATATCTAACACCGATGTACTTTCTTTCAGATTACAGCCATATTTAACGAGATTTTATTTACGTACCTGTTGGTCACAAGTCATGCAAGAGAAAGTTTGATCGGTTTTATGATAGCAATTATACTCATAGATGCTGGAACAACCATTATATTCATAATAGGATGTCATAAGGTAAGCTTTTCAATCTGAATTTTTTAAAGGCCATGCATTTTTTTCAATAAATGGCCTGCCATTTGCCATATGCTTGCATAGTGAGTAATATTTCGCAACAAATTAACATTGATATGTGTATCATTCTGGCAATGACCTTTGTATGCACATGAGTCACACTGAAAAAGTTGTGATAAGGAAAGGCACTACAAGTAAAGTCTGTGTCGTAGAAAACTTCACAGATATAGGGTCGACGAATTTAAAAAATACCAGATCTCTGAACATCTCGTTATACATACATCACCATCTTCATCGACGTACTGAGCGTATAGCTAAAGGCGTAGTAAACGCTTAGATTACTGCACTATTCATTTAATCAAGCAAATATAAATAAATATACATTTGTTTCAGAAAAACATACCATGTATCACGTGGTTCTATACTTACAGCATTTACTTGCTGTCGTTCAAAGCTATCATTTTGATTGGTCTAAGCCTCTTTCATCCGATCCCGTGGGAGTCCCTTCCTAATATGAGTAAGTATTGAATAAAATGTAGGCATATACTTCAAAATCTTCTTCTTAACGTATCTTTGGAAACACTTTTGATAATTCAAGATTAATTGGGGAAATCTTACAAAAAAAGAAAACGCCACAAATGGTTCCGATTATTTAATTTTCTTTTAATGGCGTGTTACTAGATGATGTAGCCATTTATAATACTCGTATAAGTAGCGTGATTAATAACCTTTCTTGATTTGAATATTAAAGTAACTTAATAGTTGTATTGTCCAAAAATAATCAATAAGTCATAACTTTTCCAACACTGAATATTATCTCAGATATAACAACTGTTATAGATGAAGATGTTTTAACTATACATAGTTATCCTAGATATCAATAATTATCAAACTGTAAAGAAAAATCTGCTGCGTGGATATTACACGAAAGAAGACAAAAATAACATAATTGATATAAGATAAGATAAGATACCATGATATAACCTTGTTGACAAAACCATCAAGTTAAAATTAAAATACACAATGAATTTAATATTCATGTTTATTTTTCAGTTATACATTTTTATCTACTGTTACTAATAAAGAGCGAGATAATTAAATTAAATAAGCAAAATGTAGCACCATGTGAGTTTGTAAACAAAATGGCTAATCGTGACTGTACGATTAATATACCAGTTGAAAGTCAACCGACTCCAGGAAAAGGAATACAGAACATTAACGTACAGAACAATGGCATAGATAATAATTTGCATAAAGAAAACGAGCTGGAAAATAGCAATATAGTAACCAATCCAACGCATTTTGAATGAAGCTCGACACAGTGTTAAGTGATTAAGATATATAATTATTATAGATAGAAGTAAGATTCGAGTGTAATTACTGCGATGCCACGAAGATGTTCAGGAGCCTCGGTAATCTTGTCGATAATTCCCACCAATTTCGGAAATGATGTAATGATTTTGTTTAAGATTAAAGTCATCTACTGCTGCAGATTATGATTTACCTTTCGGATACATCGTGACCTGCCGCCTATCATATTTTAATTTAAGACAATACGTTTCGATTATATTTATAATTTAGTTTCATGAAAGTATATTATTGTAAGAGTTAGTTAGTGTCTAATAAATGATATTTACTCTTACTAATATTTATTTTTATTTCAATATGTATGTATTTTATTTCAATAATTTTCTTGCTAGCTTAATAGAGCAATGCAGTAAGCAAGAAAATTGCGTTGCTTTATTAAACTTTGCATTTCAGATCTGTCTATATGTTCTAAAAGTCAGGAGTACTCGTGTTTTCAATATTATTTAAAAATATTGGATTTCCAGCTTGTTTTTATCGTCCATTCACTCAACTTTACCAAATATTTGATGACAGTCCAAATGAGTCGAGTCACGCCGCTATGTGGGCGTACACACTCTTACAGAAAACTGGCATTAATCTTTGGGTTTTTGTCAAAGAATGCACTGCTCTAACAATAGTAAAGCTTTTCGACAGTCAAGCATTTGTTATAGGTTTATTTTGTCTGAATTAGAAAGGTCACGCACTTCAAAAGTGCAGTATTGAATCTATGTCGATGATGTGTTAAACCACCAACAATGCGTATGGATTTAAGGTTGGCTACGCAAGCCACAAGCAAGCCCACGAACGTCAACTTTCAAGAAGTTGAAGAGATTGCCGTGGCCGCAATCGGTCGAAAAAGATAGATATATTGTTTTAGCAGCCAATGAAACTTATTAAACGATATTTTTGAGAGTAATAGAGCACAGCAGTTTCTTCGCTTAAACCTAGGGTGTCGCTAAAACCGAAGGAGTATGTACCCTACGTTGTGTACTGTAACTAGTGCTTCCTTTCTCCTTTAGAAGGCACTGGAAATACAGATGGGGCACTTATAATAATAATAATAATAAATAACTGGCAACACCAGACAAGTTACATGTCATTTCATTTATAAAAAAATATTTATTTATTTTCCTAATATATTGCAATTCAACATAATTTACAATATCTAATTAATAAAACTACAAATTCACATTATCCACCTATATAATAATAGCAATAAAAAACCCCACCAAATCCATAAATAAATAAAATGATAAAAGACAACAAGATGACAATAAACGTCAAGAAGAAAAATTCATAACAAAACAAATAATACAGGAAAGATTGAAATAAAATGACATGCTAACAAGAGCCAGGAGAGCCGCAGCACAAAAACGTTCACCGGACCCGCCGCTCAGCTCCACCTCGCAGCCGTCGGCACCTGCACCTGCGACCCCGACGTGCAATGAGGTGTCGAGCCCATCGAGCGACGAGTATTTTTCCCCGCCGACGTCGCCAACACCTGTACGTCGGCGAGGGATACGCCGGCCACCGTCCTGCTTGGGACCCCGAGACCTACCGGCCTCGAACAGGGTCCCCGCTGTCGGTGGTAATGTGCGCCGCATGAAGTGGACTAAATCTATGAATTAAAATGTCATGCGGGCATATTTTGTGGCAACAGAGGGGGGAATCAATCTCAGTGCGTACCGTGATCGAATGCTGCCTCTGTTTCAGGACTTGGAACCGGCCGTTAACGTCTCGGCTCAAAGACTATCGGACCAAGTGCGTGCCATCCAACGGTGTCGGTTGTTGGACGATGCCGCACTTGAGAGGCTACGCTCCGACGTACGAAGTAGCCCTCCCGTCACTTCTTCTGTCCAGATAATGCCTCAAAGACTTCATGAGGCATCGAGGCCAAATGATAACAATATTAGTGAAGAGGTGGATAGCAGGGCTACACACGTAAGTACCCAGTACAATGAACAATTAAGGAGTACTTTGGAGTACACGTTGCGGGAATATCGGCACGTTTATGCGGCAAATAGACCACGTCTGCCAAGATTGCCTACGCACAAAAAGAATTTAGCGCTGGTGTGTGCCTTGGACTCATTACTGCCCGCTTATCTAGTGGACAGTGAAAGTCTTAGCGATGCACACTCAATCTTGTACTGTGCGGCTGCTGCGGCATGTCGAGTGGCTGGTATTAAAAATCCACACATAATGACAGCTGCTCGACCCAGAAATACTACGCCAGCGTGGCAGTGCAGGATTGAGCGTCGTATCGCTGAGTCCAGGGCACTCATCGGCAAGCTTATCTGTTTCAGGGAGGGTAATACACGACCGAGAGTGATGCGTTATGTGACTCGGGCGTTTGCAGGGACTGACGTATGTCCCCAAGATTATGTCGCCCGGGTTACAGAACGCATCGACTTCCTGAAGCAGAGAATTTGTGCGTGGGCAAGCCGAGTGAGGCGCTACAAAAAAAGAGCTGATCGATATACCCAAAATCGTGCATTCCAGAGAGATGAGAGGTGGGTGTACAGAAGGTGGGAGCATCCTGATTCTAGTGAGGATGGTTGTCTACCAGATACAGAAGCCACGACTGCTTTTTGGCGTAGTATCTGGTCGACGCCCGTCGACCACGAAGAGGGGGATTGGTTTGGGGATGTTAGGCAGGCATGCGACACTATACCTCAAATGGAGCCAATTAACATACGACCAGAAGACGTTTCTTGTGCGGTTCGTTCGTTACCAAACTGGAAAGCAGCGGGACCGGACGGACTGCACAACTTCTGGTTGAAATGGTTCCGCAGTGCGCATGCATGCTTGGCATCCCTATTCCAGTCATCTTTGGAATCAGGATCGCTGCCTGAGTTTTTGACCACTGGCACCACTCATCTGCTCTACAAATCAGGTAGTGTCACGGACCCAAAAAATTATAGACCGATAACATGCCTACCGACGGTCTATAAACTTCTTACATCCATTTTGAGATCTAAACTTTCACTACATATTACAGCAAATAACATCATGTCTGTATCTCAAAATGGATGTAGAAGTGGGGCCCGTGGTACTAAAGAGCTACTCCTAATTGACATGACCATCAGTCAACAAATACACCGCCTTAAGAAAGATCTTGCGACATGCTGGATAGATTATAAGAAAGCCTATGACTCTGTACCTCATGCATGGCACTTGAGGGTGCTGGAGTTGTATAAAGTTGATGCAACTCTTAGCACTTTCTTGAAGTCATGTATGAGGCAGTGGAGAACGGTTTTACGCTATCCAGGATGTCGCCAGATCGGGGAAAGCGGTGTATCTATCAAGATCAAGCGAGGTATATTTCAGGGCGACAGTTTGAGTCCCTTATGGTTCTGTCTAGCGCTGAACCCTCTTAGTACTTTACTGGAGAGTTCAGGGCTAGGCTATCGATTGCGGAGAGATGGTCAAGTTATATCCCACCTTCTTTACATGGATGACCTAAAACTATTTGCCTCCACCAGACCCCAACTGACGGCGTTACTTAAGGTAACGGAAAACTTCAGTAATTCCATCAGGATGGAGTTTGGTGTTGACAAGTGTGCAGTTATGTATGTAAAGCGAGGCAGGGTTGTGGAATCTGATGGCATTGAACTTTCAGATTTTACTAGACTTAGGTCTCTCTCTGCAAACGAAACCTATAAATATCTGGGTATGTCACAGGCATTAGGTATCACTGAGGACGGTATGAAACGGACGTTGCGGGAGCGCTTCTTTGGCCGCTTGAAAAAAATACTGAAAAGTCTTTTGTCAGGCGGCAACAGGGTGCGCGCCTGTAACGGTTGGGCCATGCCGATCCTTATGTACTCCTTTGGCATACTCAGATGGACGCAAACGGAATTAGATGCCCTGGATAGAAAGGTCCGTACACTGTTGACTGCATACCGAATGCACCACCCGCGCTCCTCGGTAATGAGATTGTACATCCCACGGAAGTGTGGGGGTCGCGGTTTTTTAAATGCCAAGACCCTCCACAACCGTGAAGTGTGCAATCTCAGAGAATATTTTCTCCGAACCGATGTGGGCGTGCATCGCGATGTAGTCGCAGTGGATACGGGCTTTACCCCGCTTGCTCTGGCTAAGGAGAACTGGCGCAAACCTGTTATGCTTGGAACTGACGAGCGCAGGGATGTATGGAAAGGAAAAGAGCTGCATGGACGCTTTTTTCGGGCCCTGAATGGGCCCGACATAGATTTTCAGTCATCGGTGTCCTGGCTACGTTTCGGCGATCTCTTCGCTGAGACCGAAGGTTTTGTATGTGCAATAATGGACGAAGTTGTTATGACGAACAACTACCGGAGATATATCCTGAAGGATGGGACGGTTGACATATGTCGGGCATGTCACCAGCCCGGAGAATCTCTCAGACATATTATCTCCGGTTGTTCTCGTCTTGCCAATGGAGAGTATTTGCATAGACACAACCAAGTAGCCAGGATTGTCCATCAGCAACTTGCCTTAAAGTATGACCTTGTGGAATCTGAAGTGCCGTATTACAGGTATGTGCCCGATCCAGTTCTCGAAAATGGTCGTGCTACTTTGTACTGGGATCGGTCTATCATCACTGATAGGACAATTGTGGCGAACAAGCCAGATATTGTGCTGATGGACCGATTGGAGCGCCGAGCAATGATCATCGATGTTACCATTCCGCATGACGAGAATCTTGTGAAAGCTGAAAAAGAAAAAGAGTTGAAATACTTAGACCTAGCTCACGAGATTGTCGACATGTGGCGTGTGGACTCGGCGATCATTGTGCCGATAGTCATTACAGTCAATGGTTTAATACCTAAGAGCCTCGACCACCACCTGCAGAGGCTCGCGTTAGATGGCTGGATCAAGTCCTTGATGCAAAAGGCAGTACTACTCGACACGGCGCGTATTGTGAGGAGATTCCTCTCTCTGGGGCCCTAACCACCGGCAGCTTGGACCCTGTTCCCGATGTCGGTGGGTCATTTCAGTTTTTATATTTTTAAATATGTATGTTTTTATATTTATATTTAAAAATGTAATTATTAGAAGAAAATTAGTAATAAAGAGAATAATAATAATAATAATATTCTACCACATACACACAACACCATCTAGCCCAAACTAAGCAGAGCTTGTACTATGGGTTCTAGACAATGGATAAACATACATATATACTTTTTTTTTTTGTAAATACATACATATTATACATAGAAACACCCAGACCAAGACAAACATCCATGTTCATGCACACAAATGTTTGACTTGTGCGGGAATCGAACCCGAATTATGGCAGCACAGTAACAATTTTAAAAACAAGGCGTAAGTGCTGCCTTTGCTGTTAAAAACGTCTATTATTTCTATGCAAGCTGGTCACCTCAATAGTATAAAAAATATCTTTATCTTACATTATATTATGACCTTTGATATTTCATCCACACATATACAACTAGATAGTATACAACTGGATTTAGGCCTGCATCATAGTAGCGTTCGACGAATGTAGGTTTTTTAACATTTGACCAGGGGCCGCAGTCTGCTATTTTTATAAATTCGTCATTCCGACACGACGTAACTGCAATTCCATTGTTAATTTGGTAAAAGTTCGTAATCTGCTAAATTCATAATGGTCGATCATTGGTCGGTCAATGGTCTCGTAATAGGATTGTAGTAGAATGAGATGTTGTTTTTCCATTATTATAAAACCCGATGGCAAGTGATTTTTGAAAAACTACAACTAAATTTGAACATTTATTCATGCCAGATTTCGTTTATACTTATATATTTTCACATATTATTTATTTGTGTTAAAAGCAATTTGATCAAAGAAACTGTCAAAATAGAAGATTACCGCATACGTCAGTCATTCATTTGTCATTATGTACGAGATTACCATTCTATACCATTTTTTCAATGAAGGGTCAGTGGTTGACCGTCGGAAATTCATAATGACACTATTATATTAGTAGATTACCAAACTTGTCAAAATCTGACACTATTGTAATAGCAGACTTGGGCCCCAAGGTATGTGAGTTTTCTAACATTTGGCTAGCGCAGTGTTATTGGGTTTTTACTTATTTTTTGGTAACCTAGTAGAAGGCTGGCCCTCTGTAACGACCTCTTTCTTAAATTCACCTACTATATATATATATATATATATATATATATATATATATATATATATATATATATATATATATATATATATATATATATATATATATATATATATATATATATATATATATATATATATTTATATATAGATAAAGGGAAGGCTGGACAATCACATTGTATTCTAAGTCAAAAGTAAATAATATAATTTATTGGTTGATTTATCCTTAATGTACCTATTGCCTTAACTCGTTGAATATAAACAAATCTAAGCAGTTTATTTCAATCCATTTCTCGATTACATACATATTTATATTTACTATCTGAGTTTCAATTTAATTAAGGATATTATTCTCTATTTTATTACTTATGAATCAGACAAATCCGAGCAAAATTGATTGCTTCATTGATTTGGATATATTCATATCTACAATATTTTCTTAAGATAATTTAAAAAAATCACAGGAGTGATAAGAAAATATGAATTTTCTCTATTTACTTTTTTCCCTACCTATGAGACTTTTTAATAGAAGCGTTTTACCTGAAATAAAACACATATTAAAATACTAACCTCACTGAAAGCTTTTATAATGAGATGGCACATCCGTTTCCGTCGATTTTGACTACTTTTTCCAATTTGTTCAGTAGTACATCCGATCCAGTGGCGACATCTGGTGACCGCTCATCGTTTTATGTTTACGTAAAATGGGCTGCGCCATATTTTATCATTGTCTAAGTATCACCAGGCAGAAATAAAAGTAAAGCTTCCGGTGAGGTAAGTATTTTAAATGTTAAATATTTAATAATATTCAGATAAAACGCTTCTATTATACTACTAGACTGTCACTGGAAGCTTTTATAATGAGATCTGTTTGTTATCGCCTGGTGTCGCCTGAGTTTGAGGGAATAACGCCAATGTGATGCGATAGTAAAAGTAAAACCACAAAGTTTATTAAAGTGTATTATTAAACTTTAATTTCTCTATTTCCATGGTGTAAATAAATATTACAGTCTAAATAAACATAACTCTTAAACAATTTTATTATAACTCTAAATCATAAAATGTTATATAGTCAACAGTTATTAGCTTGAATCAACAATTAATTAATCGGTCTAAACATTTGTGTGACATTTTCAGACCGATTGAGAGTATCCATTATCACACGCCTATAAAATTTTTGAAATGTATTGAAGGACGACAATTGTCGCGTGTTAGGATATCTTCGAGTAGATGATTTTCTAGCCAGCTTCTAGAAACCACGGCAGAACGAATGCTTCCTGGAGCTGCTGTAATACCAGCTTCTTTGAATAGGGTTTTGATCCATCCTGCAATAATAGTGCGTGATGCTGGCTTAGCCACTCCTCTAACTGTAATAATTAGACTCATTGACTTAGCAGTTACACGTCTTTCTGTTAGAAGCATTATAGTTTTTTCTATCCATAACAGAGGATTCAATTTAAGGTTTTTTTTGTATTGGGAAGAAGTTTCCATACAGATTGTCTATAATCACTACTGTCAGTCTTAGAACCGAACTTAAGCCAAAAAATTATACTATCATCAGACCTTATGCAATGTCCAGGATCTAAATCAAGTAAGGTTAAGTCATGTATGCATCTACCTGAACAGAGCAAGAGCAACATCGCCGTATGGCGAGATACTTGGCAAATATTGTCAGAATTAATCGTATAGCTGTTCAGAAGAGAAACGAGTTTACTTACATTCCAAGTAAGATGTTTGGATATCTTTTAATGAAAGTGTTTTAAAATAAACAACGTGACAAATCCGTATAATGTAGTTTCATTTCAATAGATATACTCTATGCGTGGCGTTTGTGGACTATGAGAAACTCCCTTTTAGATGAGCTTAAATATAGTATCATGCCCATATTCCTAAAAAGATAGGCAGAGAATTACTACCATATTTCGCCGACTATGGTTTAGGTCTCAAGTTCCAATAGGGGCAAGTCTATTGCCGTGGACTAGGGATAGTATAGAGAATTTATTATAAAAATAACGCTGTAACACTTTGCTTGACCAGAGTCAAAACTTAAAGTATGATAATTGCATTCATTGCCACTGCGTCACCGTGGAAGATCATAATAAAAAAACATTTATTAATCATATGTTTTATTGTATTATAAGTTTCATAAAATATACATTCCTATTGGTCTGACAATTTATTTATACTCGTAGTTTAATCATCGTTCATCAGCGATTTAAATTTCTAGTTACTTGAGAATTAAACTATAATTATGGATACAAAATATCCACACTTCAATATGATTTTGCTTTGCTATTGCTGTGAAACTCTGCATGTAAAATATCTTGTAGAATATTCTAGACTTTTCCCACTTCCTCTACACCCAAGTCTTCCATCTTCACAGTACAATCAGCATCAGAAGCTAAATTCACAAATTTGAACTCCTGTCCGTTCTTAAGTTTGATGATCTCGCTCCTTACCAGCAGTAGAATGTATAACTGTACAACTGTAACAGGAAAATTAGAACCCGTGACATGATGACCCTTAGAGTCATTGCATATTAACAAACTTTTGTGTCGGCGTGTCAACGAGAATAAGAGGTAATTCTGCGCATTTTAAAGCGAGTATAGTTTGGTGCGGACTGTACTTGTAAACTTAACCACCATTACAATCGGGTCATTTCGCACATAAAAGTAGAATTTATATGACAAATTAAATAGGAGCTTTTAGGAGCTATTCATTAATTAAATTAATATTGTTATTTTTTTAATTACATATACGCACAAATATTTGAAAAAAATAATCCAGTATCCATTAACCTATATAACCAGACAAAGTCGTTCTTGCCGTATTGATATGTTGCGTATACCGCGCTGCTCAACATATATACGCTCGCAATAGCGATTAGAACGAATGCAATTTTGCTATACAAATAAAATGTCCGTATAATCTTCCCATTTTTCTGAAATAAAATAAATATAATAAATAAAAATTAAAGAAAATGTTTTGAAAAATGACATTATGTATGTATAAAAAATGACTTTCTTCTTAAGCAAAATTACCATATGGCATCCGATTATAAATGTAACGGACAATATAATATCAGGTACCACAATAATAGTTATACTACTTGCAATCATAATGGATTTTACGTCTTTCTCTTCTACTTCGAATATCTTGTACCAGTTAATGCACAGGAGATAGAATAGTATACTAGATGGGAGCTGAAACAAAAAATATATACATATATAAAGTATTAAAACATTAAGATTTATAAGTGCCGCTGATGCAGTAAATTTTAGGCGTAATTGTTTACTTTTGCATTTATAAACTGAGACAATACACATAGAGAAGAAATTAATGATAACATTAAATAGATATTGGAAGAAAATTCTTAAGTTGACAGGTTATTGTGATATGATCTATACCTTTTTTAATAATTAAAAGGATAAACTAAAGAAAGATAAGAAATTTTTTGTTAAATAATCAAAGATATACCAATAAGCTATAAGGTTACCATTAATGGCAGTAAATTTAAAAATAAAACTGCTCGAAGTCAAAATCATTTGAGTAACTAAGTAACAGTTCTGAATCAATTAACTGGTATAACATAATTATATACATCAATCGATCGTAATATTATACTCAAGGATGCTTGACCAGACCTATACAGTCTAGAAAAAGAAAATTATTTATAAGTACTCACCAGTTTAAAATATCCCCACCCAATCAAACCATATCGCAGAGGTAAGCAGAAACAACATCTTTTACACACAGGTAATTCTGTATACATATTCTATCAAATTAACTTCAAGAGTTCTATTAGTAAAACAACTGTTTCTAATCATGAATAGTGTAGATAAATTGCAAGTTACTCACAAACGTCAGAGTCTTAGGTAGCCTGGGGATGGACTGATTGTTCAATATAACTTTAGCTATTTATTTCATATTACACATGTGCAAGATAGCTGATAGTATGTATGCGTGATAAGAAACCGTAATTTTAATTTGTTGAAATGACATAAACATTTAAATCCACGACTGGCCTTTTTATATATTCTTAGTAATAATGAAGTTTTATCTCAGCACTTTTAAAACCCATATAATAATACTGTTTATTTATTCCGTTTAACTATTTTTAAAGAAACATAAACAGGCAAATTAGGTTTTTTTAATTATTTTATAAAAATAAGCAATTATCTTCAACAATTTTTTGCGAGCTTTTGACTGTATCACACCAAATTGTAGCACAAATTGAATCAAATCTACCATTGTAGACGGTAGTAACGTAAATGTGCCAAATAAAATTAAATTCACGGACATAGCGTAATAGGAAAATTACATAATTCTTGGTACAAAGCAACGATCATTGCACTGAATCGTATTCTTTTTATGCGTCATGGAGTTCTTCAAGTCAGCATAGCTGGCCCACGCTTTTAGTCCTTTACATTAACAACATCCTGAAAGACTAACTAAGATTAATTAGAAAGACAATAATTCTACATCGTTAATTGATGTGGGTTATGATTACGCCCTTGGATAAATTGAATAACTCCATACTCCGTTTAGGTCCAGCGGTGGATTCTGTGCGCGACACGCCAAACATGCCATCCCGAGTGGCGTTGGTGATGTCTGCGTCGAAAAACTTCTCTTACAGTGGCATTATAGCAGTATAAATTCCCATCTAAGAAAAATAAAATGAAGTATAAAATCCTTAATTTATTACATAGGTACCGTATGGTACACAGATTTGCAGTAGAAATATAAGTAGCTAACTTAATGTTACATTTATCAGAACTTTTATTACATAATTTTAAACCTATAATATATTTACTGTTAAATTTTACTACTATTTAAGCTATTTAAATTATTAAAACTATTTATATTTTAGTTTACACTTTCCTCTTCGTTTTGCTTACTTTTCAGCAGACATGTGTTATCAAGTACTCAATAGTCGCACACGGTTGTGACGTATTATATTTAATTGTTATATTATAATCGCATATTTACATTTGATTATTTCTATAATTAATAATTATCATTGTTATTTGTTACTGTACTAATTTTATACCTTAAAATGTAATTAATTGATATTTAATTCTCAATTTGATACTTTGATAAAAAAATATAAATAAGGTAGAAGATTAACAAATATTCATTCTCGTTACAACTGTCGGATAGAACGTTACTCTGTTGAAATATATACTGTGTGTGTAAAAATATATCTCGGCGTTTCATTGAGCAAAGATCCACGACTGCGTAATACATGTTTACTAAGAGATCCCCGTGATAAATATCCTCCTTAAATATAAACAAATCTAGGCAGTTAATTTTAATCCACTTCTTGATGATTATCTTTTTCAAATGGACCAGACAAGACCAAGCAAATATAATTGCTTCATTGATTTTCATATATTCTTATATATACATTTGTTTCTGAAGATTGTTCTTAAAACGACGGTAGTTTCCTTTTTGTAGACTGCTTACGACCAAGCAGAGTGTGGTCATTAAAAAAGAGCAAAATAAAAAATAATAATAATATCAACAATGAATATTCGCTCTTTACTTTATTCATTAAGTATTGCCATGTAGATGAGCTTAAATATAGTGAAATACCTATATTCCTGAAAGGATAGGAAGAGAATTACTCTCAGATTTCGCGAACTATTGTTTAGGTCTCAAGTTCCAATAGTGGCAAGTCTATTGCCCTCGACCAGGGATAGTTTCAGACTTCGGACTGCCACTGAGAATTTCTTATAACAATAAAGCTATAACGCTTTGCCCGACTAAAATCGAAAACTAAGGTATGACAGCATGATTCATTACCACTGTGCCACTAAAGAAGAATATAATAAAGAAACATTTATTAATCATATTTTTATTATATTATAAATTACATATTACTGTACACTCACAAACCCTCTTTCGTTTAATAATTTATTTAAATCACTGTTTACTTGAGTATTAAATTATAATTATAGATACAAAATACCCACTCTACAATTTGTTTTTGCTTTGCTATTGCTGTAAAATTTATTTTAGAATGTTCTAGACTTTTTCCACTTCCTCTACACTGGAGTCTTCCACGTTCACGGTACAATCAACATCAGAAGCTAAGTTCACAAATTTGAACTGCTGTCCATTCTTAAGTTTGATAATCTCGCTCCTTACCAGCAATAGAATGTAAAACTGTACAACTGTAACAGAAAAATTGGAACCAATGACATGATGATCCTTAACCTCTTTATCGCAGTGGCACTTCGGCGGCCTGGCTCAATAGATTTTCATTATATCTGGCATTTCAAGAACTTACCGGTTAATAAGATTTAAGTGCATTCTTAATCATGGCCTATTTTAGCTCAAAAGATCGGAGTATTGCTTAGGTTTCTAAGCAGTTCTAGCTTATCATTATGACCAGGTCAATTCTGCTAAATTTCACTACCAAACTCAAATCTCGGTTTTAATAATTTTACTTATTCTGCGGTAACCATGGCAATAGCAGTTGGTTACTATGAGATTTTTTTTTTTTGAGTTTTTAGCAGAATTGACTTCCTGAGTACAATGCGAATCGCTACGTTTTAATAAATTCATGGGTAAGCGAGAGTAAGAGGTAATTCTCACTTCCGAGCGACCATACTTTGGTGCAGACTGTACTAATTTTAAACTGATAAGTGTGAGTAAGTGTGAACCGATTGTGATGGGGTTTACCATCACTATCGGGTGATTTCTCACTTATCAGTAGAGTTTATGTTATTATACCTACCCTTTAGGAGTTATGCAGACTAGATCGAATCTAAGTATTATAATTTTTAAATTATTTACGTACCAATATCTGCAAAATGTAAGCCGAAATCCATTAATCGATATAACCAGACAAAGTCATTCTGACCGTATTGATATGTTGCGTATACCGCACATAACAATTCATATGTGCTCAAAATAGTAATCAGAACGAATGCAATCTTGCTATAAAAATAAAATGTCTGTATCACCCTTACATTTTTCTGAAATAAAACAGTGTGAATTATAATAAATAAATTAAATAACTTAAACATGTATGTCATCATGTATACTAATAGTAATATAATATCAGCCCTAAATTAAACTACCCCACTGCTGGGTACGAGCCTCTTCTCAATGTGAGAAAAGTTAGGCAATAATCCAGACTTCACATATTTTCGAAAAAAACTATGTTTGAACTCTCAAGCCCGCAGGTTGCCTCACGATGTTTTCCTTCACCGCTATAATTAACTATTTAATACGCACAAAGCTTCGAAAAGTCAGCTTTGCGCGCCTTGGGATCGAACTTAAGACCTCTGCGTGGCAGTCTAATGATCTCTCACTACGCTTTCCATTTTTTTTCCATTATGCATGTATAAAAAAATGTCTTACTTACTAAAAGTATTGCTAATAGAACAATTAATGCATAATTACCATATGACATCCGACAATAAATGTAATGGTCAATGTAATATCTGTTATCACAAAGATTGTTAAAATACATGCAGTTATAATGGATGCTACGTGTTTGTCTTCATCTTTGTATATGTAGTGCCAATCAACGCATAGGAGGCAGAATACAAGACTGGATATGAACTGTAACAAAATAAATAATTATATAAAGAAGTAAAAGGAATGAGTTTATATAAGTAGCGCTGATGACAGTATATTTTAGATGTCATCGTTTATATATACAGGTTGTCCGGTAATTAATGGATAACCTTGATATGTATTATAGGAGAAATGATGACCGTTAAAAAAAATTGTAAAAATAATATCCTAATTAGTACCTACCTGAGATATGTTTCTTTTTAAGTCTAATTTTTTTCACCATATTATCTTTCTTGTTCACTACGACCATAAATGAATGAATTCCATCGGTTTCTTGTTTTTTTATTATTAAACACTAATTATGCTAATAGATAGATGGTCAAAAGTACGACTAGCCACTGCACTTTAAAAAAACTTTTCTTAACTTAAACTTAACTTCTACTTGAAATCGACATTTTGATAAAAATATTGGTCACTCATGCATTCATACTTTTTTGTATACCCAAGATGTTTAAACGTTGATTAAAAATAATTTTGTATTTTTTTCAACAAACAAAATATCATGTTTTTTTTTAAGTTCTATGGCTACTCATCCTTTTAACTATCTACCTATTAGCATAATTAGTGTTAAATAATAAAACAAAAAAAACCGATGGAATTCATTCATTTATGGTCGTAGTATAATGGTTGCAACACCTTGTTGATATGAGTTGTAAAATACTGAAATTATATTTAATTGGCGATTTAAAAGAGTGGCCGTGAGTTTCTTGCAGGTTTCTTCTCATAGGCTCTACCCTTTGCCTGAACCTAGCAATTGACCTAAATGTAGCTTCAGTAACTTAGTAAACTCACTAACCTATATACATATTTTGACGTTCATCAGTGTTACTTTGTGACTTAAATGAATAAATGATTTTTGACTTTGACTTTGACTTAGTGTACAAGAAAGTTAAATAAACATATCTCAGGTACTAGTTAGGATAGAGTTTTTTTTATATTTTATTCTGAACCTGGCCATTAGTTCTACTATAAGACATTTCTAGATTATCCATTAATTACCAGACAACCTGTATAAGTTATCAAAACTTAAAAATGTCTTCTTTAAGTAAGCTGACCATTGGGATATATACACATATATACACTTCTTTTAAAAATTAAAATGACATACTTAATTTTGTTAGTCAATCAATAATACACCGGTAAATTGAAAAGGTTATAATAGCAGTATATTTACGAAAATGTTGTAAAAGTAACCTTCACTCAACGTAAATCTCAAAATAAAGTTAGTCAAAGTTAAAATTAATGTATTAATTTGACTCACAAAGTAACAGTTCTGAACGACAAAGGTCATCAGTTAGTAAATATTCTAATCGATCAAATAGTATAATATAATTATTTATACACCAATCGATCGATATATTATTACAAAAGCACTCACCAGTTTAAAGTATCCCCACCCGATTAAACCATATCGCAGAGGTAAGCAGAAACAACATCTTTTACACACAGGTAATTCTGTATACATTTTCACTCAAATTTACTTAGAGACTTCTATCAGTAAAACAATTGTTCCTGATCGTGAGTAGTCTTGATAAATAGAGAGTCACACACAGTCAAAGTCTTACTGATTCACTAATCGCAGCTGACCTTAAGATGTCTTGAGACGTACTGATTGTTTAATATAAATACTTTAGCTATTTATTTCATATTACACATTCACAAGCTGATAATAAGTATGCGTGATAAGAAACCGTTATTATAATTTGTTGAAATAACATAAACACAGACTGGATTTTTGGGGTATTCTTAGTACTAATGAAGTCTTATCTTGAAACTTTTTAAACCCATATAATGACACTGTTTACGTATTCCGCGTAAATATTTATACGGAAACATTATTAGTAGAAATAGGTGGGCATTTTTGTTTATAAAAAAATATGATTATCTTCTACAACTTTTTCTAAGCTTTTGACTGTATTTCACCAAATTGTAAGACAAAATAAATCAAATCGAGCGTTGTCGACAATGTAATGTAAATGAACCATCTAAAATTAAATTCGCGTTCACAGTGAAATAGGACAATTACATAATTCCTGATTTAAAGCAACTATGATTGCAGTAAATCGTATTCTTTCAATGCGTCAAGGAGTTCTGCCAGGCAGCATAGCTGGGCCCACGCTGTTAATTTTGTACATTAACGACATCCTGAAAGTCTCTTAGATAATGCAGAGTTAATCAGTTAGAAACATAATAATTCTACATCGCAAATTGACGTGGGTTTTGATTGGATAAGCTGTTGTTAATTGTTATATACGGAAGGTCTAGCGGTGGATTCTGTCCACGACAGAGCAAATATGCTTTCCTAAAAGTCGGAGGTAATCTCTGCATTGAAGAAGCTTCTCTTGCAGTCGCAATCAGTAAATTGCTATCTCAGAATATCCTTAACCATACTATACACAGATTCTGGCGTTGAACTGTTAGTAGCTTTAGCTATTAAGTTAATAATGGAAGATTTATCAGTAATAAATCTAAGCATAGCTCCGCATTTTAATATAATTTAGTAGCGATAGTTTTAATATTTTAACACCTTTAAAAGAGCCCCAGAATGCGAAAAGTGGTAACTTAAGAAAATAAATAATTTGAAACGACAATCATCAAAAAGGTAAACAATATGCATGATCGCGTTAATATCCGTTACGAATTATATACATATATATATCATGCAATACAAAAGCATAAAAATTATTATAGCTGCTATGTGTTCAGTCAATAAAGGAAAGATATGGTAAAATATATAAAACTACATTTATTCTACAACAAAATTCTCCTATCTTGTCTAAGAGGCGGTTCCACGAACACTTCGGACATTTGGTTAACGAAACTTGATCTTCCTTCCTGATACCTTTGCTTGTTCAACTCGCTACGTATCAACAAGAGTAGATATATTTGTACAACTGTAAACAAAAAGCATTATTTAGTTAGCTATGAGAGATTACCGAATAAAAAATCAAATCATTCCATTGTTCAAATAAATTGAAATTTTTGAAACTGCCGTAAATATCCGATTGCTTTGATACCATAGTGATAAATTTTCATAAAAATTGGTTAGGCATGTTAATCATTAACGTAATAAAGACAGGGAGCTGATTTAAGATTCAAATATAATGATTATTAACGACGACAAAAAGACCATAAAAATGTTATTGGAATTTAGTCTCAAGGAATTCTCAATAGCAATAGAGTTTGACATTAGGCCCGGTAAACGACAATAGGCTCACGTGGGACTTAAATGTAATAAGGTGTATTTAATGCACCTCAGTCTATTCTTTACGAAAATCGTTTTTACCATTTTGGTACGAAACCTAATAAAATAAAGTAAGAGATGTTCACAGTGAAAGTAATATATGAAAATTTAATAAATATTAAAAATACATATCCTGCTATCGGTGCCTTATGTGATAATCTTAGTTAGTAGTATTAGTTAAGTGCTTTTGGAAATTGTAATTACGTCTCACAAAACATTATAATTCTTACATTGTTTAGTTTCAGAAAATGTAAAATTGGATAATATTTTATTCTAAATTGTGTCTACATCCTTGTAACGTAAGCATTCCTATATTGCAATTGCAGTGTAATTATAGTACCCAATCTCGTGAAATGTTGACAGGAAAAAAATCCGGTGTATAATGTATACTCGACAATGCCTAACGCAGCATAGCAGCCCATCTAGTCTATATTAAAAATATAAAGAAAAATTGTTTGGTTTGTACTTATTAAAATCAAAACCTACTACACCAATTTAAAAATCTCTTTTATCTTAAGTAAGCTTCTTCGTCTTTATCCAGAAGTAAAATAGGCTATACATATACGCTACGAGCTACGGAAATAGAGCAGTAACTGTTGTTTCGAGTTAACAACTATTTGTGGATCACAGCATTATTGGCACCGTGTGAGGATCGAACCCACATTACTCAACGTAGTGACGAGTCGAACACTACGCCATCGATGCGGTCAATTAACAAATAATCACATTATGCTTACCAAATCCTATGAAAGCTACAGCGAGTTCCGACATAACGGCTTCCCAATTACTGTTGCCATAATCAGTGTATGTGACAAACATCACCAAGAAGTTAGCTATGATTGTCGTTATCTGGTAGTAGTAATATACCAGCATTAACTTACTGTTTTGCTGTAACAATAAAAATTATTAAACTGTCAATTGCCAAACGTAATTAATAATAATAATAATAATAATACTAATAATAATAATATTCTACCACATACACACAACACCATCTAGCCCAAACTAAGCAAAGCTTGTACTATGAGTACTAGACAATGGATAAACATACATATATACTTTTCTTTTTGTAAATACATCCTTATTATACATATAAACGCCTTTATTGTATCTGTGGTCGTGTTAAAACAATTGTTAATAGTTTTTCAATTATGTATATAATTGAAAACTTATTGTGTCTGGCCGGAGGTGTGCCGCTGCGACTCAGTAGGTTAAAGTGAAATTTGGTCGCTTGAACACATGACTTTCGAACCTTTTCCCGTGACCCCACGCGATATTCTTTATCCCTATTTTTCAAATTGACAAGTAATGATCGCGTGCTCTCTGCTAATCTCAGTGCACCGAAAAGGCTCTCGACAGGTGGACGTATGTCGCACTCCCCCTAAGGTAAGTACGTATTTTACTTACATGGGGATACCTGTAGACCCCACCCGTGATTTTAGATACTTTATATTTTATTTACCTATGCATTTTTTTCGACTTAGGGTTGCCTATCGGCAAAAATGAGTCGCCAACTCTCAAAAACACTATCTCACAAACTCTGCAGGCCTTTAGTGAGTCTTATAGCGAAGATTTTCAAGACACGGATGTAAGAGCAATATTGTGGAAGTTAAACGACAAAGAGCAGCCTAGGTCCTAATGCCTCAACCATGAAGCGTAGATGCAATATTTGCCCAAGGATGAAGGACGAAAAGTGTAGTATTCTTTGTAAATATTGCAAGCCACATTCTACATCAATTGCTCATAGTTCACCATGTCAACCCAAAGAATAATTTTTAACGTTACTGCACGATAGTAATATTGAGGACTTATCGTTTTTTTTTTTGTTTATATAATTATTATTTATTTTTCTTCTTATTACATATTTTAGTTCCTAATTTATCAGAAAATGATGATATTGTACTCAGAAGTTAATTATTTTGTTAAATTTTTGCACATAAGATAAGTCCCTTAAAAAGTATTGGTACGAGATGTTATTTTGCAAAAATGTTCTTGACTGTCAAAAGATTAAATTTATTAGTTATAATAAATACCGTAAGTAAGTTATTTTCAAAAAAAATAAAAGTACATGTCAAATAATTATGGAGTTATTTCTGGACCCCACGCGTGACGGAATGTTACCTTAAAGAACGCGTGTACTTATAAGTCAAGTAAATTTATTAAAAGTTTATTAAAAAATAAAAATTAATGCTAATAGGAATTTATGGTCAAGAAAACTATCTTGAGTGAGGAGTGCTGAGTAATCAATTAATATCGAAGAGAGATTCAGGGAGAAGTTAGTTAGAGATAAATGGTTGTAGAAAATAGTTGCTCGTATATTAATACATATACCACATTTCATGATTATAATGATATATTTGATTATAATTACGTTTTACGTGGAATCTTCAAACAAAGTTGGCGAAATGTGGGTGTAATACCAACACATCTACTTGTGAACTGTCCTACTGCTGGCTAAGGTTAGGTTATAGTTCACCACATTGGTCACTTGCGGGTTGCAGACTTCACATCTTAGAGAATCTTATAGAGAGCTCTCCAACTACCATCTTTAATTTTATTATTAATACGAACGACATTTAACTTAAGGTAAATATTAATATTATGATCATTAATTTGTTATTCGCTCTTAATATCGACTGATATGGACCTACGTCCTAAGAAGTTAATCTTATTATTGTTTATAAACTTATTATTCCTGATCAACGTAATCAAGAAGTTGTGTGTTTGTTATTGAGCGTAAATTCTCAACACAATCATAGCTAAACAGAAAAAATTGTTTTAAATGCTGTTTGTTATTTGTTATTTTAAAAAGACAACGCCCGCTTGTAGAATCATTCCTGTGTCGCGGGAGACTACGAACATTCAAACAACGGACACAAAAAACACCCAGACTCGAAACAATCATTTGTGGATCACACAAATTTTTGTCCCGTGCGGGATTCAAACCCACAACACTCGGCATAGTGGCAGCGGCGAGGGCATCACTTCAACCATCCGTGAAGACAATTTATACTGAGAGCTTCCATATAATAATTAAATAGCCACATTAGCCTAATAGATAAGTACCCATTGCACTACCGACGCACGTGAACCCATTACTAACACAGTATGTAGTACCATTTGTGGATCACACAAATTTTTGTCCCGTATGGGATTCGAACCCACAACGCTCGGCATAATGGCAGTGGCCAGGCGACCTCTTAAGTCACTAAGCCATCCATGCAGCCATGTCAGTCTCTCTTTACGCTGGTCGCCCTTTAGTTCTACATACTATAAGACATTTCAAGGTTATCCATTAATTACCGGACACCCTGTATGTAGGTAAAAAAAAAATGTGACTCTTACCATATGAGCTCCAATAATCAGAACAATATTGAATACTACATCTAAAACATGTAAGGCTATAAGGAAGAACATCTGTGCCTCGATGACCACGCCTCGGTACATCCCAACATGGTTCTTCATATTGTTGAAGAATATTAGCCATAGTAGCAGCTGTAGAACACCGAAGAAGATTGTGATCAGCTGAAAGTTTAAAATTATTTACTCAATATAGATTTGCAAGGGACCAATCTTATGGGGCTCTTGAAATACGCCCCTTGTTAACCAAACTAGGCAAAGACCTGCATTTTGCAGCCAAAATACAGGCCCTTGCCTAGCTTGGTAAACAGTCTTAGTACCTTTAGTGAAATACATACTGTATAGTGTCTAATGACAATGTATCTTTTGTGTCCATTTTTTTTTCTTTTTCCGTTTGACGTAAAATGCATTGCGCGGGAATAAAAGTTTTATCTATGTTTACTAATATTACAAAGAGGCAAGATGTGTCTGTTTGTAATTGATAAACTCTGAAACTACTGAATGGACTTTAATGATTATTTCACTGTTAAAGAGCTACTTTATTTAGGAGTAATATAGGATATACATATCTAATCAAAGTCAAAGTCAAAAGTTATTTATTCATTTAGGTCACAAAGAAACACTAGCCACAGGCGCTAAGTCCTCGTTTTACAATGATTATATATATTTCATTTAAAAATATAGACCTCATCCTAGGGTTCTGCAATTGACAACAAATTTGGAGATATTTGAGAAAAGAACGGTTGTAAGCTTTTTACTAAAGAAACTTTTAAAGTTCTGTGAGACCTATGCTGATACTCATGGCTTAATATATAATGTGACCAAGAGCCAGTATATGGTCTTTAAGGTTAGTAAATTGCAACCATCTAATGTGCCCTCTATTCGACAGTATGGTAGTCCTCTAACTACATACATACATACATAGATTCACGCCTGTTTCCCAGAGGGGTAGGCAGAGACTACGGATTTCCATTTGCTACGATCCTGACACACTTCTCTGGCTTCATTCACTTTCATCACATTCCTCATACTCGCCCGTCGGTTCAAGGTGCTCTTAACCTGGGTCTGTCCAGTGTGGTCAGTCCTCTAACCAGGGTAGAACTATTTAAATATTTGGGGCACATAGTTACAGCCGACCTTAAGGACGATACTGACATTGAACGGGAGCGGAGGGCACTGTTAGTACGAGCGAACATGATAGCACATAGATTTGTGCGCGCTGCTCTGTTGAAGCTAAAATTGCGCTATTCAAAGCTTATTGTACTTTACTCTAAACTTGCAGCCGATGGACTATCTTAAATTTGAAATCATACAATGCTCTCCGCGTACAGTTCAACAATGCGTTCAGGTCTGTGTTGAGACTACCTCGCTACTGCAATGCCTCAGCAATGTTCGCCGAAGCGCGAACTGATTGCTTTTACACAACAATGCGCAAGCGTTGCACTTCTTTATTTCGCAGGGTGCGGGCTAGTACCAACACAGTGCTGGCAATGATTGCGGACAGGTTACACTGTCCTTATATGCGAAAGTGCTGCGAAATGCATATCGCAGCGACAAAAATTAAATAATTAATTACTAACACTTTTTTTATTTTATTTGTGTGAATGCTTTGACGCACACCCCTCCGCGGGGGTGGGCGGAGGGTGTTATGTCATACTCGCCTGGGTAAAAGAGAAAGATGGAATAAGAATAATGTACCTCCCGGAATACTGACTAAACCTACCACGGTGTTCCTCGACAAAACCATTATCGACGGGGCCGCGCGAATTACTTGCACATGCGATCGCGACCCCGCCGAGGTTTCGGCCCGCCGTATGAAACGGCAGGCTACTATACGAAGAGGCTTACCTTTTAGGCAAAACTCCCTTCCCCAAACCTTCTGTCTCCCCTAAAGGGGAGACGGACTCAACACAGGGGCGTGTGTGGGAACACGCACGCTGCCGCGTCACGCAGAATAAGACATAGTATACCATTCATTCAGATAAAAGTACTATGCCCGAGGCATATATATATATATATAGACAAAATCAACATGAACGCGAGCAAAGCAGTGGACAAAATCTAGTGCAAATATAATTTTCAGATCCAACTGGTAGTTAAAGAGATTTGCACGTTCAAACAAAAAATCATATACAAACTCTTCAGCTTTATAATAATAATCTATACTTAATATTATAAAGCTAAAGAGTTTGTTTATTTGTTTGTTTGAACGCGCTAATCTCAGGAACTACTGGTTCGAATTGATAAATTCTTTTAGGAAGGCTATAGGCTATATAACATCACGCTACTACGAAAAGGAGCGGAGCATCAATGAGATATATTGCAAATACGGGGCAACTTCTCTTATGTGAAGCAAACGAAGTTGCGCGGGTCAGGTTATTAATATAGATAGAAGCCAATTTATTAGCTTAATTCAATATTGTGACATAATTTTATTTATTTAACAATGTCCGACGGACTGTAATATTCTATTTATAAAATAAAAAAGGGCTTTGTATATTTAGAAAACACTTAAAACTTATGAACTCAAACTAGTTCTAGAAGAGTGAGATTTAAAAACGATAATACACAGTTAGTAATAAGAGTATATTTTAAACACCATATTATGTTCTCCTACATTTGCATGCAATCGGTTTATGAAACTAAATACATCGGACTTACACTTTTTGCTCTGAAATAACGCCAAGGCGTCTTATTTTAGTGCAAAAAGTGTAATTTTCTTTTGAGGCTTTTCTTCGTATTTAATTTTAAATATAAATCTAACTCTCCTTTGGTCTAGCTTCAAGACAAAAATTATAAATCTTCTAAAAATATCCACTTCATAAATAAATAATTAATTTACGAAATTCTTTCAAGTTTTGGTAAAATATCTCGGAAAAGCGTTTAACTTATACATTATCTGGATAAGAGCAGATTCTTTAGCATTTTTGTCATTTATATCATGTACTAATTTTGTGTGGTATAAACAAAGACTGAAAAATTATTTTAAATCTACGGGTCATATCTAACTATCACTATAAATTTTAAAGTCTGTATCATTGAAATTAAACTTCTATACACGTATTTCAATGCGGTTTATTAAAAAATCCGCTGCATTTAGATATCAATAATTTAAACTATTTAAAATTAAATTTACACTTTCCCCGACGTTTCGATGACTTTTCAGCAGCCATGGTCACGGGGACACTAAGATGGTGGTGGTTGGAACTTGACCTGTAGTTATTTGAAAGCACAATATTCACGTAAACATCAGACAATAGACTGGATTATTATTAAACAGCTTTTAAATTTTATTTTAGTTTTTTATTAATGTAATACATATTCGATTTTTTTTTATTGCAGGTGAAACGTGCACTTGACAATTGCATATTGCTGATTTAAAATTTGTTATGGTGCATACAGATTACATATTATATGACACTAAATTTACTAGCACTGTGTGAATTACTTTTTATTTCTAATGATTTTTAAAGTAGCTCATTACAAGAATAAAAGCTGGATGAACATTCTGTGACCAAGAGAGATTCAGAATTTTACATCTGTAACTGACATATCGCAGTCTTAATAAAACAGCGACTTAACTCGTAAAAGTAAGGCAATTTGAACTCTAATTGTATATGTTAAATTCTAATATTATATTTGTGTTAAATCTTTGCAATAGAGTTCAAATTTGTTTAATCCAAAATACTGAGATAAGTCTCTGTTTTATTAAGGGTGCGATATTACAATTATTTTTAAGTGAAGTCGAAAGTACAAACTGTATATTGCTATACATCATAACACAACATTTATTGAAGTGGTTAAAGAAGATACAAAGTTTCCTATAGAATAGCAGTAAAAAAAAACTCTCCACTAGTCTCATATGATTTACGAAAATAACTATTGCATACAGTCATATGCAGTGGTAATGAATGCGACTGCTGTGCATGAGGTTCGGATCCCGGGTCGGGCCAACAAAAAGTTATCGGACTGTCTGTTAAGAATTCCCAATAGCAGCCTGGAGTTAGGAAGTTGGCGGTGTTAGAGCGGTGCCTCGAAAAGCACGTAAAGCCGTTGGTCCTGTGCCTGATCTCTCTCCGGTCGTGTCGGATTACCGTTTGCGCACACGCTTGTTCACTATAATATCTCCTGCGCAGATGGCTGGTCTCCGTTAAGATTGACCGCCGTGACCGAAATTCAGTCTGGAGGACATTAGCCCCTGTTGTATTCCGAGAAACTTGTCAATCAATAAATTAGATCAATAAATTAAAATTATAAAAAGTGCTCAAATAAATTTATACACCTCGGCAACAGTACTTTTAGAGTTCGAAAAATCTCTTATACAACAGCTTTGTCCGTCCGTCCGTCCGTCTGTCTGTAATACAACTTTCAACTCAAGAACCGTAAGAGTTAGAAATTCGCGGTCAACGCCATTCGACTCAGCATATTCGATATACACCCGAAATGACTATGACCTTTGACCTCTGACATCTGACAAGGTCACGTGATACCATTTTTTCGAAATCTAAGATTTACGGCAATTTATGGCCGTTTCTCACTTGTTTCTGTATGATAAGTATTCTATATCCTTTTCTGTAAAACGTGACAACGTGTATGCAAAATTTCATGACAATTGTTTGAGTGATTAAGACGTAAAAGTCTACTCATTTTTGCAATAATATTAGTTAGGTTTACCTATTACTAGCTTTTGCCCGTGGCTTTGTTCGGGAATAGAACCTTTTCTCGATGAAAGGCTTATGTCCTTTTTGCACCCCTGACAACGTGTGAAAATTATTCATGAGTGGTCAAGTATTTAAGCTGTGATAGTGTAACAAACAAACAACAAATTCACATTCACATTTATAATATCAGGTTACTGGCATGATCATATGTACATATGTATGTATGTATCTTATGTGGGAGCCAGTCAGTGCAGACCGGCGACACTTCTACCCAGTGGGATCTTTTGTGTCGACACTCTCCCAATAACGACTGCCATAGATGTTCATTGCAGCCGGGACCGACGGGTTAACGTGCTCTCCGAGGCACGGAGCAGGCGATATTTGTCAATCAATACGCACATAATTTCGAAAAGTCATATAACTTCCGAAAGTCAGAGGTGCGCGACGTGGGTTCGAACCCGAGGCCCTCTGCATTGCAGTCTGTTGGTTTCCCCACTGAGCTATCGCTGCTCGGCATGATCATATACTCAAATATCACTTTGTCATCAAAGCAATTAAATAAAGTCAAAATTACTAAACATCAGTAGTTTTCTTTTAAAGGCGAATATCAAACTAGTATCAAATATTACTATTGGAAACTGTAATCTTTCTTCTCTCTTAGCCTTTATTATTCCCAAGTCACTTGGGGTCGGCTTTTTTTGGTCTAACCGGATTTGATTGATTGCAAACTGTAATTATTATTACAGTTTGCAATCAATCAAATCCGGTTAGACCGTGTGTTATACGTGTGTGTATACGTGTGTTTGCGAAATAAATGATTATTTTTTATTAAAATAATCATTTATTTCACAAACACGTACCATAATTTACATATGAAATATTACAGTTTTCTATAAGTACACTAATTATTTGAACGAATCAATGTGTATAAGTACAGTATTAATAATAACTCGCGTTCTTTATTCTTTATTTGAAATAAAAAAATTGAAATTTAAAATATCGCGTTGATTATTTGACACTTTATTACAAAATTTTGAAAATTGTTACACTACTGCTACTATAAAACTTTACTAATTTTTAAGTTAATTAAATTATTATTAAAATATTTTCACAATTTTCAAAATTTTGTAATAAAGTGTCAAATAAATGCGATAAAATCCGTATATAGCAGTTTAATTTCAATGAATAATAATAATGTTTATTTCAGTTAAGTTACACATATATTAACATTTACTGTGACAGCCACACTAGGCACAGCCCGTGTCGTGGCCATCAAACTATACGGATTGTCATATACCTAGAACTTAACTATTATATAACTAGTTTAATTTCAATGAATAATATTCGCGTAAATAGAAGACAATATTATTATTATTATTATTATAATAAAATTTCAAACCTCAACCTATTTTGCAATTTCCGTCCACTTTTTTACGTTATTTAGGCCAATTTCCTTCTATGACCTACTTTCCCTTTTGACTTATTCCATCGATGATATAAACTATAGTAAAAGGTTGTATCTATCATGAAAATGTTTGCTACTATGCATTTGTTTTTATTGTGCCTGGGCTTTCATTCACCATGAGCAGGATTAGGCTTATAGTACACTTTCAGCTTTTGCCCGCAGCTTCACTTACATAACAGTATGTTGGGTTGTTTTAGTAACAGTACTTTTAAATAGAATATAGCCAATGTTACTCGGTGATAATATAGCTTTATAATGGTAAAAGAAATTTTAAAACGGTTGAATAGTTTTTGAGTTAACTCCTTACAAAAAAACAAACAAAAATTAAATCTTCCCAATTTAGAATATTAGAATAGACTACATTGATAGACTTTACACGTCTTCGAGAAACCTATAAATAGTTTTTATATTTACAGATACTCTTCCACTGTATTTGTGTTTCTTAAGATTTCTCGACTTGTTTTGCTGGACCCCTTGTTTGTTGTTCTGGTCAACCGAGCCGGTTTTGTAGTCTAATAATAAAGTCATTCATGGCAATTGATAACATCGTAAAAGTGTGTCATGATAGTCTGCGTCTTGACAGTATTTACGTTAAATCCGTTTAAAGAGCCTCTAGAAATGAAAGAAGAAAGAAACCTATGCGCTGGTAAAGTTCCAATTGTTTTCACCTAATGATATGTTAACATTTCAAAAGTCCCTAGGAGCTTGCACATCTGTACTTTAATTCTCCAAACCGATAGCATCCAATAGCACACGCTTGCAGATAATACTAACCAAATTCAAGTACGCAAAAGCCAGAATCCCTCGTCGCAAAGGCAAACAACAACAGCACCTCCTAAAACTAGGTATTTCCACCAACATATTGTATTATCACTGTCACGCCTCGATCATAATATTTGTGCTTGACTTTAGACCTCAGTTTTGCACCACCAATCGACTACAATGCACGTTTTCAACTGAGTCTGATAAGTGAGTTAACTGGATGCTAAATAGGGCTGTCAACGTATCAGTATATTGTGTAAAGCATCCTTTAAGCTTATCCAAACATAGACAGTGATAATTAAAACTATATATCCAATCGATCAGCATAAGTGTGCTAAAACCTTAAGTCCGGTTTAAGTTCCAATCATGTTTAGAAGATGATCTAACTGAGAAAATAATTATAGGAATAAGCTCACTAAAAAGAAAGCTATTTTGTCAGAATTTTAACTTCAAAGGTGTTTTTAGTATTTAATATTGATATTTAGATGCTTTGGATTACTGCAACATATAAGGTCATTTTCATATGAACCTGATTGATCTATAAACCCTTTGTTTCAACGTTTGTTAAGTAATACTTCATAAACAGGACACTAATCAAGAAAACCTATATTGATTACATAATGGCCACTGTAACTGCTTTCTTTTTATATTTCTATTAATTTATTCATAAAGTAGTAGTAACAAATTACTATTAGTAGTACTATTAGTAATGAATTACTACTACTTCTTAATAGCTGTCGCCGACATTTTAGGCGTGCTAACATGAATCATCTAAGTACCCTACAAAGTACACTAAAATTGATTTAGCCACTGAAAAGATCGACATCCACAAACGCACAGACTACCAGACGAAAATAATTAACGATTTTACTATAAATGTTACAAAAGATACTCTTAACAACTCAAACGAAATTTAAAAATATCAACTTACCTAAACTAGACTTAACCTTAATATGTATTGCCTTCTTCCATTTGTCAAAATTACATTGTGTAATTATTTCTTATATAAAATAAAACTCTTAATAATATAATATTCTATCACATACACACAACACCATCTAGCCCAAACTAAGCAGAGCTTGTACTGTGGGTACTAGACAATGGATAAACATACATATATACTTTTTTTTTTGTAAATACTTTCATCTTATATATAGAAACACCCAGACTAAGACAAAATCCATGTTTATTCACACAAATGTTTGACGAAACCGCGACCTCAGGTGTGGCAGTCGGTTACACTAACCACTACGCCATCGAGGCCGACATAAATAGTTAACGTTATTGACTTTAAAATCATAACCTTACAACACGTCATTTATGTGACTACTGCGGTCTGGAGGACAACATTAGTATAGATTATTGCTATTAAGCTAACTTTTAAATATGTTTGTTTTTAAAATTAATTATAAATATTTCATACTTAATATTTAATTTTGTATCAAACTTGTTTTATGTAATGACTAAATATATTTACTAGACCTTAGTCGTGGGAAGGCACTGTTTCCAGGGATACAGGCTACTATCTAGTCCAGGAGGCAGAGCTCACTTAATTTGTTACTTACATGATGGCTAAAAAATCTATTAATATTTGTTTTTCTTTCACGGGAATTTTCCTAATGCGTTACGGAAAACTTGGCCTTAGGGAGGCTTACACGGGGACATGGGTCCAACATGCAGAGGCCCTTCGAGAGTTTTAATTTATAGTGAGATTGGACACTTACCGAGACACTAGTTACGGCAGGTGTAGGAGACTATTTCTACATATGGAACCTAATAAATCTGGGCTATAGAGATGGGTGTTTGATAGACTGGTATAATGAAAACTATGGATAAAAAAACGGCGTCTGACAGATATACTGAGTACAAAGTCAAGCTGCCCTGCGGTCTGTGCGCTTTTATTTAACCTGGTGATCGTTTTTGTTTATATCACAAGGTGAAGGTGGTAGTTTAAAAACTAGTGTATTGTGCCCTCCGATATTGCTACTAACGCTGTCCTCCAGACTGTATTTCGGTTACGGTAGCCAATCATACCAAAGAGAAGTGTGTGCCCAAACACAAATGCACTCTCTATTCCGTAACTCTCATGATCGGACGACAATCCGACACGACCGGAGAGAGATCAAGCGCAGGACTAACTAAGCTTTACGTACTTTTGCACGGGACACCGCCAACATCCAATCTCCAAGCTGTTCTTGAGAATTTCTGGTTAGAAAATTCCAATAACTTTTGGCCCAAGCCGTGATACGAAGCCAAGATCGTATGCACAGCAATCTCATACAATACTAACACTGCGTCACGGAGGCAGTCACACGTACATACGGCGTATAAACACAGTATGTACGTGTGAACTTTACATATACATTTTCTGTCACAAGAGAATATTATATTCTAATAGTAAGCTAGCAAAGTGTGAACCCTACGAGCCATTATCCTATTTAGCGTGAAGAACAGGAAGCGTTATTGTGTCATGAACTTGATAGGAACTAAAATGACGCCGGTGTCGCACTCTACACGACGGACAGCATGCGCGAGGAATTATGTAAATCTACCAATTTACCTGTTTTCTATAATATCCGGCTTTCGAGTAAAGTAACTGCTTGTTCGAGCGGGTCTACTGGGTAATACCAAGAAGTGTATCGATTGATTGAGTGATTTATGTTGTAACTGCACCGGGTTTGGCAGTGATCTTCTTCTCTCTTAGCCTTTATTATTCCCAAGTCACTTGGGGTCGGCTTTTCTGGTCTAACCGGATTTGACTGGATATCAGTTTTTACACGGAGCGGCTGCCACCTGACCTCCGCAACCCGAAGGCTAACGATACCCTAAGGCTAGAGCAGTGTCAGGATATTAGAGAGTACTGACTTTCCCAATAACGACTGCCATAGATGTTCATGGCAGCCGGGACCAACGGCTTAACGTGCTCTCCGAGGCAAGGAGCAGGCGATAATTGTCAATCAATACGCACATAATTTCGAAAAGTCATATAACTTCCAAAAGTCAGAGGTGCGTGATGTGGGTTCGAACCCGAGACCCTCTGCATTGCAGTCTGTTGGTGTCCCCACTGAGCTATCCCTGCTTTCGCTACCGTTTGGCAGTGATGTAGGATAAATATTATATCCTAACTTATATTATAAAAGTTAATGTGAGTTTGTTTATTTATTTGTTTCGTTTTCTCGCCATAATTATCCCACCGAAATCATCGTGAAATTTCGCATACACGTTCTTAGGGTACGGAAAAGAACATAGGGTACGTTTCATCCAGAGAAACGTTCTGTTTCGGTGGGATAGAAAACTGACATAACCTAGATTTACGCGAGCGAAACCGCAGGCAAAATCTAGTAGTAATAACCAAGTAAAACAAGCATTAATCTAGTCATATGTTATTATAAAATGTTTCTATAATTGGCAGCCTCGATGGCGTAGTGGTGGACTTGTGCGGGTTCGATTCCCGCACAAATCAAACATTTGTGTGCATGAACATGAATGTTTGTCTTGGTCTGGGTGTTTCTATGTATAATATGTATATATTTACAAAAAAAAAGTATATATGTATGTTTATCCATTGTCTAGTACCCATAGTACAAGCTCTGCTTAGTTTGGGTTAGATGGTGTTGTGTGTACGTGATAGAATATTATTATTATTATTGAAATTGCATATTGATATTAATTAATAAGTAGTATATAATCCAGGGAAAAAATGGTGTTATTTGTGTCTATTACTTGAATGTAGGTATGTAAAGTGCCTCACGACATACTAGTGAGTTGAAATACTAGTGCGAACAACGTATAGTCAAAACGAAAAACTAAGAAAAAGTAGTTTTCATTTTAAAACCATTCTGCTTTAAAACAGATTGTATTAAAGATTAAGTTCCGTATCGCAGGAGACTTTACAAACATACAATTAACGGACACAAAGCAAACCGAACCCAGGAGAACTATTTGTGGATCACACAAACTGTGGGCTTTAAACCCACAACACTCGGCACGGTGGTAGCAGTGAGATGACCGCTTCTCCACAAGGCCAGTCCTTGAAATACCGTCTCTTCGTTCTTAATCTTCTGCGGTAGATACATTGCCTGTTTATTTCATAAATGGGTGTGAGTGTATGAGTCTTGTATTTCATACATATTTTGCCAACCATGGTTGGATGTCTCATGTAATAGAAAGGGAGCTGATTCCCGCCAACTAGGCACAGCCCTAGATTACATCAATAGAACTTTGGCTGACCCGGTAAACATAGACCTCAGAACAGTCATTTTGACCACCACTGAGGCAGCCTTGCAATATACTTACAAAATATAGTTATTTCGAGACTGTGTTCTTTGTTCCTTATTGTCATTCCAAAGGGCACGTATTTTAGTCCGACACGTGATACTTACGTTTTAAAAGTTCTAAGAACCGCGGTCCTTCTAAAAACTGCCATGTTATTGTAGAGTGAATAAAACAAAAGACAGCCAATCATGTTGTTTTTATTTGGACTTGCGTAGATTTATTATTGTATAGTATTTTATAATAATACTTGTTTTGATGGGACAGTCAGAGAAATAAATCACTTAAGTAAGATTTAGAATTCTTCTATCATCCAAAGTAACCATCGTACTCATGTTTCGTTTGATGGTAAAGATATAAGTCAAAACTTAACAACCACTGATATAATAAAATTCTGTGTCCATTAGAAAGCTATATTTTTATCATTCAGAATCATTTAATAATCGTAAAACATAGGTAGACAAAAATACAGATCTTATAAATAGGTGTACAGAGCTCTATTTATTGTCTATGGTAAGACATACAAATATAAGTGGTATATATAAATCTAAAATTAATATAATATTAGAGAAAATATAACATAGATAATAGAATGTATTGAGATTAGTTAAATAATTCGTCAACTGTGTAATAACATTTATCAATTAGAATTTTTTGTAAAGCTTTTTGAACTTGTGCACAGGTAAGTTTTTAAATCTGATCAAGTATTTTATTATAAATTCTTGGAGCGATGCCAAAGAAACTTTTGTACATTAGAGATGTTTTACATTTTGTGTGACATCATTAATTCACATATTTAGCACGGATGGGAGGCGTTTTTACATCTGATAATTTAACAAATAAGTGTTAATTTGTTTTTACAAATAATGCTGTTTCCAAAATATACAGTGATGGCGGTGTAAGTAATTTCAAAGATTTAAAAAAAGGTATACAACTATCAGTTACTTTTATATTACACCTTGACCTTATACATCGCTTTTGCATCCTCAAAACAAGTTCTCTATCAGTGGACTGTCCCCAAAAAGGAAGCCCATATCGTAAAACTGAACCAACTAGTCCATGATATACCGTTAACAAGGATTCTAAATTTACTTTTTTTGAGAACTGGAAGAATGCATATGCAGACTGACTCAATCGCTTGCATAATTCTTCTGTATGAGCTTTCCAAGTGAGTTTATTGTCAATCGTAATACCAAGGATCTTGACATGACTAACTTCTTCCATTTCACTGCACTTATACGAGACATTTACAGCAGAATTTTCTCGACGTTGATGAAAGTGCATTACTTTGGTCTTTTTAAGTTTATTATCAAATTGTTACTATTAATATTGTCTTCTGTTTACGCGAATATTATTCATTGAAATTAAACTACTATATACGGATTTTATCGCGTTGTTTATTTGACACTTAATTACATAATTTTGAAAATTGTTACACTACTACTACTATTAAACTTTACTAATTTTTAAGCTAATTAAATTATTATTAAAACTATTTAGATTCAATTTAATTTTACAATTTCCCCGACGTTTCGGTTGCTTTTCAGCATCCATGGTCACGCGGAGATTAAGATGGTAGTTGTCTCAATGTTCCAGTGTAGTTATTTCAAAGTACCCGAACATAATTTTTGAAATTATGTTCGGGTACTTTGAAATAACGTATATAGTAATTTAATTTCAATTGTTACTATTAAGCCAATTAATGATTTCAGAAAGATAATTATTAATATAATTTTGGTAATTGTGTGGATTATTGCATTTAATTATAGCAGTGCTATCATCTGCAAATATGACGTGTAGTTTTCGGAAGATCATTGATATAAATTAAGATTAATAATGGACTTAAAACGCTTCTTTGAGGCATGCCATAATTTATGCGTCTTGGTTCAAATTTATAGGTTGTAACCAATTTAGTCCTGGGACAGATTCTAGTAACCCCTGTGAACTGATATCTGTCGCTCAGATACGATTCCAGCAGTTTGAGGACATTTCCTCTGACCATAGGCATAAAGTTTTTCTAGTAGGATCTTATGGTCTACATAGTCAAATGCTTTAGTCATGTCTGTATAGATTGTAGAAATGGGATTTTTCTATCTACTGATGCTATAATTCTAGATATTAGTTCAAACGGAGCCATATTAATTGTTGTCCATCAAAATATGTGTAAAGAGAATGGTATATTATTTTCTCTATTATTTTTGACATTATTCGAATTTTTGCAATTAGCCTAATTTTTTAATATCTGTTTCATCATCTCTTTTGTGTAACGGCTGAATAATAATGTTTTTGAGACTATTTGGAAATACGCCCTCGGTAATACACAAATTGATTATATAAGTCAGTGGTGGCGCTATTGCATCCTTTACATATTTTATAACTGTAGTAGATACCTCGTCGTAACCAACAGTATTTGTGTTTTTAAGGCTATTAATCGTTTTGATTATGTTATTGTTTGATACAGGCAATATAAATAGTGATTGTGATGCTATATTATCAAAGTTGTGATTATCGTTACATGAAATATCATTTTTATATTATTTTCAATATCATCAATAAAATAGTTATTATATTGATTAGTAATGTCAACTGGATTTTTAAATAGTAAATTATTTATTTTTATACTCAAAATAGATTGTTGTGGGAAGCATGTTTTGGAGTTATTAATTATTTGCCCAGCAGCTTTTGCTTTATTTGCTAATGGTTATTTTGTACTACTTTTTTTTTCAAATCAATTCAAATCAATATTCTTTATTGTAAAACATAGATATATATAAGATGTTTACAGTAATGGTGATGATCAACTATGTTCTGCCAATTAGGTTTACAATAATTTAATATTAATTTGCCAGATCACTAAAAACATTCAAAAGTTATACTTTGAATCACTTCTATTAAAACTATACAACATATTAAATTTACTTTAGCATAAAATAAATATAAAAGAATGAAAACATGCAGGATTAATGCTTCCTTGTGTTAGTTTGATTATTTTTTAATATAGATTCGTGTAACTTTTGAACAGTTGTTTATTTTCAGGATTAAGATTGAATCGGTATGTCCACAGCAGCTGCCTTTGTTTTTTCCTGCATATTTTTATGCCACGTGAAATCCATTATGTTGGTTGGTTACATTTAATAGTTAGGTATGTTTTTCATTTTTGGAGAAACTCAATTTATACAAAAGAAGAAAATCTTCCTTGAAGTTATCAAAAGACTGGTTTGCACCATCATAAATGATAGACATTCTAAATAAGTTTTAAATTTTATTAAATTATCGCCTGAAAATTCTTGCTTTTCTATTTTCCAAGATTTTAAGAGACTAGTTTTCTTAATGGGGATTTAGTAGAAGAAGTAACATAGGCTATATTTTATTTAAATAAAAAGTACTGTCACTGACATAACTTAACCTACTTTTAAGTGAGCGGAGCCGCGGGCAAAAGCTAGTAGTTAATAAATAATATTCATATCAGAAAAACTGGTTCCATAGGCATTTACATTATCACGCATAAAAATAATAACATAAAAATTAAAACTTAACATCAGAATAAATATAATAGTCTATAATATTATGTTTTTAGTTAAAGTAATACATGTCACATAAATTTAATCACAATAAATAAAAAGACATGTCATAAAATCAGGTAAACCAAAAAAATTAATAAGTAAAATATCAAAGCTTATTTCATAATACCATAATATCGTAACAGTTTGAAAAAAATAATTAAGCAGTAATAATAATAGCTAAGCCTCACCCAACTAGCACAGATGTCCAATGGTGGCTGATAGGACACTCGTACTTTCCACCCACCACCCGCAGGATACACGCTACACACGCTATTCATAAGAGACGCTACTTTTCTGCGCAGAATGGCACAAAAGTCGTTAGTCCGCGCCTTGGCAAACATGCCAGACGCGCTGCAGCACCACGGCAGCCTCAAAAAGCATCCTGAAGGCATTGTTGTATTGGACACGTAGAGCGTTGTAAGCCTTCTGCGTATATTTCACCCATAGACTGCCGGTGTAAAAAGATTGACAAAAAGCTTTGAAAAAAGTTATTTTAACTTGTTCTAAAGCTCGAATAAATCTACGGGCGATCATACTGCTTCTGACCGCCAACGCCCTATGCTCACGCTCAATGACTAGGTCATCCTTCAGGTTCTAAATACGTTATAAGAATTACAAAATTTTAATTGCCATATGAATATTAGAAATATAATTTAATGTTTAACTGCTCATTTTGCTGATTGTATTGTTGACATGGAAGCAAACCAAGTAATTCACATAATAATAAATATTCAAAATAGGGTCCGATCAACTCTAATAAACGTCAAAATAATCTGAACTGAAATGCAATATATAATCACATCTGACCTTGAGATGAACAAGAAATATTTTCTATTACAAATATTATTGTACTTGCTTTACCCTTTGGTTTCACCCATGATTACTGCTCCACTCCTGTGGCTCGTATTATGATGCTATACAGTGTGACTGGTTAATATTGTACATACTTAAGGACATGATAATCTATGGTCAGAGGTAACGTATAAAAAAATATAATTATAATATCTGTGTAACCTGCTAAGAAAAGCTTTATGAAAATTTGTATGAAATATTCATAAAATGTGGACACTGCGCGCGTCGCCACGTTGCACACAGCTGTCAAGCGTGCCGTGCTACCGAGACTAATAACCTTTGATAAGAACAGGACGACAGGGTTGCAAATTCGGGAGTGCGGGGTACGGTAGCGGGGGTCGCAGGCGGAGGTTTTGTTTAGCTTTGGTATATGCGCAAGAGTGTTCGCACATTAAGTTTTTATTGGATAACTAGGTCAAATTTTAAGTACCTATTTTTTTAGATATTCGGTTCCAGAATCGAGTACTGAATACCCTCCTTCAATATGTCCAGTATTTTACCAATCAGCGTGTATACCCTATATCTTCCCATGACAAACTACGGGTGGTGACCTTATGCTAAATATTTTTCACATCAGACATATTTTCCAAGATTAGCGCGATCAAACAAACAATGTTTTTAGCTTTATAATATTGATATAAATAAATATCATGTTATAACGCCTGTTAATTGTAAAAAAGATAGGTGTCTACCTATCCCTTTCACATACAAATCTGTTTTGTCTTACCCAAATTGAACCTAGAATACAAGATCGATTGATACCACAAAGGCAACTACAGTACCTATAACGAATGTAGTTATTTGGTATACGTGTTATAATTGCATTTATGTAATATCTTCGATTTCATTATTGTCAACTTCGCGTTTATGAGAATATGTCGACACAACTGATAAGGCATTCTGTTTATTTCAAAATATGTTTTACTCAACTAAGTTGGCAAACAAGCATATCGCCCATATGCCTAATAGCCGTAGTCTATAGAAATTCGCACATTGTAGACTCTGCAAAAATATAGAAGCGCTGACAGAGATTAGACCATTTTAAAAATTGCTGATGTATTTTATTTGATATACCTAGCCTTGCCATAAAATTTATGGCCACCAAATATTGTTACAAAAAATGTGTTACAAAAAAGGAAAAACTATTTTCTTTCTATTGCATAAAATATTTATTATTGTAATGTGTGTTAGTATAAACTAACACATATTACACTAATACACATACTTACATAATAACATAAAAAATATATGAAGCTCATTCAAAATTATTTCTATTGGCTTTAATATAGTCTTTTAAACGACGAGGCCAGTTATCAATAGAAACACGCACTCTCTCTATAGGAATTTTTTTTAAGAATTTTCAAATCGGATAACGTTATTCGAGTTCAGTGATGGTTTAGTGGGGTGTTAGCTATCAAGAAGTGACTGAGCCATATTTATTGGTCAGTTTTAGATTTTAGATTTTTAGATTAGATAGCATGCTCTAAACGCCATGATAATTTGGAGTCTCTAAAACAATCCATATAGATTGTTTTAAAATTAAGTATTTTTAAGACAATTATTCAATTAGATTTGAAAACTCTTGAAGAATTTTCGTGGACATCCACGTTGTACTCTGCTGACTAATTGGGAAGCTTCTATAGAGCTTTGAGCACGGTTTAAACGCGGTCATTCTGCTTGTTAAAACATTACTCAACAGTAAAAAGTCTTTTTATCAACTCACTTCATTTTAATATCACAAATATATTTAAGACCGATTGGCGCGAAACTAAGAAAACACAATGAATATTCCTAATATATTATTATTATAAGAATGGCAGATTCCAAACTCAAATGTAATATTATGTTTTTTTAATTGTAACAGTATTTATGGCCAGCCTAACTTTTTAACTCGCTCAGTGCCCAGAACTCATCCTATGAGTTGAACAAAAAATGTTTCGTATGCCCAGAATTCGCATCCGAATCGTGTGATGAGTGATTTTAACTCGGATGCGAGTGCTAGGCATGGCGATCAGTTAACAATATCTATATATAGACACAACATTTTTTGCTCTCATAGGGTGAGTGCTGGGCACTTAAAGGGTTAATTGGTCAATGAGTGATTTTTTAATTACAGTGTAGGTGGCAAATAATCATACAACATACTGTGTGAGCAGGGACCGTACTATATCACTCTCGCTCTGATAATCAGGTAAAACAATTAAAGATGCGGTGAAAGGAAAGAAAAGAAATAAGTACATGAGCCGCCAGAACTCTAACGTATCAATTGAAACAAGCACTGTGATAGCCACTATAGGGCAATCTTAACTAACTGTGGTCATCTGCGTAGGATATTTTAAAGTGCATAAGTGTGTTTGAAACACAATTGCACACTTTATTTCCTAACTCTTATAATCCGTTAGGACGATAATTCGTTATGACTGGATGAACGGGCCGGCTCGACCGGGGAAGTATTACCCTCTCACAGAATATCGACGTGAAATAGCAGTATTCCTATTGTTGTGTTGTATGGTGAAGAAGCGTGCCGGAGGCTCAATCACTCTTCTTTCCCACTGTATTCCTACTTTCTTTTTTTCCTAAAGGGTCGGCAACGCACAAGTGATGCCTCTGGTGTTGCAGGCGTCCATAGGCTACGGTGACCACTTACCATCAGGTGGGCCGTATGCATGTTTACGACCGTAGTGGTAGAAAAAAAATAAAAATAGATATCAGGCTCAGGACTAACAACTTCCCAATGTTTTCAAGGTACGGTCGGCCAAGAAAGTGATGTACCAGTTTTGATTTAGTTTCCTAGTCATCGAAAATTACAACAAGGTACACACTAAAAAGATATCACTGAAAGATATGCATAATAATGACGTAAACCTAATTAATAAGTATTCATACGTCATAGGTCACTTATAAGTGCATGGCATTTTAACCTTTATTATAAATGGATAAGACATTAATTTCTACAAAGAAAATTTAAATGTTTCTGAACAAAAGTAATAAAAACTATTTAAATAGACAACCAAATTCTATTTAATAAAGAAACTGAAAATTGACATTTTGTCAAATATATTTTAGTAATTTCTATTATTTTCCTCAGAAAATCGTTATATTTTCCCTGTTATTTTTACGCAACTGCATATAAATATCATCTTCAATGTTTGCCAACTTGACCATTGCAGCTGAAAGGGCACAAATAATTGCCCAATTTAATGAGGGATGCAGTATTAGTGCGATATCGAGGAACTTAAATATATCGAGACGTAGTGGCCGGTTTTGGATTCGTCGTGAAGGAGAGGAAAGAAGTTTGTTAGATCACAGAAGAAGTGTTCGCCGGCCTGCTCTCTCCAATAACGACAGAGAATTTATGAGACGGGAATATAAAGTCAATGGTTTTAAACCGACAAATCATTTTGCGAAGATGTTTGATCTGAGTGCCCAAACAATATGGAATCATCTACATTACATGGGGTTGCACCACAGGAATTACGACAAGAAAATATATTTGATGGATGCTCACAGACTTGCTCGTCTGAACTTCGCCAGAGAGCACATAGAGTTTGATTGGTCCCATAGTGTCTTGTGATGAAAAATCGTTAAAATCAAGTCAGCATGGACATCTACACCTTTGGCGATATAATTCAACACGATCCGAGTGCGGATGGTGTAGGAAAATTGCTCTCTCTACCTCCTCGAGCGACGGCTGTAAATTATATCGACGTGCTTCAAAATGCAATGCTACCGACAGTCCGTAATGTTTACCCGGAGAACGAAGTGCCACAATTTGATTTTGTACAAGATCATTATTCAATTCATAATGCGAGGATCGTAAGAGCTTGGTTTTGTTCACACATTGACGTAAGGATAATCCAGTGGCCCCTTAAGATCACCGGACCTAAACCCGATAGAAAAGCTTTAGGATCTTATGGTCCAAAGATGGTCGCATCAAAACGAAAGAACCAAACAAGGTCTTATTAGTCACTGTAATTCAATCTGGGAGGAAATGCGGAGTACCGATATTTGCTCTCGGCTTGTTGGTTCAATGGGGTCGCGACTTTTAGTGGTAATAGA
Source organism: Catocala fraxini (assembly GCA_930367265.1). Lineage (NCBI taxonomy): Eukaryota > Metazoa > Arthropoda > Insecta > Lepidoptera > Erebidae > Catocala > Catocala fraxini. The sequence continues at coordinate 5,555,343 of OV884035.1, forward strand.
AGCCAATGGCGGTTACACCCGTTCCTAATTTTTAGTTTTTCGTGCCTCTTCTAATTTTGACCATATGACTATGTTTATGTTTTCTAATATTAAGTATTTTAATAGTGACTGTGACAATTTAATAAAATGATACATCTATTTTTAGCTTTCCTTCTGACAATATAATAAAAACGAATCCCGAAATAAACTGTTTTATTGAACGCATATTGTAATTGCAAGTTTACATAATTTGTAAATTCTGACAGGTGGACTCGCCTTGTGTCAGAACTTTACAATTACAAATTTGTAGATATAACTTTGTCATCGAAATCTACAGGTGTTTTCTTCACATGTTAACGTTTATTAAACAGCATTTGTAATGGCAATATTTGTAATCGCACTCGCTACCGCACCATCGAGATAGTTTCTTTGTAATATTTTTACCTATAAACACATGCAGCTGCAATTGTATATTATGGTCCGTCCGTAATATGAACTGGTATAATTACTACGAAACTATAAATATGAGGTCACGCTTTATATAATTGCACGTGCTCACTATACAAGATGCATACAATTATTCAAACATTTCTCTACTACCATAATATGGGACATTTATTTAACAACAATTCCGAACTGACGGCTTAACGTACGCATTAGGGATAATACGCGTGTTATGTCATTTATAAGTATTTAAAACTAGATTTTGCCCGCGGCTTCACTCGCATAAATGTAGGTTAGGTTAGATGTCCATTTCTGTTCCCCTGACAACGTATATGCAAAATTTCATGGTAATCGATCGAGTAGTTAAAACTTGAAAGCGTAACAAATAAACAAACAAGCAAACAAACTCATAGTCGCATTTATAATTCGTTAGGAATTACGAAGTTACGATATTAATAATTAATTTTGATGCATCACATATTTTTTTGTCAATCTAGCCCAGAATAGACGGCGAAAAAAAAGAAATTCGCAGAAATTCAGAGACCAACCCAAGACAAGGCGGAAAGATGTAGAGTTAAGTGATACGAGAGATTGGAAGCTGTCTAATAAGGATGTCAAGAGTAGAGCGACATAGAGAGCTCAATATAGAAGGCTGACCCCACATCTGTTGATAGTTGGTCAAGAAGACAGAGATACAAGAGAAGGCAGCTCAAATAGATTGTTTAAAAAGAGTGACCATGAGTTTCTTGCCCGTTCTTTTCACGAGCCCTACACCCTTGCTTTGCTGAACGCGGCAGTAAATGTAAATTCACAGAAAAACAATTTTGAGTAACTTTGACATTCATTACCTTGTAACCTAAATTGAATAAATTTATTTTGAATTTGTATTGTTTGCATCAGTGTTCGGGTGCATGCTCTAACTCACTTAGTTTAAGCCAGGCGCTTACACTTTTACGTGCAACATTTTATATTTAGAATGTATCGTCATATGTTTTACGATATTGCTTAGTTACGCCTCAAAGTAAGTAAGTTAAAAAGCATGCACTCTTACGCGCGTTACAAACAAAAGCAAAAACTTTGAACCCCTTTTTACGAAAATTGCGTCTACGAAAGAGTATAAAATTTCGCTGAGGTAAAGTTTATATGGAGAAGGAGTGGCAAATCCTAATATTTTTATGAAATATGCATTAGAAATACATTAAAATAATGAAAAAATACGACACGCACACAACCATGCATTTGACACACGCAGTCTAATCGCATTCGAAGTATTTCGGCATTGTTCGTCTGACGTCGTACAATTCTTCGTAACTATGGTTACATATACCTTATTTATATGTAATAAAGAACAAAGAAAACAAAAAAAAACATGAAAGAGTATAGTTAAGTAAATAATAATTTAAAGATAGGTAAATTAACCTGTATAGTCTTGGCAAAATCTAAATGAAATGTGATTATAAAGGGAAAGTTATGGACAATAAAAATTAATAACGATAAAACTTAAAATTTAAATCAATTATGGTCGAATTTTGACCACTAGACGACCGCTAGTTTAAATAAAACGCCTACACAAACAATAATTCAGGCGTCGCGGGGGACTGTACTAACATTCAAACAACGGACACAAAGAACACCCAGACTCGGAACAACCATTTGTGGATCGCACAATTGTTTTGTCTCGTGTGGAATTCGAACCCACAATACTCGGCGCAGTGGCAGCGGCGAGGCAACCATTTAAACCACTATGCCATCCATGCAGTCAATCTAGTTAAGATATCTCCTCTAGTATTAATATATTATATGTACTAGTGCTACTCAATGTTATCCATTTGTTTTGGACAGTGTATCAGAACATATTTTAGCACAACACTACTAGGACGAACTGCCTCCGTGGCGCAGCGGTAGCGAATGCGACTGCTGTGCATAAGGTCTCGGGTTCGAATCTGTATTTCTGTTAAGAAATCTCAATAGCAGCCCAAAGTTAGGAAGTTGGCGGTGTTAGGCACCCCCGTGCCTCGGAAAGCACGTAAAGCCGTTGTTCCTGCGCCTGATCTCTCTCCGGTCGTGTCGGAATACAGTTACGGAACAGAGAGTGCACTTGTGTTTGCGCACACGCTTGTGCACTATAATATATCCTGTGCAAATGGCCAGTCTCCGTTAAGAGTGGCCGCCGTGACCGAAATTCGGTCTAGAGGATATTACTAGGACAAATTTCCACAAGAATGTATAAAACCCAGCCTAACAATAATTTTACTACAACCTTATTAAGATGTTTTCTTTAGTATCTTATCTTATGTGAGGGCCAGTCAGTGCAGACCGGTCACACTTCGACCCAGTGGGATTTTTTGTGTCGACACTCTCCCAATAACAACTGCCATAGATGTTCATGGCAGCTGGGACCGACGGCTTAACGTGCTCTCCGAGGCACGGAGCAGGCGATAATTGTCAAGTAGTACATAATAACTCAATGATCTATAACGAGAATGCACGAATTCAATGATGCTCTATCATTTTTTTTATGTAGTCCTAGTAAGAAAACATTGGACTTTCACGCAGAGGTCTGAGGGTCCATCCCCGCATCTCTGACCTTTCGAAGTTATGTGCATATTAAATAGTTAATTATCGCTCGCTTTAACGACGAAGGAAAACTTCGTGAAGAAACCTGCATGTCTGAGAGTTCTTCGTAATGTTTTTGCAGATATGTGAAGTCTGCCAACCTGCACTAGGCATGTGGTGGAATACGGCCTAGCCCTTCTCATACCGAAAAGCCCGTACCCAGCAGTGCGACAATTTAATAAAGGGCTGATATTATCAACAATGTATAGATAATTAATACCTATACATGTGTGTCTATACATGTGTAGATAAGGTATGTATAGTACATACTGAGCGTGCGGCGCGACGTCGCGATAGCGTGCTACGTGTGGCGCGTGCTGCGCGGTCAGCTGCATCAGCCGGCCGTGCTGGCGCGCCTGCAACTGTGTGCCCCCGACGGGTACGTGGGCGCGCGGCGCCGCCCAGTCACACTCAGCGTCCCGGTGGCGAGGACCAACTTACTTAAATTTGCTCCCTTGTCGCGCGCCATACGAATTATTAACGTAATGGCTACATATATAGATATTTATAACTGTAGACTGCCGAAATTCACAGAAGTAGCGCAAACTTGCATTATTTCTGGCATATAATTAATTAATATTCAATATATATTTATAATATATTTTTAATTCGTATTAAGTAATTAGTAATTATATACAATCATTCATTATTCTTAATTAGTTATAAGCTTACAATATTGTCTTGGGAGTTGTTCCTGTAAAAATATTGTAAATGAATCTAAATAAATAAATAAATAAATAAAATAAATAATACTAACATAAAATGAACTAAGCACATGTTGTATTGCGGAACAGCAATGTAGTTATTTTTTTATTCTTTGAATCAACCTTCTGTGCATATAACTTGATTTTATAAATTTTTTGCATCTCCTTTTAGCCTTCCAAATGCAAGCAAAAAAATACCGCTTAAATTATACTTCTTTATGACTTCACCAAACGGTACTCTATATAAAGCAGACTGAAAAAAAGCCCGTGTAAAGAGAAATACTGACATACAAATCGACAGACATTACACATTGGAAGACATCGTTACAATAATAATGTCCTCAAGAACGAATTTCGGCCACGGGAGCCAGTCTTAACGGAGACTGGCCAACTAAGTAGGAGATATTATAGTACACAAGCTTGTGCGCAAACACAAGTGCACCCTCACACTCCTGATGGGACGGTAATCCGACACGACCGGAAAGAGATCAGACGCAGGACCATCGTCTATACTTGCTTTCCGAAGCACGGGGGGTGTCTAACACCGCCAACTTCCTAACTCCGGGCCGCTACTGAGATTTCTTAACAGAAAAACCTAATAACTTTTTGTTGGCCCGAACCGGGATTCGAACCCGATACCTCATGCACAGCAGTCACATTCACTACCGCTGCACCACGGATAATACACACACATATATTGTGTATGCTATTATTTTATTTGAAGACTAAACTTTTATACTTATTTAAGGACTGTCTAATACTTTCTATCTTATCTAAAATATACATTTTGAAAGCACGGGTGGCGTAATAGTTTAAGTGGTACACTCGCAATTGCCACTGTGCCGAATATTGTAGGTTCAATCCCCAAATGGTACATAAAAAAAGTCGATATATTCACTTCACTTTATGTCCGATATTAGATAATTTGTAAATTTTCCCGCTTCACAGAAAGTATACCTAGAGCGGGCGTTGTCTAGATAAAAAGAAATGGAAAAAAGACACGATAATTACTTTTTATTTTATATCTTCTTCTCCCTAGCCTTTATTATTCCCAAGTCCCTTGGGGTCGGCTTTTCTAGTTTAACTGGATTTGACTGGATATCAGTTTTTACACAGAGCGGCTGCCACCTGATGACCTCGGCAACTCGAAGGCTAACGATACCCTAAGGCTAGACCAGTGTCAGGATATTATAGGACACTGACTTCCCAATAACGACTGCCATGGACGTTCATGGCAGCCGGGACCAACGACTCTCCGAGGCACGGAGCAGGCGATAATTGTCAATCAATACGCACATAATTTCGAAAAGTCATGACTTCCGAAAGTCAGACGTGCGCGATGTGGGTTCGAACCCGAGACCCTCTGCATTGCAGTCTGTTGTTCTCCCCACTGAGCTATCGCTGCTTTTCATTTTATATAACACATATTATTTTTATTGTTATATCTACGGAATATTCTTAATAATACATAATTTTGAAACTCTAAGACTACTTTTATTGAACTTTACTGCAATTTAAGCTATTAAAATAAATTAAAACTATTTATATTTAAGTTTACACTTTGCCCCGACGTTTCGGTTGATTTACAGCAGCCATTTTGTTGTAATAATTACGGAATATTCTTACTAATAAACTACAGAAGGCATCGTGACCATGATTTACAGTCACGACTACACAAAAGTACCTGCAAAAAATAATACAAGATGTGTTATTTATAATTTGCATGAATTGCAAGACTAGGAAATAAACAGGTTTTATCTTTAAGGTTATGTGTGCGAACGTAACAATGCATAACAAGATTGTAAATTATATAGGTACACAATGATTCAACTATCATTTATTATGCTGTGACGGTAGAATATAATAAAGATATAGGATGGCATAGTGGAGAAGCGGCCGCATCGCAGTGCTGCACTGAGTGTTCGAATCCCACACGAGACAGTTGTGTATGTCATTCGGTGTTTTATTATTGTGTGTGTGGGTGTATTTTATATCTATTAATTGTTTGTGAAGATTAGTGACATTGACGCTGAATTACTTATAGCTAGTCTACTTCTGGGTGTAACACCGATAGTACCTTTGAGGAACTAGTGGCCTAATCTTTTATTTTAATGGAACTTTGTAACGTTATGATAGTCAACCAGCTTTAGAGGCGTGGTTGATTTAGGATTTAGTAGAAATTAAAGATGAACAACGCGATCAATAAGCATATATGCGATGCGAGACGAAGTTGTCACATGACATTATAGCACTATTTGAATATTGGTATAGTCACCAGCAAAATAGTGTCAGATGGGCAGGATCGCATTCGGACGTATACGGGTTGGACTGCGGGGTGAGGCAGGGGGGAATAACCTCCCCACGTCTCTTCAACCTGTATATGAATCAATTGATCGAGGAGCTCAGCAGCACTAAGGTCGGTTGTTCCGTTGCTGGGGTATGTATAAACAACATAAGTTACGCGGATGACATGGTGTTGCTGAGCCCGTCTCTTTCTGCGATGCGCAGGCTTTTGAATATTTGTGAGACCTACGCGGAGACCCATGGGCTCAGATATAACCCAAAGAAGAGTGAATACATGATCTTCAAAGCTGGTACTAAAAGCTACTTAACTGGACCACCTGTCACTCTTTGCGGGTCACATTTGAACAGAGTAGATCGATTCAAGTATCTGGGTCACTGGGTCTCTGATGATCTGTCTGACAATGCGGACATCGAGAGGGAGCGAAGGGCGTTGTCTGTCCGTTGCAACATGCTGGCTCGCAGGTTTGCACGTTGTTCTTCACAGGTTAAAATAACCTTATTCAAGGCATATTGCCAGACCTTTTACACGTGCAGCCTGTGGACCAACTTCACTCTGCGGGCGTACAACGCTCTTCGTGTCCAGTACAACAACGCGTTCAGGATTCTGTTGGGGCGGCCCCGGTATTGTAGCGCATCGGCGATGTTCGCTGATGCTGCTACCGATGACTTCTACGGAATAATCCGGAAAAGGAGTGCATCGCTTCTGCGACGCTGTAGGGGTGGCTCGAATGGGATCCTGAGCGTGTTGTCCGAGCGGTGGGATTCTCCTTTCTTGCGGAGATGGCTGCAGCTGCATGCCAGCGCGTGCACATATATATATCTTTAACTTTAGGATTAAATTTTAACATATCTTGACATTTTTATTTTCAATTTTATCTTTGACATATTGTGACATTTTGTTCTCATATTTTGTATCATTTTTTAATTTATTTTTTGACATTTTCATTATATTTTGTATTTTATTTATAATTCTAAATTTAATTTTAATTTCTGTTATAATTTTGTATGTTTTATTAATTGTAATAGTATGTAACATTTATTGTGCAAGAATGGATAATTCTAAAAATAATTCTCTTTTAATCTTTTAATTTTTTAATTTTATATGTGTTTAAGACCTGAAATAAATGAATTTTAATTTTAATTTTTTTTTAATATATTTGCACTTACAAAAGGTGTATGAGAATAAACAGAACTATAATTATATTCAACTAGGTATTTAGTGGTAGTTCAGGGCGTGGTTTAAGATGAAGGCTTGTTACGTGGTCCCGGGTAGAAATGGACCACTTAACTTCAGTAGGCAGCGCAGCAGAAAGAGATTGGCACCTTTTTTCTTTTTGTATGTGTTAGTTGTTAGCCTCAGATGGCTTTTACAACTTTACGCGGACCGTGGGTGAGCGCAGAGGGCTCCCAACCTGTTAGACCAAAGAGAGGGAGAGAGATCGGGACATTTTTTTATCTTTTTTTTTTTATAGTGTTAGTTGTTAGCCTCAGATGGCTTTTACAACTTTACGCGGACTGTGGGTGAGCGCAGAGGGCTCCCAACCCGTGAGATCGGCACCGGGACGCGGTGCCAATATATAGAGCCGCCGCTGGGAAGGAGAAGCCAATGGAGGGGCGCCGCGAGCACGGCCGCTCAGCAACGACCGGTAAAGTTCTCCGGGTGGCTAATATTATAAAAAAACACTCTTTCTGCATGTATCCTACGCAAGCACTTGCCAGGATAATAAGTATCTTTTATGTTAATCAAGAACTTGGTTTATCTGCGTTTAATTCAAATGAACATATTCAACAGTTCACGTGTGATTGAGTAATAAATATCCAAACGAAGCCACTCATTACTTCCCGCTGATTAATTTAAGAACCTAGAGACGAAGCCATGCAACTTCGTTCAAAGAATTGATTGAGATAACACTATACAAGTAATGCATAAAATCAAGGAATTGAAAGACATCTGCTATTAGAAGCTTTTTATTGCTTATAGCCAGTTGCACTCACTGATCGGTAAACGATTAGCGAGGTTAAGTAACGTTGGGTGCGGTCAGTTTATAGATGGGTGACCGCTTAGAGGTATTTCATCTGAGCGTCTCCGTGCTTCGGAGGTCACGTAAAAAGTCGGTCCCGGTTGTTGCCAAATTTACAGCAGTCGTTAAGCCATGTCGGAGGCCTTTTTTTTTTTTTTTTTACGTCAGGGGAATGCATTTACGCACCGTCCGCGCCCGGGCAGAGGGCGCGGGTGTGTGGGACTCGAGCCAGTGAGGCCGGCCCCATACCCACTAAACCCCTGACGACGTTCCCCACGTACCGGTGTCGGTGCCACGGGATTCACGCTAGTATTCACCGTGACACCGACAGGTCTTGGCCCGCCACGTAGCGAGGCGAGCCCCAGCTGTTTGGGGGAGGACTAGATGGTACAGCCCTCCCCTCCACTGAGGGGGGCGCGCGGGGTGCTTACGCCCCTCCCTCGGGTCTGTGCTGCTCGGGCGGCAGACTGCCCAAGTCCACCGCCCGCAGGCCGCCCCCTAGGGCGGCTGGAGGTCTGTGCGCGCCCTACGGCGGCGCCCTGGACGTCTCCTGCGGTTTGGGTGGGGAGAGACCAGCTCCCTCTCCCGTTCCGCCGCCTCCTTCGCGGACATCACTGCCTCGCAGAAGGTGACGGCGGCCTCCCATGCACCCTCGCTCCGGACCATGGACAGAACCATTTCCGGCGAGAGGACCCGGACACCCAGTGCCCCGGTTAACGACCGGCGCTGCTCCTCCCAAGCTGGGCACTCCACGAGTGTGTGCAGCATCGTATCCTCGGGACCATCACCGCAGTGGTGACAACAAGACGTCTCCTCCCGGCCTATACGACACAAGTACCTCCCGAAGCATCCATGCCCGGTGAGGACCTGCGTCAGCCGGAAGGTCAGGGCGCCATGGCGCCGCTCCAGCCACTCCTCCAGGATTGGACTTATCGCCGCTATTGCGGCGTGCCCTGCGCTCGGTCGCGCAAGCCGTTCACCCCAGTCCGCCCTTAGGACGTCGCGGAGCTCCGACCGCCGCGCCGCCACCTCTCTCGGCAAAGGCCGAAAGCCCCGCTCCAGAGCCTCCCCGCACCACTGGTAAAGCGACGCGAGAAGTCTGGCCTCCAGGTCCCAGGGCGGTGATCCGGCCAGGAGGCTTGCCACCTCATAGGAGATCGTGCGGTACCCTTTCGCGACCCTGACGGCCATCACCCTCTGCGGCCTCCGCAGCAGGGCGGCGTTACGGGCCGTCAGGTTATGCCCCCAGATGGGTCTTCCATATAGGGCCATCGCCCGCACGACCCCCATGAAGAGCCTCCTGCATGAGGCGTTTGGTCCCCCCAGATTGGGTAGCAGCCGCGACAACCCTGCGGCCGCGCCCATCAATTTGGGGACCAACCTTCGGAAGTGTTCTCCGAAGGCCCATCGGCCGTCGAGGACGAGGCCCAGATACCTCATCGATTTCTCGACGCCGATGCGGACGCCTCTCACCACGATGTGGAACCCCTCCGGCGGCGCGTTCCGAGGCCCGTAGAAGAACAGAGCCTCGGATTTGTGCAGCGCCACCTCAAGGCCCAACCGCCGGATCCTACCCACGACATGCGCGACCCCTGCCGTCGCCAGGACAGCCGCCTGCCGGTGCGTCGCTCCCCGAGCGAGGACGAGCGTGTCGTCGGCGTAGCAAACTACGCTAACGCCGGGAAGGAGCACACCGCGCAGCACCCAGTCGTATCCGATGTTCCACAGGAGCGGGCCGAGAACCGAACCCTGTGGAACACCGCACGACATCTCCCGCCGAGACCACCCGCTCGAACCCGGGTATACAATGGCCCTCGCTGTCAGGTACGCCCCGACGATTCGACGGAGGTAGGTCGGCACCTGATGGTAAAGCAGTGCCTCCCTTATGCAATTCCAGGGCAAGGTGTTGAACGCGTTGGCGATGTCGAGAGACACCGCCAGCACCACCTCACCCCGTGAAACCGCTTCCTCCGCCAGAGCCTTTACACGTGCGATCGCATCAACCGTGGAGCGCCCACGACGGAAACCGAACTGGTTGTCCGCCAGATCCGGTCCCACACCGACCAGATGCCCGACAAGGCGGTCAGCCACCACTCTTTCGAGCAGCTTTCCGACCTCGTCGAGCAACACAATGGGCCGGTAGGCGGACGGACTGTCCGCCGGGCGCCCCTCTTTACGGAGCAGAACCATTCTCCCGGTCTTACACCTGTCCGGGAATTGGCCCCGCTCCAGACACGCGCTGAACAGGCTCCTTAGTCGGGGCTCGCGGGCCTTGAGGGCTAGGACCCATGCACGGCCAGGAATGCCGTCTGGGCCCGGGGCGGTGCGCTTGGCTTGCAGCCTCTGCATCGCTACCCTCATTTCCACCCGGGTTACCTCGGGCACATCGTCGTCCGTCGTCAGGTCCGCTTCTGGCACCAGAGGAGGCGCAGCCATAGGCGGAGGCTCGTGCTCTCCCCTTTCGGGGAACAGAGCGACCACCACGTCCTCCAGCAATTGGGGCCGGAGACTCTGGGTCAGCGGGGGAGCCCAGGAGCGTAGTTTGCCCCTTACCATAAGGTAGGGACGCCCCCATGGGTCCACATCCAGAGTCGCCAGCAGCTCCTCGCGGGCGGATGTTTTTGCCCGCAGGATACCCAGCTGCAACGTCTTCTTGGCCGCCCTGTACGCCTCGTACAGCTCCTCCTCCCTGGTGGCCGCGTACTGGTCGCGGCGACGCCTACGTCGATGTCTGGCATACTGGCGCCGGGCAGCCACGCACGCGCTCCTAAGTTGCGCGAGCTCGGCCGACCACCAGTACACCTGACGCTTTGCAGGGCTAGACTTCACCCTGGGCATCGCCGCGTCACAGCACCGCGACAAGCTCTCCCGAAACCAATCAGCCTCTACTTCTATGTCGGCAGGCCTGTCGGGCACTGAAGCCCAGGCCTGCACGATAGAGGCCTCCAGGAGAGCCTCCCTGTTGAGCTTACTTAGAGCCCAGCGCGGACCCTCCCAACCGGGGCCCATAGGGGCCGGCGCACTCGAGACCTGGGTGGAGACGTCGAACCGAATGTACCGGTGGTCCGACAAGGTCTCCACCTCCTCTTCCACGCGCCAGCCGACAACACGACGCGCTAGAGCGGGGCTTGCGAACGAAATGTCCACAATCGAACCGCCCCGCTGACGCACGCACGTGTGCACATTGCCCCGGTTGAGGACGAGCAGGCCAGATGTTAAGGCCCACTCCTCCAACACCTCCCCCCTCGCGTCCTGCAGACGGGGAACCCCAAGCCGTAGACTTGGCGTTGAAGTCCCCGAGGACTAAAACGGGGTGAGGGTGGAAACGACGGACGACTGCGTCCAGGTCTCCGAGGAAGACCTCAAACTCGGCGAGAGATCGGTTGGGTGAGAAATAAATTCCCACCACGGCCATCCCGGCAACGAAAACCGCCGCAAATCCCGACCCCCTGGTGATGTTCTCAGGGAGCGGTGTGCCGGCGCCAGCTTTAACGATTACGGCCACCAAGCCGTCCAGGTCTCTCACCCAATCCCCTCTGGGCGGGACAAAGTACGGCTCGGCGACCACGGCGATGTTTATTTGCCACTGCGCCATACTCTGGAGCAGCAAATCCTGAGCATTGGCGCAGTGGTTTAAATTTCCCTGGAGGAAGCGGTATGGAGCCATTACTGGGTTTCCATTACCGCTTCACCCACAGGTTCGGCAGCGGCATCAGATGGGGCCGCCTCCATTGGGACTGCAACGTCGGGTGGGCCTGCCGCTTTGCCCTTTCTACTTTTGGGCGCGGCGCAGGCTCTACTGCCAGCCCGATGTTCGGCCGGCCGGCTCGCCGCTGCACAGATGATGCAGTGCGCAGCGGACGTGCAGCTCCTGGCTATGTGGCCCTCTGGGCCGCAGTGGTAGCACCGGCCAGCACAGTTTACCTGCGCGGTGCACCGAGCTGCGACATGCCCCTCCGCCAGACAGCGGTGGCACCTCAGGGCCCTCGGCTCCAGGAGCTTAACCTGCGCCGAAACCCACCCGACGAGGAGTCTTTTCCCCCATTTATAATATTTCTGGCCGCCGTTACAGGACACTTAACGACGGCCGTTCCCATTTGGTTCAGTCCGGGCCGAATCGGCCCGGACCTCACCGTTTCTGGCGGGCAGTGTCCGGCTTTGGCCACGGCGCCCACCAACTCCTCGGCACTGACCGAGTCATCCAGGCCCATGACGCGAAGATCGACGCATCTTAGTGGCCTGGTAACTCGGACGTCCGCCTCATCGAAGGATGCCCTCAGCTTCGCAGCGAGGGCGTCCGCGGCCTCGGCGCTGGCAGCGCCGGGCACCTCCAACAGTCTGGCCCCGGTGAGCGTGGGTTTGCACCGGAGGCCAGAGATGCCGAGCTCGCCAAGGCTGATGTCAGCCTTGGCTTTGCTGAGCAGGGCCGCGTATGTGAGCCCTCGCTCTTCCGCCCCGGGCTGCATGGTCATCACCACGGCGGTCGAGCGAGGAGCACGCAGCTGGGCTGCCCGCTTCTCCCGGCGTCTGCGGCCCCTGTTCCGCTTACGCCTCTTCCTCCCCTCCTCCTCCTTGGCCCCGGCGACCTGCCATTCGCTCTCGCGGGTCCTGGCGGCCGGTCGAGCAGCAGAGACAGGTTTTAGAGGCGGCGGCGCCTTTGCCGCTTTTGCAGGCCCCTTATTTTGCGTCCCCTTCTTCTCAGCGACTCGACCGGTCCGAGCCCGACCAGGCACAACCCTGTCCCGGCGAGCTCCGGGCGCCAATGGCGGCCACGCAGCGGATCTCTGTTCCGCCGCCACCGCTGCGAATGTGGCAGCAGGCGCGGCCGGCGCAGTCGAGGTTCGCCTAGCGTCCGCCGCGAGTGGAGGACGCAACACTCTGCCTTCCAGGGCCGAGAACCGCGCACTGAGCCCGGCGACCTCCTTCAGCACGCACTCCAGCCGTTCATCCGCCGCAGCGGCCAGGGCAGGCGCGGCCGGCGGCAGGGCCGGCGTGGCAGGTGGCAGCGCCGCCGCCACGCTCACTTTAAGGAGCTCCTCCCGGAGTTTCTGGATCTCTACCTCGGAGCTCCTCCTGGCCACGCTTGAGGAAGGTGACCTCGTCCGCGAGCCGCTTGTTTGCGGCCCGCAACTTGGCTTCCTCCCCCGATGAGGTCCTATTCGATAGGGCCTCGCCCACATCGAGAATCACAGAAACAGCCTCTTTAAGCTGCTTCTGCGATGCACTCTTAAGGCCCTTTGATAGGCCAGCGACGGACCTCACGACGCCGCCAGTCTGAGCCGCTCGTTGAGCTGCTCCATGGGCAACTCCTCAACGGTGAGCTCCGCGCCCACCCTGGACGCTGCTCTCGAGCCGGAGGATACGGAGATGTCCCTCACTCTCCTCGCCCACTCAACAACTCGAGCCTCCTCTGCCGCGAGCCTCTCTTCGCGGGCGGCCACCTTTTGGGCAGCCACCAACTCAACTTCGGCCTCGCGCAGGCCGACAAGTTCGCTCGAAGTCGGAGTCACCTTCGCCTTCGCCGGACCATAAGGACCTGGTGTGCCTGGTCGAGTTCTTCCTCTTCGGGAAGTTCCCACCTTGGGTGTCGGCGCCGCATTGGACTCGCCGGAGTCGGATTCGACGTGGCGAGATCTGCGCTTGCGCTTTCCGGCTAGCGTCACCTTGTTCGGGCCGGAGCCCAAGGCAACGCTCATCGCAGAGTCAGAATTTGACCCTGCGGAAACTTCGGTGCCTGAAATTTCACGCGGCACGGCGCTGTGATGCTGGTTGCCCCCTCCAGAATACGAGGGGCAGACGAAGCCAGAAGGCTCCGTGAGGGATTCTCCGGATGCGGCGCACCCGGTACCCTCCTGGGGTAGTTTCAAACCTTTATCCGACATCTTTCATAAGTTTTTTGGGTGGCCCTAATGGCTGGGTTCCCCCCAGCCATACAGCCCCTCGCCGAGCCACCAGAAACTTGGGCTTTGGGTAATTTTTATAGAGGTTTTCTTCCTTACAGCCCGAAGGCCCCCGGTCCTGTCAGTTCAGGATTACGGGTCGGGCCGGATGGGGGTCCATGCTGGACCGATCCACCCGCCCCAAAACCGCCAGACTGGGCAGGAAACCCATGGTTCCCACCCCGACCTAATGGTCTCCGCTAGTGATTTTTTAGAGAGGTTGTCTTTCTCTATCCCCCCCGTGTTGGGCCGGATGGGGGTCCATGCTGGACCGATCCACCCGCCCCAAGACCACCCGACTGGGCAGGACGCCTACGCTCCCCACCCCGGCCTAACGGCCCCCCACTGGTGATTTTTTAAAGAGGTTTTCTTCCTCTGTCCCCCCCGTCTCATCCACGTGTCCTCTGCTAATCAGAGTAACACGCGGAGAGACCCCCAAACGCGGCCCTTGCGGGCCGATAATCCCGAGACAGAATGCCTCGGGTTCCCTACGCGCGCCGGTGCCAAACGCGACGGCATAAGGCACCGGTTGTCAGAATATTAGCCGCCAGCAACAATGAAAGCATTATTGCCAACGTTGCCCAGGGTGTACCACGAGGAGGTTTTCTGACAAACACCCTATGTCGGAGGCCTACGGGCGGCTTGAACAACTCTTAATAACGGGTTGGCCACCAAACACACGAAAAGAAGAAGAAGAATTGCTTATAAGCTATAATCACGGCATATGGATATGGCTATGTTTTCTAGGAATCACAGAAGCAATTCCAAAGAAACAAAACCAAGCCAATGTCTATCATGAAGGACATAGCTGGTCAGCTAACATACGGCCATAACGCTGATTTGTTAACAAAAAAAACAATGACATTTTGCCTAACTCGGTAATCGAACATGAGAGCTCACGCTCGTCACGAAACGTAAACGTAAGGGTCAACTTATATCACTGGACTAACAAAGCATGGCATTAAGAGGAAATGCAGGCTTCAAATATTTTAAGAAAAAGCTCACGCTCGTCACGAGTCGTAACCGTAAGGATCAACTTATATCACTGGACTAACAAAGCATGGCATTAAGAGGAAATGCAGGCATCAAATATTTTAAGAAAAGGCTCACGCTTGTCACGAGACGTAAGCGTAAGGGTCAACATATATCACTGGACTAACAAAGCATGGCATCAAGAGGAAATGCAGGCATCAAATATTTTAAGAAAAGGCTCACGCTTGTCACGAGACGTAAGCGTAAGGGTCAACATATATCACTGGACTAACAAAGCATGGCATCAAGAGGAAATGCAGGCATCAAATATTTTAAGAAAAGGTTTTTAATAGATCTATTGCTGTCACGCTGGGCCCGAACTTCAGTTCAGACTATGCAAAATTTACAAAATCGTTATTCGTATTAACCTGATTTCAAAAAATTATTAAATCGATTTAGTGTTGAAGTCAATACTAAATCGATTTAATAATTTTTTGGCTGTGTCTGTATGATTTTATTATTTGTATACTGTCTGTCTGAAAACAACAGTATTGTAGTGCGATTATGTCAATGTATGAGGTTGCTAATCCTACGTAAATGAATTATAGAAAAATGCAAAACATAGGCATTTTTTGTATAAGCTACCTATACAGAGATTATACCTATTATTTTGGCAAATATCATTTTTAGAAAGAAAACAGATAAATACATAGGTATATATAAACTGAACGTTGGCCGCATTGCCTCTTAATTACATACTTAATTAGTTTTTAATAACAAAATAAATGACAACCTATATAAGTACAACCTTGACTTTGGAATGTCAAATAAACTCATATCATCTCGCCAATATCAGTTACTTGAATTTTTTTGCCGTAATTACTCATAAGATGACGTGATTCTTATTTTTAAATATAGAACGACATCAACGAAATTTAACAAGATCACAACAATGAAGATTTAAAAAAAAACTGTTTCTTGGATGGGATACTAGTTTCCCATAGAGACCTAAATGTAGCTGACAATTGTGGGTATCTACCTTTTGGGAATACACTGGGAGATGAATTGGCAACGCGCTTGTGACCCCTCTGGTGTTGGTGCGGGTGTCCATGGGTGGCAGTAATCGCTTAACATCGGGCGATCCGTCTGCTCGTTTGCCTCCTATACAATAAAAAAAAATATCCTATGATATAATAGAAGATAAATATTTAGTGTTTTAGTAATATTTTCGAGGTGGGCATGGAATATGTTTACTTATATTCCCACAATGGATGGGAACTAAGTAATTTCTTTTTATACAACTAGTTGGGCAAACGAGCATATGGCCCACCTGATGGTAAGTTTCCACCGTAGCCTATGGATGCCTGCAACACCAGAGGCATCACTTGTGCGTTGCCGACCCTTTAGGAAAGGAAGAAGAGAAAAAGGAAGTGGATAGGAGAAGGAGCGGGAAGGGGGAAAGAGGGTGAAAGGGCCTCCGGCACTCTTACTCACCGAACGAAACACAACAGGGGAATACTGCTATTTCACGTCGATATTCTGTGACAGGGTAGTCCTTCCCCGGTCAAGCCGGCCCATTCATGCTGAAATCAGCAAGGCTCTACAACAAACTAAATGCAGGTTAGTTTAAGTGGAATTAGTAATAGTACTATTTTTGGGTTGAAAGGGTATGGGGCATGTGGTACCCCATGTTTTTTTCTGTTATCCAGACAACATGTATGCTAAATTTCATGATGATCGGTCAAGTAGTTAAGGCGTGAAAGAGTAACAAACAAACTCACAATCGCATTTATAATGTTAGTTAGGATTTAAAAAGCGACCGTCGTCTAGTGTATAAGGCTTTGGACTTGTTATTGTGAGATCCTGGGTTCCAATCTCAATACACTTCTTCTCTCTTAGCCTTTATTATTCCCAAGTCACTTGGGGTCGGCTTTTCTGGTCTAACCGGATTTGACTGGATATCAGTTTTTACATGGAGCGGCTGCCACCTAACCTCCGCAACCCGAAGGCTAACGATACCCTAAGGCTAGACCAGTGTCAGGATATTAGAGGGTACTGACTTTCCCAATAACGACTGCCATAGATGTTCATGGCAGCCGGGACCAACGGCTTAACGTGCTCTCCGAGGCACGGAGCAGGCGATAATTGTTATTCAATACGTACTGCACTGCCGACGTAAATTCACTGTAATTTCATTTAATTGTAGGTATTGTGCAACTTGATTGCACAGGTTTTAAGAACACTACTGATGTGCAACTATAATTGCTAGTAATATTTATAATATAAACATATTAAATTTTTCCCGCGTATTCAATAGCGTAAATGTTATGTCAATTTTATATCTCTCGAAAACATATTTTTCTCTGGATGAAAGGTACCCTATATCCTTTTCTGTACTGACAACGTGTACGCGAATACATATTCATATTTCATGATGATCGGTCGACTAGTTAAGACGTGAAAGCGTAATAAACGAACAGACACACATTCGCATTTATAATATTAGTTAGGATTTATGGAAAACAAACACTTCACAACTAATTAGGCGTTTCTGAATCCGAATCCATAGCCATTCATAGCCGCGACCATAATTTTAAAAGCAATTAATACCTTAAAACACTTCCTAAATATCTTTCTTAGCTCATTTGCTATTAACCATAGAATCAATAGTCTCTGAAAACATAAACGTATGACGTATGTGTATTGTATATTTACTGTTGGCAAACCAATTCAAATAAAATAAAACCTTCACTGGCTCCTATAATAATAATATATTATTAATTATTAATTAAATGCTTCTCAACAGTCAAAACAGGCAGAATTCAAAGGTCCCTCTTTTTATTAAGCCAAATAAAAATATTTACGTTGATTTGATTGACGCCAATGAATGATAATTCATGTAAATTAGATAGCATGATTTACAGGTGTGTCAAGAATTGAATATTTCAAAATATTGTGTTTTCTTTTTGACCATTCATGGTAATCGGCTAAATGATGTAAAATAAATACGATCCTAGAAAACATTAAACATGAATTAGAAAACAATCCCTAATTTTGTCAAAAAGTTAAATTATAAGTATATTATGTTATTATTATTATTATTATGTATTTACATTAATAACAAGCAAGCATGAGAAGCATGAGAGCAGAATAAATGCTGTAGAAATGAGAGCGCTGAGAAATATATGTGGTGTGACTCTGAAAGATAGAATAAGGAATAGTGTGATTAGAGAGAGATGCGGCATGAAAGTTGATATAGTGACAAGAATAGAAAAGGGTATGTTAAGCTGGTTTGGGCATGTAGAAAGAATGGACGAGGAAAGACTGACTAAGAAAGTTTATAAGGCTAGTGTGAATGGAACAGTCGCAAGAGGAAGACCTAGGCGAACGTTTCTTGATCAGATCGGCGGCGTTCTGGACAAAGGCCAGGTTAAGAGCACCTTGAACCGACGGGCGTGTATGACGAATGTAATGAAAGTGAATGAAGCCAGAGAAGTGTGTAAGGATCGTAGCAAATGGAAATCCGTAGTCTCTGCCTACCCCTCTGGGAAGCAGGCGTGAATCTATGTAATACATTAATAACAATTATATTTTTAAACACTATTTTTTTTTTTTTTTTTTTTTTTTTTTTTTTTTTTTTTTTTTTACATACGCACAACACCATCTAGCCCAAACTAAGCAGAGCTTGTACTATGGGTACTAGACAATGGATAAACATACATATATACTTTTTTTTTTGTAAATACATACATATTATACATAGAAACACCCAGACCAAGACAAACATCCATGTTCATGCACACAAATGTTTGACTTGTGCGGGAATCGAACCCGCGACCTAAGGCGTGGCAGTCGGTTACACTAACCACTACGCCATCGAGTCGTCTTTGTAAAGTAAATATATGTATGTATTAAACAACGGATACTAAATACACCAACATTTGGAATTTCAAAAACTAATATTGAAGTGAAACCTTTTTTAGACGCGTTGAACACTTTTTGGGTAAACAAAAATCATGAAACACGCGTCACCATCACCGAACGCATTCAAAATTCAAAAATAATAATCTAATAGCTCGACGATACAATTCACAAGTTACTTCGTTTTTACTTCTATCGGCAGTCCCCAAAGACTGCCTCACATGTTTTTTATAAATGCAAAGAAAAGGACATAGTGTACCATTCATCCAGAAAAAGTAGGTACTGTTACTAATATAACCTAATCTGTTAAACGTACATTTACGCGAACGAAGACATGTGCAATATTTAGTTTCAAAATATTTCGTTCGCCTCGAAGTTCCGTTTGTACATTTTTAAAGTTCGAAAAAACTCTTATACAACAGCTTTGTCCGTCCGTCCGTCCGTCTGTCTGTTATACATCTTTCAACTCAAGAACCGTAAGAGCTAGAGACTCGCGGTCAACGCCATCGACTCAGCATAGTCGATATACCCCCGAAATTACTATGACCTTTGACCTCTGACCTCTGGCCATTTTTCCGAACTCTAAGATTTACGGCAATTCATTGTCGATTCTCACTTGTTATGGTATGGTGGACTTTGGACTTACCATCCTCACACTGAAAAGATGCCCATGCCCAACAGTGGGACAGTTTAATACAGTGCTAAAATTATATTTTTCATTGTGGGCCTACTAGTTTGTTTCACATCACTACTATCATTAACAGTCAATTATCAGATGCCGTTATTCTGTATACTAACTAATCACACAGTTATTTGTGGTAATAATTAACTAATTATATAGTTTTAGAACAAGAAAACACAATACTATTATCTAATAGTTACCATTTATCTTATTGTTAATAACAATAATTACTTGAATTATGTTAATAATTATTAATGTACAAACAATTTATCTTATCTACAACAAATAGCATCTCATAATTTATATTTTACATAATGTATATAACTAGGCAGCCATTATACTTGTTATAAATAACAAAAATACATATGTGTACACTAGATTTCGCCCGCGGCTTCGCTTGCGTAAATGTAGGTTGGGTTAGTAACAGTCCTTTTTTTGGGATGAAAGGTACCCTATGTCCTTTTTAGTTCCTCTGACAATGCGAAATTTCGTCATGTTCGGTATAGTAGTTAAGTCATGAAAGCGTAACAAACAAATGAACTCACATTCGCATTTATAATATTGGTAAGGATAGTCTTTCGTTTACATGCCCGAAGAGGTAAACTCGCTATCGGCAGGGATTTCATTCTTACACCTTACAACCTAATTGGTGCCGCACCAAGCGGTACCAAAGGAATTTCTCCCGCGGATACTCAGGTTGTGAAATAAACTCCCTGCCGACGTTTGCTCATAAAACTACATTATGGGGTTCTTCAAAAAGGGTGTTAAATGGTTTTTACAGCGTCGGAAACGCGCAGGGGATGCCTCTGGTGTTGCAAGTGTTCATAGGCTACGGTGACCACTTACCATAAGGTGCAGCGATAGCAGAGTGGGGAGACCAACAGACTGCAATGCAGAGGGTCTCGCGTTCTTACCCACGTCGCGCACCTCTGACTTTCGGAATTTATATCATCATCATCATCATCGGAATCTATATATATATCTATATATCTATATATCTTTCGGAATTTATATGACTTTTCTAAATTATGTGCGTATTGATTGACAATTATTGCCTGCTCCGTGCCTCGGAGAGCACGTTTAGCCGTCGGTCCCGGCTGCCATAAACAATTGGTCGTTATTGGGAGAGTGTCGACACAAAAGATCCCACTGGGTCGAAGTGTCGCCGGTCTGCACTGACTGGCCCCCACATCACATACATACATACATACATACCATCAGGTGGTCCGTATTCTTGCTTGCCACTTTAGTAGTACAAAAAAACGAAAAGAAAAGCATACTTACTACAAGTATGCTTTTCTTTTCGTTTTTTTTTTTTTACCCACACCCACTTTCGCTATGATTTTATGTGCAACGTAAGAGAGGGCCAGCGTATTAATAATATAATAATAACGTTTATTCCAATAATGAGATTGTACAGTGAACAAATGTTGTATTGCGATCTACCAATCCGATTTATAAACTCTGTTCTGCTACTGAGATTGGCTTAACAGAAAAACTTAATAACACTTTCATCATCAGCATCATCAGGCTACAATAGTCCACTGCTGGACATAGCCTTCCCCTAATGAGCGCTATAGCGCCCTGTCTTCAGCTTGCCGCATCCCGCATCTGCCTGCAGTCTTTCGCAGATCGTCATCCCACCTGGTCGGAGAGCGTCCTACACTACGTTTGCCGAGTCGCAGTTTCCACTCAAGAACACGTTTACCCCAGCGGTAGTCGGTTATTCGTGCGAGATGGCCAGCCTACTGCCACTTCAGCTTGCTAACAAAACTTTGCTGACCTGGAAATCGAACATTAAACCTCATGCACAGTAAGCATAAGCAGTCAATCATTTGTTATTTTGTTCATAAAAACATGGCACACGCTGCGAAAAGAACAGGAACCCTTTGTTTCAACGATTTTTTTGTCCTTATTTAATTTGGAATAACGAGTTAGGCATTTTTTTTGCCATAATAATACTTTGACATAATTGTTTTTTGGAATACTATTTCAGTAGGCATAATTAATATAATTTAGGCTAATGCTTTTTGCCCTAATTTTGATTGGCATAAACTTATAAGGCATATTAACTTGGGTACCATAGGTTAGGTTGCGGCGGGGTGGCCCGAGAGCCACCAACGTGTTTATTTTATATACGAAAACTATTTTATTAAATACAAACACAAAAATTGCGAAACTACAAATGTATGCTTTAAAATAGTAGGCTTAACAATTATTATGCTTATAGTAATTATGCTTATAAAAAACATGCGGGGCAGTCTTTGGAGACTGCCGATAAAAGTGAAAACTAAGTAACTTGTGAATTGTATCGTCGAGCTATTTTTGAATTTTGAATGCGTTCGGGTGATGATGACGCGAGTTCCATGATTTTTGTTCACCCAAAAAGTGCTCAACGCCTTAAGAAGGTTTCACTTCAAAAATTGTGCCTAAATAGTTATGCCAAATTAATATTGTGCGTAACTATTATTAAGATAAGTAAAAGTATGCCATGTTAAAATATTACATATAATTTTATGCGAACAAATAGGGAATCGAAAAGAACATTTAAACATGCAATAGCTATGTAAGAATACATATTATGACTGCTTTGGTAGCGTAATGGTAGTGCGGCCGTCGTGCATGAGGTTTCGGGTTTGCTTTCCGGATCGGTTAAAATGATATTGGGTGTTCCTGTCATTAAGTTCTCAGTAAAGTCTGAACCGGTAGAAAGCAGTAAGCTTGCCCCCTATTACGTGAGATCTAAAACCGTAGTTGGAGAAATCTGGGCGTAATACTCCTCCTTGTAACTCTTTGGGGCATAGAAGACAGAGTATGCAATGTATGTATCTTATAGATATTGCCAATGGTAAAGATTTGTGTATAGTGGTGCTATACGCTAACTATAGCATTAATATATCCGCATACGCCTGTAACCCCGAAGAAGAAGCAGCGATAGCTCAGTGGGGAAGCCAACAGACTGCAATGCAGAGGGTCTCGGGTTCGAACCCACGTCGCGCACCTCTGACTTTCGGAAGTTATATAACTTTTCGAAATTATGTGCGTATTGATTGACAATTATCGCCTGCTCCGTGCCTCGGAGAGCACGTTAAGCCGTCGGTCCCGGCTGCCATGAACATCTATTGCAGTCGTTATTGGGAAAGTCAG
This sequence comes from Catocala fraxini, assembly GCA_930367265.1. Classification (NCBI taxonomy): domain Eukaryota; kingdom Metazoa; phylum Arthropoda; class Insecta; order Lepidoptera; family Erebidae; genus Catocala; species Catocala fraxini. Next base: position 5,578,072 of record OV884035.1, read on the forward strand.
TACCCTCTAATATCCTGACACTGTCAGGTGGCAGCCGCTCCGTGTAAAAACTGATATCCAGTCAAATCCGGTTAGATCAGAAAAACCGACCCCAAGTGACTTGGGAATAATAAAGGCTAAGAGAGAAGAAGACGCCTGTAACCACGAAGAGGTAGCAGCATATATTACATCATGTAGACTGCACATATGACGTACTGATTTAAGTGTATGGCTTACATAAGATGTAGGTTCGATCCTTAACGGGACAAAAGCATGTGTAATGTATAAACAGTTGTATGAGTCTGGGTGTACCTACTGTGTGCCCGTTTTTTTAATGTCTGTGTAAAGAAGATATATTTTAAATAACGAAATAGATTATCTCGTTAGTTTTCCTCGTTGGAGCCAAAAGTAAGGTCTTAAGATCTACTTCCGGATTTAGCAAAGAGTTATTGAATTTTTGTTAAACATACAGAACAAAAAACTAAAAATGGTCAGTCATTTGGCAAAATACTTTAGGTCCTATTAAAAATAAGGTGAGCCTCTGGCAAAGTTCTAGACTTTACGTTAGTACTAAGAATTTCTTAAAAGAAAAATCCGATAACACTGTGGTTGATCTCCGGAAATCAAACCCGGATCCTCATCCATTCACATTTATTACCACTGCGCCAGCGGAACAATTCAAAATTCTAATTAACCCTTTGTCTTTCAATTACTTGCATACATCCGTAGTTCCACCGCAGAAGCGCGCTGTCAATCGCCCGCGCAGCAGTGCACTCTGTTTTGACGGCTTAGCCCACGTCTGCGCAAGCGCACACAACTCTTCATAATACCGCCAGTGTTGTTAGAGACGTGAACGTGAGTGTACGTCGATTAAACATGTCTACAACGATTGAAACTAGTTTAAAGTAAGTGTCGTGAGCGAAAGTTTTACGTAATATTTTTGGTTGTTTACCAACCTATGTGTGTGTTGTGATTTTATTAGAGAAGTATTTAATTTTTTGTATTTTACGGTTAGTTGGTTTATGTTGGAATACGTGAAGGTATTTATGTACTTTTTTATTTTTGGTAGTTAATATAACGCTGAATAAAATATTACGCGTACATAATTATGTCTGTTTTATCGTGTTAGGTTTTTCAATAAATTAATGTAAATTTTAATAAATCAATGTGCGTAATGATAAATTAAAAAAGGTCATATAGTTTGACATTATGGCAACCAGATAATTTCAGGACAGGGAATCTGGAAAATATCTGTACTCTCGGGGTTTTTACGCAAACTAAACTAACCACAATAAAATTCAGTATAAATAGATTTTTATCTATACAAAATAATCTTCTTATTTTATGTAATAATATTATAATTCTGAGAAATAATACTAAAAAATTTATATAATAATAATAATAATAATATTCTACCACATACACACAACACCGTCTAGCCCAAACTAAGCAGAGCTTGTGCTATAGGTACTAGACAATAGATAAACATACTTATATACTTTTTTTTGTAAATACATACATATTATACATAGAAACACCCAGACCAAGACAAACATCCATGTTCATGCACACAAATGTTTGACTTGTGCGAGAATCGAACCCGCGACCTCAGGCGTGGCAGTCGGTTACACTAACCACTACGCCATCAAGGCCGTCAATATGTAAAATCTTCGTAAATATATATTATTTTTAAATAATAATAATATGGTTCCTTATTATTTTAAAAGAGGTCTTTGTCATTCCTTGTTTCCCAGTATTCAAGCTATTCTTATACAAGATTTAATTAACATAATTCTAACGATTTAACCGTGAAACGCTATAAACTAAATTATATTTACATGTATAAAAACCAATTTCATAGCATTTTAAAGTCATTCCTCGTACTATGTGTAATTTTAATGTCACGGATTACTTTACGAACATTCAAATAACGGGTACAAAGAACACCCAGAAACAGAGCAATTTGTGGATCACAATTTTTTTTTGCCTCATTTGAGAATCGAACCCACAACAATCGGCGCAGTGGCAGCTAAGGGATCATTTAAACCACAACACCATCTGTATAGTCATTTAAATAATAACTAATTACATAAATCGTCTATTCTCTATTTTTTAATTTCTCAATGATTGTCGCTAATATTGCAACACTGCAAAAAAACATTCTGATTTGAATATTATGTTACACATCGCATTCTTAATAAAACAGCGACTTAACTCGAAATTTGAAAGTAAGCCAATTTGAACTCTAATTGTATATGTTAAATTCTAATATTATATTTGTGTTAAATCTTTTCAATAGAGTTCAAATTTGTTTAATCAAAAATACTGAGATAAGTCTCTGTTTTATTAAGGATGCGACATGTTAATGGCTATTCCAGATTCCATTCGATGTCTCGTTTGATATAAATAATAAATATCCACTAATAGTTATTCAAGACTCAGTATTTTTGTGTCCGTTGTTTAAATGTTTATAAAGACCCCGCAACAAAGGAATTACTCCTAGTCTTTATAACAAGAACAAGTGTAAATATATTTGTATTATAATTAAATCTATTGTATATACAGGTTGTCCGAAGTAATTAATGGATAACCTTGAAATGTTTTATAGGAGAACTGATGGCCGCTAAGAAAAAAAAATGAAAAAAGAATCTATCCTAACTACTATCTTAGATAAGTTTTTTTTTATTACCATAATTAACTTTCTTGTACACTACGACCATAAATGAATGAATTCTATCGTTTTTTTTTTGTTATTTTATTATACACTAATTATGCTAATAGATAGGCAGTCAAAAGTATGAATAGCTAAAGCAAAATTTTAATATTTTTTCATTCTTTTCTTTTTTTTCTGAACAACCGTCAGTTCTACTATAAGACATTCAAGGTTATCCATTAATTACCAGACACCTCTATATTAATTGACGTCTGCGATGTCCGAAAGGTCCTTGGAATGTGGGTGTAATAGACTGAGGTCTCTTATACCCACATTCCTCCAATCACTATTTAGGTCCCATGTTATAGACGACAAGTGACTCCATGTTAATAATATTTTCTTAATAGAAAATCTAATGACACTGCTCAACTAGGATTTTGAATCCGAGACATCACGATCGATCTTAAATATGTACCTACCACAGGACCTACAATATGCTTGCAGTTTCAATCACATTTACTGTTCTAAAATTAGCTAAAGAAAAAATTAATGATAACCAGGAGCCTAACCAGGAGCTCGAACCTGACACATCACGATCGACCGTAAAGGTATACCATTTGACCAACAAGGCAAACCTGCAGTTTAAATCCGTTTAACTGTCATAAAAGTCTAACAAAAGAGAAAATCTAATGATAATGCCGTACTAGGCGCTCGAACCCGAGACATCATGTTCAACCGTAAAGCTGTACCACAGGACCTACGAGGCAGGTCTGCAGTTTCAATCACTTTCCTATTATAAAACATTTATTGTCTTATAAATCTAACAACGCATTGTCCAACGCCGTAATCACGACCGTTTAACTGCACTCAGAATATCTGTTAAAGGAAATGTTGATTTGTTTTCCTGCCGGCTATCGTAAACTATACAGGCCTGATTGTAAAACTGCGTCGGTGGCGCAGCGGCAGAATGCCATTGTTGTGCGTGATATCTCGGATTCGATTTCAGGGTTGGGCAAAGTGTTATTGAGTTTTTGGTAAGAAATTAAATGCACGCAAACGAACGCCGATGTATCGCCTAGTTGAATCAATCAATCCTCAATCATTTCAACAGGATTGATATATTTGCAACACGAGCTAACATATTTAAAGAAGTTGTTAAAGTTGCTTGCTATGATCTCATTTGATTGATAAAACAAAACAAAAAAAGGGAATATACTTATGTTTACTGAATATTGCACATGTATACTGGTTCTCATTTTAACCCATGAATGTATTATATTTAACTAGTAGTTTTCCCGCGGTTTCACCCGCGTAAGTCCCGTTCCCTTGTGAATATCGGGTTTCACCCCTTTCACCCCCTTCAGGATGGAATTTCCAAAATTCCTCTCTTAGTGCTCCCCTGCACTCTCCAAGGAACATACATGCCAAATTTCAGCTTCTTACGTTCAGTAGTTTCGGCTGTGCCTTGTCTGTCAGTCACTCAGTAACGGAAGAGTTTTATATATATAGATACATATGTGGTAAATGTCACTGGTATCACAATTATGCTATATTTAATTGGTAGATACATATTTTTGAAAACCATATACATTGTCATTTTTTGTTTACCTCAATATAATAATCATTAGTAGCATCGGTGGTAAATGGTAAAAGGCATATTTATCATCATCATCATCATCTCAGCCGGGAAACATCCACTGCTGGACATTGGCCTTCCCCAAGGTTTTCCATATAGAGTGGTCTTGCCCTATGCGTGTCCTAAGTCTTGCTCTAGGACACGCACATTTCGCAAGAATTAGATTTCTTTATTTTTAAACAACTAATTTTGTAAACAAGCATACGGCCCACCTGATGGTAAATGGTCACCATAGCCTATGGACGCCTGCAACACCAGAGGCATCACTTGCGCCGCCACCTCTTTAGAAAAGGAAGAAGAAAAAAAGGAAGTGAGAAGAAGAAGGAGCGGGAGGGACGAAAGGGGAGATTGGATTTAGGGAAGGAAGAAGAGAAAAAGGAAGTGGGAAGGAAAAGTAGCGGGAGGGGGATTGGGCCTCCGGCGCCCTCACTCACCGAACGAAAGACAACAGTAGGAATACTGCTATTTCACGTCGATATTCTATGAAAGGGTAGTCCTTCCCCGGTCGAGCCGGCTCATACATGCTGAAATCAGCGAGGGTCTACTACTCATAAAGGAGCCCACATTACAGGTTACATGGAACCTTAATCTGGCGAATTGTGCAGGTTACACATCCCTACCCACCCCTGTGAGGGTAAATACGTGAGATTATGTACTTATCTATATTTGTTAAACTTAAAAGTTAAAATATTATCTTCCATACTTGGGTAAATCCCTTTATCACTGGTTATGATACAAACAATAAAATAATTAGTAGGTAAAACCCAGTTTTTTTATAACAGTAAACTGTTTTGATGACCTTGAGATTTTTGTTGCTCAATAACACGTAAAGCGTTCACAAGATTTCAATGAAACTTGGCACAACTGATAGACCATGTTCTTATTTAATATATTAGATGCTTTTAATTATAGGACTAGCTTTTGTTCAGCGATTGGGAGGTACTAAATTTGATTCTCGGCTCATGTAAGCGTTAGTAGGTTTTGCTATGAGGATATTCGCCGTAGAAGCACGGAGTCTAGAAAAGTTGCTAGAGGCAATAGGCAATCTATTACATTGATCTTAAAGCCGACGAAATTTCGATCTAATGTTTTGCACGTTTACTTACTTATATAGAGATAAGCAAACTTGAGTATAATGCATGTATTATATTTTTAAATCCACACTAATATTCTGAATGCGAAAATAGTTTTGTATGTTGTATGTTAAACCACTGATCCAATTTTGATGAAATTTGGCAAGAAGATACTTAGTATCCTGGAAAAGGACATAGTCTAACTCTTATTCCGGTATATGCAGGCAAAGCTGCGAGCAAACACTAGTCTATTATAAGCGAAGTTAGTGTGTCATGTCACCATTATTAAAATATACACACACTGTTTCACAGATTATTTCTATCAGTTTACGTTTAGCCCAAAATAAACAATACGTCAGCGAATTATTGCCATTACTTGCGCAAACGCATTCACTGCATAATGAACTTATACACTTTGAGTTAAGGTTTATTTTTGTGTGCATACATCTTAGAGGACTCTTGAAACTGTTTACCACCATTGTATGTGCAGCTTATCTGCTAGACTTTGTTCTGATAAGCTATGGATGCTGCGTTTCACTTTAAATTAGAAATCTTCGATGGATATTAGTTGGTTAAATAAAGAATGGTGTAGTGGTTTTAGTGGTTACCACGCAACCACAACAGTAACCATAACTCTCGGCGCAGTAGTAGACTGCACCAAGGGCAGTGGTCTTAAAACCCACATGAAAATTTGTGTGATTCACAAGCGGTCGTTTCGAGCCTGGGTCTTCTTTGTGTCCGTTGTTTGAATGTTTGTAAAATCCCAAAACAATTTTTTTTATACGTCTAATGTGTCTATCTAGCATACGGGCCTCCTGATGGTAAGTGGTCACCGTAGCCTATAAACGCCTGCAACACCAGAGGTATCACTTGCGCGTTGCCGACCCTTTAGGAAAGGAAGTAGGAAGGAGATGGAGCAGGAAGGTGGATTGAGGGTGATTGGGCCTCCAGCACCCTCAGTCACCGAACGAAACCTAACAGTAGGAATACCACTATTTCACGTCGATATTTTGTGAGAGGGTAGTCCTTGGCCGGTCAAGCTGGCCCATTCATGCTAGGTTCTACTACTCTTGCATGTTCGAGCCTGGGTGTTATTATTTTGTGTCCGTTGTTTGAATATTTGTAAAATCCCATTACAAAGAATAAAGAAAAGAACAAGAGCAGTCTCTTAAAAAAAGTTTTGTGGCATAAGTTATCGCTTATTTGATTGTGATGTCCTAGGTTCTATAGCCATCATTTCACCACGAAAAAAAAAAAAATTTCTGTTGCTGTCTTGAGCAGTTTTTCTGTCAAACAGTTATTTATAGTAGCATGGAGTCTGGAACCCAACGAAACCAAACCATTTATTTCGTTACACATATACACAAAAGTTACATATTTATAGAATTAAGACAGCATTTCCAAGGTTACACATACAAAATAAATATAAACTGGCATACATGCATAACAAAGGGCTCCAGTTCAGCAGTTGCTGCGCACATGCACAGCACTGATTTTCAGCTGGGCCCTGACAATTGAATGAACATTAATAGCACATAAATGTACACAAAGAAGACAAAAGGTTACAAAACATCGAAGCATAAGTATACCATATGGTTACTAGCCTAAAACATTGCCTGTGAAATGTGTATGTTCTACACCCCTGCCTACCCCATAGAGACTACAAACTTAAGACTCTATACACATACTAGGACACTTGAAACGTTCATTGTCACACAATGCATGGACATAATAACAGACTATGGACTCATCAACAAGCATTACAGCAACCTATTTCACACAGTAACTAGTCGTCGCGTCTTGTAACTAGTACTCAGAACTTGTCACCTATGTACGCTTGCGTAACAACTAATATAAGGTCTTTGGTTATGAAATTACAGTTTTGTATGAAGAAAATCATTTCTATCTTTTACATGAATAGCTGCTAGATTTTAGGTCAAGTATGGTTTGCCTTATATTTTCTAAAACAGCCTCCATCTTATAACCAGGGACCTAACGAACGATACTAAACAACCTCACTTTGAACACACGTTGTTTACAATTGATTTATTCATGTACTTAACATAAATGATAATGCAATTTAGATTAAAACTCGAAGAGCCTCTTCACCCATGTCCCGGTGTAAGCCTCCCAAAAGGCCAGGTATTTTTTTTAACTCAAAATAATTGAAAAGTATAATGATATAAGAAAATGACGACCTCGATGGCGTAATGGTTAGTGTAACCGACTGCCACGCCTGAGGTCGCGGGTTCGATTCCCACACAAGTCAAACATTTGTGTGCATGAACATGAATGTTTGTCTTGGTCTGGGTGTTTCTATGTATAATATGTATGTATTTACAAAAAAAAAAGTATATATGTATGTTTGTCCATTGTCTAGTACCCATAGTACAAGCTCTGCTTAGTTTGGGCTAGATGGTGTTGTGTGTATGTGATATAATATTTAAAAAAAAACGTGTGTTAATAGTAATTCATTACCAAAATAAAATACAAGAGAGAATTTAGAAAATAACTATTCTATTTTGTAAAGGAATCACGAAATAACATCTACATCGAATTTACCACTAAAATCGCCTTTATTACCAAAGAAAACCGCAATTGCATAAGTAACGACCTAATATTCTACGCACTGAATGTGTACAAGTAGCATTAGAACATGAATTACACAAACTTATCTTAATTAGAAAGTATATAATATATGGCAAGTAATTGTTTGGCATTTCTCACGCTGAAATGATTGCATGAGTGGTGCTGTAGTTTAAATTATTGCCTCGTCACCGTCAATACGTTTAAAGAAATAAAAGACGGTTCAATTGCGATACGCACTCGCTTGCTGTGGGTCCCGTACCGATACTTTAAAAGGAAATGTATAGAAATTTATATCATAGTCTCACGCTATATAAGCAGCGATAGCTCAGTGGGGAGACCAACAGACTGCAATACAGATGGTCTCGGGTTCGAACCCACGTCGCTCACCTCTGACTTTCGGAATTTATATGACTTTTCGAAATTATGTGCGTATTGATTGACAATTATCGCCTGCTCCGTGCCTTGGAGAGCACGTTAAGCCGTCGGTCCCGGCTGCCATGAACATCTATGGCAGTCGTTACTGGGAAGTCAGTGCCCTATAATATCCTGACACTGGTCTAGCCTTAGGGTATCGTTAGCCTTCGGGTTGCGGAGGTCAGGTGGCAGCCGCTCCGTGTAAACATTGATATCCAGTCAAATCCGGTTAGACCAGAAAAGCCGACCCCAAGTGACTTGGGAATAATAAAGGCTAGGGAGAAGAAGTCCCACGCTTGAATCCCAAACTGCCCATAGAGAGTATAATTATATAAAGTTTTTTTACTTATACTCTTCAACACGCAGTTTAAATGCAAATAGAAAAGCTACATTTTTTTGTAGTTCATATTTGTTGATTTCTCAGGCGCGCTTGTTGAAAACATTATTTTATTTAAAACATTATTTTATTAATGTAATAATTCATAACCTTCTATTAATTATAATATATATTTTGAATTTTAGTTTTTGATACTTCAAAGCTAATGACATAGACATTTTCCATCTATGATTCATCATAAAAAATATATTATATAAATGTGTATGCAAAGTAATTTCACATGATGAAATATTTGAATATGTATGTATGTATCTTATGTGGGGGCCAGTCAGTGCAGACCGGCGACACTTCGACCCAGTGGGATCTTTTGTGTCGACACTCTCTCAATAACGACTGCCATAGATGTTCATGGCAGCCGGGACCGACGGCTTAACGTGCTCTCCGAGGCACGGAGCAGGCGATAATTGTCAATCAATATGCACATCATTTCGAAAAGTCATATAACTTTCGAAAGTCAAAGGTGCGCGACGTGGGTTCGAAACCGAGACCCTCTGCATTGCAGTCTGTTGGTCTCCCCACTGAGCTATCGCTGCTCTAATATTAATTTATTACTAATATTTGAATATACTTCATTATTTTTTTTCTTTAGAGATGCCTTGCTATAAAAGAATTACCATATTTAAAATAATTTTTGACAAGCCTTATTCATAAATATATCAAACTAGCTGACCCGCGCAACTTCGTTTGCTTCACATAAGAGAATTTGCCCCGTTTTTGCAACATTTTTCATTTGTGCCTTACTCCCATTGGTAGTGGCGTGATGTTGTATAGCCTATAGCCTTCCTCGATAAACGGGATATCCAACAAAGCAAACATTTTTTTACGAACCAGTAGTTCCTGAGATTAGCGCGTTCAACCAAACAAACAAATAAACAAACAAACTCTTTAGCTTTAAAATATTAGTATAGATTTCCGATTGAGTTATCGTTATTAATATAAACGGCTGTGTTAAATAGAAAGACAGATACGGTCACACTGGGAGGGTTTCGTTTTTATCCGATTGGCGCGGAACGCTAAAGAAGAAAAACGTATATTAATAACAATATGCTAACATATGGAAACTACACTACTTCTGAGAAACAAAGGCTTTGTTTCTCAGCAATATTGATATAGAGTTTCAGCATGATAATTTATTTATTTGAACCATTTGTATGCCAAGACGGCAGTTGCGAAGGATAAGAAGTTTCCACCAACGACTTATTGAAAGTAGATACATGGAGTATTGATTACTCTCGGGTATAAAGGTTACGCGATGTTTTCCTTCATCGTTAAATCGTGCGACACCCGAGATATTGAATGGTCCGCTCAGTAAGCTAAGTATGCATGCGGTAATTCGATGAAACTGGAATAAGAGATAATACATACCACTTAATTCATATTAGCGATGGACGAACATTGATTAAAACTCGAATAATTGAACCTTCATACCAAACAAAATAATGGTAGCAAATATTGAAATGTTGTTATTTGATTAAATATTAGGCCTACGTCAATACGATTCGATTACCGTAGTATTCGATACCGTTATTCGATTATTCACGCGGCGTAAGGCATGGCTTGGAAGGCTTGAAAATATAAAGAGAATCACTTAAAAAATAATAGGTCGTCACTGTCATCCGAAGCCGATCGATCGACCTCGAATCGTCGAATCAAATTTTGATTATTAAATTTTTAATAGAATTATAATGAATGACAAGTAAGAAACGGCAATGAATTGCCGTAAATCTTAGAGTTCGAAAAACAATATATGCAAAGGTTACGTGATACCACGTGACCTTGAGGTCATAGTCTTATCGGGGATATATCGACTATGTTGAGTCGAAGAGCAGCGATAGCTCAGTGGGGAGACCAACAGACTGCAATGCAGAGGATCTCGGATTCAAACTCACGCCGCGCACCTCTGACTTTCAGAACTTATATGACTTTTCGAAAATATGTGCGTATTGATTGACAATTTTCGCCTGCTCCGTGCCTCGGAGAGCACGTTAAGCCGTCAGTCCCGGCTGCCATGAACATCTATGGCAGTTGTTATTGGGAGAGTGTCGACACAAAAGATCCCACTGGGTCGAAGTGTCACCGGTCTGCACTGACTGGCCCCCACATAAGATACATACATACATACATGTTGAGTCAAATGGCGTTGACCACGAGTCTCTAGCTCTTGCGGCTCTTGAGTTGAAAGTTGTATAACAGACAGACGGACGGATGGACAAAGCTGTTGTATAAGAATTTATTCGAACTCTAAAAGCAAATCGATCAACATTCGGATATGCAGTTATAAAGTTTTTGAATATTCTTATTTCTTTGCAATTGCTCATCGCTAATTCCTATTTACATTACTACAAAGAGTTTTTATTTAGAATTGCCTAATTCGGTCAACAATTAACACAAGTTCAACAGCTTGCGTAAATATAATTCTGCTCGCAATACTTTCTAACAAGTTTAGTATGTATTCTTCCGTATAGAATCCTGTCATACTAAGATCTCGTTTAATGATTCTCATCATGATTACGAGTACCAATAGTACTATTATTAGACACAGAGACGTTTTGGACAAAGGCCAGCGTAAACTGAGTTCGTTCATAAAATGAATGTGATGACAGTGAATGATGAAGAAGATATGCCAGGATCGCAGCAAGTGGAAATCTATAATCTTCACTTAGTCCTTACCACTTACGAACAGACGTGCATTGATAGACAGTAATGAAATCGCCATGAAATATTAATAGTTCGGACATGTCGGATCATCGGACAATCGGAGGCGTTCTGGACAAAGGCCAGGTTAAGAGCACCTTGAACCGACGGGCGTGTATGAGGAATGTGATGAAAGTGAATGAAGCCAGAAAAGTGTGTCAGGATCCTAGAAAATGGAAATCCGTAGTCTCTGCCTACCCCTCTGGGAAACAGGCGTGAATCTATGTATGTATGTATGTATATTAATGGTTAGTCTGCTTAAATCCCTTTAAAGTTAATATACAGGCGTGAATTTTTGCATGAATGTATCAATCTGGACGAACAAGTGTGACTGTAGATACTGATAATTTAATTTCGAATTTTGTAACAGGATTTATTTGTATCGTAAGCTTCTCGCTTCTCTTTATTTTTGTCCAAGTATTTGGCCCTCCACATCGAAGTTATCGCAGCTACTATGTATTCAAATATACAGTCCGATAGTAAATAACACATTCATTTAGATATAATTAGAATTTATTCGGTTAGTTCAAATGATTTTTCGAATAATCGTATACGCTGCCCTGTATATCTCTATTAACCTATTCCTGGCTATATATCCTACATTGTGCTGAGGTCAAACCGCTTGCTTTTGCTATTCTAGTGCATTTAAAAATAGGCAGTTCAACACAAAAAATTGTTAACAGAGGGTCAAACGAATGACAACTAGTATTGGTTGACTGAATTAGCAACTGCCATTCAAAGCACTTGAGATAAATTTGATTTTGATATGTCTATGTATTAATTATCATTTCTGAAATTGGGCGTTAAACTTTGACTTAGGAGGGTCTCCATGGATGTTATCTATAAAATGCTAAATTTTCAAGGTAGACAAGAAAGTGAAACATTACCTATATTGCTTTATTATACTATTCTAATATTTTAACACACCTATTCATTGTTTTGAAACCGAATGACATACAATATAGAGTTGTTAATAATAATGCGATGACCCAGGGGTCGATTCAATGCTCGTGCTGGGCACATCTGACATTTGCTAGTTTATGGCGTAATAGTGAAAGTTAAGCTTTGAATGTGTACTTATGTAGCATACTGGATGTTGACCGCGGCTTCGTTCGCTTTTCTTAAATATATGGCTAATGATATCAGCTAAATTTGTTGGATTCGGTTAAGCAGTTTAGACGTGGAAACGTTATAGACTTACATACGTATTTATAAAAGACTAGCTGTATTGCGCAGGTTCACTCACGTCTATTCTGATCCCGTGACTCGTAGTGTGATATTATTTAGCATGTGTTATTTCTGGTTAAAAAGCGTTCTAACGCTGAAAATCTTATTAAAATCGGTATAGTAGTTTCAGATTTTTTCATTACAAACGAAAACAAAACTATTTTATAATATGAGAGCACCTAGAGTATCTTTTATCCGCCGGGTTAATGCTATTTAAAGTAAAGATATCTATTCAATAGGTCCTATGAATAATGACCAGATAGAAAATCTTCTGTGTCTGGACCTGGCCCTTATAAACAATCTATGCAAAAAATACAATGAACTATGGTGCCTCTGATAGAAGATTGACGATTGAATAGACAGAGGTATATTAACACCTCACATTTCAATTTTGTTTAAGATTCAATATTAAAAAAGCCCCATGCTGTTTTTGACGCCGTGCAGCTAATCAGAATTTCTAGGCAGAAAAACCAAAAAAACTTTACACGGTCAGGGAATCGATGCTTCACTTTTGCACAGCAGTCACATTCGCTAGCGCTGCGCTACTGACGCAGTCTTATACCTAGTCTAGGAATAACCTTTTAATTATAATACCCACGCCACAAGATACCTACTTCAGATAAAACCGCATAATACAGAGAATTACGTAAATAATTACCGCTGTTGTGATTACGTCCATAGATGTTTTTTTTTAATTTATTACATGTAATTGAATATATTATGGTAAAGAAAATAATTATTATGTCAGTAAAGGTTCTTGTATTCAATGCATCTAAATATGTCGGGTTAAAAATATATAGTATCAACACTCTTGATAAATTGTTGGGTACTGGCCACAATCCATAACGATGGCCCAGTGCGGGCTGGCAGACGTTACACATCTTTGAAAACATTATATAGGACTCTCAGACTTGCAGATTTTCTTACGATATTTTCCTTGACCGTTATAGCGACCGATAATTCGATTTAAAACATATTTATTTCTCAATAAAACACATACATGTCACTTAGGTACATGAGAACATAATAGATTTTAAAGTTAGTTTACATTATTACAAGTGAGAATCGGCAATGAATTGACGTAAATCGTAGAGTTCAAAAAAATGGTTCAAGTCATATGCAAAGGTCACGTGATACCACGTGACCTTCAGGTCAGAGGTCAAAGGTCATAGTCATTCGGGGTATATCAGCTATGCTGAGTCGAATAGCGCTGACCGCGAGTCTCTAGCTCTTACGGTTCTTGAGTTGAAAGATAGTATCACGTGACCTTGAGGTCAGAGGTCAAAGGTCATAGTCATTTCGGGGGTATATCGACTATGCTGAGTCGAATGGCGTTGACCGCGAGTCTCTAGCTCTTACGGTTCTTGAGTTGAAAGTTGTATAACAGACGGACGAATAAAGCTGGTGTATAAGAGTTTTTCGAACTCTAAAAAAACCCGATGTAGGTACTTAAAATAAAAAGTCCGGACGGGTGGTTGCGAGTTCGCTGCAAATAATAGAAGTCAGATTGCAAATCAAGCGGTCAAAGTTAGAAGCTATAGTGTTTAAATTTTATTTGATATAATATGATCGCATAGACTTTTTTTAAAGATGTTAAGCGAAGTCGCCTCTTTCACGTCATTTGGAAGTGAATTATATAGTTGTGCTCCTGCAAACGTCAAACTGTTTTTACCGTAGTTCGTTCTAATGCTTGGTAAAACTAGGTGGTTCGCGCGCCGAGATGAATATTTTTGTGTTTCTCCTTTTGTAATGAAAGTAATATGTGAATGAATGAGTTTATTAATAAATTTATATATATGTAAGTATGCAAGTGTTATATACTTATATATAATTGTCGAATATTTTTTATTTTAGTTTCTTTGTATATAGTTTCAGATGGCATTAAAAAGTCATAATGATATAGGATTTTACTATTTTATTTTGTGCTGTTTTGGATTGGTTTTATATTAATTTCGGCCGCGTTAACCCAGATCTCAATAAGATACAGTATATGAGGTTTTACTAAAGCATTGTAGATCAGAGCTCGAGCTTTTGGTGTAATGCATCTTGCTATGTTGTGTAACGATCCAACTAGTGACGTTAGCTTATTATTTATGCTTTGTATGTGTGGAATCTATGTTATGTTTTTGTCCAGTGCCAGCCCTAAATATTTTTCTTGATTAGCTTTCTTGAGTATTTGTCCATTTACATGGAGGTAGCCGTGGTTCGGACATGTTTTATTTTTAGCGCAAAAAAATATATAGGTAGGTATGGCTTTTTTGAAATATTAATTGTAAGAAGGTTATATTGAAACCATTCATGCAAAGTATTCAAATCTTCTTGGGCTTGTTGAACAATTAGATTGGGATCGTGTCCAAAGTAAAACATACAAGTGTCATCTGCGTAAAATGTAAGTTGACCATTTAAGTTAAGCTGTGAGATGTTATTAAAGTAAATTAGATGTTGAGCAGCGATAGCTCAGCGGGGAGACCAACAGACTGCAATGCAGAGGGTCTCGGGTTCATACCCACGTCGCGCACCTGTGACTTTCGGAAGTTATATGACTTTTCGAAATTATGTGCGTATCGATTGACAATTATCGCCTGCTCCGTGCCTTGGAGAGCACGTTAAGCCATCGGTCCCGGCTGCCATGAACAAAAAAAACGTATATTAATAACAATATGCTAACATATGGAAACTACACTACTTCTGAGAAACAAAGGCTTTGTTTCTCAGCAATATTGATATAGAGTTTCAGCATGATAATTTATTTATTTGAACCATTTGTATGCCAAGACGGCAGTTGCGAAGGATAAGAAGTTTCCACCAATGACTTATTGAAAGTAGATACATGGAGTATTGATTACTCTCGGGTATAAAGGTTACGCGATGTTTTCCTTCATCGTTAAATCGTGCGACACCCGAGATATTGAATGGTCCGCTCAGTAAGCTAAGTATGCATGCGGTAATTCGATGAAACTGGAATAAGAGATAATACATACCACTTAATTCATATGAGCGATGGACGAACATTGATTAAAACTCGAATAATTGAACCTTCATACCAAACAAAATAATGGTAGCAAATATTACTGCAAGACAACAAGCTCCAACAGCCGCGCCGCTGTCACAGATCCCGAGAAAAGCCAGCCACAGTCGAGCGCCAGCCTGCTATACTGCCTTATGTAAGGGGTGTCACTGACAAGATTGGCTACATCTTGAAGCGAGCTTCAATCAACACATACTTCAAGCCGCCAACGAAGATAAGTCAATTTTTACCATCCGTCAAGTGCCAACTACCTTTACAAGATGCAGGGGTCTATAAAATAGATTGTGACTGCGGACTCTCATACATTGGTCAAACCAAGAGAAACATAGGCACCCGCATAAAAGAACACATAGCTGATGTAAAACACCAACGCTCGTTGAAGTCTGCTGTGTGTGAACATGTGCAACAGGGGACCAACCACTACCTGAGATTTGACAAACCACAGATTCTCGCTAAAGAACACCGATTCCTACCAAGGATGCTTCGCGAGGCTATTGAAATCAAAAAACATCCTAATTTTAATAGAGAAGATGGTTGGAATGTACCACCAGCTTGGGATCCAGTAATAAAAATAGTCAAACCCAAGAAGAAGCAAACCACAGCTAGACTTCATGATACTTTGAGCTCATTCTGCGTAAATAGAAACACCAATGATTAAATTATGTTCGGGTACTTTGAAATAACTACACTGGAACATTGAGACAACTGCCATCTTAGTCTCCCCGTGACCATGGCTGCTGAAAAGCAACCGAAACGTCGGGGAAAGTGTAAAAGTAAAAATAAATTAAATCTAAATAGTTTAATAATAATTTAATTAGCTTAAAAATTAGTAAAGTTTAATAGTAGTAGTAGTGAAACAATTTTCAAAATTTTGTAATAAAGTGTCAAATAAACAACGCGATAAAATCCGTATATAGCAGTTTAATTTCAATGAATAATATTCGCGTAAATAGAAGACAATATTAAATAGGGATCCTTAATAAAAATGCTATAATATAAATTAAAATCGGACATTTCATTCAAAAGATATAATACTTTAGATATAGTAGGTAGTTTCTAAATATTAGTAGGTAGTTTTTAAGTATTATATATAGCTATATATATAGCTAACTACACCTATATAGGTGTAGCAAGACTTATTAATATCTTTAGTTGTAGTTTTATATATTAAAATTAGATAACAAATTAAAAGTAGGTATTGGGTAATAAATTAAAGTCCACGCGGACGAAGTCGCGGGCAACAGCTAGTATAGTATATAATTCGACTTTGACGTCCTCCTGACCGAATTTCGGTCACGGCGGCCAATCTTAACGGAGACTGGCCATCTGCGCAGGAGTTATTATAGTGCACAAGTATGTGTGTAAGCACATCATTTCGAAAAGTCATATTACTTCCGAAAGTCAGAGGTGCGCGACGTGAGTTCGAACCCGAGACCCTCTGCATTGCAGTCTGTTGGTCTCCCCACTGAGCTATCGCTGCTTGTAAAGTAGTAGTGTAACAAAATTATGTAATAAAGTGTCAAATAAACAACGCGATAAAATCCGTATATAGTAGTTTAATTTCAATGAATAATATTCGCGTAAACAGTAGTCTTATTTATATTTTGCGAGTTGGTTTTAAATAAATAAGCAACGTACTACCTGATTATGTAGATATTATTATCAGGTAGAATTTAACTGTTCCTCAATTGTTTGCCTTTGTTCCACCAAAAATACAATTTGCACACCAAAATATGCTTACTAAAATATTTTAAAGAGATCAAAGTAAGTCGACGGGCTCCTATTTTTGGGTAGGTTTAAGAAGGAACGTAAAATTTTATTTTTTTTACTTCGCGGAATGCTTTGACGCATACCTCTCCGCGGGGCGACGGAGAGGTTATGTCGGGCTCACCGGGGAGAGATACCCTGGTAATACCGACTAAACCTACCACGGTGTTCCTCGACATAACCATAGACGGCGGAGCCGCGCGAATCGCTTTCACATGCAATCGCGACCTCGCCGAGGTTACGGCCCGGCGTGTGAAACGGCAGGCCACTACATAAAAGACCCTCTACTGTCCCCTTGTAGGGGGACAAAAACACGACTCAGAGGCGCGCGTGGGAACACGCACGCCGACTCTCGGACCTGATGCTGATCGGGTGGCGGGCAGGCCCACGCAGCCCACCACCCCTTAAGAAGGAACCTAACATAACCTAACCCTTTCGAGACAGAATGCAGTGATTTGAGGCGTATAGGTGCTCGTTATGATATATTTTAATAAGCATATTTTGCTGTGCAATTAGTATTTTTGGTGGTCATTATATTTAATCCCATTATTATCTAACAAAACTATATCATACGTATGCTCGTCGAAGCGGGATTTTTCCTAAGTTTATTACTGGTAGATAAAATTTGATTGATTATTTTAATTAAGTACCGAATTCCTTTTGTGTATATATACCTATATACACGCAACTCATATTTACGTAATTGGTATATAATACTCACACAGATTATGTACTCATTTGCACATATATGAATATGTACGTCTGATTATTTTTATAAAATTATTATGTGGTCAGATGCGTTATGTATAATAATACATACTCGAGCGATGAAATGTATATACTATGATATTTGCAACCTTATTCTGCTGTAAAGAATCTCAGATATAATGTTGATGTAAGCTATATCATGTACTAGCAATGCACGGGTAGTACAAAACCTTAACAAATTATACACCTTAGCCTACCTCATGAATCACTCTGTCTATTGGTGAAAACCGCCTTAAAATCTGTTCAGTAGTTTTTGTGTTTATCGCGAACAGACACACAGACGCGTCGGGGGACTTTGTTGTATAATATGTAGTGATATATATAAATCTAGCCTTTGCACGCGGATCCGTCCACGTGGCATCTACACCAATAAAAAGTATGTCCTCTATGTCCTTCCTCAGGTTTTAAACTATCTCACCAAAACTTCATCCAAATTGGTCATGTGGTTTAGCCGTGAAGAGGTAACACACAGACAGACAGACAGACTACTTTTCAATTTAAAATATTAGTAAGGATTGTATTATAGGTGTGTACATTTTCATATCGCCTGGTATGTTAATAAAGTGAGATTTATCGGATAACTATAAGGCTAGACTCTGTAGTTCTGTACTAGTAATTCATATTTCCTAACAAAATAACAACGTAACTACCTACTTTATCATATATTACACAAGTGCGATAAGAAATTATACAACCTGCTTAATGCAGCATATACACATATATACTTACAACTCCGTTTTAGCCACCCAAAGGTTTTAGTAAAGTGCCCGAATTTGCATGTATGGTAACCTATCAACAGGTTCAGGCAAAGGATTGATTGCCTTAATCTGTCGATTATTGCAATTCCAGACATAGTTGAAATCATTATTCATTATCATTATTCTGTATGGCGCCGGTGTACCGCTGCGATTAGGTAAATAAGGCCAAAAATAAAATATATTATTAACGTACTATCGACTTGAGCGACGGATGACCACTCCTAAGGTTAAAATTGCATAGCAGGCCAACACTTGGTCGGGCGGAGGGCGGAGGGCGGAGTCACTTAAAGTCAACATGTGCAAGCGAAAATTTTTCTGTTATGGTCAATCGTCGCTCAAATCGATAGTACCTATATTGATTGATATTATAATAAACATAAAAACCTCGGAAATATTTCAAAGCTTTCAACAAGGCCACGAAGACCATAAAACAAGAATAAATGTTTTTATACAAAATTCATCAAACCACGAACTTCACACAAGAATTTGTATAAAAAACTTTAACCTTTATTTATTAGAGGTTGTTTGCAAGAGATTGCATAAGATATAAAGCCTGTGAAGTGTCTGTGAAGTTACTTCAATGTGGGTATTACGTTCTTCATTGTTTTGTGTCGCTTTGTGTAAAAAGTTCTATTGTTTACCCCACACCTTGTCGTCATATTTTCGCGCAGCAATATAACTCTTGTTTAACTTACCAATATTTGATCAAAATCACTGCGGCGTTGTCACTGGTAGGCTCATAGACAATCGAACTGTGAATTGTAGAGAATTAATCAAAAAGCCATATCGATTCATATAGAAGTAACGAAGTAGGATAACATAAAATCAAACAATTTAAATAAAAGGCCAGGTTAAGAGCACCTTGAACCGACGGGCGTGTATGAGGAATGTGATGAAAGTGAATGAAGCCAGAGAAGTGTGTCAGGATCCTAGCAAATGGAAATCCGTAGTCTCTGCCTACCCCTCTGGGAAACAGGCGTGAATCTATGTATGTAATCTAGAGTCAATTTATTTGTCTTCGCTACATCACATTCGAATTCGAATGACAATAATATATTTGAATATAGACGCGTTTAACGGAACAACTAATCAACGATTAAAGATCATCTGCTTTTATTCATATGCTCTTTAATAACTGCCATTCTCAACATTTATACAATCCTACCGTAAAATATGAACATAATTATATTATAAAATAGGTGACCATTTCATTTGGAACGTTCTCACCGATTACATACGTGTAGGCTCTAAAATGGAAAATGTGCTGCGGTGTTTCTCGAGCACTTTAACTCGTCCTTTTTAATACTAGCTTAAAGAGACTATTTCTACGTCATCATTGGCAGCGGCATGGCCATGTATATCCCTGTTATTACCTAAGTTTATGAGTACCAGTTACCACTTATATTGTCATTAGATGAACCGCTAGTTTGCCTGCTACTACGAACATTTAAAATTAAGTACTTATATTGAAAGATAGATATGAATCGACTGACTGCCTGAAGTATTCAACGCACAGTTCGAAAGCGCGTTCCTTTTATACTTAAGTAACTTTTAAAATGTACATATACCATAAAGGAGTAAATTGGTGTTCAAAACTTGGGTGAAGAAAAATTGTGGAATATTATTATATTTTCGACAAATTACCCTTATGGGATGAAATGAATACAGTCTTTTAAATGCTATTATAGTTAGATTATTATAAAGCTCTCTATTAAGTACCTAACTTGTAACTTTTAGATTGCAAACAGCGTACATTTACCCATGGCATTACTCATGCTGGCAAAGATGCGGGCAATAGCAAGTTACTCACAAGTATAAGCAGCGATAGCTCAGTGGCTCCCCACTGAGCCACTGACCACTCCCCACTGTTGGTCTCCACCAACAGACTGCAATGCAGAGGGTCTCGGGTTCGAACCCACGTCGCGCACCTCTGACTTTCGAAAGTTATATGACTTTTCGATATTATGTGCGTATTGATTGACAATTATCGCCTGCTCCGTGCCTCGGAGAGCACGTTAAGCCGTCGGTCCCGGCTGCCATGAACATCTATGGCAGTCGTTATTGGGAGAGTGTCGACACAAAAGATCCCACTAGGTCGAAGTGTCGCCGGTCTGCACTGACTGGCTCCCACATAAGATACATACATACATACTCACAAGTATTACCGATGACTAAAAAATAGTAGTAGTAGTAATCGGACTAATCTTTCATTCATCGTTACTACTTTACATAACAACAAAAACATAGATAACTACCTTCGTTTAAGTTTTTACGCAGTTGGTAACATTGAGTTCAATGGTAGGAACGTAACAAATTCAATTCGGTCCCGGTTGTTGCCAAATTGACAGCAGTCGTTAAGCCATGTCAAAGGCCTAGGCTTGAACAACTCTTGACAACAGGTTGGCTACTAACCACACGAAAACAAAAAGAAGAACAAATTCAAACCTGTTCCAAAAAGTTACATCATCTTGTTTTGCTTCTTTTGTGTTTATTTATGAACAAAAAGCCTTGGACTTGCGAGGTAGCGTAAAATGAGGATACAAAAGATTTTTGTAAATTGCATACCTAATTTAATTTTGGAATACAATTTATGATTTACTAAAAGACGTGTTTTAACCGACGAAAGGGGTGAAATTCGATATTGTTATGTCATACAAAGTACATTAATTATCCTCAAAATTAATAGTCATAGATATCATAAATTAAAAATATAACTGCACAACAACACACAGTTGGAATTATTTATAATTTACGAAATAAATTCTAACAATAGAGATAGAGATGGAGATCCAGAACCGGCACAAATACTTTTGGAATAAACAGTATTTTTTCCATCGAACTCGAACAATAGTCAATGCAATGGCAGTGGCGAGGTTACCTATTAAACCGCTACACCACTCGAGTGTTTAATAAATTGTTATCAACATTATAAAACTATTTATAGTTCTACACAATATTATGTAAAATGTAATAAAAACGAGCTAATCTGATTACATTTTAGTATTTTACATAAATATAGAATTTGTTATCAGATTAGCTTATTTTATTACATTTTACATATTGAGTTACAGAATATTTTCTAATAATCGATTAAGTTTATACTAAATACAATATTAATAATCGTAACTAGAAACTATGCACGTTTTCCTGAAAAAACTGTTTTGAAAATTTTTCACAACATCGATCGTATGAAAAACGAAAATTAATTTTATAAAAGCAAAAAAAATATGCGCTGTGTATCGTTTATTTTCTCATTACGACGCTCGTAAATATTTCCATCTGACACGACATCAATGAAAAATTTAATCACCGCTGTAAAATATTATTGCTTATCAAATTCACAAACACTAACGTTGTAGTGGCAACGAGTGATTTTTAAATATCTAAGTACGTATTGAAACAAAAGAGAAATGGAATGATGCGAAAATTATACGTAGGTATCTGTTATCCGAATAAGTAGGTATAAGTATAAGTCTGAACGACGATCAGTTCAACTATAAGACATTTCAAGGTTATCCATCAATTACTGGACACCCTGTATATAGACCCACGCTTCCATCGATCATCGATCCCAAGGCACGCATCTCTGACATTTCGAAGTAATGTGCATATTAAATAGTTAATTATCGCTCGCTTTAACGGTGAAGGAAAACATCGTGGGGAATCCTGCATGTCTGAGAGTTCTCCATAATGTTTTCGAAGATATGTGAAGTCTGCCAACCCGCACTGGGCCAGCGTGGTGGACTATGGCCTAACTCTTCTCACACTGAGAAGAGGCCCGTACCCAGCAATGGGATAGCTTAATACAGGGCTGATATTACATGCTTCCATCCCTGGCTAGGCAGAGATGATTAGGTACACTTACATTTCGCCATCTACGATTTTAACCGACTTTTAGGCACTTTGCCAGACTCTGTGCTACCGACAATTTCTTGACAGATACATACACAGTGATATTTTACCGACTCGAGATTCAAACCCGAAACCTCATCCACAGCAGTAGCACCGCTGCACCACCGGCAGTTACAGTTACGCGAATGTACACAATACACCAGCGCGCTTATCCGCGATTCAATCAACTCATTACCAAATGGAATGACAGCCATTCCATTACGATGGAATCAGTGAGACCGAATTAATCAATTACTAGGTTTAAACAATTTATTCTCAAAATGACAAAGTCACTTACATGAGAATATAGGATAACATTGTATATAACATTTCATGGTCGTCACACGATAGGTGGTAGTTAGGTATTTTGGTGCTAACTTAACATACATATTATATATTAATCTATGTGGTAATTTGGTTGTTAATTAGTAGTTATTTATTTTGTTAAGAAGCCATTTTGTTTAATATATTCTAATAATTTTCTTTTAATTTTTTTTTTATTGTGAAGTTGTGAAAAATACATAAGTATTGAAGGATCAATACTTATGTTTTTTTTGCCATAATTGGTTCGTAGATAATACAAGCAAACTTGGTCGACGAGTGAAAAATAATTTTATTCGCAATTCAAATTTGAATAATTAATTTATCGTAGCGATTGTACTTTGGTGAACTTATTAAGTTATAATGATACACCGGCGAAACACAATAGATTTAAAGAATCAATTCACCTGTTTCCGTCTAACTTTGACCCATAACCAAACGTACTCACCGTTGTACCTTTTTAAAGAAAACATAACTGTTTGCCCTATTGTTAAAAACGATGCGCATCTTGAACCGAACTGCCGACGTTACAAAGTCACTGCTCAAGTAGGACAACCACGCAACGTCATGTTTACAAAGCGAAACAAGTAAATGTTTTTATAATTTTATTCTTACTATTGTCAATTTGTGTGAGGAAGTTGTAAATTAAAATAAATCGTAAGATAGGAATGTAAATCATCAATACTAATGTTGTTTCTTTAAATGACTATCGCTAGTCCTTCTTTTTCAAAGACTAGCCACATGAGTCGCACTCTTAATAAAACAGTGACTTAAGTCGACATTTGGTAGTAAGGCAATTTCAACTTTATTTGTGTGACTAAAATCTTTAATATAATATTTGTGCTAAGTACTTGCAATAGGAGAAACTTGCAGAAAAGCCGACCCCAAGTGACTTGGGAATAATAAAGGCTAAGAGAGAAGACTTGCAATAGAGTTCAAATTTATTAAATACAAAATACTCAGATGAGTCTCTGTTTTATTAAGATTGCGAAGTGTTCTCATTAATGCGTTGTCATTTGCTGTTTATGACCAACTAGATTTAGTAACAGTGTTTATTTTCTAGATGACTAAAGATAAACTACGGACTACAATCATGCCTTGTCTTGATTATTAATGTACATGTAAGTGGATGCTCCTATTTACCATACTGCTGTTTTAGAGGCTACCATCAAATTTTATTAAATGCCTGAGTATGTTCAGTAATAGTTCATGGAGAAATGGTTGCAGCACCTTACAGCTCTTATGATTTGTAAACAAAAACTTGGCGATTAAAAAGAGTGACCTTGAGTTTCTTGCCCTTTCTTCTCATGAGCCCTACACCCTTGCTTTGCTGAACGTGGCAGTAAATGTAAATTCAGCAGAGCAGCGATAGCTCAGTGGGGAGACCAACAGACTGCAATGCAGAGGGTCTCGGGTTCGAACCCACGTCGCGCACCTCTGACTTTCGGAAGTTATATGACTTTTCGAAATTATGTGCGTATTGATTGACAATTATCGCCTGCTCCGTGCCTCGGAGAGCACGTTAAGCCGTCGGTCCCGGCTGCCATGAACATCTATGGCAGTCGTTATTGGGAGAGTGTCGACACAAAAGATCCCACTGGGTCGAAGTGTCGCCGGTCTGCACTGACTGGCCCCCACATAAGATACATACATACATAAATGTCAATTCGCAGAAAAAAATACTGTAACTTTGACATTCATAAGTGTTACCTTGTAACCTAATCTGAATAAATTTATTTTGAATTTTGATGAAAGGCACCCTAATATGTCCTTTTCTGTACCCTGACTACGTGTCTATATCCAAAATTTGATGACGATCAGTTGAGTAGTTAAGGCGTTAAACGTAACAAACAAACAAACAAATTCACATTTATAAAATTAGTTAGGTTTAAGACCCTTATCACCATTTTTAAAGCATCGTCAATGCATGTCACGCGAGATTGAGAGTTTATTTGACAAAAACCCTCTCAAAAAAGTCTCATTTTCTCCGTGTCAAAACTCCACCCGCCATAACATTATAATTTATGTTTATCAATCATTCGCAGTTTAAATTAGAAGCCATATTTCCTTTAATGGTATCCGATTACAAAAACAAAAAGAACTAACCAGTTTGCTAAAATAAAATATTGGTTGTTAGCACATATGATTTTTTTGTTTCTACGGTCTTTTGAATGACAGATAATATTGACAAGGAAGTTATAAAAAGGAACTTACATAGTATTGCATCATACCTTTTAATATAAAGAGTTCGGTAGAGATAGATTAAACTAACTAAGCAGTAAAATATTGACCGCTTAGGATTAGGTACCTTCTAAAAAGCCTGTTTGCCTTGTATTAATTTGAATGTGTTTCCCATTGGAAAAAGGAAAAGCTTATAATATGTAATAATGACCCTAAAGAAAGAGAATATATTGCTACACCAGGCTAATCTAAGTTTCTGCTGTTACAAAAAATATCTTTACACAGTAACATTTAACTCAACCTAAGAAATGAACACAGGACTTTTCTATCAAATAGGTACTATCTGGACATACAGTTACACCATACGACCAACAAAGTGATTTACCACTAACAGAGAACAAAAAAAATATAAATAAAAAACAGCATCTAACGCTACTGTAAAAGTAAAAAATAATATATAATGTTGCTTCGTAATGACGATTTGAGGTCAAAGTTATACCTCGTCATGCATCAATGCAAGTAATTCAAGTGACTCACTATTTATGAAGCAGGTTTGAACAATTTCTGAATGGACTGAATGGTGCCATTGAGCTATTGGCCTGACCAAGACTTGAATAAGTTTGTTTGTAGCGTAGTTCACCTAGTAACATAATCGTGACCGCAAGAATGACTACTGATTGACGTCCCGGGTTTGAGTCATTCACCGCCACTGCCACCAAGTGCGGTGAATTCAATCCCTGGATTGACTAAAATTGGTGTCATCTATAAATAGTTTTACCGAGTCTGGTTGTTTTTAACACTCTTTTATTAGCTTCTTATGTATCTATGAATCGATGTAACGGAATCTTTGAACGTGATTATCACCCCTTTCAAACCGATGGATTGATTTCAAACTTTGCACACTTATTGAGGAAAGAAAATTTAAACATTTTTTTTACAAAATTATACTTTTAAAAAACTAAAATACGCTTTAAAAAGTAATTTTTTAAAGCGTGTTTTCAAGTCTATTATTTATTTATTTTTTGTGTGAAGTCTCCCGCGAAACAGGAATTATTTCTTGTGCAGAAATTGTCTTTTATTTCATAACTAGACTTTGCCTGTGGCTTTGCATGCGTAAATGTAGGTTATGTTATGTTACTAATAGTACTATTTGTGGATAAATGGTACCGTGTATCCTTTTCTGTACCCCTGACAACGTGTATGCGTATTTCATAATGATCGGTCAAGTAGTGAAGGCGTGAAGGTGTTACAAACAAACTCACATTCGCATTTATAATATTAGTTATGGTAGGAGTAATTTAATGTGGGCTTCACTCGAATTCTGCTTACCCCTTTTAGGGATAGATAGGTGTAGATCTATGATATTAGGTATATTGTTGAATATCTGTCAATTTTATTATCACGCATTCGAATGTTGATTAATTGTTGTTAGTTGTCACTCATAATAATTCGAATCATAATCGAATATTCGAAACTTGATTTCATAACAGCACTATTGATTGATAGGTTTCCTTTGATAGCTTGATAGTGCTGAGGGTATTCTCATAAGCGACGATGCTGGACAATAGCTAGTCAATCGTTCGAATAGCTATCAATGTTTCGAACATTCCTAGTTACTTGAAAAAGGAACATTCGATTTTTACCGGTACTTAAATGCACATTGCTAATGAATATGGCAATAGCAATACGACCTAAATTTGCTAGCATCTGTATAAAAACTATGATTTTTCACTCGCCTAAAAGTAGGTTAGCTTAGGTTTGTTTGTTTATGTTAGTAACAGTACTTTTTAATTATTTAAAGCCTATTTGCCTGCTTGGTGATAATTTAGCTTTCTAAAGGAGAAAGAATTTTTAATATCAGTTGTATAGTTTTTGAATTAAATCCGCACAAACAAATAAATCAAAAAATATTCTTTCTTTTTTAATCTATATATATAAAACTCTTCCGTTACTGAGTGACTGACAGACAACACATAGCCGAAACTACTGAATGCAAGAAGCTGAAATTGGGCATGTATGTTCCTTGGAGAGTGTAGGAGAGCACTAAGCGAGGATTTTTGGAAATTCCACCCTGAAGGGCGTGAAAGGGGTGCAGCCCGATATTCACACGGGGACGAGACTTACGCGGGTGAAACCGCGGCAATACTACTAGTATTAGTATATAATCTAGATAATTCTATATGTTTGTGTCAGCAAAACTACTAGTATTAGTATATAATGTAGATAATTCTATATGTTTGTGTCATCAAAACTTGAAAACTAGTTGATGGATTGACTTGACATTTTTACTTTACATTGCACTTCTATGTAATAGTATTTTTATATACGTTTCATCTTTTTTACCTTGAGACGGAAAATATCAGACTGAGCCACATCTAAGCGTGACCGGGTCTAGCTAGTTAGTTATAACATAGCAGCGTTACTGAGTATCTCTATAAATACCTTCAATGTCACAATCAAGACCGCAATATGTACGTTACGTGTAAATAAAGTATAATCACGTTTCACCATTCGTTAATTAATAGATTGTATTGTCATGATAAGTACAGCTGTGTATATAATTCATTGGAGAGTCGTCATCACCATATATTATAATTTATAATATATAACTTAAATTGAGAACACAAAATTCTGTTATAACCAGTTCTGTTTATCCACGGGAATCCGGCTACGTACCCGTTGGACCTCTAAGTTTGGACCTCATCAACTAATATGAACATTTGGACCTCTACGTTAGTAATAGGGTCTAATCTTGAACGTCCAACGGGTACGCAGCCGGGAATCCCATGGAAACGTATTACGGTGATAAAAAGTTTTGGCGGTTTCCGCTTGACTGAGTAATTTTATCTCCATCCTCACAATCTTTTACATTTATAGGGTTAGAAGGATTGATGTCGAGTATTGAAATTTATAAAACGTAAATAAAAATACCTTCAGTAACTGTACCACAGTCTTTGCTCTTGATATTATTGTATACGTTGCAAAAAACATACGCTTAATGTTTTTCGCTGATTTGATAAATATTACAAACAATGACAGGGTTTGTTTGTATATTATCAAATCAGCGATAAATTTTAACAAAATTTCTGTAAAAACATAATTTAAAAAAGTAACACGTATTAAAATTTTAATATAATTAATAGATATAATATTGTACTAGTAGGTATATCATCAGCGATAGCCTAGTGGGAAACCGTTGGACTGCCACGCAGAGGTCTCGAGTTCGAACCCAAGGCGCGCATCTCTGACTTTACGAAGTTATATGCGTATTAAATAAGTAGTTAATTAATTCTTGCTTTAACGGTGAAGGAAAACATCGTGAGGAAACCTGCATATCGGAGAGTTCTCCGTAATGTTCTCGAAGATGTGTGAAGTTTGCCAATCCGCATTAGGCCAGCGTGGTGGACTATGGCCTAACCCTTCTCACAGTGAGAAGAGGCCCGTGCCCAGCAGTGGGACATTTTAATACAGGGCTGATATTATTATATATTATAGGTATATGAAAACTGTATAACTATTATTGTAATCCAGATAATTCCGTACTCAATTTATATGTAAAGTAACAGAACTGGCACGATCTGAAAGAGTAATCTTTTACACATATTATGTACCTACTCGAAATAAAGAGTAATAAATTACTTCTTTTTCGACTGAAAAAATAAACAATAGATACAGTTTAATAAAGATGGCGCTTAATAGCGCCGTATTTATTTTTCAAATACTCTGTTTGCCAAGAAACTTAATAATAACACAGAGTAATTAGGCGATTTGGCAAGCATATTCTAGACTAGGTTAGATAGCACGAATCACAATCTAGACAACACATGAACTAAATTATTTGCGTATTTTAGGTCAGCATTGTTATAACTGTGTGATATGTTTCAAGGTTTCATTTAAAACTAAACTGTTAGACCACTGTTATTCCCAAGTCACTTGGGGTCGGCTTTTCTAGTCTATCCGGAATTGACTGGATATCAGTTTTTACACGGAGCGGCTGTCACCTGACCTCCGCAACCCGAAAGCTAACGATACCCTAAGGCTAGACTAGTGTCAGGATACTAGAGGGTACTGACTTTCCCAATAACGACTGCCATAGATGTTCGTGGCAGCCGGGACCGACAACTTAAGGTGCTCTCCGAGGCACAGATCAGGCGATAATTTTCAATCAATACGCACATAATTTCAAAAAGTCATATAACTTCCGAAAGTGTCTTTGTATTGCAGTCTGTTGGTCTCCCCACTGAGCTATCGGTACTTTAAAAAAAATACTTTGTATATACATATATTAATATTTAGAGAGAACTGCTTACGTATCGCAGACCTTATTTTACACTTTAGTAGTAAAAACCAAACTATTCCTATCAAGACTACATTCTAAATACACGGACACACCTTGAGCCTCGAGCCTATTTTATTAATGAATGAGTCTTTAATGGGTACAACGAACGCTAACCGTTCACAGTCACTTATAAATTCATTGAACACATGATTGTATTAGTTCGAACTAACGGCGTGACATTGTTATTCAAAAGAATCATTTAAATTATAGGTTGACATGTATACGATATATTTTTTACTATTCCGCATTTGGTAGACCAAGCTTTTTAATAGATAATCGTCCTTAATAATAAGTCATTATTACTTCATAGGATTGCAAATAATTATGTATAATATGCAAGACGTCATAGTCTTATTTCGCACCGTGTTTTTTCTGTTTCACAAAAGAAGAGGTGAGTTTATTGTGTGTAGAGGTGTTACACGCTCCATGTACTCTTAAAAATGTCCTTATAATAATAATAAAAAACTTAAGACTGCGCCGAGCGTAAGACAGATAATGATAGAACTCATGCGACGCATATACAATACAGCGCGCGGCCGCATAGTAAAATTGTATGGAGGATTTGAAGTGCTTTTTTGATAAAAGTCAACCAATACATAAAATATTTGGGCGGACAAATTGTAATATAACTATTTATGTTTCGTTTAAGCTGTAAAATAGGATAGATTTCTACTGTTATAAATTTATAATCTAAAAAACACGTAACATGAGCTAACGGTTTTGCATTTTTCGTGCACATTTACGTAATTTTGTAGGCGAAAATAATAATTACAGAAGCCATCACTATGCATTCTAAACAAACAACTATTCCTCATCGTAAGCGTACCATTAAGCCATGGCTTACTCCAGGTTTAGTAAGATGCATTAGGCATAGGGATAAACTGCATAAAAAATCAAAACATGATACCAACAACGCGATATTGCAAGTCACTTATACAAGGTATCGCAATTTTTGTAATAATTTATTAAAAAAACTAAAAATTGCTTATGAAAAAACAGAGTTGCATAAGAACAAAAACAACCCAAAAAGATTGTGGGATACAATTAATAAAATCACCAACCTCAGGCAGCCTTCACCTCCCCCTAGTGAACTACTTAATTTAACCAAAGATACTTGCCAGTCTCTAAACCAGGTCAACAACTACTTTGCTGGTATCGGTGCAACATACGCGAACGCCATTTTAAATAGACAGAATCGACAACAAATTCAAAGCACCTACTCTAGCTCCTTGCCGCCTCTAGACTCTATGGTGCTATTTGATACCGACTATAAAGAAATTGAATCTATAATAGCAAACTTAAAAAATGACTCTGCAACGGGCATTGACAACATACCAACCCAATTAATAAAGAGAGCGAAAGTGAGTCTAATTTCTCCTCTTACTCATGTGTGTAATGTGTGCTTAAATACCGGTGTTTTCCCGGATATCCTAAAACATGCACTAGTTCATCCAATCCATAAGAGTGGCGATAGAGACAGTGTTGAAAACTATAGACCTATATCCATACTAACAGTCATCTCTAAAATTCTTGAAAAACTCTTAAACTGTAGACTCGTAAGATATCTCAAACTGAATAAAATTATTGCAGAAAACCAGTTTGGCTTTATAAAGGGCAAATCAACCGAGGATGCAGCCTTATTACTTTCTGAGATGATTGTTAGAAATCTTGACAATAAAAAGAAAGTTATAGGAGTGTTTTTGGATCTATCGAAGGCCTTCGACACTGTCTCTATTCCACTACTGCTTACTAAAATGGAATCGATTGGTGTGCGCGGAGTAGTACTAGATATTTTCCGTTCTTACCTCACAAACCGCACTCAGTGTGTAAAAATATGCAATGATATGAGTGCTCAGGCATCTCTATCTTTTGGTGTACCACAGGGAAGCGTGCTTGGTCCTACCCTCTTCGTCTTGTACATCAACAGCCTGTGTACAAAGTCACTACCCAATTGCAACATTATTACTTATGCAGATGACACTGCATTGATTGTGCATGGGGAAGATTGGAGGGAAGCTCAACATTGCACAGAGCACGCGCTTAATGAAATTACGAAATGGCTTGAAGATAATTTACTGACTCTGAACGTAGATAAAACAAAATACCTCACCTTCACTCTTCGTTCTAATACTCAACCGGGAACTGAATTTCAAGTCACTGCACACACTTGTGACCTACAAGCTAAATGTAACTGTCCTAAGCTTGACCGTGCTCAAAATATTAAGTACCTGGGGCTCATTATAGACAGCACGCTAAACTGGACAGCACATGTAAACCAAATTACTAACCGTATTAGGAAACTAATCCCAGTTTTTAGAAAGCTTAGAAGTTCAGCTGATCCTAAAACTTTGTTATGTGTTTATTATGCCCTTGCTCAGTCTCTATTGCTATACTGTATAGTTGTTTGGGGTGGTATTGCAAAGGCTACTCTTTTACCACTAGAGCGTGCCCAACGGGCTATATTAAAAGTGATGTTTGGTCGACCTCGAAGATACAGTACTGATTTATTATACTCCGAGTGCTCTGTTCTGACGGTCAGGAAGCTTTTTGTCCTATCTGTTGTACTCCGCAAGCATAAAGATACTGACTTTAGACCGATTTTAAAACGTGATAAGTCAAGAGTTGTTTCACTGGTTCCACACAGAACAACCCTGGCTAGTCAACAATATTATGTAATAAGCTGCAATATGCAATGCACAGTAAACAAATTAACCAACATCTATCCCCTGACTATCTGCAAATGTAAAGAAAAAATATGTTGTTGGCTTAGAAGTTTAAATTATACCGAAACAGAAGAAATTGTAAATTAATTACAACCTATATATGAACACAAACATACCCACACACAGACACACACACACATTCTCATACACACACACTCACTTACATACATACACATTCGCCTACCTACCTACAATGTACCATATATCCCGATTACCTATATTGTATTATTATTCCCCTTCCCTATTTGTACATGTTGTTAGTTGCTGTTGTTTTGTAATACTATTGTACCTATCATTTCTCACTAGTTTTTGTTTTAATATATACTCTTTTCAAAAATCTTAAATACCTACAAAGAAACAATGTTCTAATTTGTATCCATCCATCCAGGAAGACGCTGGCGACTGTGACACAGTTTACACTAGTACGGTCGTCAACGCATTTCTCTAAGATTAGAAAAATCATTGTTATGTGTATATATGTAAATGTAGATTAAGAGAAAAATTGTAACTATTGATTTGATAAAATAAACTATTCTATTCTATTCTATTCTAATTATATTAAGTTTTTTACACGGAGTAATTGTAAACTCATTCATTGTTATGGTAAATGTATATTTTATATTTTTATTGTATTAAACAAAAAGTGTTGCTTTTATTCACTTAACTGTGACCGCCTGTTTTGGCACATTTCGCTCAGCGCAGTCTTAAGTGACACCTTGAGATATAGAAGAAGCTTAATCGCAGCATAGAGAGGGTGTGACGTTATTTATAAGTGACTAATGACAATAAATATGAAGATTTAGTCGTTTAAAAATATCCTGACAACCTAGTCAAGGTGACTAGGTGACGATTATTAAGATGAGCAGTGTCAAACAGGTTTTTGCTAGGAAGCTTTCTGTAGCAGCACAGAGTTGAAGTTGTTTGAAAAAGCGACAAGTATGTAAAGTTTTAAAAACATGCTCAGAACACATATATACCTATATTGCATAAAATTAGTTGCATAATTTTTAATTTAAGAAAATACCTAATAAACTTATTAGAATATTTAGAGAGAAAGAAATACATATATATTTATTTATATAGATAAACATACATATATATTATATTATATATTGCATACTAGCACTCACACATATATATATATACTAGCTGCCCGGACAGACTTCGTTCTGTCAAAAGTAATTTTTCTTTTTTTATGTTTATTTTATCACTAAGGGGTATGAAAAATAGATAGTAGCCGAATCGCAGACCTACTAAATATGCATATAAAATTTCATAAAAATCGGTCAAGGCGTTTCGGCGGAGTGTCGTTACTAACATTGTGACATGAGAATTTTATATATAAGATATAAACAAATAGGCAGGGCATATGGTGATATAAGTGGGGTAAATGATAGATGATAATCTGGCCAGTCGACAGTTTCAGGGTTATCCATTATTTACGCCACACCCTGTATATATCTATACCTCCTGCCTTCATTGCCATAATAATCTAGCTGTATTTGTATTTTGTTACTTTAGATCCGTCAAACATTTAAAATAAAATTATAAGTTTACCCAGTTTATGTTTATATAAAATTTTATTTTCGTCAATTTTTCTGTACGCTCATTTATTGTCGATGTGGATTCTCAGTAAGCGAATTATTGTAATTCTTATGAGAATAAAGTTCTTAAACCAGAAGTTGTGCCCTGTAGTAATATATGTATTTGCTTCTATTTGGAACTTAAAACATATACATAAACAGGCGTAAGTTTATCTGTAAATGTATCTGCATGTGGCTTAGTGGTTTAAGTGGCCGCCTCGTCCCTGTCAACATGCCGATTGTTCTGGATTCGATCACACACAGGACCAAAATTTATGTGATTCAAAAATAGTTATTTCGCGTCTGGGTTTTCTTTGTGCCCGTTGTTTGAATGTTAGTAAAAGTCCCCCGCGATACAGGAATAATTCCTAGTGCGGGTGTTGTCTTTTTTTAAAACTAAAATACTTCGCTAACGCCATGGAATATTAGTGTTCCGAATTCAGCACCACAATATCCATATGACTCTTATAATTATAATAGTTTGGATGTTCTTCGAAACTGATCTATATGAAGTCCCTCACAACAAGAGCTTAAAGCCGCGAAAGTGGTACCGGTGACGGATATTTTGTAATATTCGAATTAGTATGAAACATTATAGGTACACACGATCGCTCTGGATCTTATGTGTACTGTTTCATACTAATTCAAACAATACAACAAAAACGTTACCAGTACGCAGGTGGAGCACCTCCGCCGCTGCTGTCTCTCGGTGGTGGGCTTCAATGTTATAATGCTAAAACCGCTCAATTGCGTAAACAAAACGAATACTTGGAAAAGAAATTGCTTCATCATTGAGGTCATCAAAATCTTCGGTTCATTAGCACATAACCGTTATCACTTTCGCTTGAAGAAAGTGCCAAATGGATTTAACCCAAAGTCATACATTTTTCGTGTTCACTTAGATTTGATATATACTTTCTCAGACGTAGTAATGTTTATCGCAAATAGCGAGTGTAAATTATTGAAGGTCACGGCTTTTCCTCTGATTTTTTGTCTCAACTGTCTGTGGGATGACTTCCTGACCAGCCTTAACAAGCTAGCATAGGATGTAAGCACTTTCGATAATCTTTTGGAGTGATCTGCTGGCAGTTAATCCTTTACATCTATGTCCTTTACCTTACCATCAGTAGGGATTTAGATAAAGTGAATAACTGAATATTTAAGTTTGGTGAAATACTACCTTTTTTAACAACAACGTATTAAAAATATAACGGCATTCGATATAAGTTATGGTTCAAATCTTCAGCAACGGAGCGATTTTATTCATTTAGGAAAAAGAAAACGATTTATTTCTTTTAGTATGGTTACCAATAACCAAATGAGCACAACGCATACATTTCAAATTCTCAGCCATATTAAATTACATTTTTCAATCAAATGGTGATCCAAATAAATAAATAGACAACTGCTTTTTTGTTTTTATTTTATTTTATTTAATATTTATTTTTATTTCTGCTTGGGTTGTATTTTTATTTTACTACATGCAAATCAGTGCCCACATATCACCAAACAAGTAATCAAACTAAGGTTAAAGACATTAATTTCTCTCAAAAGATTACAATAATCACTTACAGAGAAAAATACAATAGTAAACAAAAATATGATAACCAATTATAAACTAACTAAACTAATTATATTAAATCTAGCACTGCAATTAGAATTAGGAAGAAAATCGAACTAATGTTAACTTTAAGTCTTATCAAGTAGTCTCTGACCACGGTCACGGTTTGTTACATTTACTTCCTAATTTTAAGTTTAAATCTTAAGACTGTGTCGAGCGTAAGACAGATAATAACAGAGCTCGTGCGGCGCATATTCAAATCGGCGCGCGGCCGCCATAGTAAAATTGTATGGAGGATTTGAAGTGCTTTTTTGATAAATATATATCTTTACTGTCAACCAATAACTTAAATATTTGGGACGGACATACTGTAATATAACTATTTATGTTTCGTTTAAGCTGTAAACTAGGATAGATTTCTACTGTTATAATCTAAAAATCATGTAACACGAGCTTACGTTTTTGCATTTTTCGTGCAAATTTACGTAATTTTGTAAGCGAAAATATTAATTATTTTAAGTTTTTCACACGGTGTAATTGTAAACACATCCATTGTTATGGTAAATGTATATTTTATATTTTTATTAAACAAAAAGTGTTGATTTTATTCACTTAACTGTGACCGTCTGTTTTGGCACATTTTGCTCGGCGCAGTCTTAACAAAATGTAGATCAAACGTCAACCAACTCTTCATTTTATAGTAGTACCTATGTAGTTAGTTGCAGCCTGGAATTACACGAGCGCTTCTCATGGTAGCGAAAGTTTTAAATTGTTCAAGTTTTCTTTATACTTCTACGTCTATTAATTTACATTGGCACTTGGATCCATTGTTGGCATTCGAGCCCATTGGCCCGGTTCATGGTCAAAGTGAAATAAGTGGCATTAGAAAGCGGATAGCGATGGATCTTGAATATTTTATCGTCGCATACTGTTGAATACTGTTCCGATTGTTTTAATGACGTGGCATCTTATTCTTTTTATAGTTGGAATGTTTGTGATGGTTTGTATTATATTCTATTAGAATACCAGTTTATAGATAAGAAAATATATTTGATGAGTAATCGTAATATGTTAATTATAATAGAAATATAATATATTTTTATATTTAACGATAGCGTAGTGGAAGTTCATCGGACTTGCACCACTTACTACGCAGAGGTCTCGAGTTTGATCCCAAGGCTTTTCGATATTATCTGCATATTAAATAGTTAATTATCGCTCGCTTTAAGGGTCCAAGAGTTCTCCGTAATGTTCTTGAAGATGTGTGAAGTCTGCCAACCCGTACTGGATCAGGGTGGTGGACTATGGCCTAGCTCTTCACACACTGAAAAGAGGCCTATGTTCAGTAATCGGACAGTTAATATACGGGAGCGACATTTTTTTTTTTTAATTTGTCACAATTTTGTGTGTTTTAGAAATATGCTAAACGATAGCCGCCATAATGGATAAATAACACACGTCATTAAATACTAAACGTCTATTAAATACAGTCTTTCGATATACCTATATATTCTTTTGTTTACTGTGGTGTACGTTTATGTAACACTATGTCTATTAATACAAATTTCTACTCCCGGGAAATATAAAGTGTGAGTGTGCTAAAAAGCCTACCTATTAAACTAGGATGGGCAATATGTGTACCAAATTTCTTCCAAAACCGTTAAGTGGTTCCTGAGTAATTGAGTAACAAACATAGAAACAAAATTTCACATTTATAATATTAGGATTAGGAGCCGTG
This sequence comes from Catocala fraxini, assembly GCA_930367265.1. Lineage (NCBI taxonomy): Eukaryota > Metazoa > Arthropoda > Insecta > Lepidoptera > Erebidae > Catocala > Catocala fraxini. Next base: position 5,615,392 of record OV884035.1, read on the forward strand.
AATCTGCCTCCGAGGTATTTGGAGCGATCTTTCCTCATAGATGAAGCAAACTAGTTGATAAAATGCCAACGTAACAACAGGTCAATAACCTACTTCATGGCATGACAATGAGTGTTTCTCTTAGCCAATTTTATACAGCACGCAATTATAATGAATAATTATATTATACTTGTATCGCGTGTAATGTAATTTGAAGTGTCAACGACAACATTTTTAACAAGGAGCGAATTAAATATGAATATGGACTGCTGTGATTATAACAAAATATTGTTAGCCAAATTATTTTCACAGTTTAGAAACATTCACGTTCTGAAATCTTATAGCTATTGCAATGGCTGTCCCTATCTAGAGGAGTTCGGTATTGTTAACTTTTTTCTATTGCAATAATTGGGGTGGGCAATCCGAGGGTGCGTGGCGGGTTTCTCTCTTCCCAATAATTTGATTAAAATAACCCTCTGAGTTATAGTCGGTTAAAAATATAATCCGTCTTCAAAGAATATATCGGTTTATATGCTTATTTAAAAGTTACTATTTTTAATATCCGAGTAAATTAACGTGTCCAAGAAGTGATTTAACATTTTAATGTGAATTAACATTAATACCTTTATCTATAACTTACCTACCGTTACCAATAACCATGTCTTTAAATAGTTAAAAGGCAACATTGAAAGAACATTTCGAAAGAATAAACTCCATAAATAGACTCGGCTCGGATTACGTGAAGCCTCAAATCATAGGTTTCGAAATGTGGATGTGATGGACCTATGCTTACTTCGACTTCTTTTATTTTCTCTTCTTTTCTATTCTTTTGATTTTCGACCTGACAACTTTACTTCGAGGATGTATCCCACATCCTTGTTCCTTTTAATGCCCTTTGTATTCTAGTAGCGGTCTTAATTTAAGCACGTCACTTCGCGTTCATTCTCACTTTATGAATATTCAAATATATTATCAAAGTGCCAACATTGTTTATTTCGTTAAATTACTAATATAATAAATCTAAATTTAACTTCAATTACTTTTATCGAAACAAATATAACCTCAATGCATAGAATTTAGAAGTTTTTCGGTCCATTGATAATACTTATTAATTCGTAGTCTCTTTGTCACCAAATTAAATCAATTGATCGTAATTTATTTTATGCGTTCAATGACCTGTCACACATCAACAATAAATGGATTTATTGGATGTTTACAGTATTAGACGATTTATTTAGTTACGAGCCCGTTCGCGCCTCAAGGTGCGCTCACCAGTAGGTATTTGTTAGGTTTCTTCTTAAAATCCACCCAAAAATAGGGGCCCCGCAAACCGGGCCTCCGTCATTCTATAAAAGGGGCGAAAGTCAAGGGGCGTACGGGCTCGTAGCCATTTATTTTAAAGGCGACCTTTTCTTACTGAATCTGTACTATACACATAATAATATAAGCCCTGTATTAAACTGTCCCACTGCTGGGACACGAACCTTTTCTCATTGTGAGACGGGTCAGGCCGTAATTTTCGTACATATGTATATTAACGATTAGATATATAGGGCTTGGCAGTGATGTGTTACATTTAGCCAGCAATATATATTAATAATAATAATGATATAATATTCTATCACATACACACAACACTAAGCAGAGCTTGTACTATGGGTACTAGACAATGGATAAACATACGTTTGTACTTGTTTTTTGTAAATACATACATATTATACATAGAAATACCCAGACCAAGACAAACATCCATGTTCATGCACACAAATGTTTGACTTGTGCGGGAATCGAACCCGCGATCTCAGGCGTGGCAGTCGGTTACACAGACCACTACGCCATCAAGGCCGAGCAACGATTTTTTTGGGCGTAAGCTTTTTTTGCTGTAAAGCACTACTCCTAGTTTAGTAGCAGAACGAAACTTAAAGAAATTAAGACTGTGTGCTGTTGTGAGATTTATCAGTAGCAATAATCTCCTCCAGGCCGAATTTCAGCCACGGCTTCCAGTTTTAACGGAGACTAGCCATCTGCGCAGGAGATATTATAGTGCACAAGTGTGTGCGCAAACACAAGTGCACTCTCTGTTCCCTAACTCTCATGACCCGATGGGACGGTAATCTGACACGACCGGAGAGAGATCAGGCGCAGGACCAACAGCTTTACTTGCTTTCCGAGGCACAGGGGTATCTAGCTCCGGGCTGATATTGAGATTTCTTAACTGGAAAAACCCAATAACTTTTTGTTGGCCCGACCCGGGATTAGAACCCGAGACCTCATGCACAGCAGTCGCATTCACTACCGCTGCGCCACAGAGGCGGCATGAAATGTGCCTTGTACACAACATTACTCTCGTTCAATATAACGTGGAACCATAATACATAGCTGGCTGTGCAGTACACCATTTCCCTTTCGGGGTGTACAGATGCCACGTCAACGACATAGTCTTGCACTGAGTTGGTGACAGTCGCCTTTTGACGCACGTCGCGTTGAAGGTTGTGGGTTGGAATCACACACGAGGCAAATATTTGTATGATCCTCGATGTTCTGAATCTGGATGTACTTTATGTCAGGCAAAAGAACCCTGCAGGACGCCTTTAAAAAAGAGGTGCCTGTCGTATAAAAATATACAACACGCAAACGAAAAGAAAAGCGAAAACTATTGACATTATGCAAACATTTATATGCACAAAACGATACAGATATATCGCCACTTTCATTAAGTTTACAAAGCGTAAGTAATGTGCATAATCTGCATAATTTACATTTATTTGTACCTACGGTTATCGATTCCTATACTGAATCAAAATAATTATGCTCGGTTACTATAGTATATATTTATATTATACTTAAGCACGTAAAGACATTGGTCATTCGTATAATCTCTCTTCGCTCGTGTCGTATTGCCGTTCCATCTGATTAAGGGAGTTAGGGAATAGAGAGAGCACTTGTCTTAGCACACACATCTGTGTCCTACAATATGTCCTGCACAGGTAGCGTAGTGGCTTAAATCGTCGCCACGGCATTGTGTGTGCGCTGTGTGTAGTGGGTTCGATCCCCACACAGGATAGAAAATGTGTGATCCGCAAATAGGTGTTCCGTGTCTGTGTGTTCTTTGTGTCCGTTGCTTGAATATTTGTAAAGTCGGAATTATGCAGAGTAGTCTTCTAAAAAAATAAAGAAACGTCATTTAAACTAAGTTATGGTAAGCGGTTACCATAGTTTGAAGAAATAAACTGCACCTCACGTAATAATTGTGCGTTGCTATTATAAAGAAGACACAATTGTACGGTAATAGAGATTTTCGTCATGATCATTATTGAATAACAGTCCACTGACGAGCAAAGGAGCAAAAACCTTTTCCAAATAAACCCACCGAGAGTTTCGCCTTCAAGTAATTCCGGTCCTGTTATAGTTTTAAAACGTAACGGGACCAAAATTGCTTACCAAAACCCGTTATGATTTTCAATCGTATACTTACGTAAATCCTCAGCTTGTTTACAAATAATAAAAAATTTAAATGACGTAATTTTATTTAAAATAAAGTGAGACTAGATAAGACACCAACCTGCTCCGTGACAGTGTAGTGTACTACTGTGGTTTAATCCTTCTGGTACTGAGAAGAGGCCCTTGCTTAGCTAAGGAACAATGTAAAAACAACATTAGTAGCAGAGCAACAGTTTTTCAAAATTATGTAATAAAGTTTCAAATAAACAACGCGATAAAATCCGTATATAGTAGTTTAATTTCAATGTAAAAACAGGTCTGATATTATATAAAATTATGCTATAATTATACTTTTCATTTCGCATTCTCAGAGTAGTAATCTCTTGCGCTTGGAAGTCCGAGTCAAAATAATGGATTCTGCTCAACCAATATGCACGGATGATGTTGTGGTTTCAGTGGTTTACGTGGCCTCATCACTGTTACTGCGCCAAGTGTTGTGAACACGAGACAAAAATTTACTGTTGACTATTGTGGATTCGATGGAACCCACAATAGATAGATGAATGGAAAACACGATGGATGGAATTTTGAAGGAATACCTTACAAATAGTTGTTCCGAGTGCCGATGTTCATTGTTTCCGTTGTTTGTATATACTCATATAAATAATATCCAATGAATGCATTCTCCCTTATGCAGGTGTTGTAAGTTTTACAATAAAATTAGCCCTCATTTGTCATTTTCAGAAAATGAGCTCGTATGGCCATTTGGCTACAGCAATCGCAAACTCACAGCGAAGGTCGTGGTCCCATTTTACAAACCTAAATACCTATTATAATATCCCTACAATCGTTATTAGAAACACATTTAGTTCCAGTAGTTGGTCCAGTTGGAACTAAAGTTGACGCAAATGTAAACTAGAGTAAACAGTTACAATTTGTTAACAATTGTGCTTCAGCCGTCGACATTAGATCGCTGAATTACGTATAATCGTCGGCCTTCATTCGTTAATGAACTGTCATCATTCTTACCGGTCACGTTTTGCCGTTTGTGCCGCTTGCAGACATGTGTACGAAGCAACAAATTAATGTGTTTAAAGTAGATGTTTGTGGAATTGTGTTTCTTGACGAATCATTTAATAAGATGGCTACTTTAATATAGTCGTTTCAATTGTTCTTGTTCCTGGAATGTTCACAAAGCTGTGTAATATTTAATGCTGCAAATATACACACATTTCACAAAAATTTACTCAGTACATTTTATTTTGCGTTTAAAATTCACTAAGCTTTTCCAAAATAACAATGTGCTATGTGCTGCCGCCATATTACAAGCTTCAATACTACATACAATTTACTACAAGCTAAATGACAGCTGCCAACAATTATAAAAAAAATATGGAGCACAAGACATCAATACATCGAGAATCTATTTAACATGCGTCATAATAATTATAATATCATCCCAGTTAATAAACCTTCTTAAGGCTTTAGGGCTATATCCACCAAGCCGGCCTAGTATGGGTTAGCATACTATCGGACCTACATGACTTGGCGCTATGATTACTACACAAGGTAGTAAAGTCAAAGTCGGTAGTTGTTCTGAGTCTGATTATCTACGATTTCAAACAGTTGTTGTAAGTCGTATTAAGTAAGTATGTTTATGTCCGTTGTTTAAATCTTTCTAAGCTGTGATATAGAAATTATTCCCAAAGTAGGTGTTGAACTTTATATAAGAACGTTAAATAATGTATTTTCTTTATATAACGGTCTACCCAAATATGTACAAAAGCCAGATATGTCATGATATGTGTATCTGCTAAACTGTCTCTATTTCCTACAATTATAGGCATTACCGTCATCAAAATAGAGACGTTAATGGCTAGCGATTAGAGTAATACGTAACCAGGTACCATGAAACGCAACGCAATTATGTAAGCGAGGTAATGAGGATTGTGGGATCTGCAGAGAAAAATTATGTTGTAATATTGTGGTACAAGGTATACACTTTCATACAAACTGCCATGGTAACACGCAGTGATATTAAATGTGACTGCTATTTACGAGGTCGTGTGTTGATTTCTGGGTGGAGCAATATCTTATTGAGGTATTCTGTTAAGAAATGTGCAACAGCAACCCGGAGTGGACTGCACGGCTGTCGGTGGTTTAAGTCTTCGCCTCGCCACCGCTACCACGCCGAGGGTTGTGAGGACACACGAGATTAAAAGGACAATGCCTATTACTGGCCCAGTTTTGGAACTCATGGACAGCACAATAGGGTTTAAATCAGTTGAGGAATAATTATTGTATAATATAATATTATTTACAGATATTACTAAAGGTGTGCCAAGAAATGTATTCATAATTTTTATTTAAAAAGATGTTTCAACGTCTAACTAGTCAAAGTGTAATAGATAAGAAGATGCCAGTAAAAAAAAAGATAATATATCGAATAACAATATAATCATATATTGTTAATCGATTTCATATTTTCTCTACTCATAATAATTTGATTAGTAACTAGCAAAAAATTACTTGGCCATTAGACACATAAACTTTTTTTTTTGAGGTTATAAAAGTACTTTTTCCTATAAAATTACGAACGTAGCAAAACTCTAATCAATCTCAGATTATTAGTTAAGCACTCATTTATCAAATGCAATAACAACTAGTACAATTTTTGATTGTCCACTTCTAGGCCGGTGGCATTATGAAGGGTGGGCATTGTTCTTTGTGTAATCCACAAATAGTTGTTCCGAGTCTGAGTGTACTTTGTGTCCTTTGTTTAAATATTTGTAAAGCAACAGGAATTATACCTGGTGCGGGAGTTGTTCTTTTTGAAAAGAAAAAGAAAAGAGTCTGAAACTGTGACCGTTAGTCTTCAAGAGCCTCGTCCTCTATTAAACAGGTCTTTAAATCTTTTTTAGCAAATTGTGGTTGTAACACACTTTAATTTACCTCCTTGGGGTAAATGCAAGAAACTAGGAGTGTTGGGTTAGATCTTAGGGTCTTGTGATTGATTTTCCCTAGCACGCACCTCTGGTACTATTGGATCAAACTCTAAATCTCGGTGTAGTGTATTCCAACAGTTTATTTACTAGGTCATCATCGCTGCGATGTTATACTCGTTGCATATTTAGGTAACAATCGTGACATTGTTATGTTTATTAATATCAAACAAAAACGAGACTACGAGCTACTCTTTCTCGATGAAGCTGCAAATCACAATATTTTTCGAGAATGTAATAACACACACCGGAGAGATTTGTCAATGTTTGATGAACCCGGTAAAACAGATAGAGATTTCTTTATCAAATGAGGGTATAACAATAATGATAGCTGTATTTACATAATATTGTATTAAATTGTTGCCATTGACTTGGTCTCTTTCTTATGTTTGTGTGTCTTGTTAAGTTTGCACTGATATTTCTCGATCTTCTGGACTCTCAAACTCAGAAGAGCTCTCTCCTATTGGATAGTGCTCATCACAACAAACAGCTGTCTGGAAATTGTCAGTAGTGAATTTTATAAATGCCGTATTGCGTAATCTGCCGAATAAACGGTAATACGAACACTTTCTATTATGAACAGAAACTTTGATGGAAAAATGTTGATGAGTTAGTCTACTGCTCATACTTTAAAAACACACGGATATTATACCACGTATGTTTAGTTATCTTAGAGTTTAGAAGCATGAAGAAGCTCTTATTTTTAATCGTTCTGATGTATACAGTGATAATACTTTAAGAGGTCGTAGTTTGGCCCCATGTCTTAAATCTGTAAACAGTACATTGTAGTATCATTCTTGTGCATGTTCTTATTTACGTTTGTGGGTCGTTAGCATTTGGCACAGTTTCAACAACAAGGTTAATATTCTTATGCAAGATATTTTTGCTGCATTCAAAATTATTAATTGTTAGTTTTTAAATTTTAACGCTTAGACATTTTAAGCATGTACATAACGAGCTCAACATTTGAAACCAACGGCCAAGAAAATTTCCAAAAGTACTAGTGATATGATACCTAACTATGTAAATTTTACATAAATTATAATCATGAGGAGTAAGAGGAAACAGTTAGAAATGCAGAACCTATTGACACTGTTTAATTGAATAAAAAGAAATGCTGAAATGTACCCTACGGTTGAAGGAACGAATATTGTAGCGATGCTATTGGATTTTGTATACGCCAAGGGTCAATTTTCAATCGTCAAATTACTTTTATCTGGTGAATATGTTTGAAGTTTTGACTGCTTTTGTATCGAAAATATGTTCTGTCGTTATATTTACTCCCAAAATGAAATTTTCTGACGATTGAAAAATCAGCACATGGGCAATGTATAAAACAAAATAAACTAATAGATCAGGTCGAAGCCCGCTCACCTCCTATACATTGTAGGAGAAAATATAAATGTTATACACATTACGTGCTGTTACTACTATTACGTCGATGTCATTGATGTGATAGTGCGACAGAGTGCGAAGATTCTACTGGCTCAGGTGCAATCTAGTAGAAATAATACGATACAGCCTGGTAATATTATCATCAATGGAGTCTATTAGAACCAATACAACATACTATACATAAATGTAAATGATGCGACTATAATGTTTTTCTATACTAATAACACAAAGAATTTTTAAAATTGGTTGAATAGTTTATGAGTGAAATACTTACAAATAAACAAAACATTAAATATTTCCTAATTTATTTTTTGTTTGTTTGTAAGTATTTAACTCATAAACTACTTAACCGATTTTATAGGTATACATAGAAGGATAACATGTGTATAATTATAATCGCATTTATTTACGCATGTAACCCACGTCAGCTACTTGCGGTAGGAAACTATTATTGTCAAACATGTTTTCGTATAGAACCTATGCGTCCTCTGCCACAAAAAATGGAACTAGAACTTTAGCATGTTCTAAATTTGAACACTAGTTTGAACAGGTATGTATAAAAGATAAATACAGATCTTAAAATAAATATGATTATTTGCACGTTCAAGGAAAAACCTGTGTTTCTACTGATAAGCTAATACGAAAGAGTTAGAGAACTAAATATTAAGGAAGTGAGGAGGTTTTTCTCGTGAAATGAGTAGCTTGCCAGTCGCGATCATTATTGACAGTTAATTGAGCACAAAATTGGGACGTCGGTAAACTGCTGTCATCACGCCACGACAATTTTAATATAAGATGATTTCTATTTCTATGAGCTGTATTTGAATGTAAGTTTGATTACAGTGAAATAGTATTGTAGGATTAGGAAAATATTAAAATTCCTCGGCGATGCAGCGGTAGATAATACTGCTGACTGCTGTGCGTCAAACCTCAGGTTTGATTTTCGGATCGGAAAATAGTAATTGAGTTTTTCTGCCAAGTTTCTCAGTGGCAGTACGGAGTTTGAAACTGTGGTCAGTAAACTTATAAACATTGAATAGCTTTCGAAATGTGTTGTTAATAATAATAATTTTTATTGGTATAAAATCTTTACACAGAAATATTGAAGTCTCTGACCTTTGAGCTAGGTATTAACTACCTGTGTTACAGAAGTCAGTGCCTTCTCACAATTTTGACACAAATAAAGTTTTATGCTAGCGATACTAAAAATAATAATAATAATAATAATATTCTACCACATACACACAACACCACCTAGCCCAAACTAAGCAGAGCTTGTACTATGGGTACTAGACAATGGATAAACATACATATATATTTTTTTTTGTAAATACGTACATATTATACATAGAAACACCTAGACCAAGACAAATATCCATGTTCATGAACACAAATGTTTGACTTGTGCGGGAATCGGACCCGCGATCTCAGGCGTGGCAGTCGGTTACACTAACCACTAGGCCATCGAGGCCGACAGATAAAAAAGATAACTATAAAATATATAAGCAAGGGTAGCGTAGTGCTATTGACATTATTAAGTTTATCACACAATTTTGTACAATCAATTCTTATATTAGTACAAACCTTTATAAATCACATTACAGAATATGTTTCGTTTCATTATACACCATTGGTTTATTATAAACCAGAGGATCCCTGACCTTTTTTCTCATAGACCACTTTAAATTTTTTTAATTAATTTAAATTTTGACAGTGGTCAGCAACATTTTTACCATATTCCTTGGCATTCGTATTTATATTGGTGAATAACTACACTTTTTATTGTTTTTTGTAATTCTCGGGACTGAACCTACCACGGTAGGCGCGCTGACCATTTTTTTTTAGAAATTATCTACCCAAGCATCGGTTGCTTCGACACCACTGGTACTGAATATGGAATATGCAAGTTTTTACAAGTAACAGTCGCTGAGCTTCTTAAAATATTATCTGCCTACAATGCTAGGTGAAGTTAAACCAACATTTTAGTTCTTCATTATCAAAAGCAAATAAATTTTCGTGGACGCTTACGAAGTGTGGATTCCCATTTTTTTGTCACGCCAACGTAGAACCCCGTCAAGTCTCTCGTGGACCCCTGGGGGTCCACTTTGGAAACTAATGGTCTAAACCTAGCAACCAGTTTTTGATTTAAGTTTTAATTTCTTTGTAAGTTAAGGGATATAATTATGTAGTAAGTATCATTTGCATACTCTGTTGGAGAAATAGGTGTGGAACTATGTAATAGTATATTAATATTTCACGTGATCAGAAGGCTGGTCTTTTCTTAGCCCAAAGAATTAGCATTGCCATTCAACGTGGCAATGCTGCCAGTCTTCTGGGCACGTTACCAGTTGACAGCGATGCTGAAGAATTCTACGATGCCTAAACCATTTTTGTAAATATTTAGTATTATAATTATTTGTGTTTTTGTAATTATGTTAATTATGTTATCTTTTTTAGTACATTAATATTTTTGTATTTGAATTGATAGTACGATTGAAAAATATATATTATATATAGGTACTATTATTATATTAGTAGTTATCCATCTATCCCGGGTAAAGCTACACATGCTGTAACGCGCTGTCTCGAGCATGCAATTACAATACATTAATAAATGATGGTAAAGTCCCAGGTCTACTAACTACTTAACAAACGTTTCCGATATAATGGTATCTTAAATACCTTTCAAGAGTGTATTCTCAGAATATTTTTCCTATACCGGGAATGACATGACACTGAGCTAAGTATAGCGGAGGTAATTAGTACCTCACAGTTCCTGTTTACAGACATCGCTTTGATGAAGTAATTGCCAGTGACGTAGAAAATAAAAATTAACCTGCCATGGTAATGACTATAGTGCCACCTTACAAAGACTAAAACATCATCAAAACACATTTAATTTGTGCTTAAATTACCTACACAGATTAATTATGTAAAATGAGAAGTGAAGTACTCGTACCTTCACAATAGCTACAAGGCTAACAAGAATATTACTAGTTTAACATCTTTACAATGAAGTACATTCTACGATGTTATGAAATAGTGCATAATAGAACTGACTGCACGGATGGCATTTAAGTGGTCACCTCGCTACTGCCACTGCGCCGAGTTTGTGGGTTCGAATCCCACACGGGACAAAACTTTGTGTGATCCACAAATAGTTGTCTCGAGTCTGGGTGTTCTTTGTGTCCGTTGTTTGTATGTTCGTAAAGTCGCCCGCGACACAGAAATTATTATTATTTATTTATATAAGGAGCTGTCTTTTAAAAAAAGTAAAAGTCAAGTCACAATAATGTTACATGCCTAAAATATAATAAATTAGAACGCCGCAAAAACTTATCACATTAATTGAAAAGTTATTACAACTATAATAATTATGGTAATACAGTTGAAACTAAAATGCAGCAGCAGCGATAGCTCAGTGGGGAGACCAACAGACTGCAATGCAGAGGGTCTCGGGTTCAAACCCACGTCGCGCACCACTGACTTTCGGAAGTTATATGACTTTTCGAAATTATGTGCGTATTGATTGACAATTATCGCCTGCTCCGTGCCTCGGAGAGCACGTTAAGCCGTCGGTCCCGGCTGCCGTGAACGTCTATGGCAGTCGTTATTGGGAAAGTCAGTACCCTCTAATATCCTGACACTGGTCTAGCCTTAGGGTATCGTTAGCCTTCGGGTTGCGGAGGTCAGGTGGCATCCGCTCCGTATAAAAACTGATATCCAGTCAAATCCGGTTAGACTAGAAAAGCCGACCCCAAGTGACTTGGGAATAATAAAGGCTAGGGAGAAGAAGTTGAAACTAAAATCGTAGGTGATCAACCGAATTAAAATATGAATTTTATCAAACAAGCTGACACTTTAAACCATCGCAACGGCTAAATATACATATATTAAAATTAGACTACTTTTAACTGATTTTATCGCAATGTGTATTTTAATAACACTTTTATTATCTACATAATTTGAAACTAATGAATGACTGTTTTTAATCTTTAGTATTATAAGATATTGAAATTTATAAAACTATTTAGATTTGAACTTTTTTTGGCGTTTCGATTGCTTTTAGTGGCCATGTTCACGGGAAGAAAATATATGTAAAGCTTAAAAGTAGTAGTTTATTAATTTCAAAATTATGCATTAATAGTATTTTTAAAATAGACCACGTAAGAACATTCGCATAAAGTAGTTAAATTTCAATGTATAACATTTGCGTAAACATAAGACAAATTAAATAAATACATATATTTTACACATATTGCTGTTATTCATGTAAAGACGCTTATCATTGCCATAACTACAATTACATTTATAAAGTGAGACCATATAACATCCGGTAACAATAAAAGATATATGCTATCAAACACATCCCACGTTTCGACCTTTGCACTTCAATATATTAGTGAACACAATATTTAAATAGCGTTCAAAATTTACTCTAAATTTACAGTTTTGTAAACTTTTATATTTTGAGAGTTGTGATAACATAATATAATTTCTAAAATATAGCCGATCTAGATCAAATTGGCAAATTGCAATGGCAAAATTCTCAAACATTCTCCGAAAATATTTTAGGGATTCTAATATAAGTAAACATAATAATATGAATTACCAAAATCATTACAAAATGTCAGGTGGTCATGCACTTAAGCCATTATCATGAGATACTCAGTTAAACCGCCAAGTTGTCAACAGGCACTGGAACAATAAATTAAAATAATTTTTGTTTTATATAGGTTACAAATTACATATCCAATAACAATGTACTTCCATTAAATCGTAACGAAAATAATAGTTTTTTCTGAATATAACAAATTTTAGGGTAAAAGTAAACGTATGCTAGAGCATCAACAGAACAGTTATTAACTAAAAATAACGTATTGAGTCGCAGCGGCACACCGGTGGCCAGGCACAAGTTTTAATTCTAAGACCTAACATAGTATGCATAAATATTGATTAGTAATTGTCGGATATCCCAGCTTCTGCATAAATATCTCATAATAACCTTCACGGCCAATATGGATATATTGCAAAACAATTAAAATTCATGTACAAGTCCATGAATTGCTATTAAAAACGGAATTTGCACTCAAGATTATCTTTTTATTTTTCAGAACCAAAATCAAGGAGTCAGTGGAGATCCCTATATTGACAAGATGCTGTTTCTGCTTTCCTCTAAGGAAAGGCCTCATTGCCTTCGCCTACATAAATTTGGTAATTATTGGCAAATTATAATAGTCCTTTTTTTTAACCCGGGCAAATGTGCATATCGCATTCCCCATCGCCGGTTTTGGGGCGGGCGATGAGGATATGTCGGGATCCAGCCCATAAGATATGGAAATTTGGGCTGAACCGACTAAAACCACCGCGGTGTTCGTCACACCTTTATGCCGGGGTCGCGCGGATCGCTCTCGCATTCCAGTCGCGACCCCGTCAAAGGTTTAACCCGCCGATAGACGTGGCGGGTCCCACACAAACTCACAAACACAACAAAAAACACACACAATTGGGGGACCTGGTCCCCGACGACAAAGCGGGGACCTAGTCCCCCTTCCGACATCAAGAGGCGTGCGCGGAACACGAACGCCGCCTACTCGGACCTGCGCTGATCGGGCGATGGACGGCCCCAATGGGTCCACCGCCCGCAGGCTTCTATTCAGGATGGCTGGAGGTCGTCTCGCGCCCTCCTGCGCCCGGCTCTGCGATTAGGGAGAGGGATTGAACGTTCCCTCTGTAACCTTTAGGGTTTAGTTTAGGTGAAATGTAGATATATTTAGGAAGTACAATGAGAGAAGGTATAACAAATACACTTTTAATATATTTAGTATACAATTATAGTCAGGGCGTGGTTCGTTAGAAGGCTTGCTGCGTGTCCTTGTAGTCAGGAGCACTTAACTCGAGATGTGGAGCCGAGCCGCCAGGTCTCGTCCAGGACGCGATCGGCTTATATATGGCGCTGCCGCCGGGCAGGGGGGAGAAGGGGGGCGCCAGCCACCACTCCGACTCACGCGCAACCGTCGCGGTCGCGCGGTCCGCGTCACACACCCCCCTCGTTAGGAGAGAATTTTTCCTCGGGGAAATTCGGTCTCCCGAGGACTCCCCTCTCCTCCGGCAGCAGCTTCCGATCGGCATCCTGAAACAGGTAGAATAAGAGGAGTCAGTCCTTTAAAAGAACTATATTATTCAATAGACGAGAATCTATAATATGATAGCACCGTAGTTGCGAACAGATCATTAACTGATAACAATATATAAAAAAACACGTTAAAGGCAAGGTGATTCATTCATTAGGAATGCGGACTCGACAGCCGGCCGCTAGATAATAGCACGTTTAGAATGTCAACAAAGTAATTAGTTAATGAGTTTGTTATGAAGATCAATAAACGACAACTACGGTGAAATTGAACAATACAAAAATTTAGCGATTAGTACGCTAGCAAACAGATAAGAAGAACCACTATGAATGCAAAAAAATATGACGGGAACAAAAAGACTGAACCTGTAGACCGACTTGACAGTGACAATTTAACTACTGAACCACTGGGTGAAAAAAATGAAATGTTTAGATTTCGATTAGTATTTTCGAAAGCAATAATTGATATGAAGATAGAATGCGTAATTAAGACACAAAGTATTGTCTAAAAAAAAAAATTTTATAATACATAAAAAAAAATTATAGACAGATACACGCATTGAAGTACGCAGTTTAGAAGTATATATTTTCTAGTGTTACGCTAGGAAGTATTGCTTTTGTAGTTAAGTAATTAGGTTAAATATAAACGAATCACAAAAGAAAAAAAATCAAGACAATGTCGTGATCTAGCTAGCCCTACGACGAAGTCTTGGGTTTGGTACAACAAAAGTCCACTAGCTAGAATCACCAAACTATTCCTTATAGTTAATTAGTTTCAAGTCTTTAACGTGCCACTCACCGAGAGGTTTACCAGACATATCAGACAATATATATACTAACGGAGACTTCTTGGAAACAATTTTACATTTAATAAATTTAGGTGCCAACTTTTTACTAAAGTATTTATCTTTATCACTAAGGTAAAACGTTCTTCTCCACACAATATCACCAACATTAAACTCGACCGGTTTACGACGTAGATTGTAAGACTTACAATTGCGTTGGTGAGCGACCAATAATGCTGCTTGTACCTTCTCGAAAATAGAAGTTAAATAGCCAAGGTTCTCAGCGTAATTGTCATGAGGAATATGAACCAAATTGGGATCAGAGTTACTGACCCCAAATAGTGAACCACAAGTGACAAGCTCGCGACCATACACAAGAAAATTAGGAGTAAAACCGGTTGTCTCGTTAACCGCGCAGTTTATTGCAAACTGAATTTTTGTAGTTAAAGTGTCCCAGATTCGATGATCGGAAGTTATAAAGGTAGAAATAGCTGTCATAATAGTTTTGTTATAACGTTCAACAGAGTTCACGTGAGGAGAATATAACGGTGTATAATGAAGATTTGGAATTTTGTATTTAGTTAAGAGATTTTTAAAAGTTGCACTAATGAATTGTTTACCGTTGTCTAAGATAATAGTGGATGGAATACCATGCACTAGAAACACCTTTTCTTCAAGTATTCTTGTTATTATGTCTGCGGTAGCCCGCTTGATAGGAAAAAGCAAACAATATTTAGAGAAACAACAACTGACCACAAATATAAAAGAGTTTTGACTCCTACTAGGTGGTAATGGACCTATTAAGTCAATACTAATCACCTGAAAAGGTTTTTGACAAGACTTAGGTTGGCCCATGTGACCCAAGGTGGAGTGATTTTGATGTTTATGAGCGATACAGGAATCGCACAGATTCACGAACTTGACCACGTCAGAATACATGCCAGGCCAATAGTAATTAAGTGCTAAGCGCTTATAAGTCTTAAAGACGCCAAAATGACCAGCTGTGGGTGAAGCATGATTATTAGATATAATGGTAGACCTCTGTTCTGACGGAACAACTTCTTTCCATTGAAAATCCCTAGTAAGGGGATTAAGAGTTTTTTTAAAGCGATATAATTTATTGTTTATCACTTGATAATCGACAAATAATGTCGGTGAATCAACACAACCATTAAAAATGTTTAGATACCAGGAGTCATCAGTAACTGGACATCCTAAAGAACCATTAGTAAGTTCATTAGTAACATTAGTTATGGAGGATATAGGTATAGAACGAGAAAGTAAATCAGGTACAACGTTCTCAGAACCCCGACGATGTTTGACCTCGAAATTGTAGCATGATAAGCGAACACTCCATCTCGCCAAACGACCTGTAGGGTTATTTAGCTTTAAAAACCACTTGAGAGCGGCATGGTCGGTATAAACTGTAAATTTTTTTCCGTTCTCCACATAACAACGCCAATGCTCTATAGCAGATAACACGGCTAAAGCTTCGCGCTCAGTAGCACTATAATTTTTTTCCTGGCTAGTGAGCGACTTACTATAATAGGCTATAACTCTCTCTTGTCCGTTCAGGACTTGACAAAGAACAGCACCGATACCGAAGTTACTGGCATCAGTATGTATTTCAAAGGGCTCAGTATAATCTGGGCAAGAAAGAACAGAAGAAGACACCAGACAATCCTTTAACTTACTAAAGGCCAAATCAGCCTCATGAGACCAAAAAAAAGGAGGAGAAGTTTTACCTTGGCTAGTTAATTTGTTTAAGGGTGCGGCGATTGAGCTAAAGTTCGGAATAAAACGTCTGTACCAAGAAGCAGCGCCTAAGAAACGACGAACTTCTTTCCTATTAGAAGGAGTAGGGTAATTTTTCATTGAGTTTACTTTATCGGGATCCGGATGTAACCCCTTAGAATCAACAACATAGCCCAGATATTTCAATTTATCTCTAAAGAATTTACATTTTTCGAGATTAATAGTTAAGTTAGCACTTTTTAATCTTTCGAGAATGCGTAAAAGAAGAGAAATATGATTTTCAAAGGATGACGATATACAAATAATATCGTCGACAAAACAAAATACTTTGTTTTCAAACTCGGGACCGGAAAACAAAGTATCTACCAATCGCTGTTGAGTAGCAGGTGCATTAGTAAGACCAAATGGCATTCTTTTAAACTGATATGTACCTCGTGTAGGAATATAAAAAGCTGTTTTACAACGATCTTCCTTTCTGATCAAGGTCTGCCAAAAAGATTTAGATAAATCCAAACTAGTTAGGTATTTAGCGTCTCTTAAATTATCTAGAATTTCCGCAATATAGGGTAAATTATAAGCATCTTTTTTAGTAATAGAATTTAACTTACGGCTGTCTAAACAAAAACGTAATTCACCATTCTTTTTAGGGGTCAGAATAACGGGATTCGACCAAGGGCTTTCAGAATGTTCTACCACGTCTTCCGCGAGCATTTCATCGAGATGATTAATTAAAATACGTTGTTTATTAGGAGACATACGATAAAACCTCTGCCGAATAGGAGAACAATCGCCTGTATCTATGGAATGTGTAATAATGTTTGTGCAACCGAGACCCCGCGACTGATAAGAAATATCGGTGAATTTTGATATAATTTGGTCAGCGGTAGCTCTCTGGTTGTCTGTTAGAAGACCATAAGAGACGAGGTGAGAACCGACATTCGTCTGTAGTTCAGCGACGTGCGCATCAGACTTATTAAGAAATAAAATCGATTCTAAGTGATTAGGAAACAGACCAAAACTTCTCCAAAAATCCATACCAAGTATTAAAGAATTTTTTATATCTGGTACAATATGTACCACCAAGTTTACTAAATTATTTTGGAATTCTATTGGTACAGAAACCGAACCTAATGTATATAATGCCTCTCCGCTCGCGGTAATCAATTTAATTTTTTTAGAATTGTCTACAATATGGCTATTGCTTAAAAAATGTTTATGAGAATTGTTTCCAAGAATTGTCACACCGGAACCAGAGTCCAAAAGACCAACGGCGCTTTTGCCATTTACATTAAGAGAAACATAAGGAGTGAATTCAATATTAGAGTCACGGATTGAGGATAAGTGGTAACAACTAAAGAATTTAGAAATATAAGTTAACCAATTAGACCACTCTTTTTTATTGAATTTAGAGTGACTATTATCTCCCCAATCCTTGCTAATTAGTTTTTTTGGAGTAGTATTACTGGGTTTAGGTTTACAATTAGGACAGTCAGAGACGCGAAAACCCTTTAATCCGCACTTAAAACATATTAAATATCTCTGCTGACGACAAGTATTTAATGAATGTGTATTATTTCTACAACGCGGACAGAACCGGTTTTTATTAACGACAGCTGCACCGATTGTTTCAACGTGAGACTTGGTAGCGGCCGATGTACTAGGTTGATTATTAAAGTATTTACTTTTATAATTAGGAGACTTATTATAAAAGTTCATATTATTGAAACTGCCCTTATAAGGACTAGAAGAATTAGAAGTAGGGTAATTATAAGCAAGATCAGGTGCCAGGGTGCTAGGGGACACTTTAGGTGGCTCCCTAAAGTCCTTAGAACGGCTATCAAACCTTTCAAAGTTTCTACACACGTTAATCAGAGAAGGAATATCTATTACATTGGTAGTTAAAAGGCAATTAGTGTAGCACGGCCTAATGTTATTTAATAAAATTTCTAATTTATCAGATTCACTAATTGGCACATCGAGACGAGAAAATAAACCTTGCATTTTTGCTATATATAAGGTTATGTTCTCAGATTCGCCCTGAGAACGTTGTCTTATTTCAGACATCAGTTTGTAATCAAAATTATGAGGGCTAAAGTCTCTTTTCAACAACTGACATAATTGACCCCAAGAAGTAACGCTATCCCGAATACTACGAAACCAAGTCAACGCGTCGTCGGAAAAGATCTCAAATGCAAAAGAGAATAACTTATCCTCAGGTATATTCCTAGCTGACATAAATTCATTAACCCTCTGAATAAAAGCACGCACACAAGACTTGCCATTATATTTAAATTTAGAAAGTTCTGAGAAAAGTTTACGCTCATAGAATAATACATTTACAGGCTCAATCTGCTCGCAAGCTCTAGTGCTATAATTTTGAGAAGTTGATTCCTCCGGCTGAGAAACTAACGATCTAAATGAAGCATATAAGCCGTGGAACTCATCCCAAATAGGTTTTAAATTATTTTGAATCGACGGTTCGTCGAGACAAACGCGGTTTAATCTATGAAAAATGTGATGTAATAGTGACTCAGTTCTAGCTGATAAATTACTGTCTAATCTATTACGCAATACTCCGACATTATTTGATGCTCTGAATAATGAGGTCTTTAGAGCCGCGATATCGACTTCCGGAGACAAATGAGACTCCAAAATGCTCTCAGAAGCAGAACCTGGTGCGAGCTTGGCGATTGACTTTCGAAGATCATCGACCGTATTAGCTTCGCCACCACGCAAGGTAACCTCGTAAAGTAATTCCGATTTATTCAGTAACGGAAACTTAATCTCGTACGCCATCTTGTTTAGAATGTTCGCGACGGTCACGAGGTATCGAACGGCCGAGAAATTTTACTAATCACGCAATATAACACGACAAGCAGCGAAATAAAAACACTATTAATAGAACACAGTGAAATATAAGCGTATGATTCTGGCCAAGGGTGCAAGGAGAAAAAAACGCGATAGCTAATAAGCGTATAAATATAGCACGTGCAATAGAATTATCTCGAATATAATAATAACGCGACGTGGGTAATGAAACCGTTAGCAACTTCACTACGCGATTACGCACGTGGTAAGCACTTAAGAAAGAAAAAACTTACATACCCTTTGAGCAGAATACACACGCACAGTACACAGTATATAGCAACAGTAAAATAACACGTAGCAAGCCTTTAAACTTAATAGCCGGGCGCCATTGTAACCTTTAGGGTTTAGTTTAGGTGAAATGTAGATATATTTAGGAAGTACAATGAGAGAAGGTATAACAAATACACTTTTAATATATTTAGTATACAATTATAGTCAGGGCGTGGTTCGTTAGAAGGCTTGCTGCGTGTCCTTGTAGTCAGGAGCACTTAACTCGAGATGTGGAGCCGAGCCGCCAGGTCTCGTCCAGGACGCGATCGGCTTATATATGGCGCTGCCGCCGGGCAGGGGGGAGAAGGGGGGCGCCAGCCACCACTCCGACTCACGCGCAACCGTCGCGGTCGCGCGGTCCGCGTCACACCTCTCCCGCTCCGCCGCCTCCTTCGCTAACATCACCTCCTCACAGAAGGAGGCGACGGCATTCCAAGACCTCTCGCATATGGATAGAATCATAGCCTTAAGCGAGAAGACGACCCTGCCGACTGCCGCGTACATGACAAGGCGTTGCGTGGCCCAAGCAGGGCAATCTACCAATGTGTGCAACGCCGTGTCTTCCACAACGACGCGGCAGTCGCCGCAGTGATGACAACCGGGCGTCTCCTGTTTGCCTATTCGACACAGGTACCGACCGAAACAACCATGGTCGGTCAGCACCTGCGTCAGACGAAACGTGAGGGCGCCATGACGCCTCTCCAGCCACACTCTAAGTATGGGTCTTACCGCCACGATTGTGACGTGCCCGAATAGTCTTTTATGATGCATTAACATGTAACAACCGCAACCGCTAATATTGTGGTTCCAGCCATTATAATTACCTACTATGCAACATTATTGCTATATTTAAACATTTTTTTTGTGTAGAAAGATTACTAGCAATTTGGGTTTCAAATTACTAGTATTTTTGTTACCCCTCTAGCTAAGTTAGAATGCTTGTGTTAGGATTGGGTTCACGTCAGTAGTGCAATGAGAAGGGATTCGAACCCGCGACCGCTTGACTGAATCTATTGTTTATAAATTAAACCTAACAAACTTAATAATATCTTTGTATATGGCATTATTGAACGTTTCACTCAAAAGAGGACCCAGCCTTGTTCCTTGTGAAACACCTCACATTTTGAACATATTATCTGCGTTTGATATCAAATATATTGGCCTTAAAATTGCGCCTATTATAACGCTATATTATTTTAAATTACTACCGGATCGGAATGTGGCCTTCGTTGAGAAAATTCAGCGGAAGTTATTTAAGTTACACAATGCTTATCACTTCAATTATCGTATTTACGGCATCTGAATAGTGTGTTCTGTGTATTAGACATACATTCATACAAAAGCCTGTATGCTACCCAGAGGTGTGATATACCCACATTTAGCCAGCTATGTTTGAATTCCCACATAATAGAGAACAAGTCTAATTATGACGATCTGCTACATTTTGAAACTTCTCCAACTACTTAGAATTTACTAACAGATAAATAAAATAATACTTTATTCATACTTTTAACAATTGCTTTTTAACTATGTTGGAGAACGAACCTAAGATCTTATGAATTGCTATAAAGAGTAAACACTCATCGAATTCTAAATCGACTGTACGTATAGCGTAGTAGTTAAAATGGTCACCTCGCTACTGTCGCCGCGCTGAGTGTTGTGGGTTCAATCCCCACATGGGAAAAAAAATTGTGTGATTTACAAATGGTTCTTTGTGTCCGTTGTTTGAATATTTGTAAAGTGCCCCGCAACAAATGTATGAAAATTTCTAGAGTATTTAAAAAAAAAGAATTTCCAACTATGATAAAGATTAACTTATCGTTTCTCTCATTCATTATTTCAGATATTGACAGTGATAGTAACTTCTTTCCTGTCTCTCTACATATCATACATCCGAAACTCATCCGAGTCAGACCAGGCGGCGTTATCTTCCGAATATGCAAGACTCATTGCTGACGTCATCGCTTTACTTGTAGAACTTATCATGACTATTGCTTTCATCGTTGCGTTACACAGAGTAAGTTATTGTAATATTTTATTACTTGTTATATTATTGCTATTTATTTTCTAGATGAAGATATTCTGTATCCTTTCCTGTGACAACTTGTATGCGAAATTTCATGATGTTTGGTTGAGTAATTTAGGCATGAAAGCGGAACAACCAATCTCACATTCTCATTATACTACATTTTGCTTGCGGCTTAGCTCGTGTAAATGTAAGTTATATAAGGTTAGATTATAACAGTGACCTGGGGGTGGTGGGCTTTGTGGGCCTGCTCACCATCCGTTCAGCACCAGGTCCGAGAGGTAGCGTGCGTGTTCCTACGCGCGCCTCTGTGTCGAGTCCGTCTCCCCTCTAGGGGGAAGACAGTAGGGTGTGGGGGGAGTTTTGCCTAATAGGTAGGCCTCTTCGCGTAGTGGCCTGCCGTTTCATACGGCGGGCCGAAACCTCGGCGGGGTCGCGACCGCATGTGCAGGTACATTATCATCTTTACCATCTTTCTTTTACCCCGGCGAGTCCGACATAACACCTCCGCCCGCCCCCGCGGAGGGGTATGCGACATGCATTCTTGCACGTTAAAAAAGAAAAAAATATATAACATTAATTTTTTCTGGATGAAAGGTACTCGATGTCTTTTTCTGTACCCCTGCCAACTTGTATGCGAAATTTCATTTTATACCATGATGATTCATCGACTAGTTAAGGCATGAGCGTAAATAACAAACTCACATTCTCATTTACAATATTGAGTTTGAATGCTTAAATCGTCTTGTTGTCTAAACAAAACCTGTTTTAGAACATAATTATTATAGAATTATTTCCTAATATGAAGTATGATAATATGTTACACTTCTTTCTTAAGCCACCTAATCCTTTTTAACGTAGTTTTTATGAGTTTAGTTTATTCATCAATGTATCTTACATGTCTTAACATCCTCGTTTTATGATCAATCAAGATGTAAATCAGGTAATTATTGCGAACTTGTTTATGAGGATAATTATGTAATGCCCCTGCCAGCAACATAAAATTAAGTACGGATATTGCCAATATAAATTATATCTTTTAAATATAAATGGTGTTTATATATGTACAGGGTCTGTCGTTAATAATAGATAACCTGTTAGCTGGAGGTTAACCAGTTATCAGGCAGTAAGAAAATAATATATTTATGTCAGGGTAACCATACATTTTTTTTCACAATCAATGGTTAAAACTAGACGTACGGAAAGATTAATTTTAAGAAATTGATTAAAATGTTAATTTTGATACTGTTTTACGTTAGTGGCGCCTAAAAATGTAGTTAAATTATATAATACAAATATTCGCAAGTACGATGGCATAAGAATTACCCAAAAAAAACTAATTTTGTTGAAATGGCAACCAATTGAAAGGGTAAAGAAGTGAATTTTAACAAAAAACACAAAAATGTATGCCGTTTTCACGCTGTTGGCAACCCTGACATAAAAATATTATTTTCTTACTGTCTGATAACTGGTTAACCTCCAGCTAACGGGTTATCCATTATTAACGACAGGCCCTGTACATCATCGATTTGTTATTTAGTTAATCCCAAATTTGTCAACAATATACGTCAAAATTATTGTTAGAGATTTTTCTTATTGTTAAAAATGTTATCCAATCAAATTTTAAGTTTACCTGAATGTTATTATTATGATGCGTTAAGACTGCCTTAGGTGATGTAGCGTAGTATGCGACTGCTATGCACTAGATCCGGGTTCGATTACTGGGTCGGCTCAACAGAAAAATATTATGTTATACTGCCAAAAAAATTGTCAATAGAAGTTCTAAGCTAGGAAAGTTGGCGGTGTTGTACCACTTCGTGCCTCAGTAAGCACATAAAGCTGGTACTCTGGTGCCTGATCCCTCTCCGGTCGTGTCGGATCGCTGTCCCATAGGACTATATGAGTATGGAAATAGGGAGAGCACATGTGGTTACGCACAAACTTGTGCACTATTTCTTGCGCAGGTGACTAGTTTCCGTTAAAATTCGTCGCCGACAAGAACTTTTCTGTGTACAAATCATGAAGTTCTATAACGTTTATTGAACACCAGCTGACCTGCGCAACTTCGTCTGTTTCACATAAGGGCATTTTCCCCATTTTTGCATCATTTTTCATTCATGCTCCGCTGCTATTGGTCATAGCGTGATGTTATATAGCCTATAGCCTTCCTCAATAAATAGGCTCTCCAACACTAAAATAATTTTTCATTTCGAACCAGTAGTTCCTGAGATTAGCCCGTTCAACCAAACAATCCAACAAACTCTTCAGCTTTATATTATTATAATATATAGTATATTATTGTAGTATAATAGTATATATATGGACTGCTTTATGCCATCAAAGCTAGTTGCATTTGATGATTCTACTGTTATAATACAACATTATATAAAACTATAATTATATTTGTTATTGTTATGTATGTTATTAGAGTTTAAACTATGTAGGTGGTAAGGCGAGATAAATCATTCAAATACGATAACGTAAAATCAATTTTATTTCTAACATATTTTGGTGTGGATGTACCGATAAGTATAGGTCGAAATTACTCATTCATATTATATGATAACGTAAAAACAATTGTATTTTTAACATATTTTGGTGTGGATGTACCGATAAGTATAGGTCGAAATTACTGATTTATATACGATAACGTAAAAACAATTGTATTTTTAACATATTTTGGTGTGGATGTACCGATAAGTATAGGTCGAAATTACTGATTCATATACGATAACGTAAAAACAATTGTATTTTTAACATATTTTGGTGTGGATGTACCGATAAGTATAGGTCGAAATTACTGATTTATATACGATAACGTAAAAAAAATTGTATTTTTAACATATTTTGGTGTGGATGTACCGATAAATATAGGTCAAAATTACTGATTTATATACGATAACGTAAAAACAATTGTATTTTAACATATTTTGGTGTGGATGTACCAATAAGTATAGGTCGAAATTACTGATTTATATACGATAACGTAAAAACAATTGTATTTTAACATATTTTGGTGTGGATGTACCAATAAGTATAGGTCGAAATTACTGATTTATATACGATAACGTAAAAACAATTGTATTTTAACATATTTTGGTGTGGATGTACTAATAAGTATACACTTATCGGTACATCCACACCGAAATATTATATGAATAATTATATGAATAATTATGAATATATATATGAATATGTCTACTAATACTAGTCAACCAGCTGAAGCCATAGGCATATTAATATTAATTAATATTTAATATTCTATCACATACACACAACACATATTTCGTCATAAAAGTCTGTAGATTGTGCCGGTATATATTGTGTCTGCAATTTTCAGTGATGTTTACCTACCTACTACTACTACTACTACTAGTACCTACTAAAGTTGTGACCTTGTATTGAAATTATTTCTGTACACGCCATGACATGGATAGTAGAACTAATACCAGAATTGTACCCTTTTGAAACATAATAGGTGCAGGGAAGCATTTATATTACATTTACATGAAAAAACGTATTTGTCAAAATATGCGACATGTGCCCTTTTCGAAATTGCATATTCAATTGTAACTAATATTATAAATGTGAATGTGAGTTTGTTTGTTACGCTTTCACGCCTTAACTACTCGACAGGTAATCGACATGTAATCTATACTAATATTATAAAGCTGAAAAGTTTGTTTGTTTGTTTGTTTGAACGCGCTAATCTCAGGAACCTGGTTCAAATTGAAAAATTATTTTAGTGTTGGATAGCCTATTTATCGAGGAAGGCTATAAGCTATATAACATCACGCTACGATCCACGGGGGCCGCTTAGTAACTATAAACGCGGGTGAAACCGCGGGCACATCTAATTTCAAATACACGTTGACAGGGGAACAGAAAAGGATTTAGGGTATATATCTGTCATGAAAAAAGAACTGTTACTAACGTAACCTAAATTTTCACGAGCGGAACTGCAAGTAAAATCTAGTAATAAATAAACGATGTTTTTGTTTTTTAGATTTCGAAAAACTCTTATACAACAGCTTTGTGCGTCCGTCTGTTATACAACTTTCAACTCAAGATTCATAAGAACTAGAGACTCGCGGTTAACGCCATTTGACTCAGCATAGTCGATAGACTCCTTAAATAATATTCTAATATTCTACCACATACACACAACACTATCTACCCCAAACTAAGCAGAGCTTGTACTATGGGTTCTAGACAATGGATAAACATACATAGATACTTTTTTTTTTTTGTAGATCCATACATATTATACTTAGAAACACCCAGACCAAGACAAACATCTATGTTCATGCACACAAATGTTAGACTTGTGCGGGAATCGAACCCGCGACCTCAGGCGTGGCAGTCAGTTACACTAACCACTACGCCACCAAGGCCGAAAATCAAATGACTATGACCTTTGACCTCTGACCTTAAGGTTACGTGATATCACGTAACCTTTGCATATATTGTTTTTCGAACTCTAAAATTTACGGCAATTCATTGTCGTTTCTCACGTGTGTTATGTATTTGCTGGTGAGTCAAGATTACTCATACCATTAATATGATAACAAAATAATTTTTTATTGTAATCTATTTTAAGTTTATTTGTTTAAAGTGTGGATGTACCGATAAGTGTATTAGTCAACCAGTTGGGATCAGCGGACATCATTATCATCAATTCCGTTTATTAAAAAACCCAATACATATAATAAACATTAAATTTTTGTTTGGACAACCAAAACAAATACTTCCCATTTATTTACATTATATATTGTGTTTTCGGCATGATTTAATAAAGGAGTAACCAAATTGAATGCTTTTATCTTATCCTAGCTTCTTGTTGCTTGCGACTTTGCTTGCGTAAAAGTAAGTTAGGTGAGGCAAGGTTTTTAAATAAAATGTAGCCTATGTTACTCGGTGAAAATATACCTTTCCAATAGTGAAGGATTTTTGAAATCGGCTGCGTAGCTTTTGAGTTAAATCCTTACAAATTAACAAACAAAAATTAAATCTGTCCTCTTTATAATTTTAGTATGTATAATTATTGTAGTATATGTTGAAATACCGGCTTGTATCAGATAACAAAAGGTTTATATAGGGTTATTTGAAAATACTAATAAGCTTTAACCCTTGACTTATTTATATATTACTGTTTTACTTTTGCTCTACCACTTATCATTATTCATTATTTACATAAACAAAAGCAACAATTATAATTTATAACTTAACTAATATTAACAAACCTAACTACTTATAAATAAAACATAATGAAAGGTAACAAAATATAAGACAGTAAAATTTAATAAAAAGAAATGGCTGGTTTAGACAGCTTCGTAAAATTCCTCGGCATCGCTGTCGACCGGAAAAGTGCCCAGAAGACTGGCAGCATTACCACTTGTCATAATTAATTATTCGATATTAATCATACAGAAATACAAGTATTGAAATTGGTTACTCTAACTGCATGACTAAGACTTAAGAATACACACAGTCGCAAAAGTAAGCAGCGGCTTATACAACTGACACACCGCGGGTGAGGGAGTCGTTGTAATTTTAAACATGTTACAATATGATTTCTTGGAAACGTTTTGAGTTTGTACCAGGTGGTAATATAAAAGCTTTTAAATATGATGTAAAGAAGACACGATTAAAAGGTTTCTAGTATTTTCCATAGCCCTGTATTAAACTGTCCCATTGCTGGGCACGGGCCCCTTCGCTCTGTGAGAAGGGTTAAGCCATAGTCCACCACGCTGGCCTAGTGCAGGTTGGCAGACTTCACATATCTTCGAGAACATTATGGAAAACTCTCAGACATGCAGGTTTTCCACGTTGTTTTCCCTCGCCATCAAAGCAAGCGATAATCAACTATTTAATACGCATATTTCCATTTAACCTCGAGTATATAGTAAGTAGATACATAGGCATTCAGTCATTAGTATTATTTTAAATTTGAATATCTTCGCTTTTGTCACCAATGGCGTTCTGGGAAATAATCCTATTCAAACGTTTTTAAACTTTCGCGATTTCTTCACATACCTAATATAATACTAGGTAATAGCTCTTACTCACGATTAAGTATTTAAAAGGTAATAAATACCTATTACTGTATACCAGACGTTTCGACCGACACGTGCATCGATCGTGGTCCTAAATAATATTATAAATTCAAATGTGAATTTCTTTGTTTGTTCATGTATCATTGTGAAATTTCGCATACACGTTGTCTGGGGTACAAAAAGCACATATGCTTTCGTCCAGAAAATATACTATTACGTTGCCGAGGGATAAAGTAAGAAATAACCTAGTGAAGCGAGTGAAGCCGTGGGCAAAATCTTATAATATATACTTGCTTCTAAAGGGTTGGAAAAGCTTGCATGCATACAAAACAAACTTGACAATTACATGCACAGTTGTTTTAATACTAGAAATGATTCTACGATGAAGTTATTTCGCTAAAAGCCTTTGAAGCAAGGACTTCTTGGACACGATCTATTTCTATCTACATATCTATTATAAAATATAATTATATCTTTAACTAGATGACCCGGTGTACTTCGTATCACCTATCCTAACGCTTTTTCTCACCGTTTAAACCTTCCCTGGACTATGAAAAACATTTCAAAACCAAAATCAGCTAAATCGGCCCAGCCGTTCTCGAGTTTTAGCGAGACAAACGAACAGCAATTGATTTTTATATATATATGTAGATACTAGAGGTATTCCACGATGACACGAAACGAACTTGAATACCCTCGATACCTTTAGAATGTAACAGTCAAAGAACAAAAAGAATAAAAGCATTAGATTGTAGACGAAAAATGTGTGAGCCACAAATGGTTGTTCCGAGTCTGGATGGTTTTTTTGTCGGTTATTTAAATGTTTGTAAAGGCTCTCGTAACACAGGCATTATTCCTAAAGCTGAATATTACTACCGCCGTTATAATTTCAAACTCTGAACCCAAAAAGTAAATTGTCATATGATTAGTCTGACCATCGCTTTTTTAGTTTTACATACATACCATGATACCTTCATGCCAATATTTCCGAAGAGGAAACGCACTCACTTTTCGTCAGTAATGGGTTTAGGTCCGACATAGTACGTAGGAAGGTGAGGAGACTAAGCTCCTCGCCTACCCAGACAGCCTAGTTTCAGCCTCGTTGCTGCTTATAAAATTTGCTAGACAGCAACACAATAATACTTTGTAAAATGAAACAGACACCTCTTGCACAGCAGTCGAATTTAATACCACTGCGCCACCAAATCTGTTTAGTTCATAATTTACAATTACTATTACTGTAAGTATGTATATTAGTGACCATAGAAAATTTATTCAACATTATATTTTTCCAGAAACACGTTCTGTTAATGAAGATATATCTATACTTCGAGATAGTCTACTCTATCTTCGGTTTCATATACAGCCTCGCCTTCTTGACGAAGGAGTCCGCCAGCGAACTGTTCCTCGTGTTATTCCAATTAAGTAAGTTGATGTTTATTTCTATTGTATTATGAACCTTAATGCCAATTTATAAAGCGCAAGTTTCTTGAAGCAAGTGCTATTGTCTTACTCTGGTCTAATGGTAAAAAAAGAATATGATGAAGCTTGATTAAAAAACTTGCCTGGTTTAAATGGGACTTTACAATAATAACTTTGCTGTTTATTAGGCTTTTGAATAAGATAAGTGTTATCTACGAAAACACTCATACTGCGTTAAATTTAGTTTTTATGATTAACGTTAGCGGAAATGTGTATAATACTCTTAACATAATTCGCATCCTTAATAAAACAGAGACTTATCTCAGTATTTTTGATTAAACAAATTTGAACTCTATTGAAAAGATTTAACACAAATATAATATTAGAATTTAACATATACAATTAGAGTTCAAATTGGCTTACTTTCAAATTTCGAGTTAAGTCGCTGTTTTATTAAGCATGCGATATTAAGCCGCAGTTATATTATACATATAAAATCAGCCTCATGAGATAGCACTTAAGTATTAGTTTCTATTTCGTACAATAGTCTTTTAGAGTTCGAAAAAACGAACGCCATTCGACTCACCATAATCGATATACCCTCGAAATGACTATGACCTTTGACCTTGGACCGGTCACGTGACCTTTGCAATATGCAAAGGCTACAGTGACCACTTACCATCAAGTGCGCCGTATGTTTCTTTGCCACATTAATAGTAAAAAAATATATATAAATGACTGGCAATATAATAAAAATAGTGTATTATTCATTTTAATTTAAATACATTTTTATTGTAACGTTAAATAAGTACACACAGTATCGAAAAGTCAATTCTTGACACAGTTTTTTTAAATTCACTTCAGTCGGAGCCCTAGTAGCGGTTCGAAAAATTTCATCTACCCAGCCATAGTATTTGCAGGCAGGCAGGGCGAATAGCCCTATAATATAATTAATTGAACCATTTCGAAAAAATGGTTCAATTAATTAATATTAACCGAACCATTTTTTCGAAATTTAAGATTTACGGCAATTCATGGCCGATTCTCACTTGTTTGTTTTAAATGTTTCTTTTTTATACATATGTATATACTAATATTATAAAGCTGATGAGTTTGTTTGTTTGTTTGGTTGAACGCACTAATCTCAGGAACTACTGGTTCGAATTGAATAATTATTTTAGTGTTGGATAGCCCATTTATCGAAGAAGGCTATAGGCTATATACCATCTACCTACGACCAATAGGAGCGGCGCATCAATGGAAAATGTAGCAAAACGGTAAATTTTCTCTTATGTGAAGCAGACGAAGTTGCGCGGGTCAGCTAGTAATTGATATAGGTATACTCCCAAAGCATGTTGGTATAATTTTAATCAATATCAGTTTTCTGTAGACGTTTGAAAGTGTAATCTTTTTGTCTTTTAAGCAAGACTTAATATTAACATACGGCTTACATTTTGCTAGGATATACATTATTATAATTATTTTCATTCGGTTACATAATAGTTTGATTAACAAACCCTTTTTACTAATTTCAGTGCTTCAAATCTACCTGGTGATCTTAATATGGAGCTCAATAGTGAAGATGGAAAGAGATGGATCAGTGAAGTATTCTAGAGAGACTGACCTTGCCTAATTTTGTAATTTTGTATAGCTTAAGTTTTAGTGCTTCTAGAGTACAGTGAAGGATATATTACCTACATAGAGAAGGTCTACTGTCATTATTCTGGCAATATTAGTTTTTGATTCTGTACGTTAGATGGCATTATTAAATTTAGGGGCTATGGATGAGCTTTGTGAGTCTTCAAGTAATTTTTCGCAGGTTCACGCGGTTAATGCCAATATGTGCCCAAACTAACATATATTTATGTATGATTCAAAGTTCATATTGGTGAGTATAAAATTACAAAACAAGTATTTAAATGGTAGAAATTTAAAACGATGCATATTTTAATGTAGTGAATCAGGAGTGTATAAATCTTTGTCAGAATCAGTAGACCTCTATAACCAAGGGCATCATTATAAAACAAGGCAGAAAGATAATATAAAGATACATATATCTGATGATGGTACATCGTAGCATGCGACTTAACATGGAATTGATAAAAAGGCGCCTGTAGTTAAAACTTTAAATTATTTATAAAACATAAACAAATTCTTCTAAAGAAATATATTGTTAAATAACTTGGAATTGTATTGTGCCTTGTGAACTATAGAAGAACAAATATATTCCAAATTAAAAGTGATATTATCATTTAAATAAATTGTAAAAACAGATGTAATTTTAAGAAATTAAAGTTACCGTTTAACTTTTATAAAATTTAAATTTTATAATGTTATTATCAGAAAATAGTATATTTTGATACCAGATAAAGAAATAATATGTATTTAGTGTAGCTTAAGTTAGTTAAGGCAGTTTTATTTTAAATAGGTACTAACATACCTAAAGTTTTGAAATAATACGTAACAACTTCTTATATAGAAGTTGTTCACTGTCAATCTGCTACTACTGTTGATAACAATACTACTATATATAGAAATTTACTAAGTTTTCTTAGCATTCTAGCTAAAATTGTCTACGCATGTCTGAAATAAAAATACCATCAGTAATTGGAATATATATATATACCGTAAATATACTAACTGCTGCTTTGAATGCTATTTAAATACAAAGGCCTGACATGAAATGTTAATTTATTGCTGACAACTGTTTAAACAAAATCTACATTTCCATTTTGATAGCAACGAAGTACCTAAAATTGTTTAAATTAAAACCAATACAAGGTTCCTAGTGAACACTGCAAATAAATTGAGAATATACATTTTTCTTTTATGTAAACACATCCTCACTTCTTGATAAATATTTTATATGTATATCGTTTTGGGTGGATGTGTTTGTAAATTGTTTAACTGTCAATATTGTAAATACAAAAGGAATTTGTAGATACACCTAGCCCCCTTAACATTTTGATAAATATACATTAGTAAATAATATTAATATCTTATGTATCTGTTACTTCTATTCGATATAATTTTAGGAGTACGCAAATGCAAAAACTTTAATATCATTTATGCTGTATATTATTGACACTAAAAGTGCTAAATTAAAGCAT
Organism: Catocala fraxini; assembly: GCA_930367265.1. Lineage (NCBI taxonomy): Eukaryota > Metazoa > Arthropoda > Insecta > Lepidoptera > Erebidae > Catocala > Catocala fraxini. Next base: position 5,647,634 of record OV884035.1, read on the forward strand.
AACATAATTACGAAATAAAATAATGCCTATATAAAATTTCATTTAAGACATTGTAAATATATATCATAGTTTTAAATATAAATACATTTTTTATTTAAAGAAAGATCTAAGGAATGTAATGCCAAATAAAATTATTGTTAAAATATAAAAAATTGTTTTATTTTACAACCATTAATGATTATAATGACATTTCTAAATTATTATTATTTTATTTTCTATTATTTTTTACAAAATGAAATATAATACGTCAGTGTTTCATATAAACAACGAAGTATGTACCACAATTTTGATAGCAACATTTTATACTACCTAAAGGACAAAGAAGTATTCGCCCCAACTGTTAGTAAACAGGTCTTGAAGAATCTCTAGAGAATATGAATTATAGATGGAGTGAAAGGTAGATGAATATGTAACCTTATGTAAGTCTGACAAACCCTGAAACTCAGTAACAATATTAGAATAACTTCAATTTCTTGTAAATACAACTATTAGATTTAACTGCGGATGTCCGAAAAAACTTATTTTGTAAGACGAACATACAACTCAAAAGGCTCCAAATATTATTTCATCGAGTTCGAGTTTTTCTGTCACGGTAGGCAGCGGCTTTGGCTGTGTCCTGACATTGCATTCATGAGCAACGGTTACCACTTTCCATCTTTCCATCATGCGGGCCGCTTGCCTGTCTGCCGCAAATGGCAATAAAAAAAGAAAAAATATTGACCAAAACTAATCGACTATTATTTCCAAAAATTTTAATCTTCGTTTAAAAAAAGCAAGCTTCCTCAAGAAATCATAGCATTCTTACATTCTTACATTTCAAATAACTAAAGCCAAATAGGTCATACAAAAATACAAACAAGTATATTATCTATAGGTATTTAAATAAATGGAAGAAGGGATCCATGACAGTTTTAAGAATCTGAGTCTTTTAAGGACAGTGCTGGAACAGACGCTGATGATAAGATTGCTATTATTTTACTAGACGGCGTTATAACTAGGTTCCTCATCAATCATGAGGTGCTTGAGACGTTGATGTATTGCCTGTTCTTCCAGATCTTTGCAGTAGCTCGCGACCAGCACCAACATGTAGAAGCGAACCACTGCAAAATAAAAGTTGTAGTTAAGCATACTTTGGATAAGAATATGTAGAAATGGAATGCTGATAGCTACAGTGAGTATATTGCGTCCTATACTTTTCTTTGGTGTCGAGAGATTTGATATATTGTTAAGACTTGAAATAATACATCTATATATCCCAATGGTGGTCTATAAATTTTGTCGATTAATTAAAGTTTTCCTATTGTTTTGGAAGTGGCGTGTTGAGTTTTTGAAATACTTGAAACATTCGGAGAACTGATTGCAATATTTTTATTATTTTTTGATAACGTCTACCGCACTAGTATAATTCGTGTGTCGCAAATTTACAAATATTCAAACAACGGACACAAAGAACACCGAGACTCGAAATAACTATTTACGAATCACACAACATTTTGTCCCGTGTGGGATTCAAACCAACAACACTCGGCACAGTAGCGGTAGCGGTGAGGCAACCACTTAAACCATCGATTCGATTATTTTATTACTATATTATTGCTCGATCGTCCTAAGTATGTGCCTCACCCATATACCTTTTTAAAAATATTTTGGCCATGTTTCATTATAAGCTAGTACCTATGTAAAGGCGGAGAAGAACAACCGTGCCTACATTGTGTCCAAATAGAAGTCTGCTTGTAACCACGACCAGTACAACCTTGCCGAAACGTTAACAATAGGCAAGTAAATACATAGCATAATCTCGTAAATGTAATGATCCCTTGCAATATAACAAATATCGAAAATATAGCCTGCTCTATATTATTTATTCGATGCGTATTAAGCACTCAGAAACAGAAGCTTGGGTTTCACCAGTTTTTTTGTTTATTGATCAGTTTTTTTATTAATGTACTGAAGAGTGCCGGTTTTTGAATTGTTTATATCGCATGCAGCAATTCCATAAGAAACAAAGAATTCTATTTCATATTTAAAACCATAATAAATATACATACACATCGCCATAAACGTGATCACATACACCATCAACGAAGTCTCAACGTGGTAGAGCATGTTCGTTGTGGTCCAGAATACGAATAGCAGTAGGTAAGCCATCATCTGGCACGATGTCCACACGACCCAAGGCTTCATCAACCGGTGATACTCCTAGAAAAATAAGAAGTATTGCAACAGTATCAATTAACAAAAGAGAACGGCCTGTATTTTAATCAAATGCAAAATATTTGGCCCTAGTAAAAAATTAATTCTGGTATATTTAGTCCCTGCCGATAGTTGAACTTTTAAGGATTTGGAAACATAATTTGAAGATGAATAAACACATACAATAAAACAGCACACACTCTTTGTATCTTTTTGCATTATTAAAGTTCTATTAGTAATATTGTCTTAATGTGTATTTAAATTTGAAATACTTAGGAACGAGTCCGAACTTTGATAAGAGAGCGCTGTGTCGTAAAGTAAGATAAATTATATTAAGAATTGATAAAGATATGCGGCATAATATTGACTAAAAAATAAATCATGCAAGTATAAATGGGATACATAAGCTGTCACTTCTTGGAATGCAAGGCATAATTGAAACCCTATTGGGTCTGGGCGCTGGTATGTTACTGCGATTCAGTAACTTTAAAAGTGTAAAAGGGAAAGATGCTAAGGGCTTAAGACCAGATTGGTACATTCTGGAGGAAAGTTAAACGTTACCTTTATTGTCGAGCGTCCATATAATTGCAAGTGAATGGAAGAAGATATAGAAATGCCCCAAAAGATCTTCGATCTGGACAGAAAACGTTTAACGTCTTTATCTGACCTATATAACTAATCACAAATCATTCGCCTTCTTTATGACTTTTTAGGGCTGACATGAGTTTTATTCTTGTGTCTGGTACAATGAAAGAATATAATTATTCTACTTACCCTGATTGTGCCAACAAGCATCACAGTTGTCAACAACATAGTGATCAAATGGATGAGACCAGCACCGATCACCATGAAGTAAATTGTTATGTTTTCGTTTGGAGTCAGCGCGCCCAGCGTTGCTATACATTGTCCAAGTGCTAGGACTGAATATAACTGAAATAAAAGAAAACAACACCATATTATAAAATCTATTAAATGAAATCATCAACGACAATCTTAGTTCGATCCTAAGACGCGTATCTTAGTTTAAAATACTAATTTTATGTACTAACCACGCCCTATATTGCATGCTGTAAAACAGCCGGATATGTAATACCAATTTTATAACTATCATCTTAATTTCCATCATGTTTGATGAAATAAAATAAATTTAATTTTATTGCAAATAATAATGATTATTATAATGTACTAAGATAAAATTTCGACCACGACGACGAATCCTGACGGAGACTGGCCATCTGCGCAAGAGATATTAAAGAGTACAAGTGTGTTCGCAAACACAAGTGCTCTCTCTGTTCCCTAATTTTCATAATTCGATGGGACGACAATACGACACGCGCTTTACGTGCTTTCCGAAGCGGGTGTATCGCCAACTTCCTAACGCCGGGTTGCTAGTGGGATTTCTTGGCAGAAAAACGCAAAAGCTCTATTATTAGCCCGACCCGGATCCGAGCCCTAGACCTCTTGCACAGCAGTTGCATTCATTACCGCTTCGCCAGGTGACAGTTTACCAATAACATTAACAATACATTTTGCATCTGTTAAAACTCTTGCAACTCGAAGTAAATCGTGAGCATTAATTTATACTAATATTATAATGCTGAAGAGTTTGTTTGTTTGTTTGTTTATTTGTTTGTTTGGTTGAACGCGCTAATCTCAGGAACTATTGGTTCGAATTGAAAAATTATTTTAGTGTTGAATAGCCCATTTATCAAGGAAGGCTATAGGCTATATAACATCACGTTACAACCAATAGGAGCGGAGCATCAATGAAAAATGTTGCAAAATCTGGCAAAACCTGTTATGTGAAGTAGACGAAGCTGCGCGGGTCAGCTAGTCTTTATATATTTGTAAAAAATTACCAAAATAAATATCGCCTGCCCATTGACTATTTAGTAGTCACAGATGTTCTGTACTAAATTTGTATCTGACTGATGTAAGATAATATACGCCATATCTGAATATGAGTCGATGTTTTCTATTGAAATTTTAATTTAAATTTCTCGCCTTGCAATGTTAATTTTGTTAGACTGTGTCTTTGGCTACTCTATACTTTATGATATATTCTCTCTCTATTCCGATACTACGAGTAACTGTGTACATAAAATTGTAATTCCGTTAAAATAAACGTTTATTCCTTACAAACCGACTTCCACTTATTTAAAATAATCAACATTTTCAAATAAGGTTTTTAAACATAATACATACATATATTGCATATATCTAGATACATTTGTCCTAAACGTTCGTCGATAGAAGAAATTGCTAAAAATAATTCTGATCTCAGATTAATCGGACTAAAATTTGAACTATTTTGGATAATGCATGTGAACAACTAGCTGGGGCGAACTATATACAAAATAACAATACTTTTCGCACAGGCTACCTGTGCCACTTCTTTGCAAAATATTTTTCCGTCGGCTTTATGCAACTTTTTGCACTGACTACATGCAAAAGTTTGCGTTGGCTACACGCGCAGGCAATTTGCGCTGGCTACATCCGCAACTATTTGCACTGATTACTGCGCAAGCTGTTCACGCAGACTGTATCCACGATTTAATCATACAGATTATGCGCGGTTAACTTGCGTAGGTAGTTGACATATTTCATATAATCTACGCAAATGTCTTAATATGCACAAGTTATTCTCAAAATCAAATTTTAAAATGTCTTTGACGTTCATAATTTATTATTTTAACTTTAACTTTCATCCGATGACGATTCTTTATTTGCGAGCCCTGAAGCACACTATCATTTTAAGATGAAACTAATACAAGATAATTATATAAACGCAATATTTATTTATTTGGTAAACTCACAGCATATGTAAGACACAATTTAGTGGAAAATTTAGATGACAGAGTTCTAATATAGGTACATACCACATACGAGGTAACACAGCATTCATAGTTGAGACAACAAAATTATGTTAAAAGTTTACAATGTTCATAAAGTGTAAACCTTAAATATAAATTAACATAAGATGGGGTTTCTAAATTTAAAAACATAACAGAAAAACAGGAAAAACAAGCAAACATAACACTTTGCTTATTCTACTTAAACTTATATACCGACTTACACTCTACAGAGACCTGATTAGTTGTAAGTAGGTACCTTATTAGCTGTGCTAGATTATGTTAATACTATATAATTTATATAGTATATAGATTGTAATATTATATTCGTAATACTTACGATAAGAAGCAAGGCTGAGAATATGCATCCAAATTTGAGTGAGAGACAGGCAAAGCTTTTCTGTCGCGGCAGATTCTCAAAAGAGAACGGGAATTCTGTAAAAACGAAATAAATATGATCATTAGTCGAACAAATGGTATTAGGCATTTTCAGAAAATGGCCTTTCTGCATAACATGTATATGAATTATGGATTCTAAGTAACTATCAGAGTTCGATATAAGATATTTATTGAAATTAAACTACTATATACGGATTTTATCGCGTTATTTATTTGACACTTTATTACATAATCTTGAAAACTGTTACACTACTACTACTATTAAACTTTACTAATTTTTAAGCTAATTGAATCATTATTAAAACTATTTAGATTTAATTTAATTTTACATTTTCCTCGACGTTTCGGTTGCTTTTCAGCAGCCATGGTCACGGGGACACGGCATGCATAAATAACGCGATAAAATCCGTATATAGTAGTTTAATTTCAATGAATAATATTCGCGTAAACAGAAGACAATATTAAGATATTTATGTCGATATTACAGATAGACACTACAGTTTTATGTTTGTGTTCGTTTGTAATTAATAAGCCCAAAAACTACAAGACCGATATTTAAAATTCTTTCACTATTAGAAAGCTGTTTTATCCAGAAGTAACGTAGTCATCACGCATCACGCTGCAACCCACAAGAGCCAAGCAGCAACCATAAACGTGGATGAATCCGTTGGGAACAGCCAGTGATCAATAAACTTGTAGGCTTCTTTACACAGGTCAAGTTACTTAAAGCAACTAACATGCTGTATTTGCCTGCCTGAATGAAACAAACAAGGCTTGCATGACAATTTCTTTAAGAAAATGCCCGCCTAAAAATTAGTCTTAACGATTAGCCTTGACAACCTTTTAATTAAATAATTCTATAGCAATACCTTACTAAATTAATTATTTAGAAGCATCTGCGCATTGCTAAGCGAACTAAAGTATAACAAACTATCTGTTAACTAAGACTTTCTTATATAGATTAAAGTAGAGTATCTTATCTTATCTTATGTGGGGGCCAGTCAGTGCAGACCGGCGACTTCGACCCAGTGGGATCTTTTGTGTTGTCATTCTCCCAATAACGACTGCCATAGATGTTCATGGCAGCCAGGACAGACGGCTTAACGTGCTCTCCGAGGCACGGAGCAGGCGATAATTGTCAATCAATACGCACATAATTTAGAAAAGTCATATAACTTCCGAAAGTCAGAGGTGCGCGACGTGGTTTCGAACCCGAGACCCTCTGCATTGTAGTCTGTTGGTGTCTCCACTGAGCTATCGCTGCTCGTTTAAAGTAGAATAACTAGTAAACTTATCTTAAATTTAATCTAGCGTGGTTTAGCTGTCAATAAGTCACAAGCCGACTAAGACAGATTGACTTTAAAATATAATATCAGCTCTGTTTAAAAGCTATCCTACGGCAAGGGCCTCTTCTCAAAATGAGAAGGGATTTACCATAGTCCACCACGCCATCCAAGTGCGAGTTGGTAATATTATGAAGATTTGTCAGACACTGCATTTCTCCACACAATGTTTTCCTTGACCGTCAACTATTTAACCTGTTGAGTTGCAGCGACACACCGGTGGACAATAGGTTTTTTATTATTATGTCTAGTAAAAAAGAGTAATTTAGGTTTCAAAGTAATACTTATAAACGTCAAAAATTTATGATAAATACGCACCTAACTTAGAAACCTCTGAGTTTAAATTTGATATGTGCATCACATTCCAAGAGCCATTATTTTATATATTATTATATATATTACATATACTTGTGTAATAACGATATTGTTACAGTCTATAATCTAGAATCAATACAGTCTATTATCAGCTTACACGACGTACAATACTGTAGACACAACATCCTAAACAAACAGTTACATTTCCCGCTTGTCTTGGACCGCAACAAATCACAAATCTTTTCACATACCTACACAGCTTCACGTTCACCTTCAAATAGGGTTAAATGACAAATACTAATTACCTTTTACTCGTTCTTCATCATACTTAACAACTGTAGTTCTATCAATTTTTACAAATATCATTACATTTTCCAAAAAAAACGTATATTAACAAGGAATCAGTTGGCTGTGCCAAGTCTTCTGCATATTATGTTGTTTCATTAAGTCACTGTTTTCTTTTGCGAACGCATGTAGTCTTAGGCTGTATACAGAAAGAAAGCTGATTTTCTATAAAATGTGGCAAACCAGTACCAATAAGCGGTGTCGGAACCTGTCGGCGACATTCAGCCACGTTCGGCCATGTTCAGCGCTTATCGGTACTGGTTTGATACATTGTATAGAAAATCGGCTCCTGCTACTTGCGCCGATTACCCACGCAGACCGGTTCCGAAAAGCGTTGGTAGATCAGCGCAGGCTGCCTGTTTTCTTTCTCTATACGGCCTTAAGTCTTAGCCGTGCAATTAGAACAACCATTTTCAATATTTGTATGAAAGATATCAAATATCAAATAATGAAAAGTGGTAGAATCAATTTACATACTTCTTCTCCCTAGCCTTTATTATTCCTAAGTCACTTAGGGTCGGCTTTTCTAGTCTAACCAGATTTTACACAGAGCGGCCACCTGACCTCCGCAACCCGAAGGCTAACGATCGATACCCTAAGGCTAGACCAGTGTCAGGATATTATAGAGCACTGACTTCCCAATAACGACTCCCATAGATGTTCATGGCAGCCGGGACTGACGGCTTAACGTGCTCTCCGAGGCACGGAGCAGGCGATAATTGTCAATCAATACGCACATAATTTCGAAAATTCATATAACTTCCAAAAGTCAGAGGTGCGCGACGTGGTGGGTTCGAACCGGAGACCCTCTGCATTGCAGTCTGTTGATCTCCCCACTGAGCTATCGCTATCAATTTACATACATTACAATATATTTACAAGTGAAGTATAAATTGGTCACGCGTAAAAGGTTATTACTATTTTTCAATTAGCCCTGTATAGGCGTAGGCCTTCGGAGATATTCTCAAAGGGCAATATCAGACCGAAATTTTACCAGGTATGCTTTTTAGCTTCCACATATTAGGAGTCGAACCTAATTTATTTTAAAAGGCTCAATAAATAACACCCGTATTCCTTTAGCTCTAGTGTTTGAACCTATTTCATTCACATCTATAGATTAATATATGCTACTCTCTGAGTGATAGAAAATCAAATAACTCTCAGCCTAACCCGAGAATCAAATTCGCGACTTCATTTGCAACAGTCGCATTTAGTACCGCCTAGCCACCGAGACGTTTTTTAATGCTTTTATAACTAGACTATGCGAATATATATATATACAATACTGTCTAAGGTCACAGCATAAATATATATAGGTAATCTAATCACAGTTCGGTCACGGACATCTTATCAACCGTTTATCCACAGATAAGTGTGATTTGCCTAAAATATAACATCCCATTTGCATGTAAAATACATCAACAAGATGATTTCGCAGGTTTTTATCTTATAATCACTTGTACGTGATAGTACACACTATTTATGAATAATATCATTACAATGCAGTTCTTACACGAGATGGAGATTAGAATTCCGGGTCCTGCAAAGGGTTATTTCGATTTGACTGTCAAGAAATTGTCGCTGTCGTAAACTTTGCTTTAAATTACGCATAGTACAGCTGTGGTACAGCGATTGAGACGCAATTCTGTAACAAACATGCAAAGGTCGAAAATTATCGTATTTCCTTTATAAATTGTAGCTTATTGCACTCCTTCAAAACTTTTACTTTGGAAACGAAACTAGTGCAGCAGTACTCTTTTTAAAAAAGAGAAATGAGATTCTATGTCAATATTTGTTTTCACTTACCTTAACCGGTCGTATACCGCCGGCTCGCATACCAGCCGGCAGATTTGTACCCGTCGTAGGCCGGTGGCTGGCATGCGAGCCACCAAATTGGCGCCAAAACGCCGCGCGCCGCCTTCGCTTTAGCTTAAGCTAACGTAAAACCAATTTGGTGGCTCGCATGCGAGCCACCGGCCTACGACGGGTACAAATCTGCCGGCTGGTATGCGAGCCGGCGGTATACGACCGGTTAACATTTAGACTTCATTTTTACTGTAATATAGTCTCGCGTTGTTTATATTCCACACGTAAGTGGATGCTTCTATTTTACCCATAGTAGGCAAATTTTTTAATATTTCTTTCTAGATTTCGCTCACGGCTTCGCTCGCACAAATGCAAGTTAGATCAATAACAGTACTTTTTTCTGTATTAAAGGTAGCCTATGTCCTTTTCAGCTGCCCTGATACCGTATATGCAAAATTTCATGATGATTAGTTGAGTAGTAAAGGTGTGAAAGCGCAAACAATATCACATTGGCTTTTACATTAGTTAGGATTACGATGACGGTGAAGATGGCGATGTTGTTTAAAATGATTTCAAACAACATCCACTGCTTTATGGATGTGTTTACAACAAAAATAAATAAAATAAAATAGGGATTATATTCGGACATATTATGTACTAACTGTCTCCCGCGATTTTACATATGTTTATGATTACTGTTCGGCTCCCTTTGCTAGAATCGTGATATGATAATTAGAAAGTTACTTCTGGACAAAGAAACTTTCAAACGGCGAGAGAATTTTTAAATCGGTACCCTCATTTTTAATTAATTCCTTACAAACAAACATACAAAAACACTAATCTTTCCTCTTTAGACTATTAGTATATTATTGTAAGCATGTACTTATGATAAGAAATTATTAAATACATGTACACCCTATTAGAATTTACTAATATTGTAATCATATTTTATTTCTATTATGTTTATCCATTGTCTAGAACCCATAGTACAAGCTCTGCTTTGTTTGGGCTAGATGGTGTTGTGTATATGTGGTAGAATATTATATTATATATTATTATATACATACACGACAATATTTACCTAGTTAACTACAGCCATCCAAACCCAAACCACAAACAGTAACAAATACTACCACACATAAACAAAACAAAACAACGATCACCAAAACACCAAAACAACTTACTTGAATACATTTTGTAAATATCACAATGTCACTACACTTTAAAAATAATAATTATAATATTATCTATATAAAATAACGTTGGCTCAAAGTGGTCTACTACGCATGCGTCAGTAGGATGTACTGATATGAATTATCGGGGCACGATAGAACATTATCAGCGAGTATCGAAATTGAAACGTTAATGATAATGATAGATAAACCACTGGATTATAGGATGCCGACTTAATGAGTTGTTGGCTTTGTTTGCTGTTTTTTTTTTACTTTTTGTCTGACTAATTCTACGGCATCGTAAACCATTTGTATATATGATGTAAATATATACATATGTTAAGTATTTTCCTGTTTCTCTTATCACAGGTATTTTCTAACATATTATATTAGGAAAATACGTGGCCCTTTGGGAGGCTTACACGGAGACATAGGTCCAACGTGAAGAAGCCCTTCGAGAGTTTTAATCAAAGGTGGGATGGAACACCTACAGCGGCACTAGCCGCAGCAGGCGTAGGACTATTGCTACGTATGGATTCTAATATATGGGCTATGGGTATGAGTGTTTGATGGACCGGTATATTGGCAACTATGGATGATAAAACGGTATCTGCCCAGAATTTAAGTATTTTATTATTACATTGTTTTTGACAATTCTTTTGTAAATATTTATTAGATTAGTTTCAATAATATGTAATAAAAATGTTAAATAAGATTAGTAAATAAAGCATACGTATAATCCTTACTAATATTATAAATTCGAAAGTAAATCTGTCTGTCTGTTACCTTTTCACGGCAAAACCACTCAACCAATTTAGATGAAATTTGATACAGATATAGTTTAAAACCTGGGGCAGGACATAGGCTACTTTTTATTGATGTAGATACCACGCGGGCGAAGCTGCGCGCAAAAGCATATTATAATAATGTCAAATTTTATAATAATTTTATTTCTTTATTCACGGTCGCTCAAAGATCATTAGCGACCTCTGTAGGTTTACAATAATATTAGACTATATCATAGTGTATTCTGTTGTTGTTAGTTGATAGTAATCGTTTAATTGTATTTTAAATGGATAATAAGATCAGTAATTATTTATTATGTTAATTAAATAATGTCTTTACTAATATATGAAGAGTAACTTGTAAAATAAAAATTTAAGAGGTAGCTTAGTACTATATATTAACTAACGACTAATTAGAAGAAACCTCATGTATAAACATTTGTCTTTTAAAGACTACACTGACTATATTTCTTGTGTCGGTTACTTTACAAACATTTAAACAACGGACACCAAGACACCCAGACTCGGAAGTTGTTCCGGGTCTGGGTGTCATTTATGTCCGTTGTCCGAGCGAAATATTTATGTGACCTACAAATAGTTGTATTTGTGGATCACATATCAATCTCACAACATTTAGCGCGGCGGCAATGGCGAGGCGACCACTTCAACAATTACACCATCCTTGCAGTCAAGACTTTATGCTGGGTATTTCTTGACAGAAAAACCGAATAAAACTTCCTCGACCCGGGAATCGAACCCAAGCCCACATGCAATGGCATTCATTACCGCTTCGCCATCAAGACAACTAGGCACACAACTTGGCGGGAAAACGTTCCGCCGCCAATTGACTATTTAAAAGATAGCGAACACCTACGACCTGGTCGAAATTATCATATCCAATATGGAAAGCTCTAAATCGACTTCGTACTGAAGTCGGCCGCTGCGGTTGCAACCTGGTAAAATGGGGAATCAGGGAGCCTCACAAAGCACGGTGTTAATGTGGTGATCCCAATCAAATCATGTCACATCTGTTAAAATGTCCAAATTGTCCCTGTATGTGCACCATGGAGGACTTGATGGACGCAACTGCAGATGCGATCGCTGTGGCTGTAGCCACAATGTGTACATTGGGCAGGACATATTTAAAGTAACTAGCGGTCGCCTAGTGGTCAAAATTCGACCAAAATACCTAAGCTTGCTACTTTGTTTTCTTTTTCTTTTTTACTTATAAATAAGGTATAGGTAACCATAGTTACAAAGAATTGTACGACGTCAGACGAACAGCGCCGAAATACTACGAACGCGATTCGACTGCGTGTGTCAAATGCATGGTTGTGTGCGTGTTGTGTTCTTTCATTAATTTAATGTATTTCTAATGCATATATTATAAAAATATTAGGATTCGCCACTCCATCTCCATATAAACTTTAATTGTGCCAAACTTCCTACTCCTCCGTCCGCGCATTTTTTGTAAAAAAGGGTACAAAGTTTTTGCTTCACGTATTAATATATAGATTGTACTATCGACTCCAGAGACAAGACAATCTTACCTTATGTGGGGGCCAGTCAGTGCAGACCGGCGACACTTCGACCCAGTGGGATCCTTTGTGTCGACACTCTTCGAATAACAAATGCCATAGATGTTCATGGCAGCCGGGACCGACGGCTTAACGTGCTCTCCGAGGCACGGAGCAGGCAATAATTGTCAATCAATACGCACATAATTTCGAAAAGTCATATAACTCCCGAAAGTCGAAGTGCGCGACGTGGGTTCGAACCCGAGACCCTCCGCATTGCAGTCTGTCGGTCTCCCCACTGAGCTATCGCTGCTCTGAGACAAGACAATAGTAGCCATTATAACAGTCTTGATGTATTTTATTAAAATTTAATGAATATTAAATGACTGTTATTGGAGATCTATATCATAAATGTATTCGTAGTTATATTGAATGATGATAGGTTTACAACATGGCGAAGTAATTAGCTTAATTACAAAACAAATAAAGTACCTATAGTTATCGGTCAATAAGCTACTAAGTATAGAATACAGTTGAAAGGCCAAGTCTGCCACTGATTACATGAGAAAAAATAGCCAAGTCAGATCATAAGTCGGCTGGAAAAGCACCGTATAAAATAAAATAATATTTATAGATGTTTGTAAACAAGGTATAGTCTACTTCCAAACACACATGTAATCGTTATTGGTTTAAAATATAACGCCCTCACTAGGTATAATTCCTTTATCGCGGGTACTTTACCAACAACGGTCACAAAGAACATCCAAACTTGGCTTAATTGCTTATTAACTGTAGGAATATTATCAATAGACCCAATTATTTAAAACTAACTTATGCCTAAAATATTATAAAACAGAAATGAAAAAGAAAATCTAAAATCCTCTAATAGGCGTCATAGAATTCCTCCGCATCACAGTCGACTGGTAGTGTGAACAGAAGACAGGCAGCATTGCCACGTTGAATGGCAATGCTTATTCTTTCCGCGAAATAAAGGTCAGCTCTCTGGTCACGGGAAGCATCCATTTACCTTTTTGCTACTTCTCTATAGAGAGCAACTAGAGTAACTATTTGTGGACCACACAATTTTTTGTCAAAATCCTTTTTTAGTATTGTAGGGTCCTTTGATAAGTGTATGTATTTGTTTAATCCTTTTGATGTCCAAAATACTTAAATTGTTTGCATAAGCTCTAGCTTAACCCAGCCTCACTTTGCTTTAGCTCAATCCGATATGTTCATTTCTCGTTCCCGTGGAACCTTCGGGATAAAAATGTACAAAAACTCTTAGTCAAAGTCAAAAATCATTTATGCATTTAGGTCACAAAGTAACACTTATAAACGTCAAAATATATAGGTTAGTAAGTTTACTAAGTAACTAATAATAATATTCTACCGCATACACACAACACCATCTAGCCCAAACTAAGCAGAGCTTGTACTATGGGTTCTAGACAATGGATAAACATACATAGATACTTTTTTTTTGTAAATTCATACATATTATTCATAGAAACACCCAGACCAAGACAAACATCCATGTTCATGCACACAAATGTTTGACTTGTGCGGGAATCGAACCCACGACCTCAGGTGTGGCAGTCAGTTACACTAACCACTACGCCATCGAGGCCGACAAGCTAACTAAAGCTACATTTAGGCTGGTTGCTAGGATCAGGCAAAGGGTTGAGCCTATGAGAAGAAACCTGCATGAAACTCACGGCCACTCGTTTAAATCGCCAATTAAAAATAATTTCAGTATTTTACAACTCATATCAACAAGGTGTTGCAGCCATTATATCATACACTACTGACTTTCAAAAAACTAAAGAAAATAATAATAATAAATTAATAATATTATAGAGATATATGTACATAATTTGGTTATAGTTATATTCATCAATATAAATCTAAAATAGACAGTAGGATGGCATGATGGCGCATACACTTACTTTGTGACAATGCAAAGGCAGTCCGTGGCTAAATGCGGTTGTGGATTTATATTTTTCAATAATAAATTCAATGTGGGAAGCAGGATACTTGATGATATCACAAATAATCACGAGGTACCTCACATTACTACAGATCTTTGAATCCTGAATGTAACAAGCAACTAGTTCCATGAATTTTTGTCATTTAAGCACTCGTTGACTGAATAATAACTTTTCCGAAAGAGTTGTATTTTAACGGCGCTTTTAAATTTATGCGCTATATATCTTATATTGAAAGGCATCGTTTCGTTTTTGTGTGACAATTTCAAGTAAACCTATCGACTACTCTTTGAGTTTTGTGAACACAAATATACGGTTTCACCTACGTTGCTTACTACTTGCATTCATTTACTGTATAAGCTGTCAAGTCTTGGAATACCAGACATAAATAACAATCTTTTGTGTCCGGCCGCGGGTATGCCGATGCGACTCAATAGGTTCAAATCATATTGCGGAATAAGTCATTCTACAGCTATTGTAGATTTGTGCATTTTAACATACGTTATACGTTAGCAAGATAAGTGTGTCAGGGTCGTAGCAAATGGAAATCCGTAGTCTCTGCCTACCCCTCCGGGAAACAGGCGTGAATCTATGTATGTATACGTTAGCTTTGTAACATACGGTACCTTAAAATAAAATAATAACCACATTGCCAACTGTTTATTCGCATGGTTCATAATAGGTGAATACATTCTTAGTGACATAATTAAAGCTTATACTTACTTACACACACATATACTTATTTAAGTACATAATTAGGTATAACACTACGAGTAATAACAAATATGCTTAAAAAAAAGGAAACCGGTTTCAACTAAACGAGCAATAAGGATAACTCAAAAACTACTGATCAGATCTTGATCAAATGTGACCACATAGGAAGCACCAGCTATCAAATAAAAAAATAATCATTAAAATCGGTTCATTCAGAAAAAAGTTATGAGGCAAAACACAAAAAAATACGGTCGAATTGAAAACCGCCTCCTTTTTTGAAGTCAGTTAAAATTAAATTGCGCTCATACTTTCAGTTTCAAAATATATTATGTAGTATGCAGTTATTACATATATGCTACATGCAACGTCATTTGGACATCCCCGAAATTGCACTTTTTTCATATTCACTCATATAGCCCATTTTTCTTAGTAGTTGATGGTACGGCACAACTCGCCTGGGAAATAACCACCCTTTTACAGAAAAGTGGTGGAGGAATTACTGGGTTATGCCCAACATATAACAGATCTGAGGCAGTTTATCTCCCTAATTTTAATAATAATAATAATATAATAATTTTATTTATTTCTCTATAATAATGCCTTTCCATCTATCGCATCTTCAGTTTCTTTTCCACTATAAGCAACGATATAGTAACGCTTACATTTAGGCGCGCTGTTGACTGCTTTGTATAAAATTAAATAAAATAATAATCGTTTGCAAACTTTGTCATTATTATAAACAAAACACAAATTCAAACAAGATAAAGATAAATTTATGTTTATCTGTCGTCCGAAATATAACGTATAATTAGCCAAATTGCCTATCATATCAAAAATATATATATATTAAAAAGTAAAGTTAAGGTCACAACGGGGGCAGAAAAATATGCATTTTTGAACATAGAAAATTAAATCACTTACCACTAATCTTAGACAAATACAAGTGAAATTTGTAACCTAAACGAACAAATGATTTATGATTTTATGTTTTTTCAGACTAATGATATGTTATAATAAAATTATTTTTCTGAACTACATAAATTCTTTCAAATACCTTACAAATTATATATTTAATTATTTTACTCTAAAAGAGAGTTTGTATTAGTAATGCGCAAATGTTACTAAATAAATATCGGTGATTGGATAATTCAATTTCTGCATTCGAAACTTTGTTGGTACACGTAGCACAATATGCAGCGCTCGCACTTAGCTTAAGAATCGAATGTTAACATTTTAATTATAATCAATTATTACTGAAATATATTCTAATGACCCTCAAATTTGACTGGTTTTGATTACAGGCGCGCATCGCTTATTTATATGGAATACATAATTATACGAATACACATATAACCCTTAAAAACCGTAACATACTAGATATGTACCTATTCCTCAAAAACAGTATAATAAATAAATGATTTGGCATTTGGCAATCAATAATGATGACCGCTCCCGTGTCCTCCATGACCTATTGAATGGCCATAACTGCTAGAGACTATTGGGTGCGAGATAACCCCATGACCTAATCCGATTCCTCCACCTAAGCCAGCGATTCCTCCTCCTAGCCCACCAATGCCTCCTCCTAGCCCACCAACACCTCCTCCTAGCCCACCAACACCTCCTCCTAGCCCACCAACACCTCCTCCTAGCCCACCAATGCCTCCTCCTACTACCGAAACCGGAACAGGTACTGGTTGAGGTACTCTCACGGGTACCGGAGCGGGAACGCCTACTGCGTAAGGCTGTGGTACTGGAATCCCAACTCCTTGAGTTATCGTTACAGGTACTGGCTGGGCGACTGGGTACGGGAACGGTCTGTCAATAGGTACGGCTACTGGTCGTTGAATAATATGTGGCACTGGTTGTGGAACCGGTACGGGCACTGCCCGCGGTTGGTCGACTGGCACGCCGACTTGCACTGGATAGGGTACCGCTCGGGGTACGCTGACGGGTACCGGTTGTGGAACGGGTATTGCAACTCGGTTGTGATATTCGGAGTACGTGTGATGCACTGGAAAGCTTGATGCGCTTCTTTTTGTTTGATCTCCACAAACGTAGTGTAGGCTAGCGAAAAACAGCAACTGCAAAAAATTTATAAAAATAAAGTTTAGATGACTATTTTAAGCGTATTTTAATGCGAATATTTCACAGAAATAGATGTCTGTTAACATTTAATAAACCGTCTATACGTTGGTACTGGCTGACACTCGGCAACGGTGGACCAACATGTGTTGCCGACTTAAAGGCGGCTGTACACATTGGGCCAACGTAGTGGGCCAGCATGTTGGGCCTTTAGACTAACAAAAACAAAGGTACGAAATTAATATCAATTTTTCTTTTTGTTTTTCGCTAAAAAGACAACTCCCGCACTAGGAGTAATTTCTGTGTCGCGGGAGACTTTACAAACATCCGAATAACGGTCACAAAGAACATCCAGACTCGAAACAACCATTTGTGGATCACGCAAATTTTAGTCCCGTGTGGGATTCGAACCCACAACACTCGTCGCAGTGGCATTAGCGAGGCGGCCACTCAAACCTCTACGCCATCCGTGCAATACTTATATATGAAGCATTGCCTTATACGCTTGTAAAACATAGACCCCAAACCAAAAGAGATCTGCAAAGATAAGAAGTTGTACTATGGGTATTAGACAATGGATAAACATACATATATACTTTGTTTTTGTATATATATATATATATATTATACATAGAAACACCCAGACCATGACAAACATCCATGTTTATGCACACAAATGTTTGACTTGTGCGGGAATCGAACCCGCGACCTCAGGCGTGGCAGTCGGTTACACTAACCACTACGCCACCGAGGCCGACAGAATAAAAATTACAAACATATGGCTTCGTTATATTGTCTTATGTTTACGCGAATGTTATACATTGAAATTAAACAAACTTTATACTGATTTTATCGCGTTGTTTATTTTTATAAAACACTATTAAAACGTTACTTTAAAACGTTTCGAAAAGCCGGGAATAGAATAAAATTAAATCTAAATAATTGTACAATTTAAATAGCTTAAATAAAAGTAAACAGTAACTAAGTAAAAGTGTTTAACAATAGTAGTTAAAGGTTTCAAAATTATATAATAATAGTGTTTTATAAAAAATTAAAAACGCGATAAAATCCGTACAAAGTTTGTTTAATTTCAAAATATGACCTCATCTTCTAACTAGCAATTATGGAAAGTATACATAGTTTACCTAAATCTTTATATATATAATTCTACTGTACGTGTGTATGTCACTGAACTCCTCCTAAACGGCTGGACCGATTTTTATAAAAAATATTGTGTGTGTTCGTGTGGATTCGAGGATGGTTTAGATTTGGATTTCTTTTTCGTGTGTACATGACAACGTCTGTCAGGACAGCTAGTGTTATATATATTATTTGTACAAAAATTTGTGTAAAACACAAAATTAAATAGTTGTTCTAAATTATGTCCAGTACGAAAATAGTCTCAAAAAAGGTCTTTAGTTTGTGCAAGAAACAGCAAGTAACTTATATGTTTTTACGTCATATTAAATCTTTATAAAATTATTAACACTAAAAGTAAAATCCGGCAAAAAATTGAATATAGATGTTTTACTACGTACAAAGGGAGGCCACTCAAATAGATCCATTGTAACACGCGTTCAAGTGCATGCTCTGTTACTGACTTATCTTATCTTATCTTATCTTATCTTGTTACGGGGGCCAGTCAGTGTAGACCGGCGACACTTCGGCCCAGTGTGATCTTTTGTTTCGGCCCCGAGATTTATCCCTTAGCTATCTCCCTATGAATGTACTGCATTAGTCGCAGCGTACACTTCAGAGGGAGAAGCCTGAAGTTTTCAGGGTGCGGATATGCCAATCCCATCAGACCCATCCTTAGTCCAGCCAACGCGTCACATTCACACAGTAGGTGTAATATGGACTCGTCCCGTTCACCACAGGCTCTGCAGATCAAATTGTTTGCCAAACTCAATCTGCACAGGAAGTCATTGGTGTCAAAGTGACCAGTAAACGCTCCTGTGAGCAGGCGTATTTGGCCCTTGTTGTACCCGCAGATCTTCTGGGTGAAGCCCGTGGCTCTGTTTGCAATGAATTTCTTGGAGTGTTCCAGACCCCTAAGGGCCATCCACTCCAGCCTGTGTTTATCATTGCCATGTGCATTCATAGCTGCCTAGACGGTACTCTCAAAGAGTCCTACGAATAGCTCGGGGCCAACAAATAGTTGCTCCGAGCCCTTCCTGGCTAATTCGTCAGCCTCCTCATTACCCTGCACACCTGCATGCCCCGGAACCCACACCAGCCTGACTGTGTTTTTCCTGCCAAGTTTATTAAGGGCTTTAACACAGTTCAGGACCAGTCCGGAATCCACCCTACAGGAGTTCAGAGCCTTAAAAGCAGCTTGACTGTCACTGAGAATATAAACAGTCTTATCAGTGACATTTTCGTTGATATTCTCCTGCGCGCAGGCATTTATAGCATAGGTTTCCGCCTGGAAGACCGTTGCATATTTGCCCATACTTTAGCTCACCTTACAGTCGTTGGCATAAATACCAGCGCCTGATCCTGTTTCCATTTTGGAACCATCGGTGTACCAGATGAGACAACCCTTGTTAGGGGATTGTAGACCTTGTCTCCATTCGTCCCTTGTGTGGACCTTTGTTTCAAAATTCTTTTTGAATATGTGCATTGGTTGTATTTTGTCGCATCCCATGCTCATAATCTCTTTGAGATCCTTTTAAATCTCCAGTTTTGTGTGTCTGTTACTGACTTACTATGACCCATGTACTTATATTAACCTCACATTTGAGTGCAATATTATTTAAATAGATACGCAATACACATCAAGGCATATTGCACTCAAACGTGTTATGAACAAAAGTTACAGTAAATAAAATTTACAAAGGATGAAGATGAATTTAAAAGATCCTAAATAATATCATGAAAGTTATTATTGAACCTGGAAGATACTTATGTTACGTGAATGTGTAAATGAGGTCAACATAAATGGCGCCAGCTATTTCGATAACGACGAGTTGAATTATTTGTAGTTATAGTATGTACTCTTTTGTACCTATTGATATAAATATGAAGCAGATTAGAATTCAAATTCAAATTCAAAATAAATTTATTCAGATTAGGTTACAAGGTAACACTTATGAATGTCAAAGTTACACTATTTTTTCCTGTGAATTCACATTTACTGCCACGTTCAGCAAAACAAGGGTGTAGGGCTCATGAGAAGAATGGGCAAGAAACTCATGATCACTCTTTTTAATCGCCAAGTTTTTGTTTACAAATCATAAGAGCTGTAAGGTGCTGCAACCAGTTCTCCATGAACTACTACTGAACATACTCAAGCATTTAATAAAATTTGATGGTAGCCTCTAAAACAGCAGTATGGTAAATAGAAGCATCCACTTACATGTACATTAATAATCAAGACAAGGCATGATTGTAGTCCGTAGTTTATCTTTAGTCATGTAGAAAATAAACACTGTTACTAAATCTAGTTGGTCATAAACAGCAAATGACAACGCATTAATAAGAACACTTTGCAATCTTAATAAAACAGAGACTCATCTGAGTATTATGTATTTAATAAATTTGAACCCTATTGCAAGTCTTCTCTCTTAGCCTTTATTATTCCCAAGTCACTTGGGGTCGGCTTTTCTGCAAGTTTCTCCTATAGCAAGTACTTAACACAAATATTATATTAAAGATTTTAGTCACACAAATAAAGTTGAAATTGCCTTACTATCAAATTTCGACTTAAGTCACTGTTTTATCAAGAGTAAATAAATAAAAATGCCATTTAGATCCAATCATAAATCTATCTATATTTGTATAGATAGATTTAGTATTGTACTGGCTAACAAAAATCAAAAGCCAACGTTTTTGTTTTCAAAAGGCACTGACTCAAATATTTCTGGTTAACATTGAAAGCAGCAGCGCCCGCTGGCGACCATACATATTTAAAATATTTTAGTCATTGAATGATTACTAAAACAAGCACTAAAGTAAAGCACGAGAGTTAAAATTAAATACCCTAAACCGACGAGAGTTCATGACGATTGTGATAAGCAAGTGAGATATTTTACAAGTTAAGAGAAGAGAGCTGTACCTGCTGCCAGAAGTATATATAGATACTAGATTTACCACCCAGTACGAGAATAAATCTTTATCAGTATATACTATTGAAAATATCTGCCATACAATAAAAACAATTCTAAATACAATTGACCTCCTTAATGGCCGAATTAAAAATATGTTATCTCAAGTTGTTTTGGACTTTAAACTTAAAAGAATCGATACACATCTGTTTGCACTGACCGCGACGTCAGACCTACTGTACCTAAATAATTAAATCAACATATTGATAAATTTGAAAATGATACTAATTTAATTATTTTAATTAAAATGGGGCGACGTAATGAGATCACAAAATATTTTATTCGACTTTTGCCTATTACTAAACTAAGTTTGTGTTCTAGTACGCTGCAAGTATGGCTCAGTGGTTAAATTGACCACATCGCTACTGCTAGTGTGTAAAATTTTCAGAGACCGACCCTTAGATTGACTTTTTTTTGTAGTAATCGGCTGCCAATTTGAGTGCAAAACATAATAAGCTATATCGGAAAGGTATTGGGACAAACTTGTATTGAAATAATCATATACATTCATAGTTACATATTGTATACTAATCAAGTTAGAAAGAACTTTAATAATTTGGTATTAAAGTTCTTTTTAACTAATTAAACTTAAATACTAAAGACAAAAAAAATAAACGACCAAATTCCCAAACATCAAAGAGAAATTAAATTTGACGATCTTAAAAATACAAGAAGATAACACCCCCTCAAATTTTTACTTTATTGATGTTCAAGAATTTGGTCCACAATTTATAAAGTATCACTCACATAACAGAACCGTAACATTTTCTCGGTAAACTAGTAATAGGTACAACTGGTGCAAGTGGAGGAAAGAAAGTGATCAGGCTCGGAAAGCAATGGTATTTATAACGTCATGTGTGCCTTGTGGCGGAAACACAGTTTGTATACACCCTGTATGAAAGCTAGAGGGTATTTGTATAGAGCTGTTATATCGTTGTTGAGTTTATATTTTTTAGCTTATAATACATACACAACATATACATATGTATAATCTCACGTCTATATCTCCAAATGGGAATGTAGACATGTGTTTTTCACGTTTTGTCAACTGTAATTGCAGATCCTACGTAATGAGGACGAGCCTAGTTTATCCAACTAGCAACAGAATGTTATTACTGTGTATTTGTTGTGTTGAAATGAAATATTTGACCGGATTGACCTAATAACAATTAGGTCAATCCGGGTATTAAACTCGAGATTTCATACAAAGTGGTCATATTCAATGCAGTTGCGCCACCGAACACCTAAAATTTAAAACACATCACATGGGCGAAGACCCATTTGTAGTTTAAAATTGGCTATCCCTAACAAAAAAAATATATTTTTTTAAAACTTTCCTTACTTGCCATTAATAATGATCTAGTAGGCAACAATTAATGCAAGTAGTACTACTCGTGGGAATTGGTGAAACTTAAATTCTCAAGCTAATAGGTTTAGTTTCTGTGTAGAAAAATGCCGTTTGGTTTTTTGTTTGGCTATTCTCAGTAACAGCATAACGTTAAATAACGTATCCAGTAGACAGCAAGTAAATATGCTGGCCAATTCCCACTTTCCTCGTAGGAGCTAAAATATATTTTAGCTCCTATAGGAAGAGGCAAAATTGTGGATTTAATATATCTCTGCCTACTGTTTTGGAGATGTAGAGACAAGCGAATATATATATTTTTTTAGTCATCTATTTTGGCAAACAAGCATACGGCCCACCTGATGGTAAGTGGTCACCGTAGCCTATGGACGCCTGCAACACCAGAAGCATCACTTGCGCGTTGCCAACCCTTTAGGAAAGAAAGTGGGAAGGAGAAGGAGCGGTAAGGGGGCAAGAGGGTGATTGTGCCTCCGGTGAGTACCGGTGAGTATTCCTACTGTTGTGTTCCGTTCAGTGAGTGAGAGTTCACTCACGTGGATAACCCTAACTAGCAATGTAACGCTTTCACGTCTTAACTACGCATATAATATTTCACATACACGTTGTCAGAGGTACAGAAAAGGACATAGGTTATCTTGCATCTAGAAAAAAGTACTGTTCCCGATTCCAAAAGATAATATTAAATATCCTTTCTTGTTGCACACAGCTGATATATTCGTAGCAGTCCAACTGCTCTATATATACTGCCTAGGCGTCACACGCAGGCATCACCTATCTTTCTAGATGAAGTCAGTAGTAAACCGCCTAGTTAGGCGCAGTAGTTCTGGTTAGGTATAGTAAACTAGACCGGGTACCCATGTAATCGCCTAGCTGACCGCTACTTACGTAATAGGGGAATTGTTTACGTATGATAAATCGTACTTAGCGTGCTGTAAAATAGATAATGATATATTCTTGTTCTAAGATTGACGTTTAGCTATAAAGCAAATACTTCTTCGACTGCATGAAAGGCGTAGTGATTTAAGTGGTCGCCTCGCATTTGCGCCTGCGAATGTTGTGGGTTCGATCCTTCGATCATAAATTTGTGTGATCCACAAATTTTAGTTCCAAGTTTGGATGGTCTTTGTGTTTATTGTTTGAATGTTTGTAAAATTTTTTGCGACACGGGACCTGTAAAAAGAACCTCTCCTATCATATAACGTTCAATGCATACCAGAAACAACAATGTCATCTGCTTATAATATATGTAACGCTCAGTTGGCGCAGTGGTATTAAATACGACTGCTGTGCGCGAGGTCTCGAGTTCGATTCTTAGGCAAAGAATTATTGGGAGTTTTCGTCAAGAAATTCTCAGTAGTAATGCAGACTGTGCTCGGAAGACACTAATAGGCTCACCTCTTATTACATTGGCCTCAAAACCGTAGTTTATAAAATTTAAGTTTTATACACCTCTGCCTACGGAGATATGGCCTTTAGAGTATGTATATATAGACCTGAAGGCAGTGAGAAGTAGGTAGGTATTTCAACAAAATACGTTATTGATACATATCAACAAAATATTTTTATTGAAGGGGCAAGACATATTTCCATGTACTTCCGTGCAACACCAAATACCTTAAAAATATATGTGTATAGTATTGTCCTATGTATTTATTGCTGATGTTTTAAGGTACCACGGCACAACACGGTACCTATTGCAGCAGGTCTACCATGAAAACATGTATCCGAAAGTTCGGGCCGAAAGAAACTAACAACGCCGTTTCTACGGATTTCTTTCTTTCAGAACGACATGACTTCGCTGGTCGAACTACTTCAAAAAAGGGATTAGGTCAATCCAGAGATTCATCATCATCATCATCGTCAGGCTATATTAGTCCACTGCTGGACATAGCCCTCCCCTAATGAGCGCCATAGCGCCCTGTCTTCAGCTTGCCGCATCCAGCATCTGCCTGCAGTCTTTCGCAGATCGTCATCCCACCTGGTCGGAGGGCGTCCTACACTACGTTTGCCGAGTCGCGGTTTCCACTCAAGAACACGTTTACCCCAGCGGTTGTCGGTTCTTCGCGCGATATAGCCAGCTCACTGCCACTTCAGCTTGCTAATTCTCTGAGCTATGTCGATGACTTTGGTTCATCCAGAGATTACATACCAAAATTCAGGATTATTACACCATAAACGTGCATCATGGTACAAACAGTCGGGCTGATACATCGCAATTTACTTTTCATGGTACCAATAACGTTTTTCTAGATTCGGAAACAGAACCCGAGACCTCGTGTACAGCAGTCGCATACAATACAACCACGAAGGCGAAGCAGTCAGTAAAAAAAATACAATAAAATGTTGTTCGACCCGGGACTTCACAATCGTAAACGTAAGAGCATACTTAATAACGAACCGATGTCGACTTCGAAGTTTTATGACTTATTTAAATACAAAAAAGGTCATGGCATGTCGATGTAACTTATAGCTGATATGTGCCACAGGATATTTAGACACGGAGCGGCTATAGAAATTGAATAGCTCGTAAAAACAGATGCCTTATTTTCACAGACAAGTGATGTTAGGTAGCGATTACAATAAAGAGCGGAAGCGTTTATAAACTAGTGCCTTGAAGAGTCAAATTAATAACCACACTGAGAAGAGGCCCGTCAGTGGGACAATAGATATACAGGACTAATAATTTAAAAAATAAGCTTAGAAAGTCAATGTCACCATTGCATATCAACCTTATCCGACAATCTCTACAGTAACACTACGCTAATTCGACTTTAAAGTTTGTATGTGTTGCATATAATATCAGCCCTGTATTACACTGTTCCATTGCTGGGCACGGGCCTCTTCTCAGTGTGAGAAGGGTTAGGCCATAATCCACCACGCTGGCCCAGTGCGGGTTGGCAGACTTCACATATCTTTGAGAACATTATTGAGAACTCTTAGACATGCGGGTTGCATATTTAATTTCTCAAACTCAAACTCAAACTCATTTATTGCGAAAGTGAGTAATTTAGATAACATAATAATAAATTGGTTCAAAGCAGTAGTTTATCGATTACAACTATCAGAGGCTTAATTTCTTTTTAAAAAGATAATTCCCGTACTAGGAATAATTCCTGTGTCGCGGGTGACTTTAAAACAATCAAACAACGGACGCAAAGAACATGCAGGCTCGGAACAACCATTTGTGAATTACACAAAGTTTTGTTCTGTGTGGGATTCGAACCCACAACATTCGGCACAATGGTAGTGGCAAGGCAACCACCTAAACCACTACGCCACCCGTGCAGTCAAAAACTCAAAGGCTTATCTAATAGAAATCAAATGTCCAGAATAGGATAATTACCTGTTTGATTTTGATTTTGTGCGTTATTTTACACACAAGAGCAAATAGCATGAAAAAATGTAAACAGTATTGCATAATAAGGGAATAATTAATATTTTTAATTTGGATTTAAGAAAGAGTGATGGAATAGTGGGGACTTCTTGCTGTCTCCCTCAGACAGCTGCATTTAAATAATAGTTGTTACGTCACAATTTGTATCGCGAATTTTTTCTGTCATTTGTCAAGTACCTCTCCCACCAGGTTTGATACACTTGTATCTTATTTATTATTTAGTAATATTAAAAATTATTTGTTCTCAGAGCTTGGGTAATGTATCTTTTTGATTTAAATATAAATCAATTGTGACTCAACTGGTTTGATTATACAGGATCCGGTAATTAATGGATAAGCTTGAAATGTCTTATAGCAGAACCGATGGCCGTTCAGGGAAAAATATGAAAAAAGATCTATCGTAACTACTAGCTTCGATATGTTTTTTTTTTGTTATTAGGTACCATATTTAACTTTCTTGTACACTACGACCATAAATGAATGAATTCCATCGGTTTTTTGTTGTTTTCGGCCATCAGTTCTACTATAAGACATTTCAAGGTTATCCATTAATTACCGGACATCCTGTATAATCAAACAAGTTATGTATAGAAAATAATAAATAAAATAAGGGTATGTTCTTTCTTTTGCTATAATTTATTCGCCGAGGATTTATTATACTATATATTATTAGCTTATAATACTATATTGTTACCGCCTTACTGTATGATCATTAGAAATGGTATTCCATGTTTAAGGGATAACTACAACATAATATTTAATTATTCATGGCAATCTGTACTGCACAGATGGCGTAGTAGTTTAAGTGGCCGCCTCGCCACTGCCACTGCGTCGACTGTTGTGGGTTCGAATCCCACACGGGACAAAACTTTGTGTGATCCACAAATGGTTGTTTCGAGTCTGGATGTTCTTAGTGTCCATTATTTGAATGTTCGTAAAGTCACCCGCGACACAGGATTCATCACTAGCGCGGTGACGACTTTAAAAAATTTAATATCAACGTACGTACGCCAGACTCGCTCATTATATCACTATGTCCTGGACTCTACGATGAGTTACGTAGTCGAACGCTGAATGTGTGTGTACCATATAAGCAGTAGAATGCTGTTCGGTCACTACACTAATAAGGTGTAAACATTTCCCTTTTCAGTTTTTTCATGGGATCAATTTATAGGGCCGTTTTGGTAATAAGATGTGCTACAATATATATTATACGGAATTTAAATGTACTTATTTTAATTATTTATAATGTCTACCTAGAGATTTCATATTTTGATTCAAATAAACTAAATATAATATCCATTAGTCGTAGCTAGTCTTTTGTTGATGTCTTAACAGCTAGGACGATATGAAAGATAGAAGAAGATTCATAATAATTAAATGAAGCGATTAAGAATTCTCATTTAGTAATAGATTTTGCTTTTCTACATTTTCTTTTCATTTTGTTCAGTTAGATTATTAATATCAAAACATTGCTTCTTTTAAGGTATTTTAATTTGCCTTTTCCACTTTGGTTTAAGGCTTCCTCTTCCTTGAGAAACATTTGCGATATGATTCAAAATATTATTCTAATTTATTTAGTTAATGTCTAAGGAATGGTGATATTATAACATACCCAGGTTAGCAGTTTTAGTATACCTATTAAATAGTGCTTTTATGCATAACTAGCTGACCCGCGCAACTTTATCTGCTTCACATAAGAGAATTTTCCCCGTTTTTGCAACATTTTTCATTGCTGCTCCGCTCTTATTGGTCGTAGCGTGATGTTATATAGCCTATACCTTTCCTCAATAAATGGGCTATCCAACACTAAAAAGATTTTTCAATTCGGACCATTAGTTTCTGAGATTAGCGCGTTCAAGCAAACAAAGAAACAGACAAACTCTTCAGCTTTATAATATTTACATCAAGTAACACACCTTAAAATCCAATAAAGGTAGCTATTTATCAACATTGTTTATAAATAATTACGTAAGAAGGTTGCTTCTTGACCTTGACAAATTTATTTTGTTATTATACTTATTCATTTCACATTTAGTTCACTATCGAAATAATACCAAGAGCTATATCAAATTTTCTCACAATATAATATTACTGCTAGCTTCTCAAACATATCTTGCAGTACAGCACGTTAGTTACACCGTTGATCTAACGGTGATACAGCTTCCTTATTAATTAACATCGCCACAGACACAGCTTTTTTGCAGACAGCCGACGGGGACGATCGCATATACTCCGCTGAATTAATTACGAGGTCATAATACCAACAAGCTCACAGAAGAATTGCTGCATCACTACATATTATAAAACGAACTTCCCCGCTGTCTGTTACGATAAACTCAAAAACTACTGAACGGATTTTCATGTGGTTTTTACCAATAGACAGAGTGGTTCATGAGGAAGGTTCAAGTGTATATTTTTTTAAGGATTTGTACTACCTGTCTGAAGCCGGAGCGGGTCGCTAGTAATCTATATATCACAGCAGAAATGTTTGTTGAAACACGGTCTGATTTGTTACATACAAACATTATGTATGTACTCTTACGCCAATATTTCAAAGAGATGCAATTCTTCAACAGCTATGATTTTCGGCGCTGGTAGCAAGCGAGCCTAAAGTTGTCTGCCTGGTAGAGAATGCGACGGTTGTGCATGCCGTTTGGAAGTTCGATTCCTGGGCCGGATAAATGCTATTTTCCACCAAGAATGTTTTAATAGCAACATGGAATCTGAAACTGTGCCTGGTATACAACACTAGACTCGCTTTATTACGTGAGACCTGAAACCTTCTTCTTCTCCCTAGCCTTTATTATGCCCAAGTCTTTTGGAGTCAGCTTTTCTAGTCTAACCGGATATATAATAGAACAAAATATTTTACAATTTTTATATTCTTTTTTTAAAAAGGCAACTGTCTCACTTAATAAATCCTGTGTCGCAGGGGCAACATTCAAATAAAAACAGCCAGTCTTGGAACAACCATTTGTGGATCAGACACAGTTTTGTCCCGTATGGGATTCGAACCCACAACACTGCGCAGTGGCAGTGATGAGGCGACGATTTAAACCACTACACCATCTATGCAGGACCTACTTTAATTTAATTACATAGTTGTGATAGCCCTGCTTGCCTAACCACAGCTAATTTAGTAATCAGAACAGACACGCACTTTAATTTCTCAAGTTAAGTATTCTTATGATCAGCCCACTAAGCAGTCTACATACCTTTACGCTATGTAATTTAATCCCATGCTAAACATCACGATTGGCGAGTGCATCTGTGACCAAAATCTAATTAAAAATGTCTTCCGCAACATAAAAGCACCTTAAAATAAATTTGAATCTTAATTTGGTTTGCAATGCTTGATATCCGAGTAAGAAAGCATTTTGGAAGATTATCATTGTTCGCTGGTTTTATACATAGGTAACCAAGTATCTTGTTATTTTTTCATTATGGATTTATATACTTCATACTAGCTTTTGCTCTCGAATTCACTTGCTCGGAAACAGTACAATTGCCAATTGACCCACGTTGCCAACCTGTATGCGAAATTTCATGATGTACAGTACGGGCAGTAAGGGCGTGAAAGCGTAACTCACTTTCGCATTTATAAAATTAAGTTAGGACTTCAGCTTGAATCTAGTAATAAATATTATAATAATGCTTTAACATCGTTATCTATATTTTTCTTCACTCTTCTCTCTAAGCCTTTATTATTCCCAAGTCATTAGGGGTCGGCTTTACTGGTCTAACCGGATTTGACTGGATATCAGTTTGTACACGGAGCGGCTGCCACCTGACCTCCGCAACCCGAAGGCTAACGATACCCTAAGGCTAGACCAGTGTCAGGATATTAGAGGGTACTGACTTTCCCAATAACGACTGCCATAGATATTCATGGCAGCCGGGACCAACGGCATAACGTGCTCTCCGAGGCACGGAGCAGGCGATAATTGTCAATCAATACGCACATAATTTCGAAAAGTCATATAACTTTCGAAAGTCAGAGGTGCGCGACGTGGGTTCGAACCCGAAACCCTCTGCATTGCAGTCTGTTGGTCTCCCGACTAAGCTATCGCTGCTCCTTGACGAAGACAGTTTAAACAAAGGGTTTAATCAAAATCAATTTAAGCCAAAATGAATAGGTACCTAAAAATAATATTGGTTTAGCAAACCATAGATCAAAGTACTTCTTTGTGCATATTCTTTTAAAGCTATCGCTGCTTATAATAATATATAATAATATAGATAACATCGTTATCTATTTTATTAGATCTAAATAAATAAAATTTTCTTCTATGGCAAATACAAAGAGGGACAGACGTGACCTACTCCTAGCCAAGTACTAGATCCATCCATTTACATAGAATCTAAGTTCTTACGAAAACGCTACAATTGTCTAAAGGTTGTGACTTACATATCAACAAGTGGCCGCCTTCCGCGTCGCAGGCGTTAACCCAATTGATTCATCACACCGCACACGGGGACGCATTCTAATCAATGTTTGTAAAGCACTTTACTTTTTATTCTAATCAGGAGTTCGGTGTTATGAGATGAAAAGTGCCGACAGTTCTATCAAGAACTGCGTATTATGAATTCTATTCGTGTTTAACACCTTTTGCCTGTGGTTAAGTTATGGTAATGTCAGAATCTATTAAGTAACTCGGAACTGACTTAGCTTGATGACTTTTTAAATCGCTACATTTTGTAGAAACTGCCTCGGATGCGCAGTTGTAGTGAATGGGACAGCTATGCATGAGATCTTAAGTACGAGCTCCAGGTGGGACCTATAAAAAGTAATTAGGTTTTGCTGCCAAGAAGTTCTCAATAGCAGGGTAGTTTTAAGAAGTTGGTGGTGGTGTGTGCAACAGGTCGAAAAGGACCTGCAGTCCTTGCTCTCGATCTCTCTCCAGTCTACACAGTGCTCTTGTGTTCGTGTGATGGCCAGACTCCGTAAAGATTAGTCAAATTCGGTCTAGAGAACCTTCTAGAAATCTTTAACATTGACTCTCATAGGTGTTCATTGCAGTCGATATTGACGGCTTAACGTGCACTTGAAAGCACATGACGGGTGATGCTACTATTTTCAAACACTTTGTAACTATTGTTGTCCTTATATACAGCGTGTAACAGAAAGGTGTGGTCATATTTAAGCATCACATAGCCCAAGTACAATGCAAAACCGCAACAACCAAATCCATATAGGTACATTATTTTCACTACGAGAATTTGTTTTTATCGACTTATCAATATCACATATTCTAGTCGATACTTAAACAACACAAACAGCCTACTGGGGAGATCTTTGTGATCCCGAAAATGGATATTGCGCTATTTGGATAGTGATATAATGCGTTTGTTTCGAAGTTTAAATAAAAATTAAATAAATTGTCATAAAATTTTAAATTGTTTTTTTGATCCGGGCACATAAATTATTTATCAGATATATATCACGGCCTTAAAATATGACCACACCTTTTTGTTACACGCTGTAGAACCCAGCAAACCTTTACACGATTTAGTAAATGCCTTTATCACCTACACTATATTACTGACTAATTAGATTGTTGCAAGCACCAAACTAACTTTGCGTTAATGCCAAGGTAGTAACGTAGAGTTTAATGTACCTGATGTATGACAATTGGTTCGCCTTCCACTACATGAGACCTAACGACCTAGTAATGAGTACAGTATATATATATATATATACAGCGTGATGTTGAAATACATAATTCTAATTTTAAAAATATATGGTCAGGGTTATTCTATATCACCAGTAGAATGCGTGGTTAAAAGGAATTACACGATTTCAAAATCATTCTGTATATATATGAGGAATTGGAGGCATAAGAAGTAGGAATACAATTTAAGGTCTTTGAACCCAAAGACTGCAGACGTGTATTATACTTATATTTGACCAGGTAAGTCGTGGGCTCCTGGAAAAGGGGACGACCCTGTTGTCATCTATCGGTAATCAGGATTCTGGAACTGTCTGCTCTAGACTTCGTACTACTATTAAGAAAATCTAGACAGGAAAACCCAATAAAAAATACTTAAGTCGAGAATTGAAAACGAAAACTCATGCACAGCAGTCGCTTTCATTTAAGGAATAAATATTAAATAGTATACAAGGACAAAAATTGTTTTCTTCATACATGAGAATTTAAAGAGGCTTACATGTAAATGTACGCCGATGTAATGACAAACGGCATCACCGAACTAGGACATCACCAAAAAATTCGGCACGCATGACTTTAACGTGACTTCACCACAGACGGAATATCTCAACACCCTAGCTTTTGTAAACCCTACGTGATAGATTTGGTAACACGTCTACCACGAAGGGGTTATGTAACCCGAGGTCAAGCGATCGCCACATTCGCGTAATGACGAACTTGGATACGGTTCAAATTAAAAGAGAAAATTGTAGCCTTGCAGGTGACGTCACACGTTGGTGTGTGTCATTTTAATCATTGGTTGATTTGCGAGCAGTTAGACAGACTATTTGTCGCCTGAGTTTGATCTGAGTCTCGGTGGCGCAGCGATAGTGAATGCAACTGCTGATCATGAGGTCTCGAATTCGATTTCCGGATCGAACAAAGTGATTTTTTCATTTTACTCCTCGCCAGGTTTGCTTCTTGAATGTTGTTAAACTTTAAGGTTAAACATACATTATACAGGGTATTTTTAACATATTTTAGACTATTAGTAAACCCAATGACTATAGTAACGCTCTCAAAAATTTAAGAGGTAGATTTCATAGATAAATTATTCTGATATTTAGAATATGGATCTGAAAATACAGCAAAAAAGCCAATACAGCGAATTCCTGATACAGTGAATTTAATTCTAGGCAATGACTTGAATATGATGAGTGCCATTAATATTTGTAACGGGTCAGCTGTCGCAATTTGTCCTGAAATGTCAGAGTAAAGAGAGTAAGAAACTAGATTACTGATATGCGTTCGCAAATTATAAAACCTCGACCTTATTTTTAAAATCGGTAAAGAAACAAAACAGTGATGCTCTCTGTTTTGTTTCTATATAATTTATCTATTTATAATTCTCCGTTATATCCTTGAAGTAAAAGGTAGAAATACAGCTTTACCTATCCATAGATATATATATAACAATAAGCATGTAAGAGCGATACTTAACAAGCTCTGTAAAATGTTGTCCATATCGGTCATTAAATTCGTAATTGACCACATTTTAAACATGAACGTCGTAATTAATTTCATTAATTTCCTTATAGTTTTCATTACCACCATTCAGTCAGAATCAAATTCTGGACCCCGCATACGGCAATATCGATTGGATTTAGGCTAATCGCAATAGATCAATGACATTTAGAAAGATACTAGATTTTGCCCACGGCTCCGCTTGAGATAATCTAGATTTTTATTTTAATAAATTTCTATCCATCGGGAACAGCACATTTTTCCTGGATACAGCCTATGTTTTTTTCCGTACCCCTGACAACGTGTACACAAAATTTCATGATGATCGGCCAAGTAGTTAAGGCGTGAAAGCGTAACCAACAAACAAACTTTCGCATTTATAATATTAGTTAGGATTCATTTTAATTGCAATATCGGGTCAGTTAATATTGAGTAATTGATAAACTATTTGCAACAGCACTCTATACAAATCGCATTACCATTGCACATTGTTTGAGCTAGGAACACATTGTCTATACAACGTCGACGATTTCAAAGTAATTTATGACGTAGCAGAAGGAATATTATCCTAAAAAACAATATTTTTTTTAGGAAACTCCCCGTCATATTGATTCGCAGCTGCACACTGGTGATACAGACAGAGTACAGTAGATTTTTGATTATGTCTGGTATTCTAAAACTTGAAAGAATGAAAGATTCCAATTTTGTTTAATTTTGTTGCTATTTATTTACATAACATTAATAATTAGCAACAAAAGTAAACGAAAATTGGAATCTTTCATTCTGTCACGTCATCTCGACAACATTTTAATGTGTCGGCCATGCCAAGTTGAATTGACTGACTGTAAAGGTGGGCCCATTGGCAAATATTGCCGTGTAAACCAACGGTTTACACGGTTGTCGGCCTCGATTAGTGTAACCGACTGCCACGCCTGAGGTCGCGGGTTCGATTCCCGCACAAGTCAAACATTTGTGTGCATGAACATGGATGTTTGTCTTGGTCTGGGTGTATCTATGTATAATATGTATGTATTTACAAAAAAAAAAGTACTTATATAAGTATGTTTATCCATTGTCTAGTACCCATAGTACAAGCTCTGCTTAGTTTGGGCTAGATGGTGTTGTGTGTATGTGATAGAATATTATTATATTATTATTATTAATCATCGGTGTAAGGGTTGTTGCTAGCAGTTTTACAGTCCAGTATATGGCAGCTATACATAACAGTAAAAGTAATGGCCGTTTAGAAGTCCTTGAAATCTTCGAAAATACCAAAGTAAAAAGCAAAACCAAGCATAGCCTCTCTGGTGGTAAACAGTTATCAAACTAGATTATGATACCATGCAAGACCAGAACTATTTCACTTAGTTGAAAAGAAAGAAAACAAGTGGTACTCTACCATTATTTTTGAGTGTGATCGAGAACTCTTACTTACCAGGCAAAATGCAGTAACAGTAGTTCTCCTTTTACACCGGATTCCTTGAAAAGTGTGTTAGTTTGCCGGGTAAGACAACTCATTCATAGACAAAAATTCCATATAATCTGTAACAGCGATATCACCCCCTCGTAAATAATGGAATGGTATACTATAGAAAGGTTACTTAAACAAATTTTACATTAATTTCGTCTCCAGTACAGTCATAACATGTGTGACTATATTATTGTGTAGACAAATTCTCAGTAACATGAAGCTGTGAACTCATGAACGTAACAACAATTAAACATCGACCTTTATACATAAAAGGCACTTATTTTATTACCTCTATGACATTCTCATAATAAAGATATGACGTTTTCATCAAAACAATACACACATATTCCTTTATGTTCACATTCGGTAAGGTTAACTTAAATTCTAGAACTCTAGTCTTAGAAATGTGGCTCACATGTTTGGAATACACCATTCGTAGCCAACAACTTTAATTATATTGTATTTGAAATTATTTACGTGCTTTAATATTGCAGGTTTAAAACAATTAAAATTGCAGACCTTATTCTGTTACACATATCGCTTCGCAGTCTCATAGATGTCATAGTATTATATTGTGCTGACGCTTGCGTGTGATCTCGAGATTAATCTCGGAAACGAACCGATGCAAGCGTGTATGAGTTTCAGAATTTGGTTTTGAGGTCGGACAAAGTGTTAATTTAGAAACACCCGTATAATTTTCAAGCATAAGTTGCGTTTATTTTTGCGGCTAATTTGAGTCTCTGGTCAAGCAAAGCGTCATTGTGTTTTTCTGTCAAGAAATGTTGAGTAGCAGCTTGTCGTTTAGTAATATGCCGGGTATATACAATTAATCACTACCTATTACAAAGGACCTAATCACATAGCTATCGAAATGGTGGTGTAATAAACATCAATCTTTTAAATAACTACTCCACGCTACTCACACGATATGAAATCTGTGTCACGGGGAACTATACAAACATTCAAATAACGGACACAAAGAATACTCAGCCTCGGAAGTTTTGGTGTATGAACCCACAACTCTCGGCGCAGGGACAGTGGCGAGGCGACCACTACGCCATCCGACACCTTTAACTAATTATCGATAGGTTTTACAAAACACGTATTTAAATAAAACCTTCTTATATCCGGAGACTAATCTATTTAGGAAGTATATACATCTTATTGTCAAACAAAGAATTCTCATGAGATAAAGATCATTGTCAGTGAGTGCAGACCTCGCCTAACACTGCAGTGGAACCGAAGCGCGATGTTGACACCCGCGCCCGTTAATCCTTGCGCGTGCGGCGAATACCGACGCGTCTGCGTCGACGCGTGCGCATGATGCACGGTGACATCGTAAATCTTTGGCCTGTATGAATCATATACATATGTCCTTTTTTTTTACAACTTTAGTGACTAGTAAGCATACGGCCCACCTGATGGTAAGTGGCGTACCGTAGCCTATGGACGCCTGCAATACCAGAGGCATCACTTGCGCGTTGCCGACCCTTAGGAAAGGAAGTGGGAAGGAGAAGGAGCGGGAAGGGGGAAAGAGGGTGATTGGGCCTCCGGAACTCTCACTCACTGAACGAAACACAACAGTAGGAATACTGCTATTTCACGTCGATATTCTGTGAGAGGGTAGTCCTTCCCCGGTCGAGCCAGCCCATTCATGCTGAAATCAGCGAGGCTCTACTACTCAAAGATGTATGTTTAAACAACCGTGAATCGACTGCACTAGTGGCTTGATGGTTTAAATGGTCAGTTGCACTATCATGCCGAGTATTGTGAATTCAATTTGGTATAAGCACATCCCTGATACTTCATTACAGAAGTACCTTCTACTAATACGAAAGCATCGAGATTATCATCTCGTGAGCCTGTATGTATGTAGTTATTATATTTGGAATAAGTGTGATGTACATATAGCTGTAGTGTTCTTTGCTTACATTGATTCAATGGCTTAAAGTAATCCGTGATAGTCATATCTAGTGGGTAATTGATTTACGGTCCTTTACATGCATTCAACGGACTTTAATCCGTTCTCAGCGGTATAAGCAACATGGTAATGAACAGCAGGCTCTACACAGAAACCTAGAGTTCAACTTAAATAGCACACATAATGGTGGTTTTTCCAATGTTATTAAGACTGCATATTCTGCTTGAGAACAGTCAATAGGCTCACTGATCACATTGCTAAAATTTGTGCTTTTGTTTACGATTGTGAAGACAGTTCGATTTTCAAGTGATACCGTGTAAAATATATAGATTTCTGTTTGTAAATCTTAAATGGAAGATGATGTTTTCAAGTAGAACAACAGTCGTGCTACTTGTGTAAGACCTAAAGTACAAATGTAGAAAAACATGCGTAATACACCTTTGCCTAACCTTTCGGCGATATACTAGCGTCTCCACGTAATAAACTAGACAAGGCTAACCGTAATTAGAACTAAAAGTAAAGGATATATTGTAAGCCTTTACTTTCAAATACTAAATACGCAAAGGCACAAGTATTGCTACACAAAGCCTCCTGAACGCATTTGGAAAAGATTAGCCGCTGTTAGGCATTAATACTAACTAAAACTGACCAAGTATGTACCTAGGCTGTGTAAGCTTGTGTTTTTGTAGACATAACGAACAACAGAAGTTTAAGAGGTTTACCATAATCTGAGATACCTATCCTACTTACCACTAAAAGGATTTTTATTGACAAATCACAAAAGTAAACTATTTATACAACTATTTATTCTACGGCACGGTTGGCACAGTAGTTAAAACGGTTGCCTTGCTGCTACCAGTGCCCTGAATGCTAGGTCTTGTGTGTGTGTGTGTGTGTGTGTGTGTGCGTGCGTGCCGTGCGTGCGTGTGTGTGTGTGTGCGTGTGTGTGTGTGCGTGCGTGCCGTGCGTGCGTGTGTGTGTGTGTGCGTGTGTGTGTGTGAGTATGTGTGTGTGTATGTGTGTGTGTGTTTATGTGTGTTTGTGTGTTAATCTCCACATGATACAAAACAATTAGTGATCTTAAAATAGTTCTGCCCTTAAAGACCAAAACCAAAATTAAACATAAGCTGCCATCATTATCATAAATTATAAATTCAATCTAACGGCATTTAAATAATAATGTTACATCAGCCCTGTATAAAAACTACCCTACTGCTGAGCACGAGCCTCTTTTTGGTTTAAGTAGTGTAAGGCCATAGCCTCAAACCAACCCTACTCATACTAAGGACCGTGAATCAATTACCCACTAGATATTACTCCTATATCCAACGTGGTAGACTATGGTCTACCACGTTGGTTTAGTGCTGGTTGGTAGACTTCACACATCTTCGAGAGCATTATCTAGATCTCTCACACTTACTGACAAATCTAGCAAATATTTTATAATCTATTTGTCTAAAATTTACATTATGTCTGAATTTAATAAACAAATAGTTCAATGAACAATTATGCTTCTGAATGTCAAATATAAAAACCATCCATCTACGCTTATAAGTTACACCTTTGTAAATAAAGGCACGTGAGCCTGCTTTTAGGGTTGTCAGCTATGTGCAATCCACATGTCAACTTGAGGTGCTCAAACTCTATGTAAAATACGAAACAGTATACGCTGAAATAACTTTTGATATAAAACAATTCAATTACACATGGAGTTATTTTGAATATAAGAAATAGTGACCTTTCAACAATGTAATTATCATTTAATGTTTGATTGTCTTGTTGGTTCCAAGGGCCAAGTTAAAAGGTGGCGCTGATGATCGTAAAGTACGAAGTTTAAAAGCTGGGCCGAGAAAAGGGTTATTAGATTTTTCGATCTGGAATCTCAAGGGTAGTTATTTTTAGAAATGGACTTGTTGGCGGGATACAAATTCGCTCTATGTGACCTGCGATTTAAATGTACCACAGTCGTTATGTGGGTATAATAAACCTTAGTCTTATAGGAGTATGTCTTTATATTAAACTACCTGTTGCCCGCGACTTCGTCCGCGTAAAACTACAGCTAAAGAAATTAATAAGTCTAACTACACCTATATAGGTGTAGTAAGCTATATATTAAAAAAATACATAAGGTATCACGGACTTTTTTGTAGATATTGATACGTTCTATAATACTGTAGAACATTTTTTTGTTCTATCATCAATAGTTTCCGCAGCGCAAGCGATGACAGATTTTTTATGACAAATTTTTCACACCTTGGGTTATATTAAACATGACATAGGCTACATTACATATATAATGTAATATAGCCTATGTCACTCAGTGAAGATGCAGCTTTCTAATGGTGAAAGAATTTTTGAAATCGGTCCAGTAGTTTTTGTGTGAAAACATTACAAACATACATACAAAAACACAAATGTCTCCTCTTTATAATATTAGTTTAGATATTAGTTTAGACTAGTTTAGATAAATATGGAGACATATAATATTAAGTATTTTTAGCCGAAAGCCTTTTACTTGTTTTTAAAAAAGGTATTAAATATTATTTGTTCATGTAGATCAAATATAACACTGAAGCATACCAACATTAAATAAAATTATACATAAAAGAAAATTAATATGCATAGTCAGTGTCAACCAAACTATTTAGCTGCAGCAACCTGGGGTTTGTGTCCTTTGTTCCAATATTTGTATTACCCCCGCGACACAATGATAATATTTTGTGTAGTTGATACATAATTTTACTTACTTTCTGTTATTATTAGATGAATTTCTTCTCTTTATTTCATTATTTCTTGGTTTAAGAGGTGTAATCTTCTTATATTCGTGAGACGTCTTTGCGAGTAGTAAAATACAGCCCTGTGTCAGTAGATCGTATCAATTTTACTGCATTTTCACCTGTCAATGACATAATCATTGACGAGGCACGTATAAGGAGGCTGTTAGTCGTACGCCTGTGCTATAAAAAAATGTAATAATTTCTAAGTGACGTCATGTTACATGACGTGCCTTGTTGCGTCAGGCGAAGTTATTGCTGACCAGTTTGTACGCAGCTTAAAAAGTTTGGAGCGGTTAAATATTTTCTTTTTAAAATGTTGTAGACCTTTAGAGCAGAGGTCTCAAGTTCGATCCTAAGGCCTCTAACTTTTTTAAGTTATATGCGTATTAAATAGGTCATCGCTTTAACGGTAAAGGAAAACATCGTGAAGAAACCATGCATAGTAATGGAACTCCTTAAAGATGGTTAGGATAAGACCACAAAAAATGGCATTATTATTTAGATACACGCGTTCTCAAATACTGTCCCAACGATGGGATCCTTACAGAGTAAACTTTATTCTTTACTGACAGGTTTAACCACATATTTGTACAATTTTATAGTTTTAAAGGATTTTTCAAAAAATATTTTCATGTCTTGCATTCATATGTCTCCGTGCTTCGAAGGGCACGTGAAAAGTCGGTCCTGGTTGTTGTAAAATTGACAACAGTCGTTAAGCCATGTCAGAGGCCTACGGGCGGCTTAAACAACTCTTGACAAGAGGTTGGCCACTTACCGCACGAAAAGAAAAGAAAGAAATATGTATCTCCTGCATTCATATCCGTTCATCGCATCTTTACAACCTTATCCCTAGGCTCGTTATCGCGAACATAATACTCGTGATATTGCAAGCCACGATAACCGCTTACCATGGATGAGTCCTAAGCTAATTTGCCACCACTGTTTCTTTCTTTCTTTCTTCTTTAAAAAGACTACTCCCACTCCCGCATTATAAATAATTCCTGTCTCGCGGGGGACTTTACAAACATTCAAACAACGGACATAAAGAACACTCAGACTTGGTACAACTATTTGTGGATCACACAAATTTTTGTCCCGTGTGGGGTTCGAACCCTCAACACTCGGAGTGGCGGCAGTGGCGAGGCGATCACTTATACCATTACCATCGGTTCAGTCAAAGGCTGTCAAAAGGCTGCCGTAAGTCTTAGAGTTCGAAAAAATGGTATCACGTGGCCTTGAGGTCAGAGGTCAAAGGTCAAAGGTCATAGTCATTTCGGGGGTATATCGACTACGCTGAGTCGAATGGCTCTGACCGG
The DNA here is from genome assembly GCA_930367265.1 of Catocala fraxini. Taxonomy (NCBI): domain Eukaryota; kingdom Metazoa; phylum Arthropoda; class Insecta; order Lepidoptera; family Erebidae; genus Catocala; species Catocala fraxini. Next base: position 5,688,668 of record OV884035.1, read on the forward strand.
AAGTCTCTAGCTCTTATGGTTTTTGAGTTGAAAGATGGTATCACGTGACCTTGAGGTCAGAGGTCAAAGGTCATAGTCATTTCGGGGGTATATCGACTATGCTGAGTCAAATGGCCGCGAGTCTCTAGCTCTTACGGCTCTTGAGTTGAATGTTGTATAACAGACGGACGGACGGACAAAGCTGTTGTACATATAAGAGATTTTTCGAACTCTAAAATACTAACTACTTCCAACCTAACTATCTAACTGCTCTTAGTTATCCGATTATAACTCGTCTAACTTCCACCGGCGCGCTTTCTGAATTCCAATTGGGTATATTTCGTAACGCACTAATATGCAGATAGATTAGCTTGTCCATATTTATAGGCCCACTTTAGTACGACTATCGTACTTTGCTAATTAATAATCTGCTTGAATGTCTGTACAATGTAGGTAATTTCTTCATCAGTGACAACTGTTTACTTATTAACTACCATAATCTGGTAACAGAACCGAAACGTTACGTCAAGAGAAATGTTACGTGAAGTGTTACATGTGGCATAGTTAAAGTTTAAATGGAGAAAGAGCGCAGAAAGATAAATTTATGGGAATAGGTACAATTGTCTGGTACCCATAGTGTACAAGCTTTGCTTAGTTTGGAATAGATGGTGTTGTGTGTATGTGATAGAATGTATTATATTAGTCGGTCGGTAGTCGTAACCGACTGCCAGACCTGAGGTCGCGGGTTCGATTCCCGCACAAGTCAAACATTTGTGTGTATGAACATGGATGTTTGTCTTGGTCTGAGTGTTTCTATATATAATATGTATGTATTATCAAAAAGAAAGTATATATGTATGTTTATCCATTGTCTAGTACCCATAGTACAAGCTCTGCTTAGAATATTATTATTATTAATTAGTTTGATTTTCTTTTTTATAAAGACAACTTTCGCGCTAGGAATGAATCCTATGTCGCGGGGGAGTTTACAAACACTCAAACAACGGATGCAAAGAACAACAGACTCGGGAGAACTATTTTTGGATCACACAAATTTTTGTCCCGTGTGGAGATCGAACCCACAACAATTAGCGCAATGGCAGTGGCGGGGCGACCACTTAAACCCCTACGGGATACGAGCAATTTTATTTATTACGTCAGAATTTTAACGCCTATGCGACCACTAGTATGAATTAATTTAATACCAGCCTTGTTTATAAACTGTCCCACTGCTGGGCACGGGCCTCTTCTCAATGTGAGAAGGTTTAGGCCATAGTCCACCACGCTGGCTCAATGCGGGTTGGCAGACTACACACATCTTCGAAAACATTATGTAGAACTCTCAGATATGCAGGTGTCCTCACTTTTTTTTTTCTTCACCATTTAAGCAACTGATAACTTTTTTGCAATTTATTTGATGTCAATTTCCTCAACGGTATAACTAGTTGGGAGTAGTGGAATAAATCAGTCATCATAATAATAATGATCATTTATGCAACTTAAATTGGTACAAATATCCATTTGGATACAGGGCTTATGTTACATTGTAATGATTATATATAAGGGGTGCCTGCACTAGGGTATAAAATATGTATAGGCTCTCGCTAGTTCTCAAAGAGGCGGTGGCAACACCTTTCGATATGCTACGATCCTGGCATATGTATAATAATAATATAATAATATTCTATCACATACACACAATACCATCTAGCCTAAACTAAGCAGAGCTTGTACTATGGGTACTAGACAATGGATAAACATACATATATACATTTTTTTTGTAAATACGTACATATTATACATAGAAACATCCAGACCAAGACAAACATCCAAGTTCACGCACACAAATGTTTGACTTGTGCGGGAATCGAACCCCCGACCTTATGCGTGGCAGTCGGTTACACTAACCACTACGCCATCGAGTCGTCATATTTATATGTGTCTTGTTTCATTCACTATCGTCGCACACATTATTTATGCAGACTTGTCGGTTTAAGGGAATCCGTATGAATTGGGATATATGTGAATACTATGTGGAATTTATGTCGACTCTATAGTCGACATCTTAATATGATCTTCATATACTTTCATGGCACAATATCTCTGAAAACCTAACCTATTATCTTTATTATTTTTACTTCGCGGAAAGAATAAGCATTGCCATTCAACGTGGCAATGCTGCCAGTCTTCTAACCACTCTACCAGTCGACTGTGATGTGGAGGAATTCTATGACGCCTAATAGAGAGTCTTAGATTTTATTTTTTATTTCTGTTTTATTATGATTCTGTTTTATAATGACAATTATCGCCTGCTCCGTGCCTCGGAGAGCACGGTAAGCCGTCGGTCCCGGCTGCCATGAACATCTATGGCAGTCGTTATTGGGAATGTCAGTATCCTCTAATATCCTGACACTGGTCTAGCCTTAGGATATCGTTAGCCTTCGGGTTGCGGAGGTCAGGTGGCAGCCGCTCCGTGTAAAACTGATATCCAGTCAAATCCGGTTAGACTAGAAAAGCCGACCCCAAGTGACTTGGGAATAATAAAGGCTAAGGGAGAAGGATTTCTGTTTTATTATAATTAAGGCATAAGTTAGTTTTATAGAATTGTGTTCATTGATAACATTCTTACAGTAAATTTCCTCCCGTTTTAAACCTATTATCTACATACATAGTCTAATGCATATGTCCCCAAAGAGATAACTACAGGTGTTAATTACAGTCACACTTAGCCAGGTATGTTTATATATCCCATGTAAAAGGATACGCCTCCATGCCCTTTACCAGGAAAAGTTCCACACCCCATGACGTTACTAAAAATTACTTGTCAGAAAAACCTAATTGCCTGACTCGGGAATCGAACACGAGATCTTATACACGGCAATCGCATTCACTACCACTGCACCACCAATGCAGCACATATATATAGCATAACCTAAGTAACAAATCTACATACTACTACACATTCGATAAAAACCTACCACCAGTAAACAAACAGCAATAAAATCCTTGAGACACTGGAAAGTAGAGCATCGATGCATTCTTCGCATGTCAATTGATACAATTCTTCCACTACTAAAACCAACCATAACATTGACATCGTAAGATTCAAAGTCATCTGCAATTATAGAGGTAGATACGTCGTTTTTAGTTTGCTGTCATTGAATCTAGATCCAAGGAGTTGTGGGAACTACTTCCCTTTCAAATGTACTGTTATTTATAGACCAGTGTGGTGTTGGTGTCAATATGCAAAGTGCTAGGATGTAGAAATTAAGGAATGCTGTGGGAGTATGGCTTAAGATTCATTAGAACTATTGACTCATATTGACTATAAATTAGATTTGGTGGCAGAACAATCATATCAATGGAAATATCGTTAATGTATTAGGTTTTATCTGTTTTAACCAATCTGAGTAAGCTTCCACTCACAGTTTAAACTATTTAGACCAGACATTCCATGCCAACTAACGAGTGCAAGCCCTACCTATTTCTTAATGCCCGCTATAGGGACAATTTCTGAGTTGCATGAAACTTTACAGACATCCAAACAACAACCATAAAGTACTCTTAGAGTCAGAACAATTATTTCTAACTCTTTTTTTTTCTCTTTTACAAAAGACATTCTTCACTAAGAATAATTCCTGTGTCGCTGGGGACTTTACAAACATTCAAACAACGGACACAAAGAACACCCAGACTCGGAACAACTATTTGTGGATTACACAAAGTTTTGCTCTGTGTGTGATTCGAACCCATAATCGGCGCAATTAAACCACTACGCCGTCCGTGCAGTCTTGTAGATCTTATACATTTTTGTGACATGTTGGAATCAAACACTAGACGTATTGACAGTGACGAGGTTATCACTTAACAATTGCACCATGCGTATAAAACAATGGCAAAGTAGAACCTTAAGATACGAAGTAATGAACAGTTTTAAAGAATTCATATTGTGTACGCAGATTTTCTCACGATGTTTTCATTTGTTATTTTGAATGATAATATATGCACAGGTGAGATTAACCTGTGAATTCAACAGTTGCAAGCAAAAAAAAATTACCTTTTCATTTGTGTTACATTAGAGGATTAACATACCCGTAATAAAAATATGCCTGAAGAAACGAGTTCTATTGAATTCCAATATTTTTAACCATAAGTCCTAATAAAACCTGGCAACATAAGCGACTTTAAATAGAAATCATCTTCCCAAAGGCCTGAACACGTAATAACGCTTTTAAAATTTATAAAAAGGGATTCAATAGATATATTTTCTACATCTGGATATTAGACAATGAGCAAATGGCGACTTCTTAAAAATAGATTCGGTGGTATCAGCTTATGGGACAAAGGTCATACAGGTACCATGTAAAAAGCACATTGCTATTTGAAGCCAACCGAACTTACTGAGACTATAGTCTTCTACAGGATGGAGATGCTTATCAAATAAATATCACCTAGAGTATAAACACATGTAGAATGAATGAATGAAGTAGCCGCTTAGTATTAAAAAAAATCGGTAACGTTGTGGTTTTCATATAAACCACATTTCATCAATATTAGCGATTATTATTATTGTATTTTTGAACGGCCAATTCGAAATCTATGTTTTTTTTCATGTATACTTGCTTGTATATAGGCCACTATGGTTTGTCTTAATTAACAAAACATCAATCGTCATGTAATTATGGCGAATTGAAACAAGAAATACGGGCAGACACTAAACGATATAAATTGTATAAAATATTCTTGAGAATTATAATTATTAATACATGTTTATGTATTTATTTGGATCGCCAACAAATGATACATATTTCTTACATCTAAATAATAATATACAGATATGCCTTATACTCATTCACTTACAGGCACCCACATCTAACAAAAATAAAACTTTTACCACAAAGATCAAATAAAAAGCTCTAAATACATATGTTATTAATAATATAAATTTATGTTATTATCTTGAAACATAAATGAAGTTTCAAAATAACCATTGCATTTAGTACAGAAACCACAAAATTGGATGTAGGACATCAACGAAAATTTCATAGTTAAAGGCCTAGGCCTTTAACTATGAAATTTTAATTGAAATTTTAATAATTTTAAACTAGTTTCGAAAAGCTTCCAGAACTCTAGTTATTCTTATTAATAACATCACAAAAACATACATAATATGCACATTCAACAACTGAATACATTTAAGACCCAACAAAATAATACAGCCTTCCTAAATTGAAACACAAAAGCCTTACAGTGATCACATCTTTATGACACTAGTACTTATTTCCTTTACTGCCTCCGTGGCGCAGCGGTAGTGAACGCGACTGCTGTGCATGAGGTCTCGGGTTCGAATCCTGGGTCGGGCCAACAATAATTTATTGGGTTTTTTTGTTAAGAAATCTTAATACGAGCCCGGAGTTAGGAAGTTGGCGGTGTTAGACACCCCCGTTCCTGGGAAAGCACGTAAAGCCGTTGGTCCTGCGCCTGATCTCTCTCCGGTCGTGTCGGATTATCCGTCCCATCGGATCATGAGAGCTAGGGAACAGAGAGTGCACTTGTGTTTGCGCACATACTTGTGCACTATAATATCTCCTGCGTAGATGGCTAGTCTCCGTTAAGATTGGCCGCCATGACCGAAATTCGGTCTGGAGGACATTACATTACTTATTTCCTAAAACAATCAATGAGGTAGCTATTACATAAACGCATTGCACTCAAATACTCCATGCGGTAGGTCCTCGGGGTGTATTACAAAATGTATGAAAATCAGGACAGCTGGCAACACATCAAGGTGTAATTACGAAGGCAATGAATGAATCAAAGCTAATGAATATGAATGAATAATGAACGATTAATTTTAATATATAAATAATAATTTAAAGCTTTATGCAACTAAAAATGATAGATTCAATTATTTGAAAAACAAATTAGTGTTATCTTAAAGCTACAGTTTTATTCTGAACTAAATTATATAGGGATACGTAAACAATTTAGCTCAGAATAAAAACTACATTGTACCGCGTTATATTCAGTTCAGAATGTAGCCGACCAGTTGCATTATAAACAAAAGATGAACTTAAACTTTTTTATAGACAGATAAAAATTGATTATCCTACGAATATAATAAATTTGTATGCTTAGATGCATTGATTAATATATCGATAGCACAACTTTATCACAAATGAAGATTACTCAAAATATTGTTATTGCAATAGGGACGGGAAGAGAGAAATATTTTTTTTTTTTTACTCTAGTTAGCGACGGTATTAGGAAAATAACTATCATATAAAATTTATTATTCAGTTAGTAGTCTAGTAGCATATGATGTTTCGTATAGGTACATGCACATTGATATTTTCAGAAGAGACGAAGTTTCCAATTGACGAATTTAACAGTGTTTATACACTTCTTTCTAGGTACTGAAAATCTTGAACAAAAAACAGACATACATAAAGGGAAGACATCGTTTCATTTTCGGAAACGATTAAGTACTCGATCGTTAAATTTTTTAAACATCTATACTAATATTATAAAGCTGAAGAGTTTATTTGTTTGTTTGCTTGAACGCGCTAATCTCAGAAACTACTGGTCCGAATTGAAAAATCTTTTTAGTGTTGGATAGCCCATTTATCGAGGAAGGCTGTAGGTTATATAACATCACGCTATGACCAATAGGAGCGGAGCAGCAATGAAAAATATTGCAAAAACGGGGAAAATTCTCTTATGTGAAGCAGATAAAGTTGCGCGGGTCAGCTAGACTTTAATATATAGACAACTCATTAATATTATAAATGATTATAGAGACAAAACAAGGCGGCAATCACCCTACTTATAACAACACGATCATTAAGCCAACTTTCTCTGTGACTCATAAACACTTTTACTAAAACTGGTGCGCGGCGTGGGTTCGAACCCGAGACCCTGTTCATTGCAGTCTGTTGGTCTCCCCACTGAGCTATCGAGCTGTTGTTTAACACAAACTTCCACGAAAATCTAGATCAGAAAATAATTATAGTGGGTATTTGAGTCGCCACATATCATTAATGAAATGATACATTTTATGTACCTACATTTCACATTTTAAACTTTAGATTCAAATCTGAGATCATTTATTTATCAAATAAATAAAAACGTCCCTATTATATAGTAAGAAGCAACATTTATAAATAAATATACTTAAACTATTCATATGCTTATAATCGTTGATTCAGGCTTAGCCTCGAAATGATATTGTTATTCTTGCCTTTCTTCTTTCTTATTCCTCACCTTCCATTTGATGCCTAATTTCTTTCGTCCAGGGACGGCAACGCACGTGTGGTATCCATGGTATTGCCACCGATCATCGGCACGGGTAAATAATAATAATAATATAATATAACATTTATTTTCTTATCACAATATTACGTAGATCCATTACACAGGTTAGGTACATAATAATTACAGTGTACAATATTGTGTGAGACTGGTGCCTAAGCTAAGCGTGTGGCTTGTATTTCGGGACACCAGGTCTCCACCTCATTTTAAATTTTGGTTATGTACTTATATGCATACAAAAAGCACTACGTTTGCTACTTACAAACGATTTATATTTGTAAACAACATTTAAAAACAAGAGAATAATTAGCAAGAAATTGTTAGTAGTTAGGTGATGATTGATTATATTAACTATTGGCTTGTTATAATTATGTACATAAAACTTAGGCGAAGCTCATCAATATTCTGCCAAAGATATAGTCTTGTTTAATAGTCTAATGTAATCTTTTAATTTAGTAATTCGTTGAGCTATTAAAATGTAATGTTAACATCAACACAATACTGAATCCAACGGAGATGTCGATCCTACACACGAATATAGATAATGCATGCGCCTAATCTTGTCTGCACGGATGGTGCAGCGACTTAGGCGGTCACCTTGCTACTGCCGCCGCATCGAGTATTGTGGGTTCGATCCACAAACGAGACAAACATTTGTATGATCTACAAATAATTCTTCCGAGTCTGGGTGTTCTTTGTATCTGTATTTTGAATATTTGTGAAAGTTCTTCACAAACATTCAAACAACGGGCGCGCGTCACAAGAATTAAAACTAGGACGGTTGTTGTTGGTATTAATTTTTTAAATATACGTCTTTTCCGGCACTAAATTAAATTAAAAAAGGTCTTACGTACGTGTCCACAAAAGTAAACCATTTCTCATTCTTACCACGCAGACTTAGGGAATACCCCAACGTAACAAGCTCTTAACTCAATTTTTACATAATGATGTAAAACGAAGCACATTCATTGTCCGTAAGAGCCATACTAAGGGCCATTCCGATGATCGTGCACGTTCTATTGCACAAAGTATCGGAGTACTGTCACTACAGACCTTCAATTGGGTAACGAGAACAATATACATTGATCTGATCTTATGGGAACTGGCTGAAAGTGGGTGGCGTATTGTCTTAGTAAGTGTTGTATTATTGTTGTGCTAGACTTGCAAACGTAACTTTGCGAGTAGCAGACAGTCTTACAGCAGATGTACATTTTTTTATTTTAACTGCAATAGTATTATACAGGATGTCCGGAAATTAATGGATAACCTTGAAATGTCTTATAGTACAACTGACGACTGTTCAGGAAAAAATAACAAAAATAATTAAAAATTGCAATAGCTAGTCATACTTTTGACTGTATATATATTAGCATAATTAGTATTTAATAATAAAGCAACAAAATATCAATGGAATTAATTCATTTATGGTAGTAGTGTACACGAAAGTTAAAACTAGTAATTAAAAAAAATCATATGAGGTAGTAGTTAAGATAGATTTCTTTCATATTTTCTTCTGAACGGCCATCAGTTCTGTTTAAGACATTTCAAGGTTATCCATTAATTACCGGACACCCTGTATATTGTTTCGCTGGGCACTTTGAAAATATTCAAACAATGGACGCAAAGAACACCCAAATTTGGAGTAAGTATTTGTAGATATAATTTTTGTCCAGTGTTGGGATTGAAACCATAACACTTGGCGCAGTGGCAGTGGCGAGGCGACCCCTTAAACCACAACGCCATCGGTATACAATCAAGCTTTATTTTTAGTGGGCTAATCTTTCCCTGGTAGTGCAGTGGATTAAGTATTTATTCTTATCAACGCAACTATTGTTGCGGATACATAGTTTCACGCTTATACCCTCGAAGGCTTAGGCAGAGAAGTTATACAAGGTTATTTTTAGGCACGTCGCCCACTGGTAAGTAGAGGCACGGTCGCGGTGGCGTCGCGGCACGGTCGAGGCGTGGCGTTTATGTAGAGTCGAGGCGAGGGCTATGCTTCCTTCACACATTGTCCTTAAACTTAAGAGAAACAAAATGACAAAATGGCGGTGGAGTCGCGGCGCTGTCGAGCACAGCACTCCCGCTGCGCCGCCGCTCCGCCTCCGCCTCGACTCCACCTCGCCTGTGACACGACTCTAGTTTGTGAGCGCACTGCCATTTATTCCTGAAGAAAACATAGAAGCAGCGCGCCGCTCGTGCACCCGCGCTTCGACGCCACCTCGACTCTAGCTTGTGTGGGCGACGGCCCTTAGTATAGTCAAAACCTCTCAGGGGGTGATTATACTTGTTATTATGAACAACTTTTGTTCTGGGACATTGCCGAAATCGCGGCAAAGAAAACAGCTGTTCTATATAAAATTGGACTTTGACCTCGACCTTTGACAAAATGAATGGAACTGCTGATATTTTTTTCGCGATTTCGGCAATTTCCCAGAACAGAAGTTGTTCATAGTAACATAGTTACTAAGAATAACCTTGTATAGCCACATTTTAGCAGAAATGGTTTAAATATTACGTAATAGTAGCGATTATCCAATATCGAACATAAATCCAAACCCTATGCTATTACTGAGAATTTTTGTATAGAGTAATCCATACAACTCTTTGTCCGACCCTGGCATCAAACTTGAGATCTCAGGAACAGTAGTAATAATTACCACCGGTGCGCCACCGAGGCCATCGCATGTAAGATATAATCCGTTAGAATACTAGAGTATAAGGTATGAAGAGAGTAAGTACAGGAGCAGCACAGAGTGTGCCAATGTCCCGGTAGATGGCAGTAGGCTTGCTTTTTAAAACGTGGAACCCAAACACAAAGCTGGTTAAATGTGAGTATAATAGATATGAAATTCCACTTATAATAACACAGCGACTTATCTGAGTACTTTGAATTAACCAAATTTAAACTCTATTGCAATTACTAAAGACGAATATAATAGTACGATTTATAATCACACAATTAGAGTTCAAATTACATAACTTTCTAATTTCGAGTAAATTCGCTATTTTATTAACAGTGCAATATATTATATATTAGCCTACTCTTCATGCCTGAATAGCTATGCGTATATACATATATGCGTTAAACGTTACACAATTTCCTGAAACATTTGCAACGAATGGAATCTGCAAGAAATGAAAGTCAATAAAACATTGATATTTTACGATACCCTTTTCGTAATAGACTGTAGAGCTAATATACTAAATAATGGTCTAAATGAAACCGGTCCGGTTGCTTCACGTCCAGCCGACAGTACCAGCACCTGGGTAACTTGGAAGCCTTCCTTTCGGTGTAATTTATGCACTATTGTGTAACTGTAGAAGGTAAAGCGAACTGTTTTTGAAATAGGCTTGCCGTTTTAATACTATTTAAAGCATACTAAACATAAAAAAGTAAAAAATACGAAAGTAATGGTATTTGAAAAGGAGGAGTGCTTCACGATGTATAATATCATGATTGATAGAGAATAAGTGGAGCAAGTGAAAGAGTTTGTATATTTGGGTACTTTGATTACAAGGGATGGTAAACAAGAGGTATTTATTCAAAGGAGAACGATTGCTGGCAATAAAGTAAATGGCGCTCTACGCGCTTTTATGAACATTCGAAATGTATCCGAAAAGGCACGTTTGGCTGCTCATAGAGGACTATTAGTGCCTACACTTATGCATGGAAGTGAAAGTTGGGTATGGAAAAAGAAGCATGAGAGCAGAATGCTGTAGAAATGAGAGCGCTGAGAGACATATGTGGTGTGACTCTAAAAGATAGAATAAGGAATAGTGTGATTAGAGAGAGATGCGGCATGAAAGTGGATATAGTGACAAAAATGGAAAAGGGTATGTTAAGCTGGTTTGGGCATGTAGAAAGAATAGACGACAAAAGACTGACTAAGAAAGTTTATAAGCCTAGTGTGAATGGAACAGCCGTAAGGGGCAGACCTAGGCGAACGTTTCTTGACTAGATCGGAGACGTTCTAAACAAAGTCCAGGTTAAGAGCACCTTAAACAGGCGAGCGTGTATGAGGAATGTGATGAATGTGAATGAAGCCAGGGTAGTGTGTCAGGATCGTAGCAAATGGAAATCCGTAGTCTCTGCCTACCCCTCTGGGAAACAGGCGTGACTATGTAGTATGTTTAAAAAAAAGACACTTTATGAAAATTCATACAACGGACACAAAGAACATTCAGACTCGGAACAACTATTTGTGAATTATACAAAATTTTGTCCCGTGTAGGATCGCACCCAAAACAATCGACGTAATGGCAGTGGCGAGGTTACCATTTAAACTACTAAGCCATCCGTGCATTTAATTATTGTTAATGTAATACAAATGAAAATATAGAATGCTTTATATTAGAGTATCGAAATATCTTTGAATGTCGCTAAGTCTTTCAATGGTTTTGATTAGTACATATCTAATCAAAACCAATGCAAGACATACAATTGGTTTTTGTAGCCACCGCTTTATAAGTAATTCTGCAAATGTTATAGTTTTAGGTGAATACAGAAATAGTCTGATCTTCATAAATAATAGTACCGAGTCTTAGATGAAGCATTGCTAGTATAACATCGATTAAATATTCGTTGCATGAGAGAGGTGTCAGTGGCCTTTTGCTACATAATTTCATTCTAGAGGCAGAGCACAAAAATTGCAATGTGCACTATTTCAATCGATTTATATTTGAATAAATCTATTCAAATATAATCATGCACATCGCATCATAAATTTTCAGGAACTGGCGAGATATCGTACACCTCCTCGTATGTGTATGACAGCCACATTTTACCCAGTTATGGTTTTTGATATCAGGTAGGTAAGTTAGGTAATAAGGGACGAGCCAGTTGCCAACTAAAGTGCATTTTAAGACATTGTGCTACTCCAGAAAATTCCTTGACCGAAATACAAACAATAACCATAACATTTTACCCGACCCAGACATTAAAACCGAGACCTCATGCATAGCACTACAATTGCGCCACCAAGCCTATATTAGTCCAGTAGTAATATATTATTACATGCTGCTAAACAAATTGATTACTTACTATTTAAACTAACGTTGCGGAATTCATTAAATCTTAATGATCAGTAATACAGTTTGTTTAAGGAGAGCAGTTAATACTAAACGATGTAAAATAATTTGTGTTTGGTATTAACTACTTCGTTTGACATAATAATGGCTAAAACGTGATTGCGACTGCATACGCAACTGTCGATCTAGAGGAATGGGAATCGATTTCCGAATTGGGTTTATCAAGCTGCTCGCAAACATACGGTTTCCTGATCAGGTTTACGAAACAGGGATTCAGATTTGTTATTCCGTCAGCTTTGCGCAGACGTTGTGTTTTTTCCATCAGGAATTAGTATTACCAGTAAGTACGCAACCGTGTGTGGCTAGCACTGAGTGTCTAGTGCGAGTTTGTTTTATGTTAACGCGATCGACACGTTTATGACGTTCGGCGCTCCGATTGACCCGCTCCAAGCTCTTGGCCAATCAGAGAGCCAAACGCGGTAAATATTTCGATCGTGTTAACGTAAAAACAACACACACTAGGCACCCTAATGTATTCAGAATGGAAATTTCCGTTCGTGTGCGGCAGTACATACAGAATGTTAGCGAGCGCTGCGTTCGGAATGACGTCTTTCGGTTATTTTCCGTTCTTCATTCAGAACACATCGGCGAGATTCCGAATCGAACGACGGGAATTATTTTCGCACGGAAAATGTAAGAACGTGTGCAGTTTATAGCAAATTCGTATAAAAGTGTGTATTCGGGTATCCAAATCTGAATCTCTGTTTCGGAAACCTGATCAGGAAACCGTTCTTATAAACCTAATTCGATTCGGTGACGATATCTGTATATTGTCTTCTATATATCCTAGATTGGGTAAGCATAAGTGTCCTACATATTTTTTGCTTTGTTTAGGCTCCACGTAGTAAGCCAGTATTTTGACTGCTATCAAGCATTGTGCTGCTACGTAAAAAACCTTCACTCAAATCAAACCCAGAAGCTTACAATAAAATTGGACCAATAAGGCAGTATATTCAATAGGTATCTATAATAATTATAATATGAGCCCTGTTTATGAGCTATCCTTCTGCTATAAGGAGATTTCTTTTAAATAGGTATGTTAAGAGTAAGGTTGTAATCGACCATCCCAGTGTTCACATATCTTTGAAAATACATAATCTCAGAGATACGGGCTTCCTCACGATGTTTTCCTTAACCGTTCAAGCATACAATAATTAACTTAAACATTATATATTTGTATATAAAATCATAGGTCTATTTGTATACTAGTTTCGCTTTTAAAGATATTATACTGCCTAACTAATATTACAAATACAAATGTGTGTTTGTACGTTTGTTTGTTACACTTTCACGCCTTAAATACACTACCGATCATCATAAAATTCAAGAACACGTTGTCTGAGGTGCAGATAAGGACATAGAATACCTTTATCCAGAGAAAATTACTATTCTTAAGCAAATTCGCGGGCAAAAACTAGTATAATATATGTAAATACATATACAAATTGATATATGACGCACTGCGCATAGGTTTATGATACGTTTGTCGTAGGCGCGTTTCGCCTTTGACAGCGATATCGAGTCAAACGATACATTTGCGTCCCAATAGGTAAATATCAATAAAACATCTGTAACATGTAGCGCAGGGGTAGTAAATGCGATTGTGCATAAGGTCTCGAGTTTAATTCTCGAGTCAGGCAATGTTTTCTGGCTAGAAATTCTGGGTGGCAGCACGAAATTAGGAACCCTGTAGATAGCGGTAGGCTTGCTATATATTACTTGAAAGAGATCGTGAGTGTAAATCACGTCTACATGGCTATGTAGACGTATCTTCCTCTCCCTTAGCCTTTATTATTCCCAAGTCACTTGGGGTCAGCTTTTCTAGTCTAACCGTATTTGACCGGATATCAGTTTTTACACGGAGCGGCTGGCACCTGACCTCCGCAACCCAAAGGCTAACGATACCCTAAGGCTAGACCAGCGTCAGCATATTAGAGGGTACTGACTTTCCCAATAACGACTGCCATAGATGTTCATGGCAGCCGAGACGGACGGCTTAACGTGCTCTCCGAGGCACGGAGCAGGCGATAATTGTCCATCAATACGCACATAATTTCGAAAAGACATATAACTTATGAAAGTTAGTTTAAAAAAAAAAAAGGCTATGTAAACGTATATTGTACCTAATATTTCTATATGTAGATATTACTTGCAACTTCACTACTATTTTGGAGATATAAGTTTCAAACTTCTAGCGAAAGCAATTTAAAGTCGGGCTGGTAGGTTTGGAATTTATTCCTTACAATCAAAAATACAAAGCTTTCCATTTTTGATTTTCCATGTTTGTCCGTCTGTCAGTTATACAACTTTCAACTCAAGAACCGTAAGGGCTAGAGATTCGCGGTCAACGCCATTCGACTCAGCATAGTCGATATACCCCTGAAATGACTATAACCTTTGACCTCTAACCTCAAGGTCACATGGTATCACGTGACCTTTGCATATTACTTGAGCCATTTTTTCGAACTCTAAGATTTACGGCAATTCATTGCCGATTCTCACTTGTTTATATAGCAGTGGTAGCCTAGTAAGTTACTTTTGGACAGCCATGCAAAGGTATTTTGAGTGGTAGGGCCACGCTGGTTACAGCATGAATAGGCTGGCTCGACCAGGGAAGTACCACCCTCTTACAGAAGATCGACGTAAAATAACAGTATCTGTTATGTTTCGTTCGGTGAGTGAGAGCGCCGGAGGCTCAATCACTCTTCCCTGTCCAAACCCCATCCTGCTCCATTACCCTTTTCCTTCCGGTAAACAGCGACTTGGTTGTGTTTTTTTGACATTTCTTCTGTAATGCTAAGAAAACATAGCCATGTGTATAAGCCACGGTTCTCGCTTACTATCAGGCGGGCCGCTGGCTGGTCTGTCACTGATGAACGCAATAAATAAAAAGGTACAAAAATTCAAAAAATTTGATTCCGAAACACTCGCTTCTGACTTTTTTAACTTATGTGGTATTAAATAGCTAATTATCGCTCACTTTAACGGCAAAAGAATTGCATGTTTAAGTCTGCCAACCCGCAATGGGCGAGCGTGATGGACTATGGCCTAACCCATCTCACACTGAGAAGAGGCTAGTGCCCAGAAGTAAAACAAGTTTAATACTGGACTGATATTATTATTACTATTATTGACTTGAATCTAATCCACTTCTTATGTCATCCAGCCATTCCCATGAACGGGTAGATAATATTAAGAAGAAGAACATGGGCTATGGGCCCTCTGACCTTCACCGCTGGCCTACAATATAAGGTTCTTCAAATAGGTCGATAACACGCGAGAAATACCAATGGTAATGTAATTCTCCAATCATCTAGGCAAAATTAGCTCACCCTGGTTTCAAACCAGATTTGAAAGTAATTTTTATTTTATATTAATTTTATTATTAAATTGTTTTAAAATATATTTCAAGGCAAAGCTTTGCTATTCTAGTTGAGTAAGATTGCTTATATCATATGGATTCTAACGATATAAAGTTTATACACAGTTCCTATACAAAAGATTCGAAATATCCTTGTTTTAATCACCTATCACGCTATCACGCGAGACCACCCAGAAGTAGCGTGACAGATGCGGTAATTCGCGCAAAATGGGCCGCAACAGTTGAGGGGATAAGCAACGTAGGTAACCGCTTATATTTGTAAATATGTTCAACATTATCCTTCCTAATATTATAAATGCGAATATGAGCTTGTTTGTTTGTTAAGTTTTTACGCCTTCATTACTCGACCGATCAACATGAAATTTTGCATACACTTTGTCAGAACAGAAAAGGATATAGGGTACCCATCAACCAGAAAAAAATACTGCTTCTAACCTAACCTACATCTATTCAGCGAAGCCTCGAGCAAAATCTAGTTATTTTGGTCACGTATCGTATATTTGCGTGCGATCATGATGTCCCAGTATCCATTCACGTATCCTGTCAAGTACTATTGAGGTGTTCTGTCAATAAATCGCCAGTAGCACGGAGTCTGGAAATGAACTAAGAGTAAGACTCGACTCAGACCGAGTCTGGTAGGTCTATCGTCTAGTATATTAGTTCCGAAAGTGGTCCAGGTGGACCCCCAGGGGTCCACGGGAGACTCATCGGGGATCTATGCTAGCGTGACAAAAAAATAGGGCTCCACAATTTGTAAGCGGAGGTCCACGAAAATTTATTTGCTTTCGATAGTGAAGAACTAAAATGTTGGCTTGACTTCACCTATCAATGAAGGCAGATAATATTTTAATAAGCTCAGCAATTGTTAATTACGAAAAATAAATTTAAAGAAAAAACAAGGTTACCTCTAAGAGATTTCATCAAATAATATGGTAGAAATGGAAATGGTCCATCGGAAACTGCTAAATTTTGAAAGTGGTCTATGAGAAAAAAAAACTTGGAACCTCTGGTCTGGTAGGTGACACTAGGCTCATCGTCGATAACGCGGTGCCTAAACAAATACTTGTTGAAATGTGGGTGTATACTGCCTACCCTGCTTTAGATATACAGGCGGGTATGTTCATTGCATCAAAGCCACATTAGTACCAAGCTGGAATTCGTCCAAAGTTGTGTCCTATTGTCCCTTTTACTTCCCACCGATGTCTCAACCGTTGAATTGCCTCCGTATAACACCTTTGTTACGAAACTGCCGACAAAAAATGTTAACAATTAGCTCTGTTAAGATCTGTCTAAAACAAAGTTGATTGTTTATTTTTCTTGGTAGTCATATCTTAAGTTTGTAAGTAGATGTCGTTGATTAAGTAAGAAAGATAAAGTAAAAAGTACTGAAGACACGATTTTATTTTAATCTTTATTTGAACCTAGTTGACGTGCAACGATAAAAAAAAAGATTATAGGTGCAATTATACTGAATTTTGTTATTATGATTATATGATAATATTTTAAATTTACACGATATCTGAGAATTTTATACGGGTCGATATGAAAATTTTAATTTTATTAATTGCGCTAGTTATAATATGTAACCTATATTTTATAAAAATTTTCATGAAATATAAGAATTTTTGCTAGGTTAGATTGGATAGATTTAATTATACCAGATATTTGTGATAATTATCTAACATAATATGTACATTTATATATATCTTATCTTATCTTATGTGGGGACCAGTCAGTGCAGACCAGCGACACTTCGACCCAGTGGGATCGTTTGTGTCGACACTCTCCCAATAACGACTGCCATATGTACATGGCAGCCGGGACCGACGGCTTAACGTGCTCTCCGAGGCACGGAGCAGGTGATAATTGTCAATCAATACGCAAATAATTTAGAAAGTCATATAACTTATACATCTATATATATACTAATATTATAAAGATGAGAGACAGGATTTTTTGTTTGTTTGTAAGAATTAAATTAAAAAACTACTCAAACGATTTTAAAAATTCTTTTACCATTTAAAAGCTATATAATCAACGAGTACATTTGCTATATTTTAATATTAAAAAGTACTGTTTTAGGATAACTTACTTTTAGTTTAGTAGCTAGTTTGTAATATCTGCATAATATACTGGCCGACCTTTAAAAAAAACTGATATCCAGTCAAATCCGGTTAGACCAGAAAAGCCGACCTCAAGTGACTTGGGAATAATAAAGGCTAAGAGAGAAGATACTGGCCGATCTTTATAATTATATTTTATATTGTTTTGATGGTACCTACTTTAATTACTAGTTTATGGTTTAGAGCGATTATTATGACACTGGTTCGATTTAGAGAGCAAATGCTGTTGAGTTTCTTGTTACGCTATATTCAGCATAAATATATAATTTAAAAGGGTTCGCTTCCTTGTTGTAAGAATCGTGGAATCTAAACCCTCTTACAAAATATGAGTGTAAAACACCTCTGCTAGTCTATCGGATGATACATACGCATATAATATACATGTAATGCTTATATTTAATTAAAAATCCGAAACGTCCTGTTCAATCAAAACAGCTTCTAAAACTTTTAACCCTTATTGGCAGTAAATAAATTTAAACTAACTTACACTATCGTTAAAATAATTACACCACTTATTACACTTCATATTATCCAACAGGAAACTCAGTTAAATATCTAATCTATACGTCAAAATATCTTACACAATACACTCACTTCTGATATAAATTACGCAGCTTTTAATCCTACGTAGACAATCATAATGTACGATAACTATTAAATATAAGCTGACCAGAATAGATGAGCTCTAAGGATGTTATACAAACCGAACAATCGGAGACAAATTGTACGGACACGCGATAGAGTAGGGTCAGGTTATGTTGGTCAAGGAAACTGTTAAAATTTTGCCGCAGTGAAAGTGTAAATTGGAGCATACGATAATGTAGTGAACTTTATGTAAAGTTTAGATTGCTTGAAAGGAATTACATGGCAGTCTATATTTATGTTGGCTTTGTAAAACTTAGTAAGTAAGTCTTCTCTCTTAGCCTTTATTATTCCCAAGTCACTTGGGGTCGGCTTTTCTGGTCTAACCGGATTTGACTGGCTATCAGTTTTTACACGGAGCGGCTGCCACCTGACCTCCGCAACCCGAAGGCTAACAATACCCTAAGGCTAGACCAGTGTCAGGATATTAGAGGGTACTGAATTTCCCAATAACGACTGCCATAGATGTTTATGGCAGCCGGCACCAACGGCTTAACGTGCTCTCCGAGGCACGGAGCAGGCGATAATTGTCAATCAATACGCACATAATTTCGAAAAGTCATATAACTTCCGAAAGTCAGAGGTGCGCGACGTGGGTTCGAACCCGAGACCCTCTGCATTGCAGTCTATCGGTCTCCCCACTGAGCTATCGCTGCTCAAACTTAGTAAGTAAGTAAATTTATAATAAAAATTTACGAAATAAACGTATTATTATTATTTGTTTCTCTTTCACGGGTATTTCCCTAATACGTTAGGAATATACCTGGCCCTTTAGGAGGCTTACACGGAGACATGGGTCCAACGTGAAGAGGCCCTTCGAAAGTTTTAATCAAAGGTGGGCTGGAACACCTACAGCGGCACTAACCGCATCAGGCGTAGGACTATTGCTACGTATGGATTCTAATATATGGGCTGTAATTATAATAATAATAATATTCTACCACATACACACAACACCATCTAGCCCAAACTAAGCAAAGCTTGTACTATGGGTACTAGACAATGGATAAACATACTTATATATATATATATATTTTGTAAATACATACATATTATACATAGAAACACCCAGACCAAGACAAACAGCCATGTTCATGCACACAAATGTTTGACTTGTGCGGGAATCGAACCCGCGACCTCAGTCGTGGCAGTCGGTTACACTAACCACTACGCCGTCGAGGCCGATAAAAACCGACGGAAAGCCGACAGCTATGGATATGGGTGTTTGATGAACCGGTATATTGGTAACTATGGATGATAAAACAGCGTCAGCCCTGATACTCTAATAGCATCAATCAAATGGACAGACGGAGACTCGCCAACTCACTAGATGGGCCCCCTGAATAGCCACCATAGGCATACAGGCCAGCAGCAGAGGGCAACACCGGTGCGAGCGGCTAGGGGTGTAGAGCGGCGCTGCGCCGGTTTCACCATCATGGGTCTCGTGACAACGGAGACCCAGAGCGGGTTTCCCGTAGTTATGCCCTTGAAAATGACACTTCCACCCCAAGTATGTAGTTCTAGCGGACCTCCTCTGGCCGGCCGACCAAGGCAAGCCAGAGTTAAGAATCCTACGGGCGCCCTTAGAAGTTCCACCCCAGCCAACCAGTAACGGCATGCTGGTGACGAGACCCTACCCGACTCTCCGAGGCTTTCAGGACCGCAGTGTCGCCCCTCACATTCAGCTCGCCACAAACTGCCCTGCGGTTTGTGCGCTTTTATTTAACCTGGTGATACATTTTTTGTTTATATCAGAAGGCGAAGGTGGTATACTGTACTCTTCGGTATCGGTATATTGTTATAATAATTATTATGATATAATAATTAAGTCAAAAAATCCATTAACATTTTAAGCAACCAGGTAATCAAAAGAGCAAGTCATGCCCAGTATTTAATACCGCCATCTAAACAGTTAATGATCTATTCCGAACTAGAGAAGAGATGGATTCAACTGGAGACACTTTCAAAATTATTACGGAAAGTAATTTAAACCAAACACAACTATATGCTGCAAAAGCGTTCCGTAGCGTCTTTAAAACTGTAAGGCTTAAATGAAACTGCACAGAATTGAGGCACACGCTAGGCAGCTATATACCGCTTCTTTCTTTTTCTTTATTACGAGGTTATACCACGTAAGTCACAAATGTACAATCAATACTTCGCATTTGAACAAACGCTTATTAATGTTTTACTGTAGCAGTTCCCATGAGACATGTACACGGAATCGATGGCGACGCTTTGTATATTTTTTAGTTGATTTGTGCCAGTTTAAATTGAATATATTAATCGAAGTTTACACGTTCTACTGTTTATAGAGGGAAGTAGAAAATAACTATCAAATCATATTACCTAATATTTAACCTGAATAGCGAAATCTTTCTCTGTTTATCTTTTTTCTTTATTTATTTTATTTTATTTTTAATAGACGTCGTTCCTAGTACAGGACTAGGAATTAATGATTTTGGAGCAGGAGAATTTTCAAACATTCTAACAATGGACACAAAGAACACCCAAACTTGGTACGACCATTTTTGAATCACTAAAATGACAGTGGCGAGGTAATCATTTAAACTAATACACCATCGATGCAGTCAAACTTTCATGCTACAAGAGCAGTTAATAAATAGCATCGGTGAGCTACTGTCGTTTTGGACAGAGCTGAAGTCATATATCACTTTAGCTCTGTCCAAAAAGGACATAAGGCTGGTCAGTTACTCATAAGTAACTGACCATCCTTACATTGGCTAAACACGCACTACGGCCTAATTACGATGCTAAGTAAAAATATAATAGTTAGTCTTGTATTCATTACATTAGCAATTAGTAAATGATGTACAAAATGATTATGATACCGAAAGCATAAGATTAAAGCTTATGCTTGGCGCCTCGAGAAGGTTGCCCAGCGCTTTTTTCAGTTTAAACCTTTCGTTCTACTTTCAAAAATCAAAATATATGTATGTAAATTAAATGCATAACTAATTAATTACTGGTATCTCTATTCTCTTCTTATCTACAATCAGCAGTGCTTGCACAGGATCTACTGACAATACAGCTACTTCTGAAGGATCTCCAGGAGCCTTTCACCGAAGGAACATAACTTAAGGTTGTTTGACTGCGATCTTCTGCAAGTAGGTAGATCTTCTTTATAGAAGTACTTCTTCAGTCAAAAGAAGAAGAGGTACTTTTTTAGCACAAAGTAAAAAAAAAGGCTGTTTCCTCCCATCATGTAAATCCCGGTAGTGATTCACCAATTATGGATGCAATTATTTTTCACCTATATCTCAAATTACTAAGTCATTCCGTCCATTAAGGCAATAAAAGAAAATTTGGCATGCGATCAAAAGACTATACCAGCAAACACCTTCAAAAGTGTTTTAATATTTCACAGGTGAACCAATGGATCATTCATTGGCGAAAGTGTATTACCTAAATTTAGCCTCTTTAAAGACTAAATACATTTTGGCAATGTTTTATTTAGATAACACCAGTATTAGAGGTTTTATTTTTATGCCTTGTCAGTTAATTAGAACTATGTATACTTACATTTTATAAATGACATTTAAGTCTTGCAACATTATAGGCAATTCCAATACCACCTACTGGAGAAAGAACAATGGCAGAATTTTGTCTAGTGTTTTTTTTACGTCCGTAGATTTCATTTATAGCAAAGAAAATAAATTAATTTACTAAGATTTATCAAATATTCATTCATTTTTCTAAAAGCCGTAAAGCTTATTTATGTTAATAAAAGTATTTTAAATGACGTATGTACGAATTACGAATTACCTTCAAAATGTCAAAAATACAATTAGGGGTGTAAGTACATGTAGTATTATATAGTTATCTGTATCGATTAAATTAAACGAATGATCGATATGGATTATTTGACTTTGTTTGAATCTTTATTAATATGCACTGTAATTCTTCTAATTTTGTTTAAACTGATGGTAAAAAATGTTTGTTTCTTGTACTTATATCTGAAGAGAAGTTAAAATATTAGTACCTAAGTTATAAATAAAGTTGATATTTTTTAATGACATCTAACTACTCAAATCATATTAAAAGCTAAGTTCCATATTATGTAAGGTTAACCTTTCAAATTTTGAACTTAGCTGAAAGTTTCCATCAGGTGGACCACTTGAACGTCTGCCACCGAAAGCCATAAAAAAAATACTCGTTTACTATATTAGACCATGATATAATTATCTTAAATACTGTATAACTATATCGTTGTAGGAATGCAACATTTATCCTTGACATGCAACTTAATTAATTCCAAAACAATGAGCAACTCCAGCGAATTACCATAAGTCCAAACTTCTACTTTACTCGCAACATGGACCAAAAGTGTCGCAAATACCGCGTTTGAAGTTAAACCCATCGGACAATAGTGGGGTACTTCGCTCCATATATAAGAGGTTTGTTTAGTGCAACACATATCAGTGGCACTTTAACGTTCGTTCAGTAACAGTGCAGTGTTTGTTTTGGCACTATGAAGGCTTACGTAAGTCATATTGTGATTTCTGAACTGAAAATTAAAGTTTAATATAGTTTGTGGTTTGGTAATTGGGATAAAAAAATTATTTGAGTTTGTCGTGTGTTGTGTGGTATTAATTAATAAATATATTTTGCATTATAATTTAAAATTATGCACAAATGCATTTAAGATATAAAAGAATACTTAGTAAAAAAATGTTGCTAATTCATTTACTACATCTTGGTGTAATAGTTAAAATGATCCTGTACAATATAAATAAAAAGAAATTAAGTCTTAATAAGATAGCGATAAATAACAGGATAACATATATAAATTTCGAAATACCAATATTACAAAGAAAAATAAGTAGGTAACTACTAGCAATTAAATATTAATAATAAGCTTTCAATTATAAATATTGAAATAGTTAAATGTAGATAACTACATAATATATCCGAATTCCACGATTAAGTATAAATTTTCCACACGCGCTTAAAAATAAATCGCAATCGCAATTCAGGATAATGCAATAATGAAAATAATAATTGTGAATGTAATGATTACTTGATACTATTTTAATTAAATACTAAAGTCTTACTGGCTACTAAAATGTTGGTAATAGTATAATAATATATTATAAACACAGTAAAATGTTTTGCTAAAATAATAATGGCTATGTAGGCCAATTTTCATCTGGACCTCTTTCATTCACTCTTGTAATTCAATATGTTAGTAATACTAAAAAAAGGATCAACAACTTTACTTAAATTCATTATATCAATCTCATACCATCCCTTTCGCGTTATATCTACTACATTATTAAAGCAACCGAATATAACATTTATTAAAAAATAAATCAATATTATTTTCTAAAACAATGTATTCCACGCAGCTCCATCAAAATATTTTTTAATCACATATGGCTTTTTAATAACCGTCCTGGCTTCATTAATCAGGGATTAAATACACTCTCCAATCGCATTGCTCAATAGTAATTGCATTTAAAATCGTACTTACGATTTTACACTAGGCGTTTTAATTGATATGTATCTAAAGCAGTAAGTTATGAAGTCGTTATCAGAAACGTATCAATTACCTTTGAATAATTGGTCTAATGTCCGAAGTGCGACTAATAATCGCAATTTCTCAGATTATAATCAGAGTTGATAAATGTCTATAAATAATGCATTGCAATAACTGCGAGAGTAAGTTTATTTATTTTAGGAAGGCTTACAGACTAATGGTGCTTATAATATTATTTAGATATTGAATCTTGCTAATAACAAGCCTTCACAAATAAATTTTAAAGTCTGCAAAAGCTAAACTACCCCTTAAATAATTACAAAAGATACCAAGCTACTGCAGGTATAGTAAAACTATAGTTTAGTTGTAGCTATAGTTAGGAGCAATAAAACGGTAAAGGAAATTATTTTCCAGCATGTCTGGTTGCAAGTTCGATACCCAATATTTAACCAAATTTTACCTAGTAGTCCTCCATATGATAGTATTCTTTGGTCAAAACTAACATTTCCTTATTTCTAAATCAAAATTTACCAAGAGAAGAGAAGTGGTTTGGGCAAAATCTCAGTACCTTACGACCTGTATAATGGAAATTTTCTCACGATGTTTTACTTTACTATAAAGTCGATCACGCTAACATCTAATAATAGTATTTGAAAACATATTATACAATGTTTAAATATGGCATGTGATAATAAATGCGAGTGCTGTTTTCAGGCACAAAAATATCAGTTTATCTCATGTTTGACTACCAAATCAGACAAAGCTATTACAATTTTCTTAGCTCGGAATTCTTAGCTCGAAGCTTAGAACTGTGCCTGTTACGGTAATGGGCTCGTCTCTTCTAACTTGGGACCTAAAATTATAGTTGGCAAAATGTGGATTAAATATAACTCCGCTTCTCGCAATTTACCCCTTCGGGGATAGAGGCTTCAGGCTATGTAAACCTCCGATTTCAACTAAAAGCAGTAATTCAAATGGGCACTTCACCATTACTAATTCAGCAATGTTGCAAATTCAATTACGCGGTTGCGTAATGGTTTAAGTGGCTCTGATCCACAAGTCAAAAAAGTACGTGATTGTCTGAGTCTATTTTGTGTTTTAAAATTTGTAAAGTCTTCCGTGACTCAAGAAATTATCTATAGAGCTGGTGTCATATTTAACTAAAATAACCAATCGTGACACAAAATTTATACTACCCAGAGGATAAAATTTTAGTTAGAAGCACTGACTCAAGCTTCTTCAATAGATTTTTAGGCAAACTACGATATAAGGATGATCTGTAGCCATACTGTAAACATCTTATAAAAAGTATTAAAAAAGGAATTTATCGGCTCGATTACTAGAACTTAAAATCCCATGGATATGACATAACGTGCACATTAATTCGAACAGCATACATTCGCGTATGTAAGGTACGACTACTAGGTTAGATAACACACAAGTTTTTATCTAGAACCTTTTCCTGGTCCACTTGTCGCTAGTTAGGGCAAAACTACTTCCTAAACATTTAATAAACAGCGTAACAGACGTTAATTTATGTAACCAGTAGGATATCGCAGTTTTTGTTATTTAGAATAAGATGTTTGTTTACGTAAGGTTCAAGTTTGTGTGGTCGCTTACTGTTGTGTGTGAGGTCTTGGATTCGGTCTCCAAGTCGAGTAAAATGTTACTTGAAGATTGTGCTTGACGATTTTTCAAACGCCAAATATTTCGTAGTAGCGTAGATTCTCGATTATGTAGGTAATAAAATAATAGTTGCTTTTTACGTACAATCGATACATATCTGACAAAATGTGGACATACTTCGTCTGTCTATATGTATATTGTCATGATGCTATGTATCCATCAATAAATTCTGTCACTATTGTTTGACGAAATATTAAGAATGTTCTTGCCTTAAAAGCAAGTTATAATGAAAGGCTTGTGATGATTATGACAATGTAAACAAGTATCTTAAAATTTAAATCTGAAATATCACACCGACAATATTTCGATGACAGTAAAAACAAGAAATACAAGATAAATTTACACAACATAAAACAATTACACAAACAAGTGTAGATTGTATATTTAATTAGTGGTCGTGTCATTATCTTACACGCTGTAAAATGAGCCATCTCTTAACTTTTATTTTAATATTATATGGCTTGAATATAGTAATGTATACAATGTAATACATCAGCCCAGTTTCCAATTTACCTATTCCGTAAAAGCTGTCACAAAAAATTTTACTTCTACAATAAGATGGTTACTATTTATGTATTATTACTATCAGTACTATAATTTTATATTGCACTAGTTGTTGCCTGTGGTGTCACCCACGTTTATAATTACTTCTCCACTCCCGTGGCTCGTAGCCTAATGTTAATAACCACAACCTTCCTTAAGAATTGAGCTACCAAACGCAAAAAGAATTTTCAAATCCGACTGGTAGTTCTGAAGATTAGCACTTTGAATCAAAAATTGACAATCTCTTTAGCTTATAATAAATAGTAAAATAATTTAAAGTACATATTGTCTATTTAAACTATGCAAGAGGAAAAATAACATATGTACATTCAAAGTAAATCTTAAGTTATTAAATATAAAGCCGATGATTAAAAAGACCCAGGAAGATAAAAGATTGGACTGAGTGCTAACGTAACTTTTTGAAGGCAATTTCGTATTCCAAACACTACCTAATTCATGTAAATATACGCTTTACCATAAAGCGTGTGTATAATTAGACACCCTATGTATAGAAATGTCCCACAACCAGTAATTACTCATCATGATATGTGACATAAGATATGTCGTCGTACTAATAAACCCCTTTATTAATTAAATTTTGTCTTTAATCTATCAAGTGCTGAAATGCCTGATATAATTGAAATACAACTGCCTGGCTGCCGGCGAGGCGTTACCGTTCAAACCTTTAATATAACTTATTTCAAAGTGCAAAGGTCATAATTTTTGTATTATTTTACTACAACATATCCCATCTAAAACTATGCTCTTCATTTATGAGACTTGGTCTGACTGTTAAATTACTAATTTTAATTTCATTAATATACTATGATAATTATAATGTCCTATAGAAAAAGTAAGTACTTTTCCCATTAAGCATGACTATATTCTCCAAGAACTTAAGTTTTTACTTAGTCAAATTTTATTTGGTAAATCAATGCTAATATTTTACCAAATAACAAGGACAATGAAAATGTCGTCCAAAAAAATCGCCAACGGGAAGTAATATCCTTTTAACCAAACAATACAAGCCATGAATGGCCACTCAATCACAATACAATGAACAAACGAAACTAAAAGGACTCATAGTCCCGTACATCATGTTCTAATAACCATAACATGTCATCACTTAGCATTCTGATGACACCACGAATTTCGTTTTTACTGACCCCTCATACATACTAATGAAAGCGATGAAGTCATATCACGCAATGAAGTAAAAGTAATCGAGTGCATTGTCTTCGGTACATATAAGACAGTTCAATCGTTTGTCGTGGACTTCAATTTTGGCAATGTTGTTGTTCCGTCTTTTCTCTTCATTTGCATTACTTTTGTTTTCATTTCTTTGATAGCTATCGTTGGCTTTATCTTGTTGATATTCTTTTATTTCTAAGTAAATTTAATTATCGTTCGAATTCAATAAATTTGTAGCGCATACAGTAATATTTTCTTAGATAGAACTTAATTTAAAATATAAATTAAGTTTGATTCTAAGAAAATATTTGGCTCTTTAAGCCTTACGACAATAATAGGCCTCCGCTTATGTTGGGCTTGAAATCCAAGATGGTTAAATGTAGGTGTACTATACATCTGCATACCCTTTCAGGGAAAAAGGCATGATAGAGGCTTTACCATGCTGGAAGCCAATACCGGTTTCTCACATACTATCATATAGACTTACGAGATTTTTTTGTGAGTAAACATTTGAAATAAGGCTTCGTAACTCGACTAAGTTAACGCACTCAATTAACTGCATGAATGGCCAACACCACTGCGCCGAGAGTTGTCAGTTCAATCCCCACATAGAACAAACGGACGTGTAATCCACAAATAGTTGATCTTAATCTGGCTATTCTTCTTGTTGTTGTTTGAATATTTGTAGAGTCTCATACAACACAGACTGTATCGAAAACGCGTTCCCCGTCGTTTAAAAAAACAAATGTCATAATGAAAATATTCTGTATTCCAGGTCGCATTCCTCTTCGTGGCAGCGTCAGTTCTGGCGGATCCTGAACCGAGCAAAGTTGTCCAGAAGCGAAGTGGCCTGGTTGGCCATTATGGATTAAGTGCGCCTATCATAGGCCATGGCTTGGGTCATGGCTTGGCAATTGGTCACGGTCCTATAGGAGCAGCTCCGCTCTCTCTGGGTCACGCACACTATGGAGGAGCCATTGCAGGCTACAGTGCTGCTGGTTTTGGTCCAGGGGGCTTTGGTCCAGCGGGATACGTTTCGGGACCAGGTATATCTGGAACTATTGTCGGCGCTGATGTTCATACGACGGTGACCAAGCATGTTGGAGTTCCAGTACCAGCACCTTACCCTGTACCAGTCGACAGGCCTGTACCCGTTCCCTACAAGGTATGATTCTCAGCATTTGAAAGGCCTAACGATTTTCAACCCATAAAAATGTATGTCCATTAAGGATTTCAAGAAATCTTGTTTCTCTGTCTCGATATTTTTTGTCAAGTACTCTGCGACACAGACCTCGACACCCAATACAGGAAATGTCTTTTTATATGAAACACTATACGTTTATATTTAACTGCCTTGGTGACGCAGCAGTAGTGATTGAGACTGCTGTAATTCAATGACAAAGCGGACCAAATGTTATTGGATATTGGATCTGTTTAGAATTTTCAGTAGTAGCACGGAATCTAGCATCCAATAGACTACAACATTACGATCATAGCTGCGGAAAGAAATGAAGAAAAAGAGAAATTATTTATTTGACACATACCACAAACACATAATGACAAGTATAAAATAAAAATAAATTGATACAAAAATAAACTTAGATAAATTAACCAAAACAAAAAAAAATTACAAAATACATATAAAGTAACTGTCAACAGTAGTGTAAAATAGGGCCCAGTTCAGCATGTGTCAGATGAAAGTCTGACGCTGGTTTTCAACTGGGAACTGGGAACTGAAGTGAGTATCTGTAATGCACCTCTGCCCACCCATTCGACAGACTATTATACGTTGTATAAAGGTTATCCATATTATCGTCACCAAACATAAATCACGTACGTTTTCCAGGTGGCTGTCCCAGTGCCAGTAGACCGTCCTTACGCCGTGCCAGTCCCAAGACCCTACCCCGTGACTGTTGAGAAGCATGTCGCTGTCCCCGTCGACAGACCAGTCCCTGTACCGGTCCCTCATGCAGTGCCCGTACCTGTTATTAAACAAGTAAGTTAACCTGCATAATTATGTTTAGGTCATCGTAAGTATAGAAAAAACTATATGTAAGTTTGGTACAGACTTTAAAATTATGAAACAGCCTTTAAATCAATCGTCATATTAAGGCTTTTTAATATAACTGTCCTCTAGGATCTTACATTCATACTATTATAAAACTGTAACGAAGCTATATCTGTACTTCCTTTCCTTACTAATATGTATTTTAATGCGAATGTGAGTTTGTTTACTTGTTACGCTTTTACGCCTTAACTACTCGAGCGATCATCATGAAATTTGGGATGAACTTTGTCAGGAGTACAGAAAAGGACATAGTGTACCTTTCATCCAGGGAAAAAATAGTGTACAAGTACAATCGACTTAACTTCTAAGCTTTTGGTTAAACGTCAAAACAAGAGATTTCATAAAAACAATCTATTTATCTCACCTCTGTAAGATTTTTATGCAATCAGTTTCATCATCTCTACTATATTACGGGTATTTAAATAATTCTATCTCACTATTTAATAGTAAAACTTATAGTCTGCTAACGACTGAATATGAAAGCAAGTAATATTCCATTTTCCATTTCTGCATTTAGCCTTAAATACTGTACCTGAGAGTCAAACTAAGAATAAGCAAACATTTTCTTTGAAGTTACAATGCAACTACAATGCATCATTCCCTTACTAAAACTTCTTGAAGCATAAAATAGAATTCGATAATGATCAACATTGCGTCCACTTCCGTCACAAGTCGTGGCGCTCAATTAAACACGATACCCGGTACTATACCAGAAACTCACAGTAAATGTGCAAGGTACATAAAAATAGGCTTATGTAGGACGTAAAATATAGCCAGCTAAATGTAGGACCTACTCTTTTAGGATATATAAACTTCAGGTCTTTATAAATATGCCACCAAAAAGAACTCAAGTCCAACGAGAAAAATTAACTTGGAAAACTGATGCCATCCGTGCGATTAAGTACTGTTTCAAGAGTTTGTTCCGCATTCGTCCCTCATGTTTCGTCCCAAGCGTATAAATACGCATTCGTCCCTAAAAATATTCCTAATATGCCCCTAAATTTAAATAAATATTAATTTCTTAATGTAATTCCTCTTTCGTCCCAGATTATGTTTCTTTTTGTCCCTTTAATATTTTTGTATGGCATTTTTGTTGTAAAGCCAGCCGAAAAATATTTTAAAATTCCTCGTTGATCTCTTAGTAAAACTTTGGGCTTATGATTGCATGACTTCACGAGCCTGGCAACGAAAGATAAAATAATGTTAATTCATGTTTTGATTTGTTAACCATATATACAAAATTGTAGGGCGGAAAAGGAAAAATTTAAAAAGAGTGGTGGATGTGGAATATTTTGAAATGTGAGACGTAATGTAGGGTCAAATGCGGAACGTTTTAAGTAGTCTTATCGCCACTGGCGCCGCGCCAAATGTTGTGTGTCCTATCCCCAGACTGAACAAAATTCCAGAAATAGTTGTTCAATGTCTGGGTGACCTTTGTTTCCGTTGTTTGAATGTTTGCAAAGTCACCATCGACATAGGGAGAATTCTTAGTGCGGCAGTTATCTTGTTACAAGAAAAATAACTTTTACTTATCTTGAATTCAAAATCTTCTTTCAGGTGGGAGTGCCAGTGCCCCACCCATACCCAGTTGCCGTAGCAAAGCCAGTAGCAGTGCCAGTACCAGCTCCCGTTGGCGTACCTTACATCAAGTCAATCTCCGGGCCCCTTGTCCACGATATCCATGCCCATGCGCTGCACTCCAAATACGGTTGGTAAATTATTATATGACGTCACTCCTTCGATGATAGATATACAGTCCAATGCTCTAACCTCCATTGACTTTAGAGCATTAGCCTGTAAGATTTTAGATGCATAATTTTGGAATTTTAAGGGAGTTGACTGCTTAATAAAGCTGTCTAGCCTTTGAGTAGCCATTAAAGTAATAATTTCTTCTTAAGAAGACCTGTTTGATAGTTCGGAGAGCAAAATTCTATCATCGTGAGATTGACGAATGCCAGCCAAATGAAATTGTTTATATAGAGGCATTTTCATAAGGGATTTTTGTATGAAGTCAGAATGTATTATGTGATGTAGATAAGTATAGATATAGGTGTGAGTGTATGTACAACTTATTTCTGTATTATGAAATTAAGACATTGGTTGTCAATCGTTTTCTGTTCGAAAATTGAATGTCAAAGATGGCCGTATTATACTGGCCAGTAACACAACTTTGAAGTAAACGAGAACGCACGATCATTTTGAATTTACAACAGCTGAAATCAACCAATTGTGGCCAAGTATATTTCTGACGTCACGTTTTCATAGATACAGTATATAAGTTTAGGTTTCGTGAAAGAAGTTAGGGATAAAGTGCAATCACAAAGAAGCCTAGCGCGATTTAAAATTAGAATTTATTTGACGTAAGTTAATTGTTTCTGTTGCCGCTGATGTTTTTTTATAAACAAGTACAACTTACATTAAATAAATTTATTTAAATATCTTAATTTTATATACTTCAATTGGTTATAGATGCCATATTATTACGTATATATTTTTAAATGTAAAGAGACAACCATGACATGTAGTTTAATGAATAGTTTTTTATTTGTCACTAAAATCGTATTAATATTTATGTAATATTATATCTTTGTTCAATTTTATAGTGTCTTTTGTATATATTGTATTTACTTTTTATATAAAGATATACGAGTGTGTTCATGTATTCCACGTGATCTCTCTCAGTGTAAAGATGTGTGAAGGCTTCGGAACGTACCTGGTAATGCACTGTTGTATATAGATGATGTTTTTTCTACTTAGCTTTACTGACGAACAAAGGTTTATTTCGACCGCAGTCGACTAAAAACTATTTAATATACGACCTTTTTTAATAAAATGTGTATCATGTATCTATGTTTTTTATTCTAATTGGTATTTTAACCTACCCATAGCTAATTTATAGTCACTGATATATGTCACATATCTATTTGATTTATCATCAATGAAAATGTGTTATAAATGTGATAACACAAATAATATTTAAAAAAATATACATTTATTAACGTTAGCTACATAATATGAACTAACTATGTACAGCAAACGTACCTGACTGGCACATAAAATATATTTTTAAATAAACATATTTTTCAAATTCTTGCTACCAATACTCTAGTACTTAGTTCTGTTTAATCATACTAAGGTAATCTTATAGATATTTGAACTTCCTTTTATAACAGTACAGTACAGAAAACATAACAAAACAAGAACGGCAGCCACTCAAAGACAGTTTATCTTATCTTATCTGGGGTCCAGTCGGTGCAGACCGGCGACACTTCGACCCAGTGGGATCTTTTGTGTCGACACTCTCCCAATAACGACGGCCATAGATGTTCATGACAGCCGGGACCGACGGCTTAACGTGCTCTCCG
This sequence comes from Catocala fraxini, assembly GCA_930367265.1. NCBI lineage: Eukaryota > Metazoa > Arthropoda > Insecta > Lepidoptera > Erebidae > Catocala > Catocala fraxini. Next base: position 5,721,549 of record OV884035.1, read on the forward strand.
AGGCATGGAGCAGGCGATAATTATCAATCAATACGCACATAATTTCGAAAAGTCATATAACTTCCGAAAGTCAGAGGTGCGTGACGTGGGTTCGAACCCGAGACCCTCTGCATTGCAGTCTGTTGGTCTCCCGACTAAGCTATCGCTGCTCCTTGACGAAGACAGTTTAAACAAAGGGTTTAATCAAAATCAATTTAAGCCAAAATGAATAGGTACCTAAAAATAATATTGGTTTAGCAAACCATAGATCAAAGTACTTCTTTGTGCATATTCTTTTAAATAATCTTATCGTTTAGCCCTTGACAAAACAGGTGCGTAAGTGTGTGTGGCTCCGAAGTATATAATTTTTTTATTGGTTTTAAGCTTTACTAGCTTAAAAAATATACAGAAATATCTAGAACCGTGTTTATCTGCTATAACCATACAGAAAGAGAACTGTCCACTTTGTATAGGGGTTCTGGCTTGGAATGGATTGTCACTGAGAATAATAATTATATATTAATTTAGAAGCATTAACCAGTAGGAATTAGAAAAATAACAAAGTTTTGTGTCCAGGTGTTCCTAATTCGTTTGTTGTGGTAATTTATATAAAGGTATTTGAAATAAAAAAATATTGTTATTATGTTATTTCTTCTATTATTCTAATTTATATGTTACTAAAATATTATCTAGGAACTGGGCTGGTGGATTTAAATTGTTTTGATATCTTGCCCAACTCAAAAACCAAATAATTGTCATTTTATGGCCGCAGCAACCTAGTGTCCATCGACCCGTCGTTGTTTTTATGTATGAATTCTGTTAACGCTAAGGCAATAATGGACAGTTCCCTTTGCGCAATACGTACTCAAAATAACTATGGCTGTATTTGAAATATAATCCAGTATGATTAGTAAATCAGCTTGTCTTCTAAAATTAACTACTCATAGTAGTACAATAATAGATAAGTAGACTTATGCCATTTTAGTATGTAACATTAACGTCCTCCTGATCGAATTTCTGCCACGCCGATCTTTTAATGATTAGTCTCTAAGTTATTAGGACATATTATTATTATTATTTTTTTTTTTTTTATTTATTTATTTAGGTTAACCAACAATTGTTTACACACATAACATTAACTTATAATACAATAGGCTAATATACTTTTAAAAGTGTAACAATTACTTAAAGGTTAACACCGCATGCACAAAAAACAACGGCTATGATAAATTGACTATTTTAAGATTAGATAAGTAATTATTGTAACATTAAATATTATATTAAATTAAACGACACAGACATAGTAGACATATTCAAGTAATGAATTCAAGCAAAAATAAATTATAAGTAATTCAGTTGGCAATAGATTATACAATTCAATTGGAAACATCAGTAAATAATAATAATATAATAAAAATAAAATATCTTAGAAAATCATAATTGAAATAAGCAAATCGAGCAGCAATGTATAATGAAATAATAATGGATTAAATTAAGTTATATTACATTAAATAAAATAATATTACATTAAATTAAGTTAAATAGACTACAAAAAATTATTCAAGTATAAAAAATTAAGTTCAGATATTTACAGGTGAATGATTCAAAATAATTTTATAAAATTTATTAAAACTGTCTTGGTTTATATCAAGCAAATCACTGCAGCGGTTAAGCATCTTGCATAACACAGGCATGGGTGAGTTTGCGCCTAACACAGACCTCCGCAGAGGTGGACATAGCGGTGTAATAATATTTCTAGGATATCTGGATGGAGCATGGAATCTAACAAGGCTTAGTAAATTGGGGCAATCGATTTGATTTCTTAATAGTTTGTACAAAAATTTTGCATCGGCTACATCTCTGCGTGCAGATAATGTCAGCATTTTGAAATGATGCAGGCGGGTTCTGTAGGTAGGTATCAGCTTGGATTTCCCTTCACTAAACGCTAGGTGCCATACAAAACGTTTTTGCACCCTTTCTAACCGCAGCATATGTGTGGCGTAATGGGGTCGCCATACTACGCTGCAGTATTCCAAAACACTGCGGACGAGACTATAATATAACATTTTTTTGGTACTACTTTTACGAAAGCCTTTGGTGTTGCGAAGTATGAAGCCCAACATTTTTGACGCTTTTTTTATTATATTTTCGATATGAGGTACGAAGCTGACTTTTCTGTCAAAAAGAACGCCCAAATCCTTGATTGTTTCAAGCTCTTGAACTTTATGCTGATCAATGAAGTATACGGTGTTCACGTGTCTAATTTTTCTCGTGAATTTTACATGATAACATTTATCAGAATTTAGTTGCATTCTATTATTTTTGCACCAATCAATGACTCTGTTAAGGTCGTTTTGCAAAAGCTCATTATCAATTGGTGACTCAATAATTCGTGCAAACTTTAAGTCATCTGCATACAAAAAAGGTTCGGCATGGTGAAAACACTGACAAAGGTCATTTATAAATACGTTAAATAATATCGGAGCTAAATGCGAACCTTGTGGAGCACCAGATGTTATTTTTCGTTCTGAAGATTTAAAACCGTTTATCACAACGTAGAAATCCCGTTCCGTTAGATAAGATCCAAACCACTCCAGCAATGATCCCGTTACACCGTATGCTGCAAGTTTGTAAATTAGAATAGAATGTGACATCTTGTCAAACGCCTTACTAAAATCTGTATATACTACGTCAAACTGTTTACTAGCATCTACGGCCTGAATTAGTGATTCTGTAAAAGTAACTAAGTTCGTGGTTGTGGATCTCGCCGTAACAAATCCATGCTGGTGGTCCGTTAGGTACAGTCTAAAATGGTGCTGGATGTATGGACAAACAACTGATTCAAAGATTTTCGCAAACGTTGATAAAATTGAGATAGGTCTGTAGTTAGAAATCAAACCTTTATCAGCCGACTTATAAACTGGAACTACTTTAGCTTTCTTCCATTCTAATGGAAACATCCCTGAACTTAGCGACGTATTGTAAATTATTAGTAAGGGTGAAACCAGGGCCTCTGCACAGGAAAAAATAAAGATCGGTGGGATGCCATCGGGACCTGGTCCCTTGCTAACTTTAACTTTTTTAAGTTTGTTTAGTAGACAGTCACGATCAATTACGGGGCTTATCAGGCAGTGACTATTACTATACAGATCCTCGAGAAAACTTGTCTTACATTTTATTTCTGTACCACTATCTGATGTGTAGACAGACGAGAAGTGATTGGCAAAAAGATTGCAGTGATTGAATTGATTGAATTATATTGCACAAGTGTGTGCAATCCCTATTCCCTCATTCACATTGTCCTACAAAATGGCAATCCGACACGACCAGAGGCAATGGCTTAACATGCTTTCTATGTAAGGAAAAGAAAAAGCTTCTTAGCTCCGGTCTGATTCTGAGAATTTCTTGGCAGGAAAACAGATTATTTTTTACTGGCCCACATGATCATCAGCCGTGTACTATGCATGCATTAATGAGCCAGTACATTTAAGATACGTATGACTTTTTGAATTTATGTGCGTATTAAATAGTTAATTATTGCTTGCTTTAACGGTGAAGGAAAACATCGTGAGGAAATCTGTATGTCTAGAAGTTCTCGATAATGTTCTCAAAGATAATATGTGAAGTCCGCCAACCCGCACTGGGCCAGCGTGGTGGACTATGGCCTCTTCTCACACTGAGAAGAGGCCCGTGCACAGAAATGGGACAGTTTAATACAGGGCTGATATTATTATAACATTTGAGAAAGTACAGGGTGGTTAATCGTTATTTACAAATGCACGTAATTTATAAATATTTACGACTGATATGCGTAAAATGTCAAGCAAGATTCCCGGATCGACCAGTGTTACTAGGATTTTCTTCCAAAAATGTTTAGCAGCTGCATGAAATCTGAAAATTTAGTAGACAATAATAGACTCGCCCCCTTTTTACGAGGATCTAAAATCTTCCAGCAATTTGAAGATAGAGGCGTGAGACAGTATACAACATGCAAAACGTATTTTTGATACCATCATAATACCAAAATCAATCAACCTTCATATAAAACGAATCGCATTAACCCAAACCTACTCAATACTTACTAGCCACGGCGTTATTACGTAACACCATATAATCCACTCCATTTCCATCGATGTCGTCATCAGTAGCCATGCCTTAAGTATTCCACTCACGTCCTGTTCCTATAGAAAGTGGAACCTCCGATTAAGGTACGGGATCACTTTACGTAATTAGACGAACAGGTGGTGAGGATGCCGGATGTGCGGTTCGATCAAGGCTCATTACAGCTGCTTTATAGATAGTCATGGTGTAATGCTATATAACTGCCTTGCAGCGGTAATGTATGCGACTGCTGAGCGGTCTCGGGTTTGATATCCTTGTCAGTCAGAACTGGGGTTGAGGTTTTCTGCCAAGAATTGTTTTAGTAACAGCACGGCTTTAGAAACTGTTTCCGGTAGATGGCAGTAGGCGCCCCAACTATTACGTGAGCATATTTGGTGAAATGTACAGTGAACTTGTGAATTATTATAAGCAATTCAGAACTGAACTAGTGACATGTGGGTATAATACCTCTGTTTTAAAAAATATAAATAAATAAATAATAAATAAAGAGTTTATTGTTTTCTCTCGCATAGAAAAGATACATATAGTGGTAAAAATATAACAGTTGATGCAAACATGTAATAAGATAATCGGGGACCGCTCTACAATCCCCAACGGGCCCCAGGTAAACGACCCCAAAGCCCTCCCACCGTTCGCAGTATAAGCGAACGCAAAGAGAGCCAGGGATCTAGTTCCCAAAAACCCATTTGGAGATTGCAGAACGTGCCCTTACACTGTGTACAATACATAAGATTAAATCTATGAGAGACTAGGATCTGTACTAGAAGATCTATATGACAGATAACCAGCCTCTCCAGACTCCAGAAGTGGACAACGGTAAGTACATCAGGTAAGTACAACATTAGTTAATATATGATGTATGTATGTACTTTTTATGACACTGACTCAGAGATCTAGCGGGTTACGTTTACGCTTACGTACTTTGTACAAAACCTAAACTCCAGGCTTCTCGAGTAGAATACCTATATGATAGTATGGATGGATCATACTAGAATGGGTAAGAAAATCTAAATAGAAGCACGATGTCTGGCACTATCCCAATTGTCAGAGCCTATCTCCCTAAGAATAACTTAGAAGCTGGCAAACTATGAGTGCAATTATAGACCTATGCTTACCCCATCTAGCATCATCAGATACATAGAATAGATACCATGTGTATACATACTAAAATTATTTTTTTCTTTTGTGTAGACTCTATGCAGATTACCAAAAACGCACGCAGATACCTACAGGCACCATTTTTGTTATTCAATTCACTAGCCGACTTCAATCAAAACAAAATCGAAGCAAACATTAATAAATTAAGGGGAACTAATGCCTATAAAGCCCTGTTAGTTCCGCTAACAGAAATCAGGTCAATCCAACGAACTGACCACGTTGAGTCAACAAAGGACAATGTTTCGTAACATGTCGTGACTGGACAGAACACGGAACACCCCGGCACCGCCAACATTTGCGTAATGGGGAAGGTTGCGCTAGAATGAGGTTCTGTGTCAATAGGAACTGGCTGAGCTAATGATATGTAGGTTTCCCTGATAATAGCTATGGTTAAGTGCCTCGTAAGTGAGGCAGTTGGCCAATGTTGGTAAGCTTTTGTGTTGCAAGTACCTATAACCAATTGTAAGTGTTGGCCGAAAATAGTAAGACACTGCAAATTACAAGAAATGTGCCTCGGTGTCGCAGTGGTACTGAACTAGATTGCTGTGCATGAGGTCTCGGGCTCAATCTCGGGTCAGGAGAAGTCTGAATGGGATTTTCTGATAAGAATTTCTCTATGTAATTGATAAGCGAGATAAAGCATTTTTTGCAAGCAATAGTTTATAGACGTATTTCAATCCAGAAATCCAAAGAATAATAATTCCTATTCATTTTATTTTTAAAAAGGCATGGCTAGTCTTTGTCATAATTTATATGAAAGACTTTACAGGCATCAAAATAATGGACACAAAGAATATACAGAATTTCAAAAAGATTTTTGTCTAGATTTCGAAGCCGATAAAGACGATTGGTCAGTAATTTCTGGATCTGGGCTACCAGAAACCAACATCGAGTCCGCTACTAGGTTAATCATATATCATTGATGACTATGGTTGGCACAGCGCAGGTAAATACTGATGTCAGCTCTGTAATCATAGGTTGCTAATTATGTAACATAGTCCTAATGGCTATAGAGGTGCAATAAAGCTTTTTTGTAACCAACCGCCACTACGTTCGCGCCTCCACCGTGGTATTGTGTGTGACTGCTACGCATGAGAAATCTGGCTCGATTTCCAGGTCGGATTATTGGATTTTTCTTAGCGATCGGCGATAATTGACTAAACTGTCCCAATAATCGGCAATAGTGTGTCTCAGCAATCTATTAGGAGGGTCCTATAGCTAGCGAAATGTGGGCTAAAAATGTCATTCGAAACTATCGTTTTCGGTATAGTTTTCATTCGGTCACCGTAGTCTACCGGCGGCGCTCGAAACACAAATTTTATGACGTATGGATATCAAACCTACAACATTCGGCGAAGTGGCAATGGTTAAACGCAACCACTACACCATCCATGCAGTCATACTGAGTTTTAGATAAGATTTTTATAAGAATGTCAAGAAAGCCAACTAATCGAAGGTTGCTTTAAAAAAAATCTGTAGGTACAGAAATCATTTAATGGTACTGATAGACTTGAGCATTCACTTGTAATAGAACATCAAGCCTTCACAGTTTTTAAATTGTCGAACTGAACAACGAACGGAGCCAAGTATAGAGCCAAACATCGCTACGAACATTTTCACGATCATTCTAACGAACGATGTAATTTCGAAGCAAATTTACTGTTTTCCCGCTAGAATGCTCGTTAGGACGCTCGCTAGAATGTTCACTATAACGCTTCCGTTTATTTTTCTGTAATGTAACATTCGTTAGAATGCTCATTACAAGTGAATGCTCAAGTCTATCAGCACCTTAAAGCTACGCGAGCTTACACTTACTATTTTAAAATATATCCCTCTATCATATAAACATCGAACTACAGATATTCCAACAGTTACATAGGCTTACATAATCGCATCGTAATGTTCGTAACATGAACGTTATGCTAGTTAGACTCATAGCCGTAGTAATGTAGTAAATTGAACATAGGTGGCGTTACTAGAACCTAAATACTAAATTTATGACCTAATATAATAACTTGAAAATGGCTTAGCTATGGTTTTTGAGCCTTGAATGAGGCCAATTTTATCCCTATAGGGTAGGGCAGATAATAAGCACCTCGGTATATCCTACCGTGGGAGGAGAGTATAGTCAGTAATATATGCATATCTAGTAAAATGGCTGCTAGACCTTGTAGATATGTATTGTAATATACTGAAATTATATTTTAATGGCAATTTTAAAGATTTCCTGCGTATTGGTGTCTTTAAACAGCCCTGTACATTAATTTAGAAAATTTTCTAACATGTGTTACTTTATTAAGCTCGCCAACTAATAAACTTTGACGATCATAAGTGTTACCATGCGACCTAAATAAATAAATCCTTATTGACTTTAATTTTGGTAAGGGTTCATCGGCATCCGATGGACATAAATGTCGGTTCTGGTCGTCTAAATACCATCAGTGCAAGCCAGCGAAGTTGGTAAGGGGTTTTGGTTGCCCAATGTCAAAACAAAATGTACATAACAGTAACGGGTGAGCGACTCTGATCAAGGCTACCAAATAAAGTGTACAAGAGACTTCGGTGCGCTCATTCCTTGAGGTATTTCATGGTTTCCCAATTGCGCACTGAATTCTTATGATTGGGTTATATATTACACTCGCGAGCAAAAAAATCGACTCACTCTATACATTCGCACTAAAAGAGCTCTAGCACTAAAATTAAAACCTAAATTTCATTTTAGGTCTTAAATTCTTTAGTCCTAAGTCTTAGCTTTAAAATGAGTACAAATTGTCCTAACTTACGCTCGTTTATGTAACGAAAATATGCTGATTAACTTTTAGTGTGTTAAAACTTAAAATTACAAAGTAAAAGTCAAAAAGAAAAGACAGCTTTTAACTAAAAAAATATTCTTTTCTTCTTCAAAAAAGTTCTTTTAGTACATAGTGTTACCACCCCTAGACCTTATAACGGCTTCTAAGCGGTTCTTCATTGACTCAATGAGGTGCTTCACTCTCTCTTGCGGTATGTCATCCCATTCTTCAGATAACGCTACCCGAAGCTCAGCTATTGATGTTGGTGCAGGATATCTAGCCCGGACTTTTCTCTTGAGTTCATCCCACAAGTGTTCAATAGGATTCAAGTCCGGACTACGAGATGGCCAGTCCATAACAGGCACGTTAACTTCATTTAAGTACTGGTAAACGACAGCTGCACTGTGTGGACGGGCATTATCTTGCATCAGGATGAAGTTTTCCCCGACAAAACCAGCATATGGGATGACGTGGTCTCCTAAGATTTCATTAATATACCGTTCCGCAGTCAATCCTCCGGCTTGGCGGCCAGTTTCCATGAAATCCAGTTCGGTTTTTGCTTCCATTGAAATGCCTGCCCACACCATGCAAGAACCTCCTCCAAAGGCAACAGTTTCTTCTATGCAGCATTGTGAGTATCGCTCTCCTGGTCTTCTGTAGACTCTTCTCCTTCTATCGCTACCATTCAGACATACTCTGCTTTCATCAGAGAAGAGAACAGAGCTCCATTGCTCTTCAGTCCAATCAACGTGTTCTCTAGCGAAAACGAAGGCGAGCTGCTCGATGGGCTGAGGTCAATTTCGGTCCCTTTGCTGGTCTTTTTGGAGTTAGGGTGGCTGCCTTAAGTCGTCTTCTCACTGTCCACGAGCTTACAGCTACTCCACGTGTTTCCCTGAGCTCTTGTTGGTCTTGAACCCCGGTGAGGGAGCGATTTCTCAACGAAGCGGTGACAATGAAACGGTCGTCCCTCTCCGAAGTGCTTCGTTTTCTACCAGAACCTCTTCGTCGGTTAAAGCCACCAGTCTCCTGGTGTCTTCGGTAAATTCTTGAAACCGCTGACTGGCTCATTTGTAGAGTACGAGCAACTTGACGTTGGCTAAGGCCTTGTTCTAATAGCGCGACAGCTTGAGCCGCTGTTTCTGCTGTAGTGTCCATTTGATAGAAATATTCTTGATTGGAGATTGCGGAGATGTGTACCTATCGACGTTTTAAGGTAAACTGATAAGGGTAAAAGTGGTAGGTTGCCCTTTATACCTCCTAGAGTTAAGCAACAACCACTGGTGTAAATGAGCACATAATGTTACATTTTTCTGTCCAGAGATGTTGTCAGTTATTTTTTAGAAAAGAATACTACCGTTATTGTTTTTTTTAAGGTTAGACCTTAAACTTTAAGGATTTAAGACCTAAAATGAAATTTAGGTATTAATTTTAGTGCTAGAGCTCTTTTAGTGCGAATGTATAGAGTGAGTCGATTTTTTTGCTCGCGAGTGTATATTCAACTTTTAGTTAGGTGACTAACTCTATCTCCGCTCCTACAAGAACTGGTATCTTCTGAAGAATACTCCGTTTAAAAAGGTCGACTTTATAAACAATTTGTCATATCAATTCAAAAATCTTGTTACATTAAAACGTTTTGGTTTTGAAAACCCTTCAATCGCGATTTTATACTTATACTTTTATACGCACGAAGACTCACGTCATTATCATCAAATAAGTAAGCAGAAGTACACACACATTTAACTAGCAATATTTTTTGGATCCACTTAATCTTATTACCGAGGCTGAACATAAAAAATAACTAACATATTTAATTTCTTTTTATTGACACTAAAGCTCAACTCTCGGCCAACAACATCTTCTAAAAAAAGAAATTCGGTTAACAAGCAGAGACGGTACTAAACTGTTTTATTTTTGTAAGACAAACAGTTCAGTACCTATACGATAGGTGTAATAAGGTAGACGTGAACGATAAAAATGTGTGAGAATAAAGTACTTCCCTGGCACATTAGTACTTAAACCACCAACGTACAAAAATACAAATATACCTCATTTCTAACGATAATATGTTTCATTTACCTAACCGTTGTCTAGACAACACCAAAGTAAACAGCAATCAATAAATCAAGCCTCAAATGAAAACCTAAAACCCTAAATCATATAAGTAGAACGATATATCAACTTGTGAATAACTTATGTTCCTAAAGCCATTCATATTGAAACAATACATCTTGGTCTGACTATATTTACGTTATGTCTAGAAGCTTTAAAAGTAATACATAATTTACTAGATTTTGCCCGCGGCGTTGCTCACGTAAATGTAGGTTAGGTTAAGTTAGTAACAATACTTTTTTCCGGACGAAGAGTACTCTATGTCATTATCTGTGCCCTTGACAACGTGTATGCAAAATTTTATGATGATCGGTCGAGTAGTTAAGGCATGAAAACGTAACCAACAAACAAATTACATTCGTATTTATAATATTAAGTTCGGATATATTTCAATATATACATAGTCTTACGTATGTTATGTTTTAATAGCTTTAACTAATATACAGGGTGTTACAGAATATGTGAATCAAATTATAACGGGAGATTCCTTAGGTAAGGACCTAAAGACTAACTAACTGAGGACCTTTACAATGAGCTAAATGAAAAAAATTAAATTATAAACTTTGTCTTTAACTTAACTTAACTTAACTTTGACTTTTAACTACAGGTGCATAATTATATGGCTAATTTTCATTTTATTTTCCGCTATTATTATTTGTGAAGGATTGATTCGTCAAACTATAAACGATTTCTTTTTAAACTGACTTCGTTTTGAAATTTTGTTTGTTTGTGTTTTTATTTTAACACAAAGGTCATAATTCTTTTATTTTTTTATTTACCACATTTAAAAGGTCCTTACCTAAGGAATCTCCCGTTACAATTTGGTTCACATATTCTGGGACAGCCTGTATAAAGAAGGTAGGAAGAGATGGGGTACAGCTGGATGTTCTTCCTATTTCGCCTGAACTAGAAAACTTACATAAAAACGTCAGTAAATAACCCTGGGTTTTGTCTTAACGATGAAAAGGGGTTTTCATACTTGTTTAAGAAGCATTATATTATCATATTAGGAAGGTACTAGAAACAAAAAAAAAATAACTACTACTATGTTATTTTTGTCTATGGTACTGGTAGCACAGCAACTTATTTTTTAAAAGCGTGACTTCACAAATTCCTTTCTGCAGCCTATTATCGCGTATCATAAGCGAATATACCGCATTCTTAATAAAACAGCGACTTAACTCGAAATTTGAAAGTAAGCCAATTTGAACTCTAATTGTATATGTTAAATTCTAATATTATATTTGTGTTAAATCTTTTCAATAGAGTTCAAAATTGTTTAATCAAAAATACTGAGATAAGTCTCTGTTTTATTAAGGATGCGATAGGTAGCCTCTGATTGCTTGTAGTATATACCCTTTGTATTACAATTATACTTTGTATAACAACTGTCTCCGTGGTGCAGCGGTAGTTAATGCGACTGCTGTGCATGAAGTCTCGGGTTCGAATCACGGGTCGGGCCATTAAAGAGTTATTGGGTTTTCTGTTAAGAAATATCAATATCAGCCCGGTGCTAGGAAGCTGACAGTGTAAGACACCCCTGTGCCTAGGAAAGCACGTAAATACCGTTGGTCCTCCTGCGCCTGATCTCTCTCCGGTCGTGTCGGATTGCCGTCTCATCGAATTACGAGTTAAGGACACATACTTGTGCACTATGGTCGCCGTGACCGAAATTCGGTTTGGTACTTGGATAATGAAAGGGGCTACATCAGCTGTGTTACCGACAGGTATAAAGAGGCACAATCTTAAACATTCTACGAGTATATTGGTTTCGTCATAAACAAGCAAAGTTACCGACCGACTATTTTTATTTTCATAGCGGTCTTAAATAACCGACCTATGAAAACATGGCCATCAAACGTTAGATATGACCTTCGCTTCGTACTTCGCGTAAATATTTACTAATATTGCTGTAATTAAACGATTCAACATTTTATTATATTAGGTATGTTTAACAGAACATAGATATTACAGCACAAATTAGAGGCGCTCATAGCCAGTTGCACTCACTGATCGGTAAACGATTAGCATGGTTAAGCAACGTTGGGTGCGGTCAGTCTATAGATGGATGACCGCTTAGTGGTATTTCATCTGAGCGTCTCCGTGCTTCGGAGTGCACGTAAAAAGTCGGTCCCGGTTGTTGTCAAATTGACAGCAGTCGTTAAGCCATGTCAGAGGCCTACGAGCTTGAACAACTCTTGACTACAGGTTGGCCACTAACCACACGAAAAGAAAGAAAGAAAGACAGCATATACATTTTTTAGGTGCTCTGCCTATTGGTATTTATAGACGTCATTTCGTAATTGCATATATGTAGCTTATATCTAAAATGCTAACTTAATATTATAAATACAAATGTGCATTCGTTGGTTTGTTTGTTTGAAATTTTGCATACACGTTGTCAGGGAACAGAAAAAGACATAGGTTTCATCCAGAAAAAGTAGCTGCTGTTACTAATTTAATCTAACCTAACTTTTATTTCTTTTTTTTTACTGTCAGCCTCGATGGCGTAGTGGTTAGTGTAACCGACTGCCACGCCTGAGGTCGCGGGTTCGATTCCCGCACAAGTCAAACATCTGTGTGCATGAACATGAATGTTTGTCTTGGTCTGGGTGTTTCTATGTATAATATGTATGTATTTACAAAAAAAAAGTATATACATATATATGTTTATCCATTGTCTAGTACCCATAGTACAAGCTCTGCTTAGTTTGGGCTAGATGGTGTTGTGTGTATGTGGTAGAATATTATTATTATTATTATTATTTACGCGAGCAATGCCGTGGGCAAATCTAGTATTATATAACGGATATAACAAAAATAGTAAACGAGAAGTAAAAGCCTTTAATAGGTGTCAGAGAATTCCTCCGCATCATAGTCGACTGATAGTGTGCCCAGAACATTGACAGAATTGCCAGTTTATTATGTGTATGTAATTGTATTTGAAATTATTATTTGCTGTTAATTTGTATTTATTTGTATGACTGCTAAACAATTATGTACGACTGGGACGTAATGCAACTGTTGTACATGCAGCCCCATGTTCAATTTCCGTGTCGGGTCAAGGGTGATTGGATTTTTCTGCCAAAAACTAATCTGCAACTGAGTCTGGTAATCGACAATAAGCTTGAGACTAACAGGTGGGTCACTTGAGTGTATGACCCGTCTGCCTATCCATTCAAGGATTTAGGTGCGAGGACTCTGTATGTATGTTTATTAGCATGTTCATAATTCAATATATGTTTAAAACACATTGTTGTTTAACCACAGTTTTTGTAAACCTCGAAAAGGTCACTAGGCGGTTGCTAGCAACACTTTATTATATATGAGTCAATAAATTAATCCACACCCACACATATTTAGTAATTAATGAATTACTAAAGACCCAATATTAATCCATTAGGTTTTTAATTAGCAATACATAGAGTATACACGCTGTAAATATAAACAGCACGTTCCAGTTAAGCTAAATTAGTACCTACAAAAATAAGTTCTAAGTAAAGGTCTAATTATTTTTACACAACTTATATAAGATGGCAAATCCTAACTTATATTATAAATGCGAATGTGAGTTTGTTTCTTACGCGTTCACGCCTTAACTACTCGACTGATCATTATGAAATTTTGCATACCCGTTGTAGGGGTACAGAAAGGGACATAAGGTACTTTTCATCCACAAAAAGTACTGTTTCTGTGAGATAGAAATTTATTGACAAAATCTTCATTAACGCGAGCGAATCCGCGGGCATAATCTAGTTATAATATAGTCCTTTAATGGTAAGTGGTTACCTTGCTCCATAAACGTTTATAACACTAATAGTATGACTCGTTTAATATCTGGGCTATAACGCAACACCAATTATGTACCACGAGGTCCTTACTTTATCCAGGGATTTCTCTCAAATAGCAAGAGCTGGATAGTATCTTCATCTTAACTGACATATATATAGGCCTATACGTCTATTACTGACGATTCATGGCGTGTGATGGTCTGTGAAACAGCTCTTTTCGTGGCTGTACAAACCGACAGCACGTTGACAATATGCTGCCAGTGCAAGTGAGACTACAGGGACCAGCCATGTAAAAACTCTTTTTAAGAAGCTAGCAAAAGCAACAGGAACACAACACAAGATTATTTGGTTGCGATCTTCCTAAGAACGACTTTCCCTAGCCGAGATGAGCTACTTTGAGCCACTGTTTTAACCAAGATCTCGCTGTGCGTCTCCCTTAATTTTATTCTTAGGCATAATCTGGGTTTCTCATTTATATCGCTAAGGCGAGATATTAGGCTGCGACTCTGCTTGTAACCACGGCTATAGAAAACTATATTGCTAAGTATAAAGTAATTAATATAAAGTGATTATCTAACACTTAGCAGTAAGATAGTGTATAAAAGAAAATATCGTTGGTTAACCATTTCGTAAGATAACTGTATTTGTTATACAAAATATATTATGAATTCGAAAATCAGCCTGTTTGTTCGGTTTACAGCTAAGCCGCTGAACCAGTTTTCAGAATCTACAATATCGATAGTCTAAACCATGAAAAACATAAGCGCTATTTAAAAAACTGAACGAAGCTGCAGATAATCATAAAACTGGCATATTAACACATTCAAATACACAACATCATTTCGTCCAATCATTTAATTTTCGTCCAATAAAACAAAGATAATCACCTATGAAATCATCCAATATCAATTATCTTTACTTGCCACCATAGATAATTGGAACAAGCACATCACCTCTATAATCAGGTTGACACAATCCCATGACATCGCGTGCTGCCTTCGCATCAATAGCAGATCGATATGCATGCATCATTTAGTGCTATCGACCACTTCATGACCCATTTTATTGTGGCCGACTAATACTGCATGTGTTTGTAGACAAATATTTGTGAAGTGGACTTTGATGAAGAGCGGTGGTTGGATAGAATTTGTTTGTTTAAGATAGCTGGTAGTTGCAGTAATTGATGTTCAACCAACTTTATCAAAATCACTAAACACACAATACAGTACGTATTTGCGTATTATATTGAGCCGGTTTTATGTACAGTTAACAACTTACGTATCTAACCTAAAAAAAATTGTAAAACTACTTTATAATTGTTCTTTGGGGTAGAGTTTACGACTGCTGTTCTTGATATCTTGGGTCCAATTCCCGGTAGGACAAACTGTTTAAGGGCTTTTCCATTAAGAAAATCTCAGTACTAGCACGGAATCTGGATCTATGCCAAACAATAGGCCCTTTAATAAATTGCCCTCTATTACGTAAAACCTAAAAACTTGCTGGTGAAACAAGGGTGTGTTGAACACACCTGCCTACTTCATAGGGTATATAGCCGTGAGACTTTATACGTATTGTGCAAAAAAACCGACTGCTTGTCAAGTTAGCCCTAGTCCTATAACAAAATCGTTGCTATCTACGCCAATTGTTGAGATATTATGTTAGGTCACATTGTTATTAATCACTATGTAATTAAGTTTCCTTTCAAATTCAAAGGTTAAAGATGTTCGTGTCTTCTCTGAATGAACCAAAATAATTTTTGTTATATATTAGAACTAGTGTTTTTACTAGTTCTATATGGTTTTTGATCATAATAATTACAGATAGCAAGAAATTGATCATTTTTGCTCCTACTTTTGTAGTGCTGTTGTTTCGTGTTTCTGCTGTCGTCAAAACGTATCCTATCCTTTTAGGCCCAATTTACACCATTTTTACTTGCGGACAGTTAATTTCTGTCGGATATTCTATGAAAAATATGTCCAAATTTGCCTATTTGTAGCTAAAATGACTCGTTTCTTACTAATAATCGTGCTTCAAACCTCGACGTCGTTGACTCATTTGGCATTCTTATATCTTGATTTTAAAATACACTTTTTCAGTCAATGATTTTATATAAAAAACGTACCTAACATATTTCATATTGGCAGTTTAAGCGAATCCAGTATGTAACGATCACGTCAGATCTCACGATACTTTAAAACGAATTAAATACATTTAGCACAGAAATACGATATTTTAGTCACGATTATTCAAAATTCACATATTAGGTATACTCCACCTTCCAAGTTTGACCATAAAAAGAGGCATACATACGCATTAATGAGGGCAATTCATTACACGTCGAATGAAACTTATTGGGTGGGGTGCTCATAGCAATACCATGAATGACTTTACTATTTAAGGATAGGGATCTGAATTCATTGCTTTTTGACACCTGGTTTAAATCAATCGTCTTAAAAGGCAAACGCTCTCATTAATACTCAAGCATTAACAAGTCTCAAATTGTCATCACAGCTAGGGATTTGTGCAATCGAGGTCAGCTTTTTTGCACTTTATTTTTTGTTAGGTCTTAGGTAGGAACACAGTTGCGTTAGCTGATGTAAAGTGCGCCTACATTTCACCAAATATGTATAGTTGTAGTACTAATATCAAATGTGAATATGAGTTTGTTTGTTTATTTGTTGCGCTTTCACTGTACGAAAGGTAGCCGATGTCCGTTGTAATACCCCTGATAACGAGTATGCGAAATTTCGTGAAGATCGGTCGAGTAGATAAGGCTAAGGAAAGTGTAACACACAAACAGACTCACGTTTGCATTTATAATATTAATATTATGTAGTTAGGATAAAGATAACCATATGTGTAATATATGCTATAGATCCCATGTATTAAGCTTGTTGATCGAACCCAACACTCGAACGTACTAGCACTGGCGTCGTGACCACTTCCACCAGCACCCATGCTGTCTATTATTTAAAACTACTAAAATCACAGAATCTCTACAAATCATAAAAAATAACTAAACACACCTCTTTATGCAGTACATTTGAAATTCAAATAACACCGAGTAGGTTCCTAATTTAATGCGTGTCGGCACACTGGACGCGGTCTGATATGTGATAGGTGACCGTATTCGGATAGTCGACAATATCTCCCGAGCAAGAGATTTGTAATAAATATCGTAATGTTTTAGGAATGTGTGTAAAATTAATTCTAAGAACCATATCTGAAGTATACATGAGCATATTAAATAAAAAATTAATGTTATTTTATTTCTATTTAAAGCAAACGTCCGTTACGATAAACAGTGACACGTATGTGTATACATAAATAAGGAACTTCAAGGTTTCTATCGCTGAAGTGTTAGACAGAGTTGTTTAAGCTTTAGTCGTAAATGGGACAGACAGAAGACCTTTACATAGGGAAAGCAATTCCCGGGAAAAGAGAGCAAAGAGAGGGTATGTCGCACTCACTCGTGGAAAGATTGTGCCTACGGGTGACGACTCCTGGGCGACGATCCGGCACGACAAAGGCTGTCACTCCGACTCAATGGCTTGCAAATGGAAGATCAGCGTTTTCTCGGCAGAACAGTCAGATGCTCACGGCAGATAGTCAGAAGACCTAGGCAAACGTTCTCTCACCAGAGATATTCTACCAGGAGTCAGGTTAGACTTACTCATAGCCTGACCATTTAATAGAATGTCTAAGACAACGAGCGTGCCTGAAGAATGTGATGAGTAAACTAAGCAAGGGAAATGTGCCAGAGTCGTAGCACATAATTAATTAATCATATTTTGTTTTCATAATTTCCTAATCATAATTTATTAAACAAAAACAGGAGTATAATATTTTCTATGAAAGTGTTATACAAAGTATTGACACATAATAAGATCTTTATAAGATAGGGTTAACGGCGATGTCTGTGCTAGTATAAACTGTGTGACAGACACCGGCGCCTTCCTCTTACAAGAAATTATATAATTTTGGAACATTTTCTAATAATACCTAATAATAAAGTACTTTATAAAATGGTAAAATAAAAAGGAAATTGTAAGATATAAATTATAATAAAGGAAATGAAAACAAAACAAAAGATGTATAGTATGCGATATAGTAAGCATGTATAAACGTATTATTAATTGAGTATGTGTGTGTGGATGCGTGTATATGTGTGAGTATATGTGTGAGTGTGTGTGTGTGTGTATGTGCGTGTGTGAGTCGTAGCACAGGACTAGATCCATACACCCTGCCTATCTCTCCGAGAGATAGAGATTGAATATTATATGTATTAGATAGTTTAGATAAAATTCTAACTAATACATAGATGGCGATCTTACTATATAATAATACCACGTACAATTTTTTGATTTTCATCATCATTCCGAGTATCAAACGCGCGACGTCATGATACAGAAACAATCCTGCCACCTGACTGATGAGATTAAATCAGTCCTATAAATCACACACCCATTTGTCTCATTAGACAACCGAACCTTACGAGGCCTGGAATCCAAAGCGGTTCGCCTCAATCCTCTACAATCACTTTTAATTGCCAACACGTAAAAATACCTCCACAACTATTGAAACACTTTAAACTATTTTATATCTATATTTATGACCAATCAGTGTGCAATACAGGCATTTCTATTATGACAAAAAGTTGTAACGAAATGTATGAAATGCTCGCATTCATTGATACTTCTGCGAAACGTTGAGGTGTGTATGCATCTTTATATTTTCCAAGAGCGCTAAGATTTCTGATGTATATTTTCTTGAAATATTGGTTATGTAATGTGTGGAGGTAACTTTGTAGTCTTGTCGGTATCACAATTTAACGATAGCCACGTCCATATATGGTTGATAGTTAACGAGGATAGAGCCCGCTCTTTGATTTAAAAGCACGTAAATCTAGACGATATATATTTGTTTGCTATTTTGCAAAATCGAATAGCCATAGATCCAAAAAGGCTTTAATTAATGTTCTATTTATCAGTAATTGATGGAAGCTACTTTTTAATGGACATAAGCAACTTTATGACTATATATTTCAGCATGAATGAGCCTACTCATACGGGGCAATACTACATAATGATAGAATATTGAGGTAAGGAAGCAGCACTTTTTCCGCTGTCGTACCTTCCTTTTCCTATCTTCTTTCCCTCGCACTCTTTACAAAGACATAATGGCTTGTCATCCGAAAGCAGACGACTACGTTTGCAACCTATCTGGTTTGTGTTTACTTGAAATCGCTTCTGTGAGGTAAAGAAAAATGGAAAAAGCTGTGTAAACATAAATAATAATAATAATATCATCCCTATATTAAACTGTTCCACTGCTTAGCACGTGCTTTTTCTTAGTGTGTGAAGGATTAGGCCACAGTCCACCATGCTGGCCCAGTACGGGTAGTAAGACTTCGCATAAAATAAAAAATAAAAACAAGCATATAGCCTTTCTGATTGTTAGCAATTACCTATGCGCACTAACAACATCAAAGGCATGCAAGTTTCCATCTAAGGGGAAGGAATTAAAGAATTGACCACACTTTCACTCACTGAAGGAAATACAATAGTATGATCACAACTACTTTATGTCCACATTTTGTGAGAGACTAGTACTGCCCCAATTGAATCAGCCAATTTACAACGGTGTCTCTACGCGTTTTAAGTAGACTCAAGACTAGTAAGATGTACATTATGCAACTGCGAGCATCCTCCGACCGAGATGCTATTTATATGAAAAACTTTAATGTATTAACCACCAAATAAATGAAGACATACATTCTCCGTATTCCACAGTATCTAGTTGATCCGCATACTAGTAATAGCTTACTTACTTTGGTGAGTACACGACACCAGGTGCGATCCTTGATAGCAACGGAAATGCACTCTAGATTTTAAGTGATTTACAATGAAGGTGGGTCGCTCAATTTAGCTAAATACGTGCAAATACATCTGAATATAAATAGGCATACATACATAGACGCCACGTCTGTATTTGCAAAGAGAAGACAGTGTTGTATACACACATTTTGCCAGCTGTTTTAATTTTACAGATTTGGTACGAAATATCTAAATCCATAATCTCACTTTCACTTTTAGTATGTTTAACAAGGTTTGTTAATAATTATATGGTTTCATTAAATTGAATTATAATGAAATGACCGAACGACATTTTGTTAGAAGACCTACATTAGTAGGTTTTCTATAATAAGTTCTATAATAGATTATATAATAAGCAAACTTCTTAATTACAGCTTTAAGAAGTCTGCTTATTATATAAAGTAACAGTGGAGTGACTAAACATTTTAGTATTTTACTTCATGGATGGATGAAGGATAGCAGTTTGTCGGGCACTGTTCTAGACTCTGTGCTGCTATTACGAATTTACTTGATAGCAAAACGCAACAAAACTTTGTCCGACCCACGAGACTCCATCCACAGCTGTCATGTTCAAAACTGCTGCT
Organism: Catocala fraxini; assembly: GCA_930367265.1. Classification (NCBI taxonomy): domain Eukaryota; kingdom Metazoa; phylum Arthropoda; class Insecta; order Lepidoptera; family Erebidae; genus Catocala; species Catocala fraxini. Next base: position 5,741,960 of record OV884035.1, read on the forward strand.
GTTCAAAATAGATAACGAATATTGGACTCGATTAATGAATATTTAAATAAGTAATGTATGTGATTTATAACTGTATAATTGAATTTAATAATTTTGTTGATGACTTATTTCCTTTTTTATTATTTATAATTTATGACTTAATTTATGTGTGTGTGTTTTTTTTTTTAATGATTATTTAATTCATCGAATTTGTATGCTTTATAAGCAAAACATAGCAGAACGTAATATAATATAACCTTTGTCAATCTTGTAATGTTACCTATGTTTACAAATAAATACTTTGACTTTGACTTTGACTTTGACTTTGGAATTGCGGTTTAAAATTGTATTTAGAGAACGAATTCATGACATATAATATAATATGGTAGAGCTTCGCTGATTTCAGCATGAACGGGGTGGCTCGACCGGGGAAGGACTACCCTCTCACAGAATATCGACATGAAATAGCAGTATTCCTACTGTTGTGTTTCGTTCGGTGAGTGAGAGTGCCGGAGCTCCAATCGCCCTCTTTCCCCCTACCCGCTCCTTCTCCTTCCCACTTCCTTTCCTGCAGGGTCGGCAACGCGCATGTGATGCCTCTGGTGTTGCAGGCGTCCATAGGCTACGGTGGCCACTTACCATTAGGTTGGCCGTATGCTTGTTTGCCACCTTAGTCGTATAAAAAAAGAAGGTAGTAAGGTAATTTTCCTGGGAAAATTACAACAGGTTTTGTTTGCTCGATACCATACCAGGCAGCGGGAATACTGAGCTAATTGTAGAAGAGAACGCCAGTATGTTTCTTGTCCCTTAGTTATCCACTGGTTATCAGATAGTGCACAGAGGGTGATCACAAGGTTGGTTTTAGTGAGTAGATATCTCACATCAAAACAAAAATCAATATTTTAAAGGAATTCCGACTTAAAAAAGGAAATTTTGTAAGCAGTTTTTTACTAACTGTAACTATGGACAAGTGACATAATTACTCTGTGTCGTAATATTTGACTTCATGAAGTTGTTTGATTATATTTGTGTGCAAATTTCCACAGCGCGATAACATAGTTTCTTTAAAAGAAAACATAATGGCCGACCCTGATTAGTCCTAACGACTTCCTAAATTACTGCTGTTATCCCCTTTGCCCTTATGTGTCTTCGTTATAAATGTAGGTACACAACACTTTACATTTACGCCGTAACGCGATTTATATAAAATGATTTAATAAAACTTTCTTCGTTTCTGTATTATCACAGATGACTCGCCATTGACACTATGCTGAGGATGACACTATATTGAGAATTAAAATCCCATTCGGGATAAAAATTTGTGTAAACCACAAAGGTTGTTCCGAGCCTGAATATTATTTGTGTTTTTTGAATGTTTAAACCTACAGGATACAAGAATTATGACTAAAACAGTGCTTGAATTTTAAGAACAAAAGGTGATGCTTTTTGACATAAGAATGGAGCAGTCGGCAGGCGAAAAACCGTCACTTTCACCGTTTACCACCGGTTGTTAAGTTCTACCAATTGTTCAATAACAAAGTTCATAACACAGGCACTATTTGAATGTATAACAGAAATAAATATTAACAAGATTATTAAGGTGGACTCTGCGTGTAAAATAAGCACAAATAAAAAAAAGAGAGATAAGTGTCTCATGTATGTATGTATCTTATGTGGGAGCCAGTCAGTGCAGACCGGCGACACTTCGACCCAGTGGGATCTTTTGTGTCGACACTCTCCCAATAACGACTGCCATAGATGTTCATGGCAGCCGGGACCGTCGGCTTAACGTGCTCTCCGAGGCACGGAGCAGGCAATAATTGTTAATCAATACGCACTTAATTTCGAAAAGTCATATAACTTCCGAAACTCAGAGGTGCGCGACGTGAGTTCGAACCCGAGACACTCTGCATTGCAGTCTGTTGGTCTCCCCACTGAGCTATCGCTGCTTAAACTCTTGCTTAAGTGTCTCATAATAGCAGAAGATAAGACACACAACATAACATAAACTTGACCACATTTGATATATTGTAAGGAAGGTCAGATTAAAAGTACCCTAAACCAACAAGCGTGCATGCAAAATATCATGAAAGTGAAGCAACATTAATTCCTGTAATAATAGTAATTCCTGTATCGCGGGGGACTTTACAAACATTCAATTACACAACAACACAAAGAATACCCAGACCCGGATGAACTATTTGTAGACTACCCAATTTTTTGTTCTGTGCGGGATTCGAACCCACAACACTCGGCACAGTAGCAGTGGGGAGGCGACCACTTAAACCTCTACGCCAACCGTGCAATTGAGCCATATGCATCGTGTACTTTTTTAAGATTGTAAGCTTAACGCTACTCACTTGAGTAATTATTTATTATGAGTAATCAAAAGCTAATCAAAGCTTAATTTCTTTTACAAAAGAAAATTATGTTTGTTTATCAATTGTCTAGTACCCATAGTCTGCTTAATTTGGGCTAGATGGTGTTGTGTGTATATGATGGAATATTATATTATATTATATTATATTATATTATATTATATTATACAGTCCTCTTCATATCATTACTTTCAAAAGATCAACAAAGACTGACCCCGTTACAAGTATTGATCGTGTGTCTGTCATGTATGTCTATTTTACAGTTATGTGAATAGCCATGTTCTATGACATATTCGTAGGTAACTGCTTAGTCTCAAAGACGACGAAGAGGTCAACCAATGACGATCTACTAATGACCGTAATTATTAATCAGTTAGACCTGAAATCGGAACAGTATTTCACGTTTGTCATACTTACGTATGCATAGTCTCACACCTGTATATTCCCACTGTAAAAGAGTACCTTTTTCTCACGTTAATTGAATTAATAATAATGTGCTCCAAACCAAATTTTATGGTCACGGCGGCCAATCTTAATGGAGAATGACCATCTGCGCACAAGATATTATAGTGCACAAGCGTGTGCGCAAACACAAGTGCAATCACTGTCCCCTAACTCTCATGATCCGATAAGACGATAATTCGACACGACCGTAGAGAATTCACGCGCAGGGCCAACGGCTTCACGTGCTTTCTGAGACACGGAGTTGTCTTACACCGCCTGCTGCGTAACACCGGGCTGCTATTGGATTTCTTAGCAATACAACCCAATTGTTGGCCCTTTAGACCTCGTGCACAATAGTCGCATTCACTACCGCTGCGATACAGAGGCTGCGAAAAAGATAGTATCATACATTCTCTCATTTTCTTAGCTATATTTTAAGTCCTACATAATTGGATGCCATCTTATTAGCGACTACCGGGCACAGCTACTGAGGATTTTCAAACAGTAAAAAAATGTAAAGTCCATTCACAACTGGGTAGAATTTGGATGACAACAAAAGCAATTTTGATATTTGCCAAATTCTGACAGACGAGCCTAAGACCTGTCGTATAATAACCGGTGAACCGCGCTCGTGGATTTTAGCAATTTCAAGGTTATACAGAACAAAACTGCTAACTTATGTGTTACTATCAGGGAAAACAGCGGCTCAGCTGTGTACGAGATTTACAAAAGTACTTTCTTTAACCATCGCTTAAAGGAAGATAAGTCATAATGCTCGAAAATCAAAGCTTCAAGCATCGCTCTTCATCAAGTTACATATACAATATATAAATAATGTTGTAGAACATATTTCACTTAGATTTTAACTTGTATAATCCGTAAACTTTCCTTAACAAATAAAACAAAAACACAGCGGCGTATAATATATGTATTCCAGAGCCTGCTTATGATTGGGTGGAAAATGTTTAATGAGCATCATACTCGAAGAAAATGTTCAAACGATGAAACATACTGTGGTATTGTCTGACAACCAAATCGAATTAACGAAGTTTACTTAAATGTTGCCAACAACATTCGTCTAACTAAAATTTAAACGCTACCTACTTTCAGCTAATAGATATTAACAAGATAATTTAACGATAAATAATTAAAACTATTAATTTCATAACACCTTCTAGACATTGGAATGTCATTTTCAATCAGACCAACATAACGTTATACTAATATTTCGACCAAAAATATTCACAATCCTGTGTTATTATCCTTTATAAATATTAATTAAATAACTCTGCAAATAAGCAAAATGTTTATAGATCAATTCTATAATCATAAAATAGTCTAAAATGGTGGTAAACTTGTTAACAATCCCATACATGCTGTTAATAATTTGAACGACATACAATTTCATTGATGAATATTTATATTTTCACATTATAAATCATTTTAGAGACTGCAAAAACTATGACTGAGTTAAAGTAGGTTTCGATTTCCTTAGCAGGTATTGGTAAATAGTTTTCTCACATTAGTGATGTGCCGAGTACAGGCTGGTAAGTAAACGAGTATGGAATATTACTCGAGTTCGTTTAGCGGTGTTTCTCGACTAGGTAACTAAAGCGTATTTATTTTCAAAAATGATGTGCTGTGTACAGTTTATTCAGAACCACACTTTGAATAATCGACAACAATGGTGGTTGAAACTTCAAACTATGAAAGAAATTCAGCTGCATGTATTGTATTAAAGCAAATAAATGATTTCATTTGTAAACAGATATCAAAATAATTATTTAAGTATTATTACTTGCACAAATAAAACGAATTGTCTTTTATGAAATTCAAGTGGTATGTTTTATGGATTTAATTAACGTTTAATGTTAAAGAATACATTTTCAATTAATTCTAATAATGTTTTTTTTTTTCAATAATAACTATTAATATTTTAAATGCGAATGTTTGTAACGCTTTCACGTCTTAACTACTCGACTGATCATCATGAAGTTTCGCAAACACGTTGTCAGAGGAAGAGAAAGGACATAGGGCACTCTCTATGTCATTTACTGTGCCCCTCAATTTTCTTCTCTGTTCTCAGTACTTTGAAACCTATATGAAAGATATTGCATCCAAAAAAAAAGTACTGTTACTACCATAACCTAATCTACATTTATGCAAGCGAAGCCGCGGTTAAAATCTAGAATAAATCTTCTCTCTTAGCCTTTATTATTCCCAAGTCACTTGGGGTCGGCTTTTCTGGTCTAACCGGATTTGACTGGATATCAGTTTTTACACAGAGCGGCTGCCACCTGACCTCCGCAACCCGAAGGCTAACGATACCCTAAGGCTAGACCAGTGTCAGGATATTAGAGGGTACTGACTTTCCCAATAACGACTGCCATAGATGTTCATGGCAGCCGGGACCGACGGCTTAACGTGCTCTCCGAGGCACGGAGCAGGCGATAATTGTCAATCAATACGCACATAATTTCGAAAAGTCATATAGCTGAAGCCGAAAGTCAGAGGTGCGCGACGTGGGTTCGAAACCGAGACCCTCTGAATTGCAGTCTGTTGGTCTCCCCACTGAGCTATCGCTGCTCTAAAAAATCTAGAATAAGTATAGATTCTAATTTCTTTCTCCTCACTAGAGCTCTAGGGACAGAATGTCCGTCATGCGCTTTGAGTTCTACGAATGTAGTTTTTGTTCACTGAGAAAAACCTGTCGTCCAGCTTACAACGGTCGAATTTATCTATGCCACCCTCTGAGCGTTGTTTCCTGTTTCGCTTTACCTCTTTTTGTCGACTCTACATATAAATTTATCGGTATACATCCATTATTACATACAAGCTACATTATTAGATATTATATAGCTAGATCAGAGTCGATATAAGTAATTGATACAAGTAAAGATTAATTGCATGCAAAAGTGAAATTATTAAAGCAATTATTATTATCTTAATCATTTCATTTTCTTTTTCTTTTTCATATTTTAAATCCTCTGCTTCATTTTTCATTCATCACTTACTAGTGCAACAATATAACAGTAAAAGTAAGATGCTCTGGATCAAAACATAATAAATAAGAATAATTAAGTCGTATTAATTATACAGTTTGAGAACCAAACCATTGAATTACTGTTTTGTTCAAAATTTGTGGCTAATATTAATTGATTTCATTTAACTCAAACGTTAAATGAAATCAATTAATTTTAGCTTATATTTTAAAAACAGACTGGAACATCACCATCTTCCAGAAGGAAAGCACTTTTCAGAAGACTAGTTCAGAAGCTAATTGTAGCCTTTTATTATTTTCCTAGGGATTTTCCAGAAATGCTCATACTTCCTGTAAAATTATGAATGAACTCTTCAAACATAATAGTTATCTTATAATTACAATTCAATTGATTGCAATGCAGTCTCTTCGTTAAAGCCTGTTTTCACTATCGCGCTGAATGCCACCTGTAATATAGCGACAAAGTCGTCGTTGTCGGCTCATATACATATGTGAGAATAAGATGATGCGACTAGAGGTTATTAGCTCCTGTTTACGGATAGTACACCCAAAACCCCAATAAGAATCACTTTTACAAAGTAATCAATTTAAAAGTTTCTTTAAAATACCTATTTATCTGAATCTGTGAATTTAATAAAGGATCTATTATATGAAAGTTATAGTACCGTGTTATCCATGATTAAACTGAACCTGTCCCTAATCTTTTTTATAATTTGCAGTTATTTCTGCTTAAACCTATTATTATCGTTCATTATATTACTCCACCATCGGCAACCTACATCAAACAAAATTCCTCATTACACCACTTTAAATTATTATAATATGTGTTTACTACACATAAAGTATTCGAAGATTGTTAACATAACGACTTATTAATAGAAATTAGAGCACTTTATGGTAATTAATAATGCATTAGTGAAGGCAAGTCTCTCAGCATAAAGATGTCAAGACGAATACGGTTCGGACTGAAAACGCCGTTGAAGTATATAAGGTGCGCATGCGCTGATATTGCACACACTACACTCTTAGTTCAGTAGCTACGGTCAATATGCGGTCCCTTGTGAGTACATTTACCACTTACAAATCTGATTTTGTATAATAATTTTAATATTACTAGTTCGTAATTTAGTACTTTTTAAATTAATCCGTATTTTATTAACAAGAAATACTTTCCTTATTTTTTATTTTTTTTATTACTTTTAAGAAGGAACCTTAAGCAACTGTGCTACATAATATAATCAACAGAATCACTTAAAACTAGATAGTAATGCAGCCCACGGCGATGTTTACATGTTACTATTAGATTAAAACTATAAAACGTCAATTCAAAGTCAAAAATCTGTATTTGCATAAAATGTGAAGATGAGGTAAAATGTGGACACGTCAATTAACTATATAATATATATTAATAAAAGATAGGCTAGGAAAGCAATTAAACTTATTAGTAAACTTGTCAGTAAAATAAAAGTAAAGTAAAGCAATAGTTTACCGGTTAAGGCATTGAGTTACGATCGAAAAGCTGTAGGTTTGATTATATAAACTGTACCCATAACAATTATTTGGAATCAACAACCAATCAACCAAAAAAAAACCAACCAACTTGAAAAAGCAACCAACCTCTAAAAAGAATCTAGATACCCGAAAAACTTAACCTAAAATTATACCAAACAATATTTCATATGACTCATATCAGTCATTTGAAATCCAGACCTAATCATTTACTTCACTATTTCGATGCCAAAAGTCATCATTAACTGACCTATTGTTACTAGAATCTAAACATATAGACGTATGTTATTGATTTTCGATTTAGAAAAGTAAACTACATTTATGTCACAAATGCTTTGAACTTTATAAAAGAAACGTATCAGTTATCCATTATTGAAGATTGGGTTTAAAGAGGTGGAACATAGGTGAAGTATTTATAGAAAATTGATATAAGTATTAAATACTTGTAGTTTAAGCTTATGAGGAAATAGAAGTGTTTCTACATCGTATGTGAAATTCTCCGGATTTATTGATCTAGATTTTGTTTCTTATAAAGTTAATGATTATATAAGTGTTTCTACGTCGTATGTAGAAATTCTCCTGGTTTGTTGATCTAGATTTTGTTAGGGCTTATAAACTCAATGAGTTACTTTCACGTTTATATCTTTAGGTTAACTAATCACTACGTTGCAGTAATGCCGCAAGGTAGTATCAGAGGGCCAATTCTTGTTAAACAGTGTTGAAAATAAAGTACCAATCTAGACTTAGTGTTATTAACCTATTGAGTAACAGCAGCAGACCGGCAGCCAGACTCAATAGGTTTTCAATGATGTTACAGGTTAATATTACAAATAGTATTTGCGTCATTTAAAAGAAACTTCAAACACGAACATTAGTTTATCAGTTCAAATTTATCATTTTTATTACAATTAGTTGCTTTCTCATATAAGAGCCTATAATATTCTAGGCCCAGAGTATTCTTTTTGAATCGCCAACAAGGTTAAATAAATATGATGTCTTCCAGATTGTGTTCTCATTGCTCTCCCTTGCGGCTGCCAAACCCAAGCCCGGCGGCATCATCGATGACTGGGCACAACCTTCTGTAAGTATCTAATTTTATATTTCGTCTTCCATACCTTTTTCAATCCCCTAATAAAGTTTAACTAAAAAATAATGTCTTAACTTAAATATCTCCTATAGGAACTGTCTATTTTTTATAAATTTATGATTTATAGAAATACCCCCAATTATTTTTCTAGACTAAGTTCGGTCTCGCTCTTTCATCTAAACGCGCTAATCTCTGGAACTACCAGTCGGATATGCAAAAATATTTTTCCATTTTAGAAAGCAGAGCAGTAATCTTAAACTTAGACGAAATGATAGCTAGTCTGCCTACATAAAGAAAAAGAAGCAAATTTTTTTTTTCATAATTGAGTTTTTACGTATTTGAAATCAGTAAAAAAGACGCATCTGCAAGTATTTTTATATTAAACTAGCTGACCCGCAAAACTTTGTCTGCTTCACATAAGAGAATTTTCCCCGTTTTTGCAACATTTTTCAATGCTGCACCGCTCCTATTGGTCGTAGCGTGATGTTATATAGCCTATAGCCTTCCTCGATAAATGGGCTATCCAACACTAAAAAGATTTTTCAATTCGGACCCGTAGTTTCTGAAATTAGCGCGTTCAAGCAAACAAACAAACAAACAAACTCTTCAGCTTTATAATATTAGTATAGATATACAAATAGTGGCAGATACGTCTGTTTTCTTATTACGGCTTTAGTTCCCAAAAAAAGCTTAAACAAGGAATGAGGTTAAGAGTTTGACAGTTAGTGTGTAGGAACTTTGTTGCTTGAGAAAACTTAATCATTGTTTACTAATGACCATATTTACGTAGGCAAAGTTGCAAGCGGAATCTAATACACCAACCGTGGTAGATAAAATGGCAAACGATTAAGAAGCTGATTTCGAATCGCCATTTATATAAAAGACATAGCCGTAAAGATATTCCTCCACATAATTACTATCAATTCATCATAAATTAGCTAGCCTACTTGTAATATCTGTGATAAATATAAAATAGTAAACAGTATATAAAAGAGTAATTGTGAACATGTTTTATGATTGCACTCTGATAGAAAACAACTTATAGTAATAATAATCCATCATACTTTTCGGTGTGACACAATAATCACACAAAATTTTTATTATATACTACATTCAGGGTCATATAGAATATAGGCCACCTATAAAAGTAATTATGTAATATTGATATCGCTACAATATAATTAAACCTACTTAGTTTTGTGGACATCACAGCGCAGGAAAATTACTGCTCAAATTTATTATTCAGAGAAGAATATGATCAAATAAATTGCTTTTATGTTCTTGGGGTTATTGGATTTCCAGAGATGTATGATGCGCAATGCCATAAAGACAAAAATAAGTGGTGTATGCCTGGACACAAGTTTTTCATAAAATGACCCCTTTGAATTTAATATTTACTTTAGAATTATTCGCCAATCTTCAATCAAGACTTCTACTCCAATAAAAGTCGGTATCACAACATATACGCATCCTACTAGTATAGCTTGTTAATACAATTACTAACCCTTTTGCTGACCCGTAATAGGCACAATAGAAAATCTATTGTTATGTATCATATATGATTCATCGGACAGGAAACCTGTTAATTAATTGTTATAAACCGGTACCAGTAACTTACGTATAGTGAGTTATGAGCGCCAGTTTCCTACCCATCAGTTAATTGAATATGTACAACAACTAAAGATCAAATAGAGCAAAGATCATAAGATAAATATTCTGTTCTTTGTGTACTTTGACCTGTGTCTTCATATTACTTTTGCCCGAAATTTTGGTAAGAATAAAACTATCTTCTGCGATCTTGCAGCTATCATCAGTGAGCCTGGTGCAACAACCAGTGGTTTCCCATCAAGTTGCGGTTGCCCAGCCAGTGGTTCACGCCGCTCCAGTGGTGCACGCAGCGCCTGTCGCCATTGCCAAGCCGGCTACCAGCTACGCGTCCTTCCAGCAGGTTGGTTTTTTTTCCCTTCAAAATTATTTTAAAGAGAAAATTTAAATAACCTTTTTCGATGTTTTTTATTGATAAGTCTCTTTTTATTACAGCAGTACTTGAAGAAAATGCATTAAAAAGGTTTAGCACTCTATGACAAAAAATGCTTGACAGATAATACTTCTTTACTAGCTATTGGATACAGTAAATATCAGTTTGATTATTACCCTGATTATAATTTAATAATAAAAATGACTGTCTCGGTGGCACAGCGAAAATGTATATGACTGCTGTGCATGAGGTCTCGGTTTCGGCTCCTGGGCTGAGCATAATATTACTGGGTAGCTCTCAGGAGCAGCACAGTGTTTGGACCTGTGCCTGGTAAGCTACAGGCTAATCCACTATTACGTACCTCAAACATCTACTACTATACTATAATTCACCTTTGCTTACCCTTTTAGAGATATAGGGCTGAGATTAAATATGTATATAACAAAATAATTCTTACTGTATTTTATAAGAAGCAAGTTCTCCTTCAATTTATTTAGTGTTAACGAGTTCAACGCCCAAAAGAATAAACATCGTCTGTTACACAAAAATTATAAAGATTAAAGAGCTTTTCGAAGTTCTTGTAGGTCAAGGATTCGGATTTTTATTGCCACGCACTCTTCAGTGTCCTTAATGTGTTACTACTTAATGCTTCATTACGCAGTGGTGTTACTCGAAGTACATATTGTGAAAGTCAAGTCGTATTACACCTGAACATGCTATTTGTCAATTATTTTAGTCCAAAATAACTATACTTTCAGACGTAAAGAAACTACCTCCAACTTTTTCCCGTGTTCATTTCTAGTCATTAGCAAGTCATGTTTCAAAGATTTTACGATGTCCTATTATGCTATCAAGGTGACCTGTGGCGTCACAGCCGTCACCTTTTTTACTAAAAATAACGTAAACAGTACGGAGTTTTTGAGACGCTTGTTAGGCGATAAGTAGTTTTACATACGCTGCGGTAACCTTAGAAGACATCGGATAAAAGCGTTCTGTTTTTTCGTGAGTCAAATAAAATCTATAGGATGTAGGTAAATGTTTAGGCAAAGCAGAACACATGAAAATTAAAAAGCAAAATAAAAGTTTATTTCTCTTGGAGGTCGATTCATAAAATAAATAAATAAATCCAAAACGGTTTTAATGATATATTCACATAATAATTCAATTCTAATTATTTTTACAATTAAATGGTTTTCAGATTTTAATCGTATCATATTTTTTTTAATAATCATTTATGCTATCTTGACATATACATATAATATATATAATTACTAACATAAATTATTTATTAGGGCCATAACGATATCGGCCGTGTTTTTATTGTCTCCTACGACGTTCGGGTACGGGAACGTTTACTGATAATTATGCTATGCATATGAACATAAAAAATATAAAATATGTATGTTTTGTTTACGCACATAGCTTTTCAATATCATTGATAAGTATTTACATCAAGTTTTGTCAAATTACGAAGGCGGACCTATAGAATTAATATTCTTCTTCGTGTCTATGGTTCTAGCTTAAACTATATATTATTTACATAATATTCGGCCACTCTAATTGCGTTAGGAGTGGCCGCACAAAGCTCTGATATTGTGCAAGTGCTCGGGCAAGAATATACCAACAAATGTGCCATTGTCACTATGTCGTAGTGGTTAGTGTATCCGACTACCACGCCTGAGGTCGCAGGTCCGAATGAATAATAAACGGACAATGTATAATATAGTATAAGTACAACAAGTACTTATTAAGTATTGTAATATGTAATGTGTTCTATGTAATAAGCCTTGGTAAACAATAGGTAGGAAGGACTACCCTCTCACAGAATATCGACGTAAAATAGCAGTATTCCTACTGTTGTGTTTCTTTTAGCGAGTGGGAATGCCGGAGGCCTAATCACCCTCTTGCCCCCTTCCCGCTTCTTCTCCTTCCCACTTCCTCTTTCTCTTCTACCTTTCTTAAAGGGTCGGTAACGCGCAAGTGATGCCTCTGGTGTTTCAGGTGTCCATAGGCTACGGTGACCACTTATCATCAGGTAGGCCGTATGCTAGTTTGCCAACTTAGTTGTATTAAAAAAAGCAATCTCTCAGACACAGCTAAATTATAGTAATTAACCAATTACTTAATTTACAGATCGTTCATCCAGTCTCCGTAGCACAACCAGTCGTTCATGCTGCCCCAGTCGTCCACGCAGCTCCAGTTATCCAAGCTGTTGCCCAACCGGTCGTACATGCTGCCCCAGTAGTACAAACCATTGCACAGCCGGTGGTACAGAAATACATCTCATCAGCATCGTACGGCGGCGGTTACGGCAGCTACGGCGGTTACGGCAGCTACGGCGGTTACGGCGGCTATGGTCACGGATGGTAACGACCATCATCTATCCTTGTTGTCGTTTTGGTTGTAAATACTATTTTCTTAAGCGTTGAGATCGTGTCCGTGTTGTTGATGTGGTGCAAAATAAAAGGTTTTAATCAGTACTGAATGTTTTGTTTCATTTATAATTACGTAGAACTGATTCGGTAACTCAGCGGTAGTGAATGTGTCTGCCGTGGAAAAGGTCTCGGATTGATTCCCGAATCGAGAAAACTGTTAAATTTTGTTTTTCTATCAAGAAATAGTAATATTATTTTTAAGTAGGTCCTCCCCTTATATAATTTTCATAAACGCTATAAAATATTTCGTGAATGTGTTTTCTTTATTGATACAATAATTTACCAGCCGTGTCAAACCATCGTTAATCGCCTACCCCAAGATGATTTTATCAGGCTTAGTGACCTATTGTCAGGAAAAACACTGCATTAGCCTCTCCAAATGTCACGACATATCAAGTACTAAAATTAAAGGGAACTTTACTATAATTACATTTAAAATAAGCGAATACTAAGTAAAGTAAAGAGTTGTCAGTTTTTTGTTTTTACTAAAAGACATCCTGGGAATAATTTCTGTGTCGCGGGCGACTTCACAAACATTCAAACAACGGACACAAAGAACACCCAGACTCGGAACAACTATTTATGGATCACACAATTTTGTACAAGACAAACATCCTACAACGCCCCGCACAATGGCAGTCACGAGGCGACCACTCAAAGCACTAACCTATGCAGTCAAATCAATAAAAATAATATTTGATAGACGTATTTTTTAATTTAAACCACATAATAAAGCCTACCAAATATATGGTTTCATTATGAGATTCTCTAAAGAGTTTGTACGACCCTCTAGCTGTCTAATTATTAACGCGATTAAGATCCGTTGTCGAATATTATGTACAAATCGCGTGCGAATGTGAGTTTACGTTTTCACGCCTTAACTACCAGACCGATCATCGCGAAGATACATTTCATAAAAAAAACTGTCTTTAATCTTACCTCACCTTGCCTACACTTACGCAAGCGAAGCCGGTGACAAATTTCAGTTACGAATAAATTATATTACACAGTACTTAGAATTGTTTTTGGACAGGGAGTATGCCTGCCCCGGTTAATCCACTGAGACTCATGTAGGACTAACACAGGGGCAAGTACCTCTTCGTCGTCTTGTCGAAATCTATAATACACACTTTGTAGACATAGATATATCGACCCTTCGAGGATGAAACGTAGTAATACCCAAAATACTACTTTCCAGGAGAGCCTGTTCGATGAATATAATTTTTTTATGTTCTATAATTATGCAGTTATATGTTTTACATCATTTGTGGCGAGGTAAATTACACAATTATTTTCAAAATGAAAGTCTTATGCTGCTGAATTTTCTGCGTGTAAAACCATTTTTTTTTTTTGCTAATCCCGTCATTTTGGACACGTTTGTCGATAGAGTACGAAAAACTAAATAAGGTTACAACAATAATTAAATTTGGTCAAAATGGCTCTTACGATATTTCATCCTCGAAGGGTCGATGTTATCCCTATCAAGCAAAATTTTTAAAAATCTCTTTATTATCCAAACAAATTTATTCTGAAGCACAATTTGACACAGTCGTGCAACTTTTTTACTAATTATAATTATTTCTTCATTTTTAGTTGTTTTTCGTCTATTAGCTGGATTCCTTAAGTTTGGATAGTACTGTGAGTTATATGTTTACTTGATTATATTAAGAATGTTTATTGTGATTTATGTGACTGTTTTTGTCTCATATAAATCAAGTAACAATCACATTATTTTGGTTAGCGATTTAAATTTGCTTAAATTTTATGCAAGACTGGCTGCCATTGAGGATTTCTTGTAAGAAAACCCCAATTTAAAACCTCCAGCGCATGTGTGTGTATATAAATGCTATACACGGAATATCGATTGGAATCCCGGGTTAGGCCAACAAAAAGTTATTGGGTTTTTCTGACAAAAACTCTCAGTACTAAATCGGAGTTACGATGTAGGCGGTGCTAGACACCTCTATGCTTCGAAAAGCACGTAAAACCGCTGGTCCTCCGGTTAAGCTATCTCCAGTCGTCACTGATTATGAGAGTTAAAGAACAGAGATTGCACTTACGTTTAGGCACACGTTTGTACACTATAATGTCTTCAACATACATGGCCAATCTCCGTTTAAATTGGCAGCTGTGACTGAATTTGAGTCACGAGGCCTTGGTATAGTTAATTTATAAGTTGCTAATAGTTGCAAAATCTTAACCAGATAACATGTTACATATATATATAAAAGGGAAGTCCTGACTCGCTCACTAACTGACTCATCCAAGCCCGCGGAATAGATAGTTTAAATTAATTTATCTATCCCGCAGTCCAACCCTAACTGGTATTTTGGACAGAAATTCCCCGTTTCCTTTACAATTTATGCGAAGATAAGGCTGAAATTTCGGCAATCTCACAGGAGTAAAAAAAAGGACTTTTACTTAAAGTTGCTTTGTCATCGATAAATTTGGCATGTAAGTATATAATTATAATCCTCCTCCTCCTCCTTTATATAAATAATCACTAATAACTATTTACAGATATGGCGTAGTAGTTAGTGTAACCGACTGCCACGCCTGAGGTCGCGGTTCGATTCCCGCACAAATCAAACATTAGTGTGCATGGACATGGATGTTTGTCTTGGTCTGGGTGTTTATATGTATGTATTTACAAAAAAATTAAAGTATATATGTATATTCATCCATAGTCTAGTTCCCATTGAACAAGCTCTGCTTAGTTAGCTTAGTTTCAAAATCCTCTAAAATACTTTTCACCAAATAATGGTAAATCTCAAAAAAACATTTAGAGACATAAATGGACTCTTTTAGCGGTGTTTGCAACAAACTGCTACTTTTGTGAGCTGATTTAATAGAATTTTAGTGGATTTTGTTAAAAACTATCAGTGCAATGCGATAGAAGCAACGAAGGAGCTTCATATTCAATCGGAACATTATTTTTGTACTGATATCGTTTTGGCGGGTTTTGAAACTATACTCCTCAATTATGTTAGCAGAAAGAAGACCACTGCTGGACAATGTTCTGCCCAAATTTTTCCATATAGACCGACCTTGGACCGCCCCCATCCAACCGCTTCCCACGACCCTTAGCAAATCATCGCTTTACATTACGGGGGCAAAAACTAGTATATTATAAATTAAAACTTCAAACAAACTCATTTAATAATTACGACAAAATATAAAAGAACAACACACATTCATATTCTATTAACCAAACACAGATAATATCAGGTAACAATGTAACATGACAGGAACGCATTTCAATATTCAACAGTTTAATATTTAATGTTGTGAAATATCATTTCATCGCTCACCCAACGCCATTAGGAAAGCATATAATTGACAGTTCCGTAGACGTTGATGGATATTTATCAGGGCATAGTCAATGTTCACCTTACTCTTACTATAATTAGAGCATGTGGAAATCGTAGCAGTCTGTATGTATAAACTAAGGCATGATATATCGAAGCTTGATTTGCTTTTGATATTAACACACTAATATTCCAAGTAGGAAAGTTTCTTCAGTCTACATAATATTGTCTTCTGTTTACGCGAATATTATTCATTGAAATTAAACTACTATATACGAATTTTATCGCGTTGTTAATTTGACACTTTATTACATAATTTTGAAAACTGTTACACTACTACTACTATTAAACTTTGCTACTTACAGTTTTCAAAATTATGTAATAAAGTGTCAAATAAACCACGCAATAAAATCCGTATATAGTAGTTTAATTTCTTCAGTCTATTTATAATGTTTTAGACGGTCATTTCTCGTGTTAAAAACTGTTAAAATAGAGTATGTATGTATGTATGTATCTTATGTGGGGGCCAGTCAGTGCAGACCAGCGACACTTCGACCCAGTGGGATCTTTTGTGTCGACACTCTCCCAATAACGACTGCCATAGATGTTCATGGCAGCCGGGACCGACGACTTAACGTTCTTAAAATAGAGTAACAATCCACTTTAGTGTTATAAATAACACAAATGTTATTCTCTTAAATTAAAATAAACATCAAAGGAGACCATAACTAGCATTTTAGTTTAAATTTGATGTTTATTAAACTAAATCAGAACTCTACATTGAAAATGTTTATTACGTGAATTGAACTTCAGGAAAATGAATTGATTGAGATATAATTAGTTACGTAGGTTGAATACTGAAAACAGGCACAATGAACATAGAATGGTAGACGGTGAAAACAGCTAAAATTAATATAAATAAAACAATTCAGCCATAATCACGAACTTTTATGGTACTATGATAATGGCTTCCATATAATCGTGGGATAAAACTACGCGTTTTTACTTCTGCGTTACGTTTTGGTAGCTCCTTATTTGCCTATACGACTAACTGCAACGACTTTTCGATAAGAAACGAAGACTTCGATCTCCATAGATAAGGTACTATTTGCGGATATTCCTTTATTCTGGACAAATAATTATAAGTATGGGCTTAAACATACCATTTTGAGGTACTATGACAATTAATCGTATTTCATTTAGTATGATTTAAGAAAACTAGTTGCAAGCATATAATACCAATTAATAAATTAAGTACTACAATCCCCGTTGTAGCACCAAATTTTTGTGACTATGTAATGGTTATTTATTTTGTCCATGTTATCTACTGAAGAGCATGTGACAATTTTTCAAAACATGTTTACTTATTTTATACAATTGATAAATACTGGATGGTATAAAACTGTTTATGTTTACCCAAAGCTGTCGATTTTACAGGGAATCTCGGGGTTTTCTACGAAACCCGCTGATTAAATAAGTCTACTACATTAATGTTTATGTTATTATCAAACGGAAATATATATGTATAATTTAAATACTGGTGTTGCTTATCACATCCATTAGTGTGCAATATTTATTATCAAGTTCACTGTATATAAAGGTCAAGCAAACATTTTAGCTTTAGTATTAATTCAAACATTAAAACAAACAACCGTGTCAATTACAAGTAGTTAAATTGAAGAGAAAATATAATTGCGGGATATTTTAAATTGACTTGAAATAAATACAAAATGTATACAGAAGCGCCAACTTGTACAAGATGCTGTTTCTGCTTACCTCTGCGATATGGTTTGATCGTGTGGGGATATTTAAAACTGGTAAGTAGTTTTAGAAACATTTCAATAGATTTAACATTGAATTTAAAGTGTCTACATTAAAGTCATCATTAGACTGTAACGTTTTGTCTATAAAACTGAGTTATCATCGGTAGAATTAATACATAAATTGAAGTCACGTTTATCGTTATAGATACCATTATTTTAGAAAAAAAAGCATTAATTTTATGTTAGTGAGTTGAATGTAATGCGTATAGTAGACCGCTGGTTTCACCTAATCGTGTAAACACGCTACTTATGAACGTATGTATATATGTAATAAACGATCTTTAAATAGTAATTGCTTTAGAATAAAAACATGTAGCTATAAACTTTTGACGTATGTTTTACTGTAAAAGCCAAAATATTCAGTAATCTTAGGTTTTACCAGTAAATCTTAGGATTTACCAACACCAGTTGATAAATGTAAAAAGAACAATTTAACCATTAGAATTTAGTACATACTAGGTTTTACTAGTGACGGTTGGTAAATATTGATTTCGGCAAAAAAACAACTAACCTAATCTAACCATACCTAAGCGGAGACGGTAGAGGGAGATGTAACGGGTAGCGGAGGGCTGCAGAATATCGAATGGTTAATAAATCGAAGATTTAATATATCGTACACTCAATATATCGAGGATTCAAAATAGTGAACAATCCAACTCGAATAGGTTAGGTTAGAAGGCTAAGGTGCGAGCGGAGTTCCCACCTTAGCCTTCTTGGTGTTTTTTTTTAATACCATATTACACCCGTTGTTTTGAACACTCGATGTATTGAGTTTTTGTTTATTACAACATTTACCGTGTATTTGAAGCGAATCCTAAGATTTACCAAGTAAACGCTGGTAAAAGTTCGAAATAAACGATGATCATAAAACGGTTCGAACTTTTACCAATAAGAGTTGGTAAATCTTAGGCTTTGCTGGAAAATCTTAGGATTTAGCGTAGTTCGGGCTTTTACAGTAACATATATAACTCTACTGAAGTCAATCATGTAACCTGCTTAATACCGCGAACTGGTGTCATTGCTACTGTTGATGAAGTTCCGTGTTAGGTCACCTGGATTGTATTCTATTACAAAATTTGTAGAACAAATACAGAGTTTCAAAAGTGTCACGCACATTGCATTCATTATTCTAAGAAAAGATTCGTCTCGAAGATAGCCATATTTGAAAACGCCAAAATGTTCCGACATCTAGTTAGGCTATTAAACCATGTCAAACGTTTGCATGTTGTTCAGAAACTAGTTAAGATCCGATGAAAACCCAAGCATAAACAATCTAAATATTTGACTGCAAGCAACAATAATATCTCATATTATCATCTATTGAAGGTAGGTTCTGAATTGATTTGCCAGAACAAGAGTCAATATAATTCCCTAATGAGCATCACGCTTTTTGGTTAATTTTGAAAAGCTTACTAATCACAAGAAAACCTTCAAAGGTAAACTAGCTACGATCTTTTGTAGGGTAAAACCCAACTTGCAATAGACAATCTGTATGTAAACCATCACTTCTGGTTTTGCCCGCATTACACGTCTTAGTTTTATCTCTTGTAACCGTTTATGTTTGTCTCGCAGTGGCAGGAACACCTTTAAAGGTTGTCTAGCTGTGTTTTTCTGTACGATTTAAGTCTGACTGGAAAAGGATTACGCTTTTCTTTATCTTGTATAAAAGGAGTATAGGTTATATATTATATATTTCTCTCTTTAGGATTTCAGGTTAAGAACATGTGAGTCTAACATAGATACTAATGATAGTTCCTTTTTATTTTTCAGTTTGTAGGCTGCCTTGTTTTGCTGAGTCTTAGTACGACTGTTGTGAAAACGGTAGAAAGATACGAGACTGTAAAGTATACATATGTACTAACTACTGCTGATATAATAATGATATCCATATTTGCCATCATAGCGCTCATAGATATTGTGTTAACCATAATATATATCGTCGGATGTCACAAGGTACGCATTATCTTACTAATGTTATGAATTAGCTGACCCCGCGGTTTCACCCACGATTATGATTACTGTTCCGCGCCTGAAGCTCGCAGCGTGATGTCAAGAACTTCCTCAGAAATGTGAAATTCTATTTTTTTACATAACATAAAGCATTAGAATTATTGTATTTGTATTGACATGTACTATATATTTTTACAGAAAAACGTAAGACTGCTGAGGATTTACAATTTCTACAGTAAAATATTGGTGACCATAGCGATAGCTTTTAGCTTATACGTGCTAAGTACGTCGATATATTACACATACAAATATGCATCGGATGTCGGGCTGAAAATAGTTCAGTATACAACTATGGACGCAACGATGCTTTTCGCTAACATTGGTAAATATTTTTCAAACCACAAATATATAGGACCCTAAATAGCTTATTGATGAAGCGACAATTTATTATTATATTTATCATATTATTAGCATGTAAAGTTATTCTTAATGTCTAAATAAGGCCGCGATTATCTTTAACAAAATATCTAACTGATACCAAGAATTGCATTCGCATAAAATTTGAACGACATAGACTAATAACTATAGACTAATACAACATGAACCGCACTGCTTAAATTGTCAATTGTTGGAATGCCACACATAATTCAAAATGCATTGTATAGCGCCTAAACAAGTCGATAGCCTATTGAAATCTATGGACAAAAGCAATGTCCAATGACAAATTACTACAAAATGCTTTTAATTTCAGGACTGCAGCTCTACATGATTCTACTAATATAAAGTGAGATTATCAAACTTGACAACAGAAGTCAATGCAGGTTTGTGAACAACATGGCTGAAGCGGAGTGTACCGTTGACATAAATAACACCATCGAACAACTAGAACGAGACATAGAGAAGAAGAAGATAGGAGAAGAAAGCGACGACGATATGAGAATATACGCATAAATACAACAATAGATAGTGATACACAAATTAATTTAAATAAATATGTATTGAAAGTTGAAGTTGTTTATTGTTAGCCATTACAAGGATATTTTTATTTTAAAAAATGTATATCTTTTGAACACACAGGCGGTGTACACACGGTACACACACGGTAACAGTACAGGGGTGGTTGTGGCGTGTTGTAGGGGAGTGCTATTAAGTGTCTTATGTTAGATTTCTTACAAAACTGTTTAACTTTTTACAATAGATTTTACTGAAATATCCTTTTATAATAATATCCTTGGTACAACCGCATGCGTTGGTTTTCTCTCAGTACTAAAGTAAATTATAAAACAACATTTCTTGACCACTTTGACATGTTTATAAACACATTGTTCTCTGCAAACACCTTGGCGCGTACACATAGCTCTACTCCGTCAGCACGCGGCCGGGAACTTTTACTATAGCAATGTGTAGACATCAGCAATGTGACGGCCACGTCTGGCATATCTTTGCATAACTACCACTCCGCCTCCGCTATCGGCGAAGCCTATATGCCACTCGCGTGGGATACATGCGTAAGTTACTCAAATGAGATAAATACGAAAGCTACCTGCTCGGGCTATATATCCCACTTAATAATATGGATTTGAAACCTGCATTAGCAGTTTCGTGTTTATTGGATATTTATCAGGGCATAATTTGTTATAGGGTCTGATATACTAAACTTTGATTTGATTTTATGATCAAACGTGGGAACCCTATTGCTACAAGTAAAAAGTTACTTTTACGTCTATTTGTAACTATTACAGGGCTCAAACGCTGAATTGATGTCGACACATTAGTTATGTAAGTTGATTACTAGATAAGGACATAAACTACAATCAAAATGCGATGATACCCGCAACAGCTGGTTTTAAATACAAATAAAACAACAAAGGAGGCGTTCTGGACAAAGGCCAGGTTAAGAGCACCTTGAACCGACGGGCGTGTATGAGGAATGTGATGAAAGTTAATGAAGCCAGAGAAGTGTGTCAGGATCGTAGCAAATGGAAATCCGTAGTCTCTGCCTACCCCTCTGGAAAACAGGCGTGAATCTATGTATGTATGTATGTAAAACAACAAAGCAAGTATTTTATTACTAACTGCTGCGGTATCCTGATAATTGCCTGCATTTGATAGTGAGGTAAAACTGCGAGTTATCGCGACTGCTTCACGTTTTGGTGTACTCAACTTGTATCTTATGTGGGGGCCAGTCAGTGCAGACCGGCGACACTTAGACCCAGTGGGATCTTTTGTGTCGACACTCTTCCAATAACGACTGCCATAGATGTTCATGGCAGCCGGGACCGACGGCTTAACGTGCTCTCCGAGGCACGGAGCAGGCGATAATTGTCAATCAATACGCACATAATTTCAAAAAGTTATATAACTTCCGAAAGTCAGAGGTGCGCGACGTGGGTTCGAACCCGAGACCCTCTGCATTGCAGTCTGTTGGTCTCCCCACTGAGCTATCGCTGCTATATATAACATTATTGTTAAATGAATAATACATAAAATAGATGCTAAATGATGATGAAATATAAGAAAATATCAAAGTTCCTTAAATAGAAAAGATTTTACTCAACTTTATGTGGCCATAAGAAAATTTGAACGATCATTCGTAAAACAATGAAGGGATCGATCTCCGCTGTTCCGATGCTAAAAGTATCAAGTTTGCTCACCTTTAATAATTTAGTATATTTGGTAATTACTTTAACCAAAATGATGATGAATGGTAATCTATGTTAAGAATGGTCCGAATGTGGCTGTTCAGGAACCTGTATTACCTATATCTTGCAACAGTTATAATTGCAATTTATAGATCAACCTTAATATAGTAATCAACAACTTTTTGAATTTCTTAGATAATAATCTTCTCACAAGCTACATATAATTCTTACAAAAATGTAGTAATCACTGGTGATTTTAATAAAGATATAGTTTTAAACCGACAAATCATTTTGCGGAGATGTTCGATGTGAGTGCCCAAACAATAAGGAATCATCTATATTACATGGGGTTGCACCACAAGCATTACGCCAAGAAAATATATTTGACGGATGCTCACAGACTTGCTCGTCTGAACTTCGCCAGAGAGCACTTAGAGTTTGATTGGTCAGTATTTTGTGATGGAAAAACATTTAAATCAAGTTAGCATGGACCTCTACACCTTTGGCGATATAATTCAACACGGTAAAGAGATGATCATGTAATCCCAAATAGAGAATCAGGTTGAATTTCCGTAAATATTTGGGGCTGGATGAGTGCGGATGGTGTAGGAGAATTGTGCTCTCTACCTCCTCGAGCGACGGCTGTAAATTATATCGACGTGCTTCAAAATGCAATGCTACGAACAGTCCGTAATGTTTACCCGGAAAATGCAGTGCCACAATTTGATTTTGTTTAAGATAATTGTTCAATTCATAATGCGAGAATCGTAAGAGCCTGGTTTCGTTTACACACTGACGTAAGGGTAATTCCGTGGCCCTCAAGATCACCGGACCTAAACCCGATAGAAAATCTTTGGGGCCTTATGGTCCAAAGATGGTCGCATCAAAATGAAAGAACCAAACAAGCTCTTATTAGTCACTGTAATTTAATCTGAAATGCGGGGTACCGATATTTTGCTCACGGCTTGTTGGTTCAATGAGGTCTCGTCTTTTAGAGGTCATAGAAGCTAATGGCAGTTACGCCCGTTTACAATTTTGACTATAAATTTGACTATATGACTATGTTTATGTTTTTTTATATTAAGTATTTTGTGTGAAGTGTTTTATGTGATAGTGACAATTTAATAAAAGGATACATCTATCTTTAGCTTTTCTTTCTGACAATATAATAAAAACTAATCCCGAAATAAACTGTTTTATTGAACGCATATTGTAATCACAAGTTTACATAATTTGTAAATTCCGACACGTGGACTCGCCTTGTGTTAGAACTTTACAATTACAAATTTATAGATACAATTTTGTCATCGAAATCTACAGGTGTTTTGTACATATGTTAACGTTTATTAAACAGCATTTCTAATGGTATTATTTGTAATGTTTTCCTTGTAAAATTCTTACATAATTTTAAGGTTTATCAATCAGCACTTGTCGTAAAACTTAACAAATATGTCACGTATTTACAAAATTGTCGGCTAGTAATGTTTATTATCCACCGCTTTAAGGAAAACGAATTAATTACATATCATCCACCTGCCATTGATTTTACGACGTCATTGGTTCCATCAAGTTCAAACTAAGAACAGCTGTCACGTAACATACAGTAATCATCGTTATCAATAATCAGATAAAGATGGCAATAGAAATTGTCAGATCGATCTGCAAGCGAAACTAATCTTTATCGCCTATGAATCTGAAAGCGGCTTTCAACCTTAGGGTGGTACACTACTTTCTTGGCCGACCGTACATTGCTTTATAGACATTAGTTTATAGAATTTCGTTCCACAAATATTCTCATATTATAATTTCATACTAAAAGAAAAATCTACGATAACATTTCCGTTTGAATATTGACAAACTTCAATTACTCACTTTATTATTCGTTCTAATTGTAAGCTTTCATATTTTTATTTTTTAATTGCTGCACCTAATTTTATTAGATTTATTAGTAATATAACATTTACAATATATTTACATTATTAATTTTATATTTCTATTTGATTGTTAATCTAATTAGAATTTATTATTTAAAGTAATTCATACAAATTTATGTGACTGTAAAACAAATGAAATTTACTGGATTTAGATATAATTTAATTTTTAAACTTAACTTTAATATTGATATTACAACACTTTTAATATTTATCTTTGTTTCTTATGTCATATTATTTATGTAATGTTTGTAATGCATGCTGAATTCACCTGTAATTAGTTATACAATAATTCTCTTATGTGTATGTGATATTGTAGTAACTGTTGGTGAATCTTAATAAATAAATAAACTACTCAATACACAGAATACTTACTTTAAATAAATTCAACTCAATGATTGTTACAACATTTGTTTGTTTTCGATATTCTTATCAGAGAAAAACAAATCAAGTATAGAACAGAGCAAATTCTTTATCACCAATGCTGCGGTACCATGACAATTGAAAATTTATTTAAATGTAAGAACGAACCTCTGAAATACAACGTAGGAGAAGATGACCGATGCTCAAAGTACCATGTTTGCTTAACTATATTAATTCTGTATCGGCAATAATGCTTTAATAATACAAATATTGACTCAACTTACTGCCCTGAGATACTTCATAATTAATTTAATTAATTAGTTTTGGTAAGATATACTATACATTGGGGTTTATTGTAAACATATAATACCACAGTATAACATACCACAATACCTGTGTTAGTAACAGATTACGTCTATGTACTAGTTATGAATTTTATTGATGTTTTCTATAGTACAAGTAATTAAGACTGCGCCGAGCGTAAGACGCAGTTGGACTGAATGACAGAGCTCGATATTCAAATCAGCGCGCGGCCGCCATATTAAGATTGTATGAAGAATTTGAAGTGCTTTTTTGATAAATATGTATCTTTATTGTCAACCAATAACTTAAATATTTGGGACGGACAAATTGTAATATAACTATTTATGTTTTGATTAAGCTATAAAATAGGATTGATTTCTACTGTTATAATCTAAAAATCACATAACACGAGCTTACGTTTTTGCATTTTTCGTGCAAGTTTACGTTATTTTGTAGGCGAAAATATTAACTATTTTAAGTATTTTATACGAAGTAATTGTAAACACATTCATTGTTATGGTAAATGTATATTTTTTATTTGTATTAAACAAAAAGTGTTGATTTTATCAACTTAACTGTGACCGCCTGTTTTGGCACATTTTGCTCGGCGCAGTCTTAAAGGCATGTGACAAATCAATCAAAACCTGTTCAACTGATTTTTGCAATTGATAATTGTAACTCTATCATATACAACTGTTTATATTTACCCAAAGGTGTTTATTTTATGAGAAACTTGGGGTTTTCTAAAAATCCGATCTGTTATGTATCTGATCTGTTTTTGTTATTAATGACGAAGCTTATCGCATGCTGTATTGTACGATAATTATCAACAAGTTAACTTTACATAAAGACTATATAAACATTCATAAGATTAGAGTTAATTCAATATTTAATAAGAACACCCGTGTCGATACAAGTAGTTAACGTCAAAATAAATCGTGTTATTTCAAATCAAATTTGTATCAATACAAAATGTATACCGAAGCGCCAATTTGTACAAGATGTTGTTTCTGCTTACCTTTACGATATGGCTTGATCGTGTGGGGATATTTGAAACTTGTAAGTAGCTTTTAGAAATATTTTGATAGATCGAATTGCTAATTTCATATGAAAGACTGGCTTTACGTTAAAATCTTTTCTATTTAAGGAACTTTGATATTTTGTTATATTTCATCATCATTTAGCATCTATTTTATGTATATATAAAAATAATGTTACATATAGCAGCGATAGCTCAGTGGGGAGACTAACAGACTGCAATGCAGAGGATCTCGGGTTGGAACCCACGTCGCGCACATCTGACTTTCGGAAGTTATATGACTTTTGGAAATTATATGCGTATTGATTGACAATTATCGCCTGCTCCGTGCCTCGGAGAGCACGTAAAGCCGTCGGTCCCGGCAGCCATGAACATCTATGGCAGTCGTTATTGGGAAAGTCAGTACCCTCTAATATCCTGACACTGGTCTAGCCTTAGACTATCCTTAGCCTTCGGGTTGCGGAGGTCGGGTGGCAGCCGCTCCGTGTAAAAACTGATATCCAGTCAAAGCCGGTTAGACCAGAAAAGCCGACCCCAAGTGACTTGGGAATAATGAAGGCTAAGAGAGAAGATTTAACAATAATATTATAGTACTCATTTTTTTTTAGAGACAATTATATACATATTCTAGTTTAATTTAATGCAACTTATCAGTAGTAGACAGCTGGCGTCATCACCCAACTACGTAAACACGATACTTGTTTACGTATATAAAATATACGATCATTACATACCTTCGTATGTAATGATCGTATATTGTAGTTGCTTAAAAATAAAAACATAAAGCGATAAACTTTAATTCGTATAACTCTAGCGATGACGTGGTAGACCATAGGAACGATGGCCGGATGAATTAGACAGCTATAGGAGAGACTGGTACAAAGTAGCGCATAACAGAGACATGTAGAAAAGCGAGCGGGTTACATTAACACTATAGGACAATACAGACTGATAAAAATTCTCTACTTAAATAAATACTTTTTAGAGTTCGAAGAAACTCTTATACAACAGCTTTGTCCGTCCGTCCGTCCGCCCGCCCGACCGTCCGTCCGACCGTTCATCTGTCTGTTATACAACTTTCAACTCAAGAACCGTAAGAGCTAGAGACTCGCGGTCAGCGCCATTCGACTCAGAATAGTCGATATACCCCGAAATTAATATGACCTTTGACCTCTGACGTGACCTTTGCATATTGCTTGAACAATTTTTTCGAACTCTAAGATTTACAGCAATTCGTTGCCGATTAACACTTGTTATTTTACAGTTTGTAAGCTGTCTGGTTTTGCTGAGTCTTTGTTGGACTATAGAGAATTTAGTGAAATATTCTAAATCAGACAAGAGCACATTTGGACCAGAAACAATCGACCTGATAGTTTTATCTATATTTGCTTTTATAGCGTTCATAGATATTATATTAACTATAACATATATCGTCGGATGTCATCAGGTACGTTTTATGTTACCAAACTTAAAATTTGAAAATTGTAAAATATATATTATTTTACGACAGCTCTCGCACTAAGATCACACTAGGAATCATTCCTGTGTCGCGGGCGACTCTACAAACATTCAAACAACGGTCACAAAGAACACCCAGACTCGAAACAACCATTTGGGGATTACACAAAGTTTTGTCCCGTGTGGGATTCAAACCCACAACACTCGGCGCAATGGCCGTAGCGAGGCGACCACTTTAACCTCTACGCCATCCGTGCAGTCCGTATGTTTTTATCACTCCGTCACACGTAAACTGTAGAACGGATAATGTATTGAGTTTTCTTTTGTATTATAACTGCCTCCGTGGCGCAGCGGTAGTGAATGCGACTGCTGTGCATGAGATCTCGGGTTCGAATCCCGGGTCGGGCCAACAATCAGTTATTGGGTTTTTCAGTTAAGAAATCTCAATAGCAGCCCGGAGTTAGGAAGTTGGCGGTGTAAGACACCCCCGTGCCTCGGAAAGCACGTAAAGCCGTTGGTCCTGCGCCTGATCTCTCTCCAGTCGTGTCGAATTACCGTCCCATCGGATCATGAGATTTAGGGAACAGAGAGTGCACTTGTGTTTGCGCACACACTTGTGCACTATAATATCTCCTGCGTAGTTGGCCAGTCTACGTTAAGACTGGCCGCCGTGGCCGAAATCGGTCTGGTCTATTATTCAATAAAACAGCTTGAATTATAACATGAAAAACTACAATTAGTATATATCTATGTTGACATGTTTATTTTTACAGAAAAACGTGAACTTGTTGAGAATTTACAATTTCTACAGCAAAATATTGGTGACACTTATGTCAATTTTGAGTATATATGCTCTTGGTACGTCGGTGTATTTCATATACATATATGCTGCGGAAATCATGCTGAGATTATTGATGTATAAAATGATGGACGCAATGATACTTCTCGCTAATGTTGGTAAGTATGTTTCCACCCACAAATATAGGACACTGGATAGCTTCGTTGATAAAGCGAGGACACAGTTCGCCTGCCTCATAGATTACTTTTCCTCGTTTAAAATCTACTATGCGTAAACATTTGGAAAATATGCCGCGATCTTTTTATCATCATTTCTATATTATTTTATATATTATTATACTATCCTATTGCTTGTGTACCTGTACTGATCGCGCTGTTTTATAAGCTATGCGATATATGATATTTTGCTTCACTAAATATGTATGTTAATACAGAGGCAGAATTTCTATCCCTGGAAAGTTTTTAGTAAAGTCAGATAGATAGATTATATACGGTCATAGGCTCAGAGATAAATAAACTTTTAGAGTTTACTTTAAGTTTTATTTTTTAATGGCTAAGAATTCTTCGATGCCTAAACCATTTTTGTAAATCTTTTTTAATGCTCAGTACCTACATATTTAAATTATAAACGAGGAAAAATAATCTATGAGGCAGGCGAACTGTGTCATCACTTTATCAACGAAGCTATTCAGTGTCCTATATTTGTAAATATATATTAGATTATTTCGTTTTAAAATTAATAATGAAAATATATTGTAAATAAAGAAATTATTAATAATTTAATTTATAGAAATAAAGTCTCTAGTCATTAATCTGGAAACATAAGCTAGGCCATAATTAATGTCAAATTTCTAAAATATGATTTTTATTCCAGCATTGCAGATCTACATTATTCTGCTAATAAGAAGTGAGATTATCAAACTTGACAACAGAAGTCAATGCAGGTTTGTGAACAACATAACTGAAGCAGAGTGCACTGTCGACATAAATAACACCATCGAACAACTAGAACGAGAGATAGAGAATAAGAACATGGGAGAAGACAGCGACAACGATATGAGAATATACGCATGAATAAAACAATAAATAGTTATACACGAATTAATTTAAATAAATATGTATTGAGTATTACTATCTTTATTCAAATCTTTTTAACAAGTGGTACATTTAAAAATATAGAAAACAAACATATACATACATACATAGATTCACGCCTGTTTCCTAGAGGGGTCGGCAGAGACTACGGATTTCCATTTGCTACGATCCTGACACACTTATCTGGCTTCATTCACTTTCATCACATTCCTCATACACGCCCGTCGGTTCAAGGTGCTCTTAACCTGGCCTTTGTCCAGAACGCCTCCGATCTGATCAAGAAACGTTCGCCTAGGTCTTCCTCTTGCGACTGTTCCATTCACACTAGCCTTATAAACTAAAACAAATACATTTGACGATCTCTTCTCTCTTAGCCTTTATTATTCCCAAATCACTTGGGGTCGGCTTCTCTGGTCTAACCGGCTTTGACTGGATATCAGTTTTTACATGGAGCGGCTGCCACCTGACCTCCGCAACACGAAGGCTAACGATACCCTAAGGCTAGACCAGTGTCAGAATATTAGAGGGTACTGACTTTCCCAATAACGACTGCCATAGATGTTCATGGCAGCCGGGACCGACGGCTTAACGTGCTCTCCGAGGCACGGAACAGGCGATAATTGTCAATCAATACGCACATAATTTCGAAAAGTCATATAACTTCCGAAAGTCAGAGGTGCGCGACGTGGGTTCGAACCCGAGACCCTCTGCATTGCAGTATGTTGGTCTCCCCACTGAGCTATCGCTGCTTATCTAATAACTAGCTATCGCATCTCTAAAACAAATACATTTGACGATATAAAACATAATATGGAAACCCACTGACTTCGAAAACAGGGTCGAAGCTATCGGTGGTTAGGACTTCAGAGGCAGTAACCTCACAATGTGTCCCATACCCAAAAGCACTACTTCTAGCTTTAAGCCCTTAATACAAGCACCTAACGCGAACCTCTTTAGGTTATGATCAAGACTCTTAGCTGGAATGCCTATTGGCACACATGACTGCCGTATTCCACGATACCTTAAGACTGCGCCGAGCGTAAGACGCGGTTGGACTGAATGACAGAGCTCGAAATTCAAATCAGCACGCAGCCGCCATAGTAAAATTGTATGAAGGATTTGAAGTGCTTTTTTGATAAATATGTGTCTTTATTGTCAACCAATAACTTAAATATTTGGGACGGACAAATTGTAATATAACTATTTATATTTCGTTTAAGCTGGAAAATAGGATAGATTTCTACTGTTATAATCTAAAAATGCAAATTTACGTACATTTTTAGGCGAAAATATTAATTATTTTAAGTTTTTTACATAGATTTATTGTAAACACATTCATTGTTATGGTAAATGTTTATTTTGTATTTGTATTAAACAAAAAGTGTTCATTTTATCAACATAACTGTGACTGCCTGTTTTGGCACATTTCGCTCGGCGCAGTCGTAAGCTAAATCTATGTACATAATCAATTATACTAGTTTTCACCCTGTGGGCGAAATGCAATCATAATCTTTATTGAAAATTTGAGGAATGCATAGATAGAATAAATTAAAATTTTGCGAACATAAAATATAGTTCTATTTTTAAAAAACTAACAATTTGAAGCTTTTGATAAGCATAAGGCTCGTCAATAGCTACAAAATGTTATCAAAAACCGTAGAACAAAACGAGAAAAAGAAGATCGATTCGTAAATAAAAGAGGAGAAACAGAACTTCTTTGATTTTATCAATTTAATAACAATAATAATATACTACCAAACGCACACAACACCCTCTAGCCCAAACTAAGCACAGCTTGTACTATGGTTAGGAGACAATGGATAAACATACATGTTACACTTTTTTTTTGTAAATACTTACTTATTATACATAGAAACACCCAGACCAAGACAAACATCCATGTTCACTTCATGCACACAAATGTTTAACTTTTGCGGGAATCGAACCCGCGACCTCAGGCGTGGCAGTCGGTTACACTAACCTCTACGCCGTCGAGGCCAACATTTATACATGGACAGTTACAATTCTTTAAAAGCAGATTCATTTTCCAAAATATTAGTTTTATTTATACGTCTACAATAAATTAGACAAAGCTCTGATTACACTGCTCTCGGCTCCTAAAAGTCGTACCGTGATTAAATAGCATATAACATTTTTATATACATAAGTGCAATCTTCGACGGCTGCACATTTTGGCGGTTTACCCCGCCTGGGCATCGCAGCGCCGTGAGTTGATCGCGGCAGTCGGTATGGTTGCCCTCTCGCTCCCGGCCGTGGTTAAATCTATGGTCCGGAGCGAGAGGTCGTGGAACGCCGTCGCCTCCATCTGTGAGAAAGTCATGTCCATCAAGGAGACGGCGGAGCGGGAGAGGGCGCCCGTAATCCCTCTCCCCAACCGCAGAACCAGCCACCCTGAGGTTTGACCTGGGGGTGGTGGGCTTCGTGAGCCTTCCCGCCACCCGATCAGCACCAGGACCGAGAGGCGGCGTGCGTATTCCCACGCGCGCCTGTGTCGTATGTTCGTCCCCCCCTAAAGTAGGGCTTGTATCTAGTGGTGACTAAAGGCTAGTCTTGTTGTGTAGTGTTTCTCTTTTTCCGCGGTGAGTCCGACATAACCCCACCGCCCGTCCCCGCGAAGGCGAAAAAAGAAAACACAGGTGTACAACAATTTACCTTCTAATATAAAAAACGCAAGCTTATTTTAGGGCCTTAAGTCTCAATCATGCCAGTATACAATTGGAAAACTATAAAAGTTCATCGTCCTAATAGAGTTTATAAAGCTGTTGACTGAGTTTTCGGCCAACATTAGAATTAACCCACTATATTTACCATAACAATGAATGTGTTTACAATTAATCCATGTAAAAAACTTAAAATAATTAATATTTTCGTATATTTTTGCAAGAAAAATGCAAAAACGTAAGCTCATGTTACGTGATTTTTAAATTATAACAGTAGAAATCTAGGATAGATTTTACCGCCTAAGAAAACATAAATAGTTATATTACAATTTGTCCGTCCCAAATATTTAAGTTATTGGTTGACAATTAAGATACATATTTATCAAAAAAGAAAGAAAGAAAGAAAGAAATCATTCTTTATTGCCACAAAGAAACATGATTACACACAAAAAGCACTTCAAATCCTCCATACAATTTTACTATGGCGGCAGCGCGCCGATTTGAGTATGCGCCGCACGAGCTCTGTCATTATCTGTCTTACGCTCGGCGCAGTCTTAATTACCACAATACCTGTATTAGTAACAGACCGCGACTATGTACTAGTTATGTATTTTGTTGACGTTTTAAATAGTACAAATAGTTAAATGCATGTGACAAATCAGTCAAAACATGATCAACTCATTTTTGCAATTGATAGTAGTAACTCTATCATATACAACTGTTTATATTTACCCAAAGTTGTTTATTTTATGGGAAACTTGGGCTTTTCTAAAATCCGATCTGTTATGTAGTCAACTGTTAATGTTTTAGTTATTTGAAATTGGAATAACATTTGTATAATGTAAATAATGACAAAGCTTATCGAATGCTTTATTTGTACGATATTTATCAACAAGTACAATGTATATAACGATTACATAAACATTTATAAGATTAGTGTTAATACAAACTTTTATATGAACACCCGCGTCAATTCAAATAGTTAAAGTAAAGTGAAACTACCATTGTGTATTATTTTAAATCAAATTTCTATCAATACAAAATGTATACAGAAGCGCTAACTTGTACAAGATGTTGTTTCTGCTTACCTCTGCGACATGGTTTAATTGTGTGGGGATATTCGAAACTGGTGAGTAGTTTTTAGAAATATATTAATAGATTTTGATTTAACAAGTTTAATACTTGTTACATCCAATATCATATGCAAAAAAGAATTTAAAAAGAAAGTATTGATAGCTCAGTGGGGAGATCAACAGACGCAGCGGGTCTCGGGCACGAACCACGTCGTGCACCTCTGACTTTTCTAAATTATGTGCGTATTGATTGACAATTATCGCCTGCTCCGTGCCTCGGAGAGCATGTGAAGCCGTCGGTCCCGGCTGCCATGAACATCTATTGGCAGTCGTTATTGGGAAAGTTGGTACCCTCTAATATCCTGACACTAGTCTAGCCTTAGGGTATCGTTAGCCTTCGGGTTGCGGAGGTCAGGTGGCAGCCGCTCCGTGTAAAAACTGATATCCAGTCAAATCCGGATAGACTAGAAAAGCCGACCCCAAGTGACTTGAGAATAATAAAGGCTAGGGAGAAGAATATCATATGTAAATCTGGATTTAGGCATTAATACACCAAATCGATGTAAAATTTATTGTCACTGGGGTTGCGGAGGAATCCGAATCGAATATCGTGGCCCCGGAATACAAAAGGCAAAATTCAGAACACGAGTGAGGTTTTAGTCAGTAGAAGTCTGATATACACCTTTGTTACACTTAGAGTAAAGGATCATTTGGACATTTCCAACCCAGAAAAAACAATGTTCAATAAACTTTGCTTTTTTATACAACACAAGCATACAAAATCTATTAAAGAAAAATAATTTTGTTTTGCTGGGGAATTGGACTTTATGTGAGTTATCAGTACTGTCTAGTAGACAGCTGGCATTATCACAAACCATGTAAACACGCAACTTATATAGATACCATGGAAATATGTATATGATTTCTAAGTAGTAGTTTAGCTTGTAAATAAAAACGGGTAAGTAATAGATGATATAACAACAAAATCTCTAATATTAACAACATATAACAACGGAACCTATAATTTTATTTAATATAGCGCTTAGTTAATATAATAAACGATTGATATAATTTTAAAATAACTATTTTTTATAAGCATAACGTACATTAAATATAACATCGTTTGACATAACATACATTAAATATAAAATCGTTTGACATACCACTCAAAAGATATAAAACTTATTTGGTCTAATATGATGATAACGCCTACTTAAAAACAAATATTCAGAGTGTGAATTTTTACAAGCTGTGGCTTCTAATTTAAGCTTAAAAAAACAATAACTTTTTTTTAATAAATATTTAAAAGTAATTTTTCTTTGTTTTAATCTTTGTAAGTTCTATCGTAGTTATAGGTAATAGTAACCTAAGTAGATATTAAACATAACTAGTAACTGATTATCACCTGCGCTAAGATAGGTGGACGCATATTTCTGGGTGGTTTAAAATAAAATAACCACAAAGGCTAAGGCCTTAAGCTTAGCCTTCTAACCTAACCTATCCGAGTCGGGGTACCCTGAGTCGGGGTGTTAACCATAATGACGTTTTTTATATATATTACACGTTAGACCTAATGATTTTCAATTAAATAAACAATATACATATTAAACGTTAGACCAAATGATTTTCGATTACATAAACGTTATATCAAACAACGTTATACTAATTAAGTTTTAGAATAAATAAATGTTATATGATAAGAAATTATATCAACAGTTGGTATATCTCACGTTGATTATATCTTATGAACGATAATAAAATGAAATTAGACCAAATGAGTTTATACGTTATGAGACGCACATAAACTTTTGATTCATATAACTCTACTTAATTCAATCAATTGTCTGTAATACCGCGATGCAGTGACCTTGCTACTCTTGGTGTAGTTTCGGATTCGATTACCAGAAATTTTTTAACACAACTTTGTGTCTAGAAAACGTTCGGCATATTTGGTTCCTTTTAGAGCACATGGTAGGTGTTCTCTTGTTTTGCTGACATGCAAATGTTTGCATGATATTTTAAAACCTCATCAAAGTAAATAACCTTAGCAAATTAAACAACAAGAATGTCTTATGTCAACATTAAATAAAGTTAAGTAGATTCTGACTTCGCACAAATGTGCATAGCATAGTAACTGTAGGATATGTTAAAATTAATATTTATGAGTGTAGTGAAGTATCGTCTTAGCGTTTTCTTACACACACACACGCACACATCCACACACACACACACACACACACACACACACACACATACACACATAGACACACACATACACACACACACACACACACACACACACATACACACACACACATACACACACACACACACACACACACATACACACACACACATACACATACACACTCACACACACACATTATATCAGCTTTAAAACAGGCTAGTTACCTATTTTGGATTTCTCTAGAAGTAATTTTTATTTATATTAAGATTTACAATATTTTACGTTAAATGGTATTATGTTGTGTGATACTGGGTGGAAGACGCTGGCTGCTGTGACACAGTTTATACTAGTATACCAGCCAACGATGGCCTTTTACTCTTTGTATAATATCATTTTCATGGTTGTGTTTAGCGATGTGCACGGATGCATTCAGGCGAACCCAGTAACAACGTAGTGTTGTGTGTAACTAGCTTAAATTATATATATGATTGTATCCGGTTGTAGTTTGGATCTCGTTTGTGCGCATCGCAAATTACTTTATATGCTAGATTAAGAGCCAGCTGTATATTTTTGAGAACAAATAAATTTATTATTATTATTATTATTATTATTTATAAACTGTCTTACTGCTGGGCACGGGCGTCCTCTCAATATGAGAAGGGTTAAACCATAATCCACCACACTCACCCAGTGCTGATTGGTAGACTTCCCATGTCTACGAGAACATTATCTAGAACTCTCAGACGTGTAGTTTTCCTAACGATATTGTGTTCCTTCACCGATAAAGCAAGTGATATTTAAGTATTTAATACGCACATAACTTCGAAAAGTCAGAGACGGTCGCCTTAGGATTAAACCTTTTACCACTAGGCTATATATAACGCTAAGAAATATCATATTTAAATGTCTAACAAAAGCCATAACGCCATTATTTTTATTTTACAGATTGTAAGCTGTCTGGTTTTGCTAAAACTTTGTTTGACTATAGATTATTATACAAAAATTTCTAAGACTGACAAGTGCTCATATTGCCCAGATACTACTGACATAGTAATTTTGAGTATATTTGCTGTCATAGCTATCCTAGATATTATATTAACTATCACATACATCGTCGGATGTCACCAGGTAAGTCTGATCCTAATAGTTTTTAAAGATCCTTGTATGTTTAGAACTGAGTCACGTGTAAACTACTGTATGGAAAAGGGTAAAACATGCCACACAAATAGACCATGTGCGAGAACCCAACAGAGTTATAATACACAGCGACGATTCAGTCTAGTCGACTAATTCTCCTTTTGTGCTTAAGGAACACACCACGTTCTTCTACAAAATCAAAACTATTAAAATTCATTTAAACTTAGCCTAACATATTTGTATTGATTTGTACTATACATTTTTACAGAAAAACGTAAAGTTGTTGAAGATTTACTATTTCTACAGCAAGGTATTGGTGACTCTAATGTCAATTCTGAGTCTATATGCGCTTGGTTCGTCGGTGTATTACATGTCCATATACACTAGGGTAATCATGCTGAGATTATTGATGCACAGAATATTGGACGCAACGGTAGTTTTCGCTTATATTGGTAAGTATTTTCCACCCACAAATACATATGTAGGAAACGTCTGAATAGCATAGCTAAGGAAGCCTCGACACATTTTGTCTAGCAATATATACACCATATAGCATTCCTGTAAATATACTTATTTACTGACTGATCGCCTGGTTTCCCAAGCTACGCGATAGATAATACTTAGCTTTGCCTAAGTTTTTATGCAGAGGTAGAATTTCAGTTCCTGAAAAGTTGTTAATACTGCATCATAGACGGTCGTTGCATCATAAATGAATACGCTTTTATAAAAAGTCCATAGCTCATAAATCTAGGGCTATAGGCCATATTGAATGTCAAATTACTAAAATATACCATTTATCCCAGCATTGCAGGTGTACATTATTCTGCTAATAAGAAGTGAGATTATCAAACTAGACAATAGAAGTCAATGCAGGTTTGTGAACAACATGACTGAAGCGGAGTGCACTGTCGACATAAATAACACCATCGAACAACTAGAACGAGAGATAGAGAAGACGAAGGTATTAGAAGACAGCGACGACGATATAAGAATATACGCATAAATAAATATAACAATAGATACACAAATTAATTAAAATAAATATGTATTGAAAGTCTTTAAAATGGTTTTTCATTACTGCAAACAGATTTTGTAATTGCTTTGAGAAAGGCAAACTTGTGATACGTAAAAGACGCAGTCTGGCCCAACTAAGATATAATTGAACCTTTTGAGCCTTTTTTTATTTAATACATAGTGTGGTGATTAATATTATATCTTAATGCAAAAGAATAGTTTTTTGATAACACGATTGAATGCCTCGTTTGTGCAAATGTAGCGTATGTAACTGTTATACATGATGTCACAGATTCGATAACACTTTGCCCAAAATATTTCTAATCATACTGTTAAGTTAATTGTAAATATAAATGTAAATCATATAAATGCTGTGACTATTAATTTATTTATCATTAATATATATTTTAGATATAGCAATCTTTTACTTTTTAAATCTTATTACATATATAAGAGAAATAATATAAAATTTATTTGTATTGTTAATAAACATTTGGCGATTGAAAAGAGTGCCCATTACTTCTTTCCTGCTTCTTCTGATGAAAGCTCTGACTCCTTGAACATGTTTGTAACAGACATACGTCCCGCGCCGCCACCGCGTCGTCTCGCTTCTGCTACGGATCGTGTATGTATTGTTTCATACTACGCTCCGCCTCCGCTGTCTCTGAGTGGTGGGTTTTAATTAATAGCTACCGAAATATGGGTGAAATACAAATCACAGTAACCCATCGGAGACGGCGTCGTGAAACTATATCTTCTTCCCTCTTAGCCTTCATTATTCCCAAGTCACTTGGGGTCGGCTTTTCTGGTCTAACCGGATTTGACTGGATATCAGATTTTAGACGGAGCGGCTGCCACCTGACCTCCGCAACCCGAAGGCTAACGATACCCTAAGGCTAGACCAGTGTCAGGATATTAGAGGGTACTGACTTTCCCAATAACGACTGCCATAGATGTTCATGGCAGCCGGGACCGACGGCTTAACGTGCTCTCCGAGGCACGGCGTAGGCGATAATTGTCAATCAATACGCACAAAATTTCGAAAAGTCATATAACTTTCGAAAGTCAGAGGTGCGCGACGTGGGTTCGAACCCGAGATCCTCTGCATTGCAGTCTGTTGGTCTCCCCACTGAGCTATCGCTGCTTATTGTTGTATTTATTATTGCTTATGCGTCGTGAAACTATGTATGTGATTAAAAAAGGTGATTAAGCATTTTCCATACACAGATAAAAGGTTATCTTAGGCAATTCTAGTTAGAAATACTGAGTCTGGATGTACTCGTATGCCCATTGTCCAAATCCTATTACATGAAACCTAAGCTCATGGTTATATACGTATAGACATAATAAAATATAACGGACAAGCCATCCTTTTTATTTTCTTACCGACTTCTTACTGCTATTCAGAAAATCTATAATAAAACGCTTGGAATGTACCACCAGTTTGGGATCCAATAATTAATTTCCACGATTTCCACCCAAGAAGAAACAATACACAGCAAGACTGCATGGTACTTTGAGCACATTATGCGTAAACAGAAGCACCTTTTAAATAACTACACTTCAGGACATTAGGACGACCACCATCTTAGTCACCCTGTGTCTATAGCTGCTAAAAAGCAACTGAAACGTTGGGGAAACTATTAATATAAATAGTTTTACCAGATTAAAGTTAGTGCTTTAAAAAAAACTGCATTAACATCTGTATAACGTAGTTTAATTTCAATATATAACAAATATGAAATCATTTTAGCAAACCTGTTTACCAAACCCAGGACGCTCGACAACGTAAGCGGAAACTGGAGCCACTAGACCATCCACTTAATAACTTTAAACCCAAAGTAAAACTTGTAAACGCACTAAGGTATAGTCCTAAGGTGCCCTTTCATTAATAACTGTGTAATATTCATGTAAAAATATCGACCTATGACACTAATAGTGATGTGCTGTATAACCCACTTACCTTGTTTTCGTTCTAGACGGTTTTCCTAGGAAAATTACGATTAATATTTGATTGACGACCCACAGTGAAATAGTTGACTTCTAAAGAGAACGTGGGATTATTTCTTGTTAAATTGATGTCACCCGATAGTTGGTTGAGGTATATGGTCTTTTAAATAGGTATGTTTAGGTCTTACGTGAAGACAGCGTGCTTATTAATTTCTAATAATTATAATTTCAAGGCTCAATCTATACTAATATTATAAAGTTGATGAGTTTATTTGTTTATTTGGTTGAATGCGCTTATCTCAGGAACTACTGGTTCTCCTATATATATATAAGAAAAGAAGAAGAAGGCTATATAACATCACGCTACGACCAATAGGAGTGGAGCATCAACGAAAAATGTTGCAGAAACGGGGAAAAATCTCTTATGTGAAGCAGACGAAGTTGCGTGGGTCAGCTAGTTAAAAATAAACGTGTGTGGGCATGACGCAAGAAGCTGGCGTAGGTTACATGCGATTACGCTTGAGCAATGTCCTGCTTGGGCGGAACTCATTGAGGTTGTGGGTGAAGATCTCTCGCTGCCGGCCGTGATCAAAGCCATGGTCGGCAGCGAGAGGAAATGGGCAGCGGTCGCGTCCTTCTGCGAGGACGTCATCTCGCAGAAGGAGGCGGCGGAGCGGATCCGTGAAGAAAGTATCCTTGCGGATCCGAGCCGTCGCCAGCGAACCGAGCGGCGCAGGCGCGCTGTCGCGCGCCTAATGCCGCCAAAAAACGGGGATCTCCCGCCCGCCAGCCATTGAATTGGTCCGACGCCCTATGTAGTGCCGGGGCGTCGCCGAGGAGTTGTAGACTGCTGGGTGGGTCGCTGAGTTAGTAACTTTTGCCAGCGGCCCATCCACTATAAAAGGCAGCGAGCGTACACACCGTACGGTTTTGGTCCGTAGGCCTCAAGAACGGGAAAGCTGAACATAGCCCTCTCACCTCCCCTTGTGGCGAGACGGTACACAAGTGGCGCAAATCCCCACGTAAAAAAGGGGTACATGCGATACATGCTCAAGCTACACACAAGATACTCGCGCGAGAAACATGCGTAATCTATGTTCTTGTGTGGGATACACGCGTTACACGGAGCTTTTGCCCAGAGCAGAATTAGTCATAAGAAAAAAAATTACCTCGAGTCTTGATTTACATGAAATCTAGCGATAGGCAATTCTAACACTCGTTTTTATAGAGGTATCATACCATCATAGTTTTGCTCACAGTGAAAACTATGACAAATGGTACTATATATTCTATTAGGATTATAAATTTAATAATTTATGAAATTACTAGATTGCCCGCGGTTTTGCTCGCGTGCAGCGTTATCCCTCGGGAGCAGTAGCTTTTCGGAACCCTCTGTCCTTTTGCTGTACCCCTGATAACGTGTATGTGTAGTCAAGACGTGAAAGCGTAACAAATAAACAAGCAAACTCAAATTCGCATTTATAATATCAGTTAGGATATAAATTTCAGTAGAACACTGAACATAATTATCTGATTGAAACTTGACAAGCAGTTAGACCATGTTCTACAACCATTAAAGATAGCAATGGATAGCGAACAGGGTCTGGTAAGGAGACACTAGCAATGATGCTAAACACACACTTTCCGGACTGTAAGATAATAGAAAAGGAGCAGGAGGACCCGATCAGCCTGGTAGAACTAAGCTACCGTACAACCAAAGCAGATTGGGTCACTGCAAGAAAGGTAGTGGATGAAGGGAAGATCGGATGGGCTCTAAATAGTTTTCAACCGTTCAAGTTACCGGGTCCAGACATGGTTTACCCCATTATCCTACAACAGGGAGCTGCACTCTTGGTTCCGCATTTGTGCAGATTATACAGAGCCTGCATAACTTTTGGATACATTCCAAAGATATGGAGGCGAGTTAAAGTCATCTACATACCGAAACCGGGCAAAGCTGACTACGACGAAGCCAAGGCATACCGACCTATTAGTCTTGAGTCGTTCTTCCTGAAAGCCCTGGAAAAGTTAGTAGATAGACATGTCAGGGAGGGAGCATTAGGGTAATTCCCCCTCCACGGGCTACAATGTGCTTACCAGTCGGAAAAATCCACTGAGACGGCACTGCATTTTGTGGTAAATAAGGCAGAACATGCATTGGATAACCGGGAAGTATGCATTGCTGCATTCCTGAATATTGAGGGAGCTTTCGATCGGACCACCTTTGATGCCATTAGTGTGGCATCGGCAAATCACGGCATAGAGCCAACCGTTTGCAAGTGGATCAATTGTATGCTCAGGGGAATAATTATTAGGTCTGAGTTGTTAGGAGATGAAATGATTGCAACGACCACCAAAGGCTGCCCTCAGGGTGGAGTATTCTCACCACTCTTATGGTGCTTAATGGTTAATTCACTCTTAGAACAACTCAACAAAGGTCCGTACTTAACGGTCGGATATGCAAATTTCCGAGCACAGTATCCAGTCTCATGCAGAGGGCCCTGATTATGGTAGAAAAATGGTGCATTAGTAACCAATTATCGATCAACCCAGGGAAAACTACTGTTGTACGGTTTACT
Source organism: Catocala fraxini (assembly GCA_930367265.1). NCBI lineage: Eukaryota > Metazoa > Arthropoda > Insecta > Lepidoptera > Erebidae > Catocala > Catocala fraxini. Next base: position 5,784,103 of record OV884035.1, read on the forward strand.
AGGAAGAGGGATCTGACAGGGTTGGGAACTCTATCCATGTATGGTACACAGCTACAATGGTCCACGGAGGTGAAGTATCTAGGCATGACCTTGGATAACACGCTAACGTGAAAACCTCATGTAGATAAAGCCATAATGAAGGCCCAGCGGCTCTTCGGCATGATTAGTTCTACTTATGTGAAGACCTGGGGCCTGAAGCCCAAGGTCATCAAGTGGCTATACACGATGATGATAAGACCCATACTCACATATGGAAGCATTGTCTGGTGGCCAAGAACTAAACTAGCAACATGCAGGCAAGCGCTGTCTAAGGTGCAGCGATTAGCCTGCATGGCTATAACAGGAGCGTTCCCGACTACGCCAACGGCCGTGTTAGAGATCCTGCTGGACCTAACGCCGCTACACATTGTTGTGGAGTTAGAGGCGATGAAAGCGCTACATAGACTATCTGTGCATGGGCTGTGGAGCGTCAACATGCCGGTAACTCGACACACAAAACTGGAGATTTCAAAGGATCTCAAAGAGATTATGAGCATGAGATGCGACAAAATGCAACCAATGTACATATACAAAAATAATTTTAAAATAAAAGTCTCCACATGGGACGAATAGAGACAAGGTCTACAATCCCCTAACAAGGGTTGTCTCATCTGGTACACTGATGGCTCCAAAATCGAAACAGGATCAGGCGCTGGTATGTATGCCAAGGACTGCAAGGTGAGCCAAAGCATGGGCAAATACGCAACGGTCTTCCAGGCGGAAACCTGTGCTATAATTGCCTGTGCGCAGGAGAATATCAACAAAAATGTCACTGACAAGACTGTTTATATTCTCAGTGACAGTCAAGCTGCTCTTAAGACTCTGAACTCCTGTAGGGTTCACTCCAGACTAGTCCTGAACTGTGTTAAAGCCTTTAACAAACTTGGCAGGAAAAACACAGTCAGGCTGGTGTGGGTTCCGGGGCATGCAGGGTAATGAGAAGGCTGATGTATTAGCCAGGAGGGGCTCGGAGCAATTATTTGTTGGCCCCGAGCCATTCGTAGGACTCTCAGAGGCATCATACCGTCAAGGCAGCTATGAATGCACATAGCAATGATAAACATAGGCTGGAGTGGATGGCCCTTAGGGGTCTGGAACACTGCAAAAAATTCATTGCAAACAGAGCCACAGGCTTCACCCGGAAGTTCTGTGGGTACAACAAGGGCCAAATACGCCTGCTCACAGGAGCGTTCACTGGCCATTTTGGCACCAACGACTTACTGTGCAGATTAGGTTTGGCAAACAATTTGATCTGCAGAGCCTGTAGTGAACAGGGCGAGTCCATATCACATCTACTGTGTGAATTAGACGCGTTGGCTGGACTAAGGATGGGTCTGATGGGATTGGCTTATCCGAACCCTGAAGACTTCAGGCGTCTCCCTCTGAAGTGTACGCTGCGACTGATGCAGTACATTCATAGGGAGATAGCTCAGGGATAGATCTTGGGGCCGACACAAAAGATCCCACTGGGTCGAAGTGTCGCCGGTCTACACTGATTGGCCCCCGAAATAAGATAACATAGACCATGTTCTGGAATAACACAAAAATAAGTAAATATACATACCCGTGGGATTCATACAACTTGTACTATGGGTACTAGACATACATATATATATATATATATATATATATATATATATATATATATACTTCTTTTTGTAAATACATACATATTATTATACATAGAAACACCCAGACCAAGACAAACATCCATGTTCATACACACAAATGTTTGACTTGTGCGGAAAACGAACCCGCAACCTCAGGCGTGGCAGTCGGTTACAATAACTACTACGCCATTGAGTTGTTGAATCTAGTTTCATCTCAAACAAGGCCTGTTATTATTGATCTCTCCAGTTTTAAATCTGTCCCAATTAAGTATTGCAATGACCTTGATATTAGGCAACAATAAATATACAATAAAATAACTCTGTGTGTAAACACAGGGTTCGTGCTGTGAATGGCAGGATCGCGAGTGTTTACGACATCGATATCGTTGAATCGATAACGAGAGCTGAGCACAGCACTAGCGATCGCGTGCGATGCTCATCACCACAACCACTGTCCTGTGAATCGGGTGGGTTCGTGTCACCATCAGTTTGGTTTGTTTTGGGATTATTACCATTGTCTATATTGATATAATAAAAAGCTAAAATTTCTTTTATTGACCTGTTGAGTCGCAGCTGCAAATACAGAATACGTTATGAACTACAAAATTATGTTTAGCACACTTGGACTTGACACGTTAAGGACTAACTTTGGTCCCTGTGTGAAATTTACTATATGTTCTTCTGGCAACGTGTAAATGTGTGTGAATGTGACTTTGTCTCTTTGTTACTGCGTGTTAACTACTCTACCGATCATCATGAATCTTTGCATGCACGTTATCAGGCGTACAGAAAAGAACATAGGGTATCTTTCATCCAGATAAAAGTACCGTTTCCAAGCGAGCGAAGCCGCGGGCAAGAGCTCGCAATCAATAACTTCGATTCTTTTAAATAAATTTAGTGCTGTTTATACGTTGTCGTTAGTAGTAAGTTCCCATATGCGGAATTCGAAGAGGAAGGGAGAGATGATTTACACCTACATTTTTCCATAGTTTTAGATCCCACGTTAAAGGGAGTGAAACTATAGCCGTCGACCTAGCACTTTTTCAGACTTCTTGGTGTTACTGAGAATTTCTTGATAGAAAATCCTCAATCATACTTCCCGTCTCGGGAATCAAACCCGAGGCCTCATTGACAGCAATCGCATTCACTACAACTGCACTACCAATGCAATCAAATAAATATACAAAGGTAGAGAGATAAGCAAAATCCCAGGACAGTAGACCGCACTAATTGTTTACTATATAATCTAGACATGTAAGTTAAATTTAGAAATAAAGGTAAACAAAATGGATTACTCTTCCCTGTTAGCAAAAGTATACAAACATAGTCTTATGTCTAAATTTACAAGATAGAAAAGCTTTTTTTGATAAAATACCAGCATTTATTTATTATTATATAAAATAACACTTTACCCAACATTGGAATGGAACCCGAGACTTCTTTCACAGCAGTCGCATTTATTAATGTAGCGTCACCTCAACAAAATACTAATTTGTCTTACTCGGAATGTTAGATACGTCACTTTCCTTGCGTACTCGTCTGTGAAACACTGTAAGTCTGTAAATAAACCTACATCTATATTAGTTTAAATTCATGTCTGCTTACGTTGCGGGCTTATGGATATTTGATACTGTCATCGCAGTAAGTAATATATAATAATACTCATCGTATACTGCTATAAATAGGCTGACAGCGTTAAGCTAATTATATTATTGCCATGTCTGGCTTCGCACTATATCGTACAACTCTTAGGATTCAATAAATTATCTTTTTAAAATATAATTTTATAAAATAATAATAATAATAATATTCTATCACATACACACAACACCATCTAGCCCAAACTAAGCAGAGCTTGTACTATGGGTACTAGACAATGGATAAACATACCTATATACTTTTTTTTTGTAAATACATCCATATTATACATAGCAACACCCAGACCAAGACAAACATCCATGTTCATGCACACAAATATTTGACTTGTGCGGGAATCGAACCCGCGACCTTAAGCGTGGCAGTCGGTTACACTAACCACTACGCCATCGAGGCCGACAAATAATGGCGATTTGCTTACCCCTTCAGGCTATGTAAATAATTAAATTAACATTTAGCTCGAAGCATAAGTGGGCAATAATGCGGTAGGCTTAGACATTAACAGCAAGTTAAACTAGACGTCAAGAAAAACAATGGACTAGGTCCAATACCTAAGTATAGAACAGTGGCAAAGAGAGACAGTTACCGTACAGTAAGATAAACATATAATTTTATAATAAATACAACATACTGACGTATCATTACGGTAGTAATCAGAGCCGTATTACACCCACCGTACGTCAATTATAGAGAACTACCATATATATTATTAGTCGATTAATATGTAAATGAATTGGGTAATAACTATTCTTTCCACAGTCGTGGTTGTGAATCATTCTTTTCGAGAAATCCGGGACCCAAACATATATACATACATACATAGATTCACGCCTGTTTCCCAGAGGGGTAGGCAGAGACTACGGATTTCCATTTGCTACGATCCTGACACACTTCTCTGGCTTCATTCACTTTCATCACATTCCTCATACACACCCGTCGGTTCAAGGTGCTCTTAACCTGGCCTTTGTCCAGTACGCCTCCGATCTGATCAAGAAACGTTCGCCTAGGTCTTCCTCTTGCGACTGTTCCATTCACACTAGCCTTATAAACTTTCTTAGTCAGTCTTTCCTCGTCCATTCTTTCTACATGCCCAAACCAGCTTAACATACCCTTTTCTATTTTTGTCACTATATCCACTTTCATGCCGCATCTCTCTCTAATCACACTATTCCTTATTCTATCTTTCAGAGTCACACCACATATATTTCTCAGCGCTCTCATTTCTACAGCATTTATTCTGCTCGCATGCTTAATACACTAAATGACCCAAACATATTACACTAAATCTAATAGCATTTTATGCCGTGTCCAAAAACGTATATTTCAATAAAGTATTCGAGCGAAGTTAGCAGCAAATGTATATATAGAAAACCGATTTAAAAAAAAATGCTCTAACTGTCAACTAAGAAATACATACTTTAAACAAACAAACTCAAAAACACAAACGAATTACTATCCACAACCGAACATTATTACATTAATTAAGCAGACAACAAACAAATCGACAACTTCAGGTATATCCACAATTAACCTCATTCATAGTCACCATACATTAACCACAGACACATTTTCAGTACCACGACTACCTTTCAGTAAGTCAAACGCCACCACGACGCAATGTAGCCTACCAACTTATCAAATATAAACAAAATATAAGCGACGATATTTAGTTGACTTAATACCATTGCGGGTTAACACGAACAATCTTTAGCGCGCTTAATATATAAAGTGTAATGGATAATTAAACGTTAATGTGGATAAAAAGATTCTGGTGTTTCTTACCCATTGCGCGTTGAGTCAAACAGTTTCTAAACGTGTTTCGTTAGCAACGTGCAGTGGATTGTTAGATGTATGGATTTTAAGGAATTGTAAAAACAGTGACTTTTAAATGAAGTTAAAAATTTAAAAATGAACGCGTGGTCGGGAGAAGACGGGGGTGATGTGATGGGGCCCACTGTTACTCGTAAGTAGTCTGTTATGTTATTAGTCGAATGTATGTTGGCTGCATTTAGCCATCTAATAGAACTATTTTACATAAATAATCTAAGTGATAATAGTTGTTTATTTGTACCGCCTCAGCTCTGCCCAAATATAACTTTTTATTTACTTCTGAAGTGGCAAACAAGCAGACGGGCCACCTGATGGTAATTGGTCACCGTAGCCTTTGGACGCCTGCAACACTAGAGGCATCACTTGCGCGTTGTCGAACCTGTAAAAACCTTTTAACATCCTTTTTAAGGAACCCCATATTGTAGTCTTGTCGGAAAACCTCGGCAGGGCGTTCATTCCCCAAGTACGCGACCGATGTCACTCCCTGCCTCCTTCATCGGTCGTTGATTGTTCACTCTGCCCGTTGGACACTCTCGCTTCATGTACGAACACATGAGCCAGAATTGCCTCCGTCTAAATAGTCTTTGGGTAAAGGGCTATCATTTATTATTAAATGTAATAAGCTCACTAACCCCTTCGACGTTCATAAGTGTTACTTTGTGACCTAAGTGAATAAATGATTTTTGACTTTGACATTGACTTTGACATTAATGGCAATATTTCATGTCAGACTGTAAAGACTAGGTTAGACTATAAAGTCTAATCAGCTTTGGTTCAATATTATTTTACACGGCACTAGTAATATCTGGCGTTCGCAACTTATTAGATTAGCAATATTCTAAGATGGGACTAGATGTTCTGACATCTAGTCTGTTAAGAGGAACGTATAGACTTGCCTTGTCAAGTATCACAGACGTTCATGATAGCCAATACCGAAGGCTCTACACGCGTTCCAAGGCTCAGGAGAAGTTTGTATTTTGAAAAATGGCTTCCTATTTAAAGCATGATGGGACCACATGGTTAACTTCCTGGATATATTTATCCGCGTGTTCGCCACGACATCACAGGCCATTCTTCTCGCAAGGAATCCTTCTTTGTTGCCTGCTTCTTCTCATGAAAGCTCTACTCCTCGAACAGGCTTTTTTTCAATGCTAAATATTTATTTCCTTTTTATTATTCTATTTTTTATTAATATATCTTATATAGTTAATTGACCTGTCCAAGAATTGTTTGGACATTTTTTTTGTAAATAAAGATTTTTGCCTTTGACTTTGACTGTAGGATATCAGCGGAGTGTTACAGACAATGTTAAAGTTGTTAAGCCTAGTAAAATAAATAATCATTTATTACACTAAACTTGTAATTATTATAGTAGTATATATATTAGTTTTATCTTTGTCTACATACGTATAGAGCATTGCTCTCAAATAAAAATAAATCTCTTATACTGATATGAGACGCTTATTTTTAAGATTCGGCAGACGGATGAAGTTATGGCATTTCTAAAGTACCTTACACACACACTCACCCCAGTTGAAATTGACCTGCAAAATCTATAAACGTAATATTAAGTAACACTTGACCGCTGTGGAAATAGTCGCATTTGAAAGGCTTTGTAGATTTCAGCCAAAATCTTATTAGAGACATACATACATAGACTCACGCCTATTTTAAGGAGCGGTGAGCAGAGACTAAGATTTTTTACTTACTACGATCATAGTATTTCTACCTTGCTTCTTATTACATTCTTTGTACAGGAGCGTGGATTTCGGTGACTTATTATTTAAATTTTCTCTAGAATGTATCCGGTCTAGCCAGAGAATATACACCTGAAATACATTTACTTATTTATTTATTTGCTACAGTTACAGACAACAGGTCACATAGTTCTTAATCTAATTCTATAGATTTTACAGTAAACAATATTTAAAGCTAAAGATAAAAGTGTTCAGCATTGATAATTATATATAACTTCATACACCTCTCGTATTAATCTATATAGATCAACAATACTGCCGATATGTTGTCATACATCTGTCAAACCCTTAAATAATACAAACATAATGCTACATTACACCAAAACACAATATACAAACGAAATTTTGGCAATTTCATGCACTCACCGTGAAATTCTTGTTTATTCGGCCAACGTTACCGTTTCGGCTATCGCTGTGGTATTAAAATAGCTAGCCACAGATGTTATCTAGATTTATGTTGACCGAACCTGGCCAACTGAATAACTTAGCTACATTTTTGTACCGGCCAAAGCTTTTTAAGTAGTAGTGTTACGCATAATTAGGCGAGCTGATTTTGTAAATAGGTTTGTTATAAAGGTAAGCTTTGCCTTGAGTATTTTAATAACTTACGGCATGTATTTATGTTTAAGTAGTTGTGTTGCGCAGTATCACCCATGTTTATGGTATCTGCTCCGTTTCTGTGGCTCGTATCGTGATGTTATATATGGCTTATATAACTGCTTATATACTTTTCAGAGTAGTAGAGCCTCGCTGATTTCAGCATGAATGGGCCGGCTCGACCGGGGAAGAACTACCCTCTCACAGAATATTGACGTGAAATAGCAGTATTCCTACTGTTGTGTTTCGTTCGGTGAGTGAGAGTGCCGGAGGCCCAATCACTCTCTTTCCCCCTTCTCGCTCCTTCTCCTTCCCACTTCCTTTCCTAAAAAGTCGGCAACGCGCAAATGATGCCTCTGGTGTTGCAGGCGTCTATAGGCTACAGAGACCACTTGCTATCAGGCTGGCCGTATGCGCTGTTTGCTGCCATAGCTGTATAAAAAAGAAATTACTTCTGGATAAAGAAGCTTTTTAATAGTCAAACAATTTTAATCGGTTCAGTAATTTCAGAGTTTATTAAAATTAAACAAATATTTCGTCTTTATAATATTAGTATAGATATGGAGTGATTTGGTATAGGATTTATAGCCCAAATCCAAATTTTGAGATCAGAATCTACACAGAGGTATTCTATTTGGCAAAACTAATAATAGAACTAAAAAAGAGTAAGGCAGGTTACTTGGTAAGTCTTGGTGATAGTTCTAGCAAAGCCTTAATTAAATGGTGTACTAGGACAGGGTGAAACAGGGTCGACTAGCCTAAGATAAGATGAATCAACCGGCCCAGGATGAGTTGAGAGAATGTCATTATTAAGATCTTGAATGACATTGGCACAAGAACGTGGAGACACAAACAAACAGTTGCCTAGTTAGTCTGTGAGTGATAATGTTCTATGTTCTGCAACATAGCCAATAAATACAATCATATAATTATATCTAGTTTGGCTTTTCCAATTCTAAATACTATTTTAATACTAATATTGTGGAGTTTCTACAATCGTCTATTTTTAGAAAATGAAATGCCACTGTTACTAGTAAACACATAAAAATAAAATAAAAGATGAAATTAATATAAGTTACAAGTGAAACTATTTGTTATATATAACACTGGTATTTTAAATAAATAATAATTATATGACTATTAAAGGAATTAAAAAGTTAAAGCTAATTTTCCTTAATGACGTCGTTAAATATTTATATAAAGCTTCCAGTTAAACCTTCTATTAAAAAGTTTTTAATTACTTAAACAATAAACTACAATGTTACTGGTTCGAATATAGTAAAGTTATTAAAATAAATTGTAGGCTAACACTACAATAGGTAGTTCTTAATACAAATTTTTGCGCCAATTTCGTCGGAGGAAAAGATAAAATATCTACAATTCATTATTCCAATTTTAGCAGTAAGTACCTACTTTAAAAAACTACACTACAAGATTTGAGAGAGGTTAAAATATAAGCAACAGTAAGTTTATAAAAAATAAAGTTAAAGTTATTCTCAATTAAAGACTTAGAGCATAGTCCACTACACTGGCCAATTACGGATTTGCAGACTTGCGATCAATCCAACACTAAGAAAATTTTAGAAATCTTACCGGTTACAGTTGCAGATTTCCTGTACATTTTTCTTATAATATATTGAAAGACACTTACAAGGTTTCATATTTCTTTCACGTTATCATAATTATTTTGTTGGTAATTTAGAATAAATCAATTCAAATAATTTACACACATAAACTGACTGCACGCATGACGTAGTAAGTTAAGTGGTCGCTTCGCAACTGCCACTAAGCCGAATGTTATAGGTTCGATCCCCACACGGGACTAAAATTTGTGTGATCCACAACTAGTTGCTTTGAGTCTGTGTGGCTTCTTTAATCCACACAGACTCAAAACAATTACTTATGTTTTGAGTCTGATATCGGCGCCCGGTTCTGCGGTTGGGAGAGTGTTTAAGAGCTTTCTCTCCCGCTCCGCCGCCTACTTGATGGAAATTATTTCCTCACAAAAGGAGGCGACGGTGTTGCACGATCTCTCACTCCGGACCATAGACTAAACCACGGCCAGGAGTGAGAGGGCAACCAGTCCGAATGCTGCGATCAACTCACGGCGCTGCGATGCCCAGGCGGGACAATCCGCCAAAATGTGCAGCGCCGTATCCACAACAACATCGCGGCAGTCGCCGCAGTGATGATATCCGGGCGTCTACTGCCGGCCTATGCGACACGGGAATGGGCCAAAACAACCGTGGCCAGTCATTACCTCTGTCAGCCGGAAGGTGAGGGCGCCATGCCACCTTTCCAGCCACTCCTCAAAAACGATCATGGCGTGCTCGAATCTAACCAAAACTAACCTAACCTACATTTACGCGAACGAAGCCGCGGGCAAAATCTAGTGTAAAAAGTTCGTAGGAGCAAATTAAACAGTCAATATATTATTTTATGATTTTGTTGTAAGCAGGTGCAGGTAGCGATAAGCCGAACACACCCCCGCTGAAGAATGGCAACGACCTCAGAGAATCAGGGTATTTAATAGCAGTCGGCTCCAGAACGTCCAGGTAAGCCTGATAATAATATTAAACGCTCAATATAATAATACCCTCTCATATTTTTAATGTCCTCGTCGATCGTGTAGCATAAGTTTGTGCTAATGTCTATGTATGATCGTGAAGGCCGTTGGATAGGAAATGTGTGTAGCACACTCTCGATGTTTTCCTTTACCGATAAAGCAAGCGAATATTTAATATGCACGTAACTTAGAAAAGTGCATGCAGTTGCAGTGTAATGGTTTTGGCAGCAGGTATGTTTGGCTTACTAGCTGAGCCGAGACCTTGGGCCCTGTACCGTGTATAATAAATTTAATGGTGGCAATAACATTTAATAAAAAAGAATTGTGTGATGCACCAATACGCAAATTATTCCGATTCTTGGTTACCTTTGTGTGCGCTGACACAAGTCCACTTTAACCTGTCCATTGTTGGCAAACCAGACATAGGTAAAAAGTTATTGCGTCTGGCTGCCAGTTGCAATGCCAATGGCAATTTATTCAATTATTACAGAATTAGCTAGCAATTATGAGATAGTTTACAAGAAAGTTAATAAAGAAGCACTCAATAAAGCTTAAACCAGTGTCATAGTAAACGTTTGAAATAATTCAAATGTGACGTAAACAGCTGTAGGCTTCAGAAAACTCGTACCACGAGTATCTCCGTTAGTACTCTTAACAATATGGCATGTAAACATGCATAGATATTGATTGTTTGCAGTACAATCTAACAATTTACACAATAAGTTACAATTCAATGTATTGACAACACAATACATGACTCGTACGTCCTTGGCCAATAATTAGAATGCATTACAAATGCATTCTAATATCACTCGAGAAGTAATTATTTTTAACAGAGATTAATTTATTATATAAAATAAGCATCCTCTTCTACGTTGCCGTTCCCTACAGAGTCCATATTGTACCTACTGTGATATTGTGTGACACCTTTATATAATACATGGAGTGCAATAAAGATATTGAGTATTGAGAACTTATTGTTTTCGAAAAGCACTTGAATTTACCGTCAGTGTTGCTTGTAAGTAAGGTCTCTAGACCTCACTCTATAGTCACTTCAACAATAACCATAGAAACCGACAATTGCCGCCAATAACGAGTTTTGACAGCAGCTGTGATAAAATTGACAAGACCTTACTCGGCAGTGGCGTCGACTGGTAACTAAGTACAGAAACGATTGCTCCCATTGAAGGAACTCGCGTAGTTTACATTCGAATCGAATTATACGCAATACTAGTACCTACAATCGTTGGTGAAACCCAGGAGTTAAGAAATAGTATGATAAAAACTTAAAATTTGTATGGTTTATGTTGGTGCCTTAATAAGTATTTTAGCTGAACCCCTGTCTAATGCAGCCATTTTAGTCTATAAGATAATTAGATAAGATTTGAAAAATTAATAAGTTTACGGTATGATAGAGCTGACATGACCGTGTGTGATTAAAGGGTCTCAAACAAACTATCAAAAAATGTATGTATGTATCTTATGTGAAGGCCAGTCAGTACAAGCCGGCGATACTTCGACCCAGTGGGATCTTTTGTGTCGACACTCTTCCAATAACGACTGCCATAGAGGTTCATGGCAGCCGGGACCGACGGCTTAACGTGCTCTCCGAGGCACGGAGCTGGCGATAATTGTCAATCAATACGCACATAATTTCGAAAAGTCATATAACTTCCTAAAGTCAGAGGTTCGCGACGTGGGTTCGAACCCGAGACCCTCGGCATTGCAGTCTATTGGTCTCCCCACTGAGCTATCGCTGCTTAAAACTATGAAAAAAAGCCAATTGTATGTTGTATTAAATTCTGATTTGTTTCAGATTCAGAAGAAAATACAAGAAAAGAATACCGTTTATTGTGATAATAATAGTGTTTATATTGTTACTGTTAGCTCTTGTAATTATCACTATTTTATGTGAGTATGTTTTTTTATATTTCTATATAATAATGGTTATTTTATCATAAATCTAGCGCAACCGGTTTGACATTAAATAGTTTGTCATTGAAGCCACTAATAATAATTATTGACTGTATAATATTCGGCGTAGTTGTTAAAGTGGTTGACGCGCCACTGCCTCAAGAACAAGAGTAGCAGGTTCGAATCCTATATGGCATAAAAAATTGTGTGATGCACAATGGTTGTTCCCAGTCTGGAAATAATTTGTGTACGTTGTTTTAATGTTTGTAAATCATCTGCGATACAAGAATTACATCTAGTGTGCGAGTCTTTTAAAATAAAAAATAACCATAAATAAAATGCCCATAATATAGAGTAGCTGTCTATCTAGAATACCTAATTTTGTAGCAGTTCGTTTGTTTTGTGTATATCCACTGTGGTTTACAGCTAATGTTCAGATACGAATCCTGTATATACCCGTATGTCAAATGTCTAGAGAATTATATAACAAAAACAAATATATATATATATATATTTATATACAGCGTGTAACAAAAAGGTGTGGTCATATTTAAGTATCACCCTGTACAAAGACAAATCGCAACAAACAAATCCATATACGTTATTTTGACTAAGATACAGCATTTTCTTTTTATCGATTTATCACCATCACATATTCTAGTCGATACTTAAACAACACAAACAGCTGATTCAGCTGATCACTGTGAATCCGAAGATGTCCAGGCTGTATTCGGATAGTGATCTAATGCGTTTATTTCGATGTTTTAATTTAAAACTAATTAAAATTGTTTTTTTGTCTGGGCATAGGGCACATAGGTTATTTATCAGATATACATCACGGCCATAAAATATGTCCTCACCTTTCTGTTACATTCTGTATATAAATATATTTTTTTATTTCACACCTCGCAATGTTTATAATTTTATCTACTCTACAAGGCATATAGTTTACCTTTTATTAATTGTAGCTAGGCTTAATTCATAGTAGAAATCATGTTAATGGTACCAAAGACTAAATTCCAATGCAATTATATTTTACGCTTCACAATTCTATGTCATATAATATTTATTGCTCAGTTAATACAAAACGGATGCAAGTATTTACATGTAAATTGACACGAAGATTAGTCATAATTTTATTTATAGATCAGAAAGGTCCGTTAGTTACTTATATATTGGCGGATCATGAAGACCTTTGCGGCAATATCTCAAAATATAATAGAATTCACTGTAGGTCTTCTGGATCCTTAAGTCAAAGAAGCCGACAAGGTTCTGGAGTAGAAATTGTTGCACACATTTTATATGTTTTTACAAAGAATTAGTTTTGTTGTTGGCTACAAAAATATATAACAAAGTGGACTGGGTGTACTTTATCGTAAATTAGACGTTTAATATGGGTTTGAATCCCAAACTGAAAATTATGACACAGAATTAATTATTTTGAGTCTGGGTTTACTCTATGTCCGGTAATTGTTTTCTTGTACAGTGCCGCACGACACAGTAATGCAAGAAATGTCTCTTTCAAAAAGAAAATAAAATATAAAAGGCTCCTTCTGTGCTAGATTACATTAAAACTTACTTTCGGATTTATAATACATAATAACATGTACGGATTCGTACGACCCTATGCAGATATATAAATCCTAACAATGTCTTTATGTAGACAAACACAACGTTTTTGTTGCACTGACTCATTCAAACTGCCCTTGTATGTAAATTGTATGGTGCACTAAAGCGAGCTTATGCTTGATAATGCACATTTTATACCAACTATATACGAAACGCTTGGAAATGTACTTTAAATGTACTCCGCCACTTAATTTACGGTACAAAGTGCTATTCTTAAATGTTTGCAGCTTTATTTAGAATAATTAGCAAATGTACTTTCTTTTCTCTGTTATGATAAAACTGTATAAAGGATCTGTCTCTACAGTCGAGATATGTTTGAAAAATGAATTATAGAATGAACGAAGAGAAAATGGAAGGTCGATCGGGCAAAGTTTGAGACTTTCATGTAATAGATTTAAATACATCTACCCAAAATTGAATAAGCTCTTGACCACGGCCGGTGGAACCTGGTCGAAATATCAAGCATTAAAAACATTATGCATGATCGCGTTCATGCCCGTTTCGAATTATATGTTTATCATGTTTAAAAGTTACTATAGCCCAAACATAAGTTTATCGATGTATAATAGATGACAGTTGAGTGAATTTGATGAAATGATGTTAATAAAAACACTAAATAATACAAAATTCTTTATTTGGATATATGTTTTAGATGCATTAGCATTACATAGAAAACCAGTGAAGTTATGTAGAAGTACTGAGTGTTTACGTTCGGCTGCGAACCTGGCGCTGTCTATGGATAGACACGCTGACCCCTGCGAAGACTTCTACCAGGTAATATAGACCCTTCATTGTAATTACATTATTATACTGCACTTACTATCGGTTTCTGAGAAACAGGTCACAAAATTAGTTTTAAGCCGCGTGTCACCCACTGTGGTTGAATTTATTGACAACAGTCAATTAAATTGCTTGACATGCGTTTGATTTTGTGACTGCATTAATTAGCCTTTCTGAAGTCACACATACTACACATAATCTCAGCTCTGTCCAGAAAGATGGGTAGGTAACCGATGATGCACAGTGATTCCTTCATCGTTTCTGGATTGTTCAGAAGCTTTGCCCATTGGTTGCTCTCACTTCTGCAAGTGTAAGAATATACGAGCCGTCAGCCTTCATGCAATCTTTACATAAGAGTTGAAGTTTGTTTTAAATTACGCTGGCTAAGAGCCCAATAGAGATTTGAACGATTCATGCTCTGAGGTGCATCGTCAGTAAAAATTGTAATAATGCGTTGTAGAGCTAAGAATCCTTTGAATGACACTTTAAAACTATGTAAACTAAGAATTCATGAATCACTAACACCGCAAAATAAGCAATCACTTTATCTACGTATAAAATAGTAACCTTGACTCTGCATCCCGCAGTTCATTAAAGAACTTAGTTAAGGAACACAACACAAGTCGTCTTACCTGTAAGGAATGTGATTGCCCATAAGTAAAATAATTTTAACATAAGTATAATACTTAGGCTTACCGAACATTTGTTAAAACGTAGGTACGTTATCCGAATTAAATAATAATAATAAGTATTTATTGCAGACCAGGGTCTATAAAGTGTTTGTAACAGACAAAATCCTTAACCTAGTGTTAGTAACATATCAATTTCGCACGTAATATTATGAGACAGGCCCGGTTTCTGAACACTGTCTACGTCGTGTGTAGTCGTATCCAGCGTTCCAAAAACGGACTGTCCCACCGATGACACAATGTGCTCAACAAGCTATTGAGAGCTACCACGAATTCTGTGTAGCAGGGAAGCACACCGTTTGCGGATAATGGCATGAAAACCGTCTACCCTTGCCTCCGCAAACATCCCAGAAGCACTGCAATAGCGGGGCAGCCCAGCCAGCATTCTGAACGCGTTATTATATTAAACACGCAGAGCGCTGTAAGCCCTCTGCGTATAATTAACCCACAGACTGCACGTGTAAAAAGTCTGACTGTAGTAGGCTCTAAAATAAAATTAAAGCTATCTGTAATAATTTTACCTATATATAATAACCAAAATGTTTTCCTCAGTATGTCTGCGGCAACTGGGGCTACGACCACCCGAGGCCTGACGCTTACCGCTCCTACGACTGGTTCAGAGACAAGCAGACCAAGGTGTACACTATAGTGAGAGACTTCTTGAACAGAAACACTAGCAACCTACCAAAACCGGTTCAGCAGGCGAAAGACACGTATAACGGGTGTATGGACACAGGTAAGAAATTTATTTTATACTACTAAGATGGCATCTTAGTGTGGACACTTTTTCATGCGATCTAAATCCGGCATATCGATCTAAATACGTTACATCTGTGTTTTAAACTTTCGGTTATAAACACATTCGTGTAATGTTAATTCATAAAAAATATTTATAACCAAACAGTAATATTTTCTGACTGACTGCTTCAATGCGCAACGATAATAGAAGCCACTGCTGTGCATGAGATCTCTGGTTTGATACCCAGCTTGGGCAAAAAGTAATTGAATTTTTCTGTCATAAATTCTCAGATGCAGAGCAATGTCTGTAACTGTGTCTGGTCAACGGCAATAGGATCGCTCCTTATTAAGTGAAATCTAAAACCATAGTAGGCCAAATTTGCTTCCTGTTTACCCTTTTATAGATATAGACGTGAGATAATAATCATTTTAGTTGGTATGCCGCACTGTAGACAAACCTGCTCGAAAGATATCTATGAAATCAAGATTGCCCAATAAGTGGAACGCCTTGGTCTATGTGAGCCTGCTTGGATAGGTACACAATAAACATTTAGCTAAGGTAGAAAGAAAGGAAAGAAAGAAAGAATGAAAGAAATCTTTATTGCTATACAGCTGGGCACAATGTGTATAAAGATGAAAAAAAATAACAAAAATACTAATAAAAAAGGAACACAGTAAGATAAAATACTCAATAAACATCCTGACATGGGTCCCACAGCTGCAGCAATCAGGACTCCAGTTCAGCATTTGCCTGGTCTGAAAACCAGGCACTGGTCTTCCACTGGAGCTTATTATAGCATAGGTAGGTAGTTCAATGTGTAAAAATAATCACCAACAATTATACACATAACAAACCAGATATGAGATCTTTCGTGAATATGATACTCAAACAAACTTAATTGGGTACCATTGTAAAAGTCGTAATAAATGTTATAATTTAGATTTATCTTATCTTATCTTGTTTCGGGGCCCAATCAGTGTAGAATGTACACTTCGACCCAGTGGGATCTTTTGTGTCGGCCCCGTAATTTAGATTTAACTTTGATCACTTTAAAATGTTAAAAAGAAACAGAGTTACGCTATTCATTACAAATATATTTCAACCTCGAGTTACATAACAATAATTTTATGCGACACAATTACTACTAGCAGTCACTGTCTATTCTATAATGCAGCTTTCTAAGAACATAATAACCAAAAAGCTACGAACAAGCCAGCATCAGACAAAAACACATACTTATTGACACCTACTTAACAAAAATTTAAAAATATTAAGCTTATGTATATGCAATCTACCCATTGGATTGGTGGTTTCACAGTATTTCTCTTTTTACATCTTTTTTTGTGTTAGGAAATAAAACCGCTCGAAATTGCATTAAATTTGGATACATACTGCACGGATAGCGTAGATGTTTAAATGGTTGCCTCGCCAATACCACCACACCGAGTGTGATGGGTTCGAATTCTACATAAACAAAAATTTGTATAATTTACAAATGGTTGTTCTGAGTCGGTGTTAAATTTGTGTCCGTTGTGAATATTGGTATGATTACTCGTAACACAGAATCTATTCCTAGCGCGAGAGATTACCTTAAAACAGGATTTATTTATACTGCGGTAGATTACTTCAAAAAAAGAAACAGAAACAACATCGAATTTATGTGCCACAACCCGATTTTTGTCCATATTCCGGTAATTTCAGCACGAGGTAAAGCCACCTCTAGAACTAACTGTGCTACAAATAAATACTCAGGTTTAAGTAGAACAATTAGGCTACAGTCTGACAGCTTGCAAACAAAGGCCTACATCCAATTATGGTTTTATAAAAGGATAGATTTTTCCACTAAACCTTAGCTTTGATTCTAAACAGCCGGCTGTGAAACAGCGAAATTGCATCTGCTGTCACTTAGAGTGTATATTACTGACTTAGAATGCAGTGACAACTTAATTTTGCCCGTTTAAATTGCATTTGTATTGCAGTTTAATAACATCTGGCTGTGGAAGTAAAAGTTGATTAGATTGCATCAGAACGCAAATCGGCAGAAGTATTTTACTATTTCTTAATGCTTGCTTAGCGTGTGATGAAAATGTGTCTATTGCATATCTACTTGTATTACTGCATACACCTATACTGACATATCATAAGCACCTACACAATAGAGTAAAGAATTGCAGACTGAGATTTGTGGCAAAGCATTATTAGTTTAGGTGGTAACATTGCGTGGCCGAAAACGAGAGAAAGTTAAATTACAGTAACGCGCTGTCTCATTCTCGCAGATGCAATGACAGTGCTCTAACAGACGGTATTAAGGCCTCTGGTTCTTCGTGGTTAAAATAATATTACCTTTTTTCATTTACATTTCTCTAAACCATCATGAACAGAAACAGTCACAGGCTATAATTCATGTTTTTTTTTTAATTCATCCTCCATACATAAACATTTCAAACTTCAAAAACTATAATTACATATATTAACACTGCTGGAATATCAAGGAAAACAAATACAGCCGACAAAGAAATACGATGCTCACACTATTTTTATTTCAGATACGCTTGACAAACGTGGTCTAAAGCCAGTTATAACCATCTTAGAGTCACTGGGACTCCCACCATATCCTACGTTTATAAATGCTACAGAAGACTTCGATTATTCCGCGTATAGCTTCGACTGGCTGGATGCTGTGATTAAGATCAAGACTCAGATAGGCATGGATATATTAATAGGGTTCGATATATTTACGGATCCGAAGAACTCTTCAGTTTACAGACTGGTGATGGGATCGCCAGAGACTACTAATCCATTTCCAAGGTACGTGGATAGTTGTTACAATATTTTCTTAAGAAAATTTGAATATATATATTTTTTATTTTTAAGTTCCATCAGGCAATATTAATATTCTATTGAGTATAGTTGCTTAATGAAATATTTTATTCAATAGTTAATTATCCCTCACCTTAACGATAAAGGAAAACATCGTGAATATAATTACGCATGTCTGAAATTCTACATAATGATGTTCTCAAAGATATGTGAAGTCTGCAAAACCGCACTGGGCTAGCGTGGTGGACTATGGCCTAAATCCACAGCTGGGCTTCTTCTCAGTATGAGAAGATGCCCAGCAATGGAACAGTTTATAAATAGGGCTGATATTAATTATATTTATTATAAGTAACTAGTGTAACATTGTTTGTTTGTATTTGTGTAATGTATTTAACTGCCTCGATGGTTCAGTGACAGTGGGTGATACTGCTACGCATGACACCTAATCTTAATCCTGGCAGGGACACAAAGATATGGAAATTTTCCGAAATTTTTCTGTAACAGTACGAACTGTCCCCAGACGACGTCAATAGGTTAGCTCCCTATTACGAGAGACTAAACGTGATAGCTGGCAAAATGTAGCTGTAATAAGACTCTGCCTTCCCCTTCGGGGATATAGTTGGAAAACTAGATATTTAATTTGTGGATATATGCGTAGTTTATTTATTAAGTTATGTATAATACCTATAGTTAATTAGCTATATCAAAATCGATCGATATACGATTAATTTTGATATAGCTACATTTGACGTAACTTTTCTTAATCAAGATTCAATTATTTATACTTTCAGCACACATAATGAAAGAAAACGCCACAACGGTAGGAGAAATATAAACGCTCCACTAACAATTCTAGAAGAAATAGCTAATTTTCTCTACCACATCGAGCGGCACAGTGACAAATCTGATGACGATGACGATAAATATGCCCAAATACATAAAATATTTTACGCAGAGCTTATGAAACTGTTTGTAATAGAATCTGATGTTATAAAACCCTCAAAACTAACTGAAGTTGAACTAGATCAGAATATAATATTGACGGCTGAAGAATATTATACTATGAACGATGATGTTTATGACGTAAGTAATTTCTTTAATGATATTACATATATTTAATTATACTGCCTTGTTGGTCCAGTAACATAAAATTACGTTTGGTTTCATTTGCGGTTCTAGCAGTGTTATTAGATATCTTTTTCTATAAAGACTTAGTTCTTAGATTTATTAATAATATTTTTTATATGTACATATATTGCATCATTCACTTGAACTTTTACTTTTACTTTTATACGGCTTTTTCTCGTTTTAGTAGTTCACTACATAGATTTCGAATAAAATCAGTATTGTTATCTAATCTTTACATCATTTATGATATTCTAATATGTATAAATTATAAAAATAATGGAATAAGCCTTAACTTAAAAGTTACTACTCTGGCTTCGAAATGTTAAGTATATAGACTATAAAGTTGCAAGTACAGTAACTAGAATCATGTAATTATTCATCTTTATTACGATAAAATATCGACCATCTAGTAATTGCGTCATTTATGTATAATAATCACAAAACAATCTATATATATAAAACTCTTCCGTTACTGAGTGACTGACAGACAACGCACAGCCGAAACTACTGAACGCAAGAAGCTGAAATTTGGTATGTATGTTCCTTGGAGAGTGTAGTCGAGGTTGAAAGGGGTGAAACCCGATATTCACACGGGATCGGAACTTACGCGGGTGAAACCGCGAGAAAACTACTAGTACAGTTATAAAACAGAAACCAGCTTTATCACACACATTATAAGATACTCGCGTGTGACATGCCAAAAGATATATAACCAATGATTTGAAAACAATTAACTGTGTACAAAATAGCGATAAAAATTTCATACCAACGACGATTTAACTGATATCGAATCTAAATAGATTTTGAAATTACTATCACCACGAACAGTGTCAAGGTTCGAATACTAGAAATACTGATATAGTACCAACAGCAAATAATTACAGAAGCATATAATTTTACAAAGCACTCATGAACAAGTAAGCAACAATGTAAAACAAAACCGAAATTGACGCAATATTTAATGACATTAACTAAAGTAGGAAGGCTAACAAAAGCTGAATATACCTAATTCTAATAAACCTAAAATCTTATATAAAAGCAAAATGCCATTTACTAAAACATATTACTAAAATCTACGGAACTAAGTATGCAAAGAGCCTGCAAAATTTCCTAATAATAAAAGCATCCGATATAAGACTTTTTTTTTAAATTCTACTGAATATGATTAATTATACGTTTACCAATAAACTTTATTAGGTTATAAGTATACCAAAACTGATCTATATAAATAGAATCTGAACAGAATGACCAGTTTTAGCCGAAATTTAAATGATAGACGAGATGAAATTGTAACCAAATATAATTTAATTACCATTCTAGCTAGAAGGCGACAATTCAACAGAATCAAACGATGATGACTATTTAAATGTCCCTGAATATACAGTGGAACAAATACAAACACACACAGATTCAGTTGTTGAGAACAACAACGGTACAGCTTCACCTATATGGAAGAAATATCTAGAAGGTGTATTCAATGTTAGTGATGTAAGACTAGACTTTGAAAAGGATAAAATATTAGTATCAGATCCCGATTTGAAGTACATGTCACTGATGGCCGCTTATGTAGCAAAGACTCCACCGGTGGTGCTTGAGCTATATATTTGGATAAAGGTGAGTACTTACTTCAATCTCGATCTATCTTTGCTGTACATAAGTCCATAGGAAACTTATAGACAAGAATATGTCGATTTTTATATAAATTATTGCTACTTTCACATCTTTGTAAACAGGTAGTAGAAGTAATGGCAGCCCATACAACAACGGAACTTCGTGTACTGTTCCAACGAGCTTATGAACAGAGTCACACACATGAAACAACTCCACCACGATCCTTGCAGTGCGCTAACGCTGTTAATGATTTGCTCGGTATGGCGGTATCTTATGGTATCGCTGATCCGTATTTCTTCAATGTTACAAAACCTAAGGTAAAGTGGAATTTATACACTTAACATAAAATATTAAATACCTCCTAATTGCAATTGCCATTGTAACCTTTAGGGTTTACTATAAGAGAACTGTAGATTAATTAGGAAGTACAATGAGAGAAGGTATAACAAATACACTTTTAATGAATTAAGATACAAATAAAAGTGACAATCTTTACTTATAGAACTATAGTCAGGGCCTGGTTCGCTAAAGACTTGCTTCGTGGTCCTTGTATAATCAGGACACTTAGCTGGGAGTGTGAAGCCGGAAGCCAACACCTTATAACAATACTGTATATCATATGAAGTGCAAACATTAGTTTCTAGTTCATTAATATATAAAAAATACAACTACAATGAGAATAATAAAGTATACTGCATTCAACCACACAATATCGAAAGCGAAAGCTCATTTTTTATAAATAAATATTTAGACGATTTGTATTTCTCATCTAATTGTGTGTTTGTTAAATTTGTTACAAAAAGACTACTATTTTATTATTTAAATAAAGGGATGTCGTTTTTCAAATAATATTGCAGTTAGACATTGCTTGCTTATTACAGAAACCGCATGATAAACAATCTGTTGATTTCAGATAATAACAATGATAGACGAACTTAAGAACGCACTAGCTCACCTTGTAGGTATGGCAAAATGGATGGATGACAACACGAAAATAGCGACATATCAGAAAATAATACAGATGAAAACACTTATAGGATTCCCAGACTGGCTTCTAGAAGAAGGGAAATTGGAAAAATATTACAGCGGCATAGAAGTAGACTCTGCTAAACATTTAGAAAACATGATAAATATAATTCAAGTGAAGATAAAGAAAGCTCTGAACAGATTTCGTGAAGGGAATAACTTTACTTGGGCGACAGATCCAACTGAGGTCAATGCTTATCACACGTTTCAAGAAAATACTATAAGTAAGTGGCATTTACACTAAAATGTTTATAAAATTTGTTAACTAACTATCCTGCTACTGGGCATGCGCATTCTCTTATGTTATGGCTTATCTTTTTTGATACAATCAGGACATACTAGATTATTTATATTTATGATTTTGTACGAAATAGTTATAAATAAGTTCCCTTGGTTATAATAAGGATATCTTGGCAGAAGGGAACAAAACTGGCATAAAGTCTTCTTCAAGAATTGTTATTACTTTGATTCTGTATGATATGGTGAAGCTTATAACTCATTATATGTATAGTATATAGATGTATCTAATTTTCATTATTTTATTTTTGCTGTTACACATATATGCTTTTGGTATTATATCTTTTAATAGATTACTAATATACTTAACTATCTTTATATAACATTTCATAATTTATTAATATTTTCTGTAGCTGTCCCTATGGTGATGTTACAGCATCCCTTCTTTGATTTGGGGCTCGAGTAAGTATTAATAATAAATAACTATGCCTTTACCAATGACGTTCACGATAAGTAATATTTACGAAATCTTTATTTTGTTCAGTTCCCTCAACTATGGCTCCCTGGGCACCGTGCTTGGACACGAAATAACACATGGCTTCGATAACTTTGGTAAGTTTCTTAGTCATCATCCCCTTGCCCTGCTTCTAATTTATTTGGATATGTCCTGCGCTTCCATACTTCTCTGTCACCCTTCATCTGATCATTTACCCATTTCCCTTTCATATCCTTCCTTATACAGTCCATCCATCTTTTCCTCGGCCTTCTTCTGCCTTTTCGTCCCTCTACCCTCATATTCATCACTTGCTTACCTACATACGTATCATCTCTTCGCATGTTTCTTAGTATAACGAGAAAATAAATTCTAGCGGTGTCACACCGACGAGACTCGCTTCATGCAACCACTCCTAAGCCTCGTGCCGCCGAGAATCGTATTAGAGCATCAGTGTCGCATCAACTTGAGTTCACCAAAACTTCATAATAACTCTTGAATAACATATTTGCGAATGATTGTAAATTAGATTACAAACTCATAATACATAAGTTTTTTATTTATTTAATGGCTCATCAACAATTATTAACACTTCTTTTTTCGTGTACTTAGTTACTATCTATACCAAATGAGTGCTGTCTAATAGCATTACGTTGTATGTTGTTGCTTCAATTTATGTTTTGTTAATTATTTACCGAATCATATCGAAGTATTTACCTAAGCAATAATGTGACTCGTATACTACGTAGGTCGGCAATTTGACAAGAACGGCAATATGCTCCCGTGGTGGTCGAACAGCACCATCGACTTGTTCGTGAATATGACGCAGTGCTTCGTCGACCAGTACTCCAGCTACTACGTGCCTGAACTTGATGATCACGTCTGTATTATTCATTTTTATCTAATATATTATTTTTTTATTAAACGCCTTTCATTAGATCATCACCACTATCCTAAATTATATCATAAAATGCCTATAGAAATAAATTAAAATTAAGCCTATATATGAAGTTTACCACTGCTAAGCATGGACCTCTTTTCGGTTTAAGAAAAGTTGAACCATAGTCCATCACACTGGCCTAATAGGTTAGCAGACTCACAGAAAATAGTTTAAAATATTCATAAATCTGCAATAGCTTTATGTTATTATAACCATCGTTTTAGTAATTCCAATACACTGTCAATATTGCTTAAGATGAGAATATATTTTATATTGTTGTAATATTATTGACAGTCACCACGTTACCGACAGCCGTCGAAACTGTAAATACTTTTAAGATATAGTAAATTTAAAGCTCGAACAAGTTGTGTTGCTAACATAATGTCTCGATTACAGATCAATGGCAAAAAGACTTTAGGTGAAAACATAGCAGATAACGGAGGATTAAGAGAAGCTTTCGCAGCGTTGCAACATCACCTGCGACTACAAGGCCCTGAGCCAAAACTGCCAGGATTTGAGGACATGAACTCTGAACAATTGTTCTTTTTGTCATACGGGAATGTAAGTATTTTAAAAATGTTTAGAATATTAAAAGAAACTAGCGGTCGCCTAGTGGTCAAAATTCGACCAAAATTCCTAAGCTTGCTACTTTGTTTTCTGTTTTTTTCTATTACATATAAATAAGGTATAGGTAACTATAGGTACAAAGAATTGTACGACGTCAGACGAACAATGTCGAAATACTACGAACGCGATTCGACTGCGTGTGTCAAATGCGTGGTTGTGTGCGTGTAGTGTTTTTTTAGTAATTTAATGTATTTCTAATGCATATTTTATAAAAATATTAGGATCCGCCGCTCTTTCTCCATATAAACTTTAACTGTGCCAAATGTCATACTTCTCCATCCGCGCAATTTTCGTAAAAAAGGGTTACAACGTTTTTGCTTCACGTATTAATATATAGATTAGATACCTGTACCAAAATTATTTAATCTCATAGATTTTACTAATATCACAAACTAGGTTTTACTCGCGGCTTCGCTCGCGTCAACGTAAATTGAAAATTAAGTAAATATTAGTATATTGTTTGTTAAGTAGTAAAGCCTCGCTGACTTCAGCATGAATAATAATATTCTACCACATACACACAACACTATCTAGCCCTAACTAAGCAGAGCTTGTACTATGGGTACTAGACAATGGATAAACATACATATATACTTTTTTTTTGTATATATGTGTGTTTATCCATTAATTAAATATATAAACATACATATTTATTATACATAGAAACACCCAGACCAAGACAAACATCCATGTTCATGCACACAAATGTTTGACTAGTGCGGGAATCGAACCCGCGACTTCAGGCGTGGTAGTCGGTTACACTAACCACTACGCCATCGAGGCCGACAAATGGAGCCGGCTTGATCGGATAAAGACTACCCTCTCACAGAATATCGACGTGAAATAGCAGTATTCCTACTTTTGTGTTTTGTTCGGTGAGTGAGAGTACCGGAGGCCCAATCACCCTCTTTCCTCCTTCTCGCTCCTTCTCCTTCCCACTTCCTTTCCTAAAGGGTCGGCAACGCGCAAGTGATGCCTCTGGTGTTGCAGGCGTCCATAGGCTACGGTTACCACTCACCATCAGGTATGACCGTAAGCATGACTGCCACCTCAGTTGTATAAAAAAATAATATTTGGGAACGGTTCTTTTTCTCTGTTCTTTTTGAATGAAAGGTACCCGATGTCCTTTTCTGTCCTCTGATAACGTGTATGCGAAATTTCATGATTATTGTTTAAATAATTAAACTGTAAACACGTAACAAACAAACAAACTCACATTCGTATTTCTATTACAAACTTAGGAAGTTAGGGTTCAATATTTGTTTGTTGATTACTATTTCGATTTCAATATTTAGTGATTATATTAATAATTATACTGGCACTGCATGTTTATATTATTCAATAATAGGTGGCGAGTCTTGCTACCTTTTTTTACCTTTCATCATATATGTCCTTTTTTTTTCTATAGTTATGGTGTGGAGTATACACACGAGATTCCCTAAAGGCAGATCTGGAAGACGAACACTCTCCGCAGCAGTTTCGAGCTCGTGGTGCACTGCAGAATAACGAGGAGTTTGCTAAGGCATGGCGCTGTAAGCCTGGCTCTGCGATGAACCCTAGCAAGAGATGTGTCATATTTTGAAGGTAATTTGAGAAACAATTTTCACTAACAACTTGACATTTCAAAATATAATCAAAACTAACGACCTAAACGAGGATGGTGGGACGACCGGGACGCCTTGAAAGGACTGGCAGGGGATATCCACCAATAGAGAGATTTGGAAGTCAAGGGATAGGCTTTTGCCCAGCAGTGGGATATATAAATAAGCTAATGAAAAAAAATACAAAAGTCTGTCTTGAAATTGTATTGTGATTCAATCTGTTAGTTGCTGGAATTCCAGACATAATTGAGATACAACATACTGATTGCACAGATAGCGTAGTATTAAGGCGCCGAACACATCGCCCTGGCGGTCTGCGTTCTGCGGTCGAGTTCTGCGTTCAGCGTTCACAGTTACCCACACAGCGAGTGGTCTAGAAATCTGGAATTCAGTACGTTTGTCTTGCACTAATTCAATAGATTTTTCAATTTCGTCGGACATAGGGACCGATTTTGAAAAAACAATGGAACTCCGACAGAAAATGCGTTCTCTTTGACCGCCGCGGTCTGACTGCTTTTGTGTGTGTAGGATTCTAAGACACCGCATACATGACAGTGAACGCGGAACGCAGAACTCGGAACTCTGACCGCTAGACCACCCGCAGTAAGGCCGGCGCCTAAGTGATTAACTTGCCACTACCGTTGCGTCAAGTGTTGTGGGGCAAAAATTTCTATGATCCACTAATAGTTGCTCCAAATCTGGCTGTTCCTTGCCTCCGTTGTTTGAATGTTTGTAAAATATCCCACAACACAGGAATTACCAATTGCCCGTCTCCTAGTTGTCTCTATAAAAACTAAAAAATAAATTGTGTTGGGCCGCTGCAGGCCAAATAGTTAAGAGTATAATAAGTTAACTTTTTGTATCTTTATATATACAGATTTCAACATTAAAAGAAGAGAGAAGAAATTGACGACGAAAATGAGACTCTAATAATTGTGTAAATAAAAAACATCATTAAAGTACTTTTAAATGATATTTGTAAATGTGTGTGCCATAGTTTTAATTAGTAATCATGTCTAGTATTTTATACGCTAACAAATAATTTTATTAAGCAATAGAGTTTAAAATTTTTCGACATGTTCAATATTTTCAACATATAGCACAATAATTGTATCTTTGACTGAATAACATCGTTCGTTTATTATTTAGTTTTTTCCTACTTGATGTGCATTTAATATTTCAAAAAGAATAACTTCCCATGCTAATGTGAATTTAAATCGACGGTTTTGGCATTACGTTTTCTATTAAAGTATTATAAGAAAATATTTTGGCTTTCATTTTTGTGTCTTGTCGTATCCTAACTAATAATATAAATACGAAAGTGAGTTTTTTTGTTTGTTACGGCTTTACACCTTAACTACTTAAAACTTGTCAGGGGTGCAGTAAGGGCTATGTCCCTTTTCTCCGGCAAAAGTACTTTTTCCGAGTCAAGGCACGTGCTAATATTTCCATAGTTGTAAACCTTCAGATAAGATCCACTCATACTTTAATTTCGATCAATTCATTCATACTTCAAGTATTAAGTAATTTCACGTACAAACAAATTTCTGGGCAATAATAAGCCAATGACACAGGTAAAAATATATAATTACAAAAATACAATACATCTTTAGATACTGTTCTTACACCTGATTACATAAAATTAGTGATGACCGATGGTATTGTACGAAATGGTCTTGGCGTAGCTTGTTCCGATTCCTGATGATACACCGTAGCCGCCTGAATATCCGCTGGAATATCCGCCGCCGTATCCGCCGCCGTATCCGCCTCCATATCCACCTCCGTATCCTCCAGAAATAACACCTCCGTATCCTCCAGCAATACCACCCCCGTATCCTCCAGAAATTCCTCCAGATATTCCTCCTGCAATACCTCCGATACCTCCAGCTAGTACCGGACCTCCAACAGAAAATGACGAAGCGACAGGTACGCTTGAGACGGCCACAGGCACTCTTCGTTCTACGACAACAGGCTGAGGCACTGCAACAGGCCTGTCAACCACAACAGGTTGTGGCACAGGGACTGGCCTGTCAACTTGCACCGGTACAGGCACATTGACTGGACGATCCACGTAAACTGGATGAGGTACAGGCACTTGACGGTCTACATACACAGGCCTGTCTACCGGCACCTGCTTCTCAACAGTCACAGGGTATGGCACGGGGACTGAAACAGGCACTTTGACTGGATATGGCACTTTCCTTTCATAGTAAACTGGGACTTGCCTCGTTACTTCCACGGGCACTTTTTGTACTACAGGCACTGGGACTGGTCTGTCAACTGTGACTGGATAAGGTACTCTGACCGGGTAAGGCACTTGTCTGTCAACCGGTACTGGAACGGGTACTTGAACTGGTACTTGCACGTCACGAGTGATGGTTCTTGTAATATAGCGTGGTACTTCTTGACGCAGAATGACAGGGTTGGGTGCGACCGAGACGGATGTTTGCACAGCAGGGCCGGCTGCAACCGTTGCAACAGCTGGGCCTGCGACAACACCTGGACCAGCAGCTACTCCAATACCTCCTAAACCACCTCCTACTGCTATTCCTCCTAAACCACCTCCTACTGCTATTCCTCCTCCTATTCCTCCACCTATTCCTCCTCCTATTCCTCCTCCGATTCCTCTTCCAATTCCTCCTCCGATACCTCCTCCATAACCAGACACTCCAATACTAGAGCCGGATAATCCGATATGTCCTACTCCGACGGAGTGGCCAATACCAATGGCTGGGCCAGATACTCCAATCGAGTGACCTAGACTTATTGGAGCAGATAGTCCGATAGAGTGACCATCATAACCAAATCCAGGGATGTGTCTCTTGACGCCTTTGTCAGTCACCGCTTTGTCTTTGATCCCCTCGGTCTCAAGAAGTGCGGACAGTTTGGATTTCTCTGCTACGTCTTTTGATGTTGATAGACTGCTTGCTGCAAGCAGCACCTGAAAAAGAAATAAAATTGTATCAACCTCTAATCTATAAATTAACCTATTGATAATAGACTAATAAAAAAACTAATAAAGTTCTTGCTGGCAGATATAAAAATAATAAATAATATGTTTCGCCTTAAGATATCGCTAAATGGCGCTGTTATATGTTTTATCACCACAGCCTGGAGCTATAGAACAATGAACTATAAAGACTTGTTACATGGACAAATACCGAAATATTATACGGACAATATTAGCCCGCCTATTAATGTAGGTCATAACGTGATCTTTGTTTCATTGTTAGGTCCTTTTAGTCACAAGACAAATTGCTCTAACCTTTACAATTTTCTAAATACCAATATAAGGTTAGCATGGAAAATGTCAGCTAATACCGCGTTTATTACATTTCATCAATCCTAATATAATCACAGATATAATAAATAATATAATCGAATGTGAGTGTGTTTGTTACGCTTTCACGTCACGTCAGCGGTACACAAATGAACATAGGGTACCTTTCATACAGAAACAAGTGAGAAACGGCCATGAATTGCCGTAAATCTTAAGAGTTCGAAAAATTGATATCACGTGACCGGTCAGAGGTCAAAGGTCATAGCCATTTCGGGGGTATATCAACCATGCTGAGTCGAATGGCGTTGACCGCGAGTCTGTAGCTTTTACGGTTCTTGAGTCGAAAGATGGTATCAAGTGACCTTGAGGTCAAAGGTCATAGTCATTTCAATTGTACATCGACTATGTTGAGTTGAATAGCGCTAACCACGAGTCTCTAGCTTTTACGATTCTTGAGTTAAAAGATGGTATCAGGTGACCTTGAGGTCAGAGGTCAAAGGTCATAGTCACTTCGAAGGTATATCGACTATGCTGAGTCGAATGGCGTTAACCCTGAGTCTCTAGCTCTTACGGTTCTTAAGTTGAAACTATTTGGACAAAGCTGTTGTATAAGAGATTTTTCGAACTCTGAAAAGTACTGTTCCCCAAGGGTAGAAAATTTACATAACCTACATTTATGCGAGCAGAGCTGCGGTCAAAATCTAGTTGTATAACAAGGAGTAGGCTGAAGTCTTTTACATAAACATTTGGATAGCAATGTTTTAAAGTCCCATGAAATAGGGAGCGAACATACTGCCATCTGCCGGTCACATTTCCAATACGTGTTGCTGCACTTTCCTAACACAATAGACTGGAAAAAAGATAAAGCTCGGCATTCAAACCAATATCAAAATGAAGACGTCTAAACAAATGTATTTCGCCAATTTCTTTTTTATTTTGAAATGGAATTAATTGTTATATTTAATTATTTATATTGATGATAAAACGTTATATCCCTTTTTAAGCGCACATGGAGGCGTGTAAGATATTGCAGTTAAAATTTATATTAAGAAAAGCATTCAAATAAAACTTATAAAAAAATTACAGTCAAACGGTCATATTTTGACCCCCGGGCGACCACTAGTTTATGTTTGTATATAATATATCATGTAGATGACCTTTACAGAATAATGACAGCGGAACGGCGCAATGGTTTGAATGATCAAATCACTGTGCCGCGCCAAGTGTTACGGACGGTTTAAAATCCCAGATAAAACTAAATTAATAATAATAATAAATAAAATTGAAGTGATGTACAAATATTTATGTCCAGTTTAGTTACATATTATTTGCTTCCGTTATTTCAACGTTTGTATACAGTCCTCTGCGATACAGCAATTATTTCTAACACCGGTTTAAAAAAAATACAAGTTTGATATTACATTAGGCGCCACATTACATAAGAACACTCCTTTCTCTTACAAATCGTATAATACGTGCCTGTACTAGACATAACTGGAAAACTAAATAAGATAATATGAAACATAGAAAATATATGAGTGCTGACCCACTTAGCACACGGTGACATGATCGAGAGCGAGGTGACCGAGCCGACTGGCTCGACAACCTCACGAAACTAAACCTTTAATAACTTACAAACTATAATATGACTGCTCGGATGGCGTAGTAGTTTAGCGGTCGCCTCACTATTGCAACTGTACCGAGTGTTGTGGGTTCGAATCCCACACGGGATAAAAAATTGTGTGATCCACAAATGGTTGTTCCGAGTCTGGATGTTTTTTATGTCGTTGTTTGAATGTTTGTAAAGTCCCCTGTGATACAGAAATAATTCCTAAAGCAGGAGTTGTTTGTTAAGAAAAAAAAAGAACTATTACTAATAATATACAGATTGTTTTACAAAGAGCTGAAAAGATTATTACTTAGTCACTTCACAACAGAATTGCTCAAATTTTTTGAAAAACTAACGTACTTAAAACAAAAATAGCTAACGGATACTTAGCTACGACAACTGAATAAGCTCTTAAATCCATGATTAATGATTAACTTTTGATCAACGGCTCGCCGTTGTTAATTAACTATTACTCAAGCGACTTTTAATGCTGAATAATGTTTATAGATTATCATCAGTACTTTAGTGCGAAGGATAATCTCTACTATCACGCTTTTACACGCAAATTTCATGAAAGTTCATTACAAAGCTTAGTCGTGACAACATAAGTTTAATAGAAAGAGTTAAAAATCAATCAAGTAATATGTTGCAGGCTTTTAAAATTTGTGTCTGTCTTTCTCAATTTACGCCACTTTGGCACTTATCGATCTAGAGAGGCAGAATAAAAAGATGTGCAATCCTTAAACCCATTATTTCTTTTGTCCATTTATTCAAAAAGAAACACCTATATTTACTATGATATCATCAAAGTCGTCGAGCAAATTTTGTTCCAATTGACATGCAGCAGCGAACAGCCTCGTTCAAAACTAGTCAATGTTCTAGTCAATGTTTGCAATTGCATACACTTGACAACTTAATTCCTATCATTATCACTTTATAGATTGCAATCTAGATAACTGCTAAAATGAATTGTAACTTCCTGGGGAACTATGCTAGTAGCTGTGAGTTTCAACAGGCTTGGAATTACTTTAATTTTCCAAGTTATGGGCGACTATGTTGAAATTTTCAAATATTGATTTGCAGAAGCTTTATTGTAAAATGGCAATAATATCACATTCAATACAGAAATTCAGGCATAATTGGATAAGAATCATCCATACTTATAATTAACTGTGACTTTCTTTCGATTACATGTCTAAAATTAATCACATGATGTGTCCATGGCATGTTGTAAACAAAAAATGTCATCTTCTAAGACTATGTAAATTTTTATGTTATTTTGTTGAAATATTTGCCCATAGTTACTCCTACTTAGGTTATTTAATCACTAGCTGTTGCCCGCGACTTCATCCGCGTGGACTTTAATTTATTACCCAATACCTACTTTTAATTTGTTATCTAATTTTAATATAAAAAACTACCTACTATATCTAAAGAATTATATCTTAAAGTATTTTACGGGTATTGAAACGGTTTTCAATAAAATATCAATTAAATGGGATAAGGATTAATACAGAGGTATGAATAATATGGTATGATTATTGTCGGCACTTTTATCAACATTAAAAATGTAAAAAAGTAGTTATAGTAGCATAACTACAGTAGTTGGATATATGGTATCACGGACTTTTTGTAGATATTGATACGTTCTACACTCGGCGTCACAAAAATCGCACCTTTTTAAAATTCAATATTAAAGTACTTTTTCTCAAACTTTGTCAATAGTGAGAATATGATTGTAGGATATCATTGGAAAGGTTATTAAATTGCCTTTTAGAAATTATAAAGCGTGAATGGTTATTTTTATGTTTTACTAATAAAAAAATCACAAAATTAGAAAATAATAAAATTAATAAAAAAACAAATTTAAGAAAATACAATTTTGTCCTTAAAATCTAGTGTTTCCGCCCCTAGCCTTGATGACAGCTTCCATCCTATCCTTCATGGACCTCATGAGAGTTACTACTCTCTCTTGAGGTATGTTATCCCATTCTTCGATCACGGCATCCTGGAGCTCTTGGAGAGTTGTGGGAGCAGGATTTCGTGCTCGTACATGCCTCTTTACATCATCCCAGAGGTGCTCGATAGGGTTAAGGTCCGCGCTTCGTGCTGGCCACTGCATAACAGAAATCTCGACTTCATCCAAGTAATCACGCACACTGGCCGCGGTGTGGCAACGGGCGTTATCATGCATTAGTATGAACCCATCGCCAACAAAACCAGCATACGGGACCACATGGTCTTGCAAGATCTCCATTATGTACCGAGCAGCATTCAGCGAACCTTGCCCTCGACCACCGCCAGTCCGAGAGACGCACACAAGTTCCGTTTTCCCGTCCACGGATATCCCACCCCAGAACATACAGGAACCACCCCTGTATTCTGTTGTTTCTTCGATGCAAGCCTGAACAAAGCGCTCTCCTTTTCTTCTGTAAACTCTTCTGCGTCTGTCATTACAGAAAAGACAAACTCTTGTCTCATCGGTAAACAGAACGGCTCTCCAATGGTCAAGCGTCCAAGTGACGTGCTCCTGAGCAAATTGTAGACGGTCTCTTCTGTGCTGCGTGGTCAATTTGGGACCTTTCGCAGGTCTGTGGGCAGTGATTTTCTTTTCTTTAAGTCTTCTTCTAATCGTAGAGACACTCACAGCCGTTCTACGAGCTGATCGGAGCTGCTGTTGCACCTCAACAGCATTACTGAAGCGGTTGCGCAACGATGTGGAGACAATGAAGCGGTCGTCTCTCTCTAATGTACAGCGTTTTCTTCCTGATCCACGTCTTCGGATAAAGCCACCAGTCTCTTGGAACCGTTGATACACTCGTCGAACAGAGAAACGACTCAGATTTAATTGTCGAGCACCATCAACCTGACGTACTCCTTCTTGCAATAGTGCAATGACTTGAGCGGCTTCTTCAGAGGTGGTATCCATCTTCAGATATTTTTTTCTTGAGTATGCTGTTCCGATGTGTACACTTTAAAGTCTGAGCAATGATTGACCCATTTTTTACCCGGACATGACCTTTTATACCCTATTCAGGTAGCTCAACTAGCGCTCTAACGGATGAGCATTTTTTCACCATTATGTTAAATGTTCCCTAATAATAAATTTTATTTTGGTTTTTAATTCTACCGACTAATAATGTAAAGGTATTGAAATGCTCTTAAAAATGATATATTTGTTTATCCAGTAGAATCAATGCGCTAAATTTTGGGAAGTGTTTATTGAAAAAAACAAAAAGGTGCGATTTTTGTGACGCCGAGTGTATAATACTGTAGAAATTTTTTGTTCTATCATCTACCGTTTCCGCAGCGCACGTTATGACAGATTTTTTATGACTATTTTTTCATACCTTGGGTTATATTATTGCATTTATATTAAGAATCCCTATTTTTTTTGAAAATGTAATGTAGCCTATGTCACTCAGTGAAGATGCAACTTTCTAATGGTGAAAGAATTTTTGAAATCGGTATAATAGTTTTTGTGTAAAAACACTACAAACATACAAACACAAATGTTTCCTCTTTATAATATTAGTTTGGATATATTTATAACTAAAAATTGTATGTTATATGCAATTTATACATACATTCTACACTAATTTATCTTCATAATGTCATAATTTTTATTCGGAATAACATAGTGTAAAAACAATACATTTATGAACCTAAGATATAAACTCACAAGAGTTAGTTATCTAGAAATCTGAAAAAGATTACAGTCCACTTTAAAAACCAAGCGTAATCGTGATAAATACCTAATTATATTTATACTAACTTTTTATATCTATAGTAATATTATAAAGCTAAAGAGTTTGTTTGTTTGTTTGGTTGAACGCGCTAATCTCAGGAACTACTGGTTCGAATGAAAAAAATATTTGAGTATTGGATAGCCCATTTATCGAGGAAGGCTATAGGCTATATAACATCACGCTATGACCAAAAGGAGCGGAGCAACAAGAAAGTGTTGCAGAAACGGCGAAAATTCTCTTATGTGGAGCAAACGAAGTTGCGCTGGTCAGATAGTTATAACCTAAAAAACAGACCTAAAATCCAAAAGCCAACACCGACATTTACTGAGCACAGATTGACTAAAATCAATATCGAATCTAGGCTAGATTCGAGATATATAATCGATTTGTAAGCAAATAACCACTTAAAACACACCTTCATTTGTTTAGTCAATATACATTTGTATATTGCTTAGTCAGCTAATCTAAGTGTCAAGGTGAGTGTGTACAAGGTCGTTGATAACATGTGTTGTATCTAGTATGGGAATTTATAACGTTGCAGTTTATGGTACGGCCTTAAAATAACAGTGACCACTTTAGTTAATTAAATAAAAATGTTAGCTATACTACCTTTGACCGAAAGGCGTGCCGATAGGTAAACGGATAATAATTATATAACACTAATCTAATGGCAGAATAAGAGCACCTTACTTGTGAACTGTGACACTACTATTATTAAACTTCATTACAGTTTAGTGTAGTAGAGCCTCGCTTATTTCAGCATGAATGCGCCGGCACGACCGGGGAAGGACTACCCTCTCACAGAATATGGACGTAAAATAGCAGTATTCCTACTGTTGTGTTTCGTCCGGTGAATGAGAGTGCCGGAGGCCCAATCACCCTCATTCCCACTTCCCACTCCTTTTCCTTCCCACTTCCTTTTATTCCTAAAGGGTCGGCAACACGCAAGTGATGCCTCTGGTGTTGCAGGCGTCTATAGGCTACGGTGACTACTTACCATCAGGTGGGGCCGTATGCTTATTTACCACCTTAGTAGTATAAAAAAAAGCAACAATCCCCAGTACGAACGCCTGTCCCGACAGTGTGTCTTTAAGACGACTCGATGGCGTAGTGGTTACTGTAACCGACTGCCACGCCTGAGGTCGCGGGTTCGATTCCCGCACAAGTCAAACATTTGTGTGCATGAACATGGATGTTTGTCTTGATCTGGGTGTTTGTATGTATAATATGTACGTATTTACAAAAAAAAAAGTATATATGTATGTTTATTCATTGTCTAGTACCCATAGTACAAGCTCTGCTTAGTTTGGGCTAGATGGTGTTGTGTGTATGTGGTAGAATATTATTATTATTATTATTATTATTATTATTAATTTTGCTGCCTATTTAGTAAGTCCTAGGACGGGTACTTCCGGCGTCATCCGATGACGTTTCATCCTACACTGTTTTTTTTTCCTAACTCAACCTATTTACGTTCCTTACTCAACCGACAGCAATTATTTCATTTTTAATTCTTTATTCATCCTGTAAGTATTCCTAGTTCAACCGATTAAGAAATTACCCAAAAGCTCTGAGGTTTGGGTGATGGTCTGAACAAAAATTACTGTTTTCGTAATGTACTTATATGTATACTAATATTATAAAGAAGAAAGATTTGCTCAACCGATTTTAAAATTTTCCACCATTTGAAATCTTTATTTTCACCGAGTACCCAACATAGGCTATATACTTTTTTAAAGCCTTATTAACAACCTAACTTAACCTACTTTTACAAAGTCAAGGGTTGTTTTGCTATCCATACTTTTTTCGGTAATATTTGCCACGGGTAGACTAAGGAAAGCATTTCGGTTGAATAAAGAAACTTTATTAAAATAATGTAATCGGATCAGTTAGGCATTCTAGTTTAGGATGAGTAAAGAAATAGGATGAGACGTCATAGGATGAATACGGAACAACCCCCTAGGACATATAGCTAGTGTCATGAGGATAAAATATAGCTCATATCACCCTTTCCTATAGAGTAGGTTGAGCTACGATGTGAGCAAATGTTTATGCTTGTTATATAAGATAGAATTCAAATTAAGATATGAAAATAAAGCATAACGTAATGCCACGCCTGGATATCGCTAAAGGTTTAGACAGATGTGGAGCACACTCAAATTGCCCCACATCTTACGTAATAGAACACAAGCCTATTGCTTACAACCGGGCACAATTCCACTATTTATGCTATTATTGAGAATCAAACTACAACAGTAACGTGAAATACAAAAAATCCTTAAATAATATTAAAAAATTGGGTCTTAGAAACTCAAACATTCAACTCAAATTACAGGATTAGTATTACGAAATATTTCGGACTAAGTCGACTGCGCCAATGATCCAGTTTTGAATCCGATTCTGCACTATTGTCAAATTTAGTACATAATTGGATACAATAGAAATAAATAAATTCATTAGAAATTAATAAGTTATTATTATTAAATAATAATAGTGATTATTTCATTTCTAGTAGCAGTTGACAGTTCTTTACATGATACCAAATAACAATATATAAACATAATTGAAGAACTAATTGACCTGGCTTTACGAAATCCTCCCACGCTAGGCTTAACCTGTCCTATGGGATGCAAAATGTTGTCGTCTTGGCTATGTAATAAAATATTGTCATTCCCCGTACTTATATATATATCAAAGGTACACGCAACAGCTTTACTTGACCGCCTAGACGGTATCAATTGCAAGCCCATATAAGTTAATTTTAAACGGTGACGAAATGGTTCCAAGTTGCACAGGACATACCAAGCCCAGTATTAATGTTTTCTAGACGACGTTGTGAGAACGTTTTTCCGGTGCAATATACTAAAACATTTCTGTTGCGTCATCCAGGATAAGGAGGCTTTATATGTATCGTTAGCATCTGGTGCAAATCATTGATTAATTGGATCCAGTTTTTTTTAAGTTGCCAAACATGGATTGGTATTAGATAATGGTTATGTAGATACACGCGTGTAGTCCAGTAGTGTTAGAAAATCAGAATTCAGAAATAGAGTAATTACAGATGCAGTGGATCGTCAATGTTTGAATCCCAGGTCAAGAATAATTAGATTTTGGTTTTGACCTGAGAATCCAGGGCAATTTGGAAGTACAACATAATCTGGTAATATACCTTGGCATATTATAGCTATGTAGAAAAATTTGCTTGGTAGACAGCAAAAGGGGCGTTCTCTGTTACGTCAAACTTAGCTAGTAAGTATGAAAATATTG
This sequence comes from Catocala fraxini, assembly GCA_930367265.1. Lineage (NCBI taxonomy): Eukaryota > Metazoa > Arthropoda > Insecta > Lepidoptera > Erebidae > Catocala > Catocala fraxini. The sequence continues at coordinate 5,822,297 of OV884035.1, forward strand.
ACTATCCACCAAAGACTTGACAGAGGTGTACCTGAACCTATTACATGGGATACAAGTACCATCTTCGCGGTAAAACTGCAGGCAGAATCTAGTAATTAATAATATCAGTGACCGGAAATTTGTTATTTTTCAATCCAATTCTATATATACATTTTTATTCTTTATTTATTATTATTATATTTCATTGTTTTATAAAAATATTTCAATAATTTTTATTCAATATTATGCATCATTCATGTATTGTGTACTAACTGTACCTAAGTTAGTAATCTGCCCATCTTCTTATATGATGAGAAAACAAAATTATTTTATTCTTATCACAACCATTAATGTGGAACAATACAATTGAAACTATAACCAGCTAAACGTTAAGTTACCCCACAAAATATGCTAACAATCATAAAATTGTGAGGATATATAGGCGTAAGCACCGACTAACAACTTCATTAGCCGGTTTCTGTCACCTGTCAAAAATCATTGACCGATTACTGACCATTTGGCCAAACATTCGTTTTGGCAGCGATTTCCCTAAAAGGCGAATTAAGTGATGTTTTAATCATATTTGAAGTTTAAACCACTACACACAGACAGAGAAAGTGGAGCGATAACGCTCCGCTGTCGCTGTGGTGGCGGACTTTTTACGATCGCTCCGGTTCGTATGTGCAATGTTTCATACTAAATCGATTTTTTTTCAAAGGTTCCCTCTCACTGTGATGAATTCCTGTGTCGCGAGGGACTACAAACATTCAAACAACGAACACAAAGAAAGCCTATACGCGGAACAACCATTTGTGGATCACACAAATTTTTGTCCCGTGTGAGGACTCACAGCAGTCGGCGCAGTAGCATTGGCGAGGCGACCACTTAAACCACTACCTGCTGCAGTGTATGCACTGCATGGATGGTACGAAGGACCCAATTAAAAACCAGCAGGCTTTCGTCTGACACATGCTGAACTGAGCCCTATTTTGACAAAACTATGAGACACTCACTTTGTCAGTTTTTTGGTTTTGGTTTCGTTCTGCTAAGTTTATTTTTGTATATCTATTTATTTTTATTTTATCCTTGTTATTATGTGTTTCGTTAAGTAAGTGTAAACAATATTTCTTTCGTTCTTTACATATAGCAACGTCACAATCACCGCTCCGCCTCCGCTGTGTGTGAGTGTGGAGTGCTCAAATCCTTCAGTAGTCACGTGATACATTCATTACATAGTAGCTACGCTGTAATTACATTAACAATGATTGATAATCCAATAATGTATTGTTTGCAGCTTGAACGCACTCTCCACGGTAGATCAGGCACTTTCCTTAAAGTAGACATAACCTCACGCTGCTGCCCGAATTACTGGCGTTAAGTAACGATTGATACATGTTGTAACTTTGTTGTTGTTTACAGAGTTTACGCAGCATAATGTTGTTTATAAGAATAATCTAAATGGTGAAAATCTAGACGACTTTTTGGAGTTTGACTGCACGGATCGCGTGGTTTGAGATTCGCCTCGCCACTGCTACCGCGACGAGGGTTATGGGTACGAGGGGCCAAAAAAATTTGGCTCTATATAAACTCTACTGCTATAACTGACTTTTAAAATACTTCATTTAGCCTCACATAGTTTACATGCTCATAGACTCACGCCTATTTCTCCCCCGTGCGTAATTTCTACTTATCCTTTCAGAGAGATCACCGAAAGGATAAGTAGAAATTACGCACTTGCGCCGATGCTCCTAGCATATCTCTTTTGCTGTATTGGCTCCCTTTATATTTATTTATGAGAAATCAATATGTTTTAAAAATTAAACTACTAAAAGTATTTCAGGCTATTTTTTTTTAAATATAGTCTTGTTGACATCTCAGAAGTATTTAAGTAAAATGTGTCATAATATAGTTTTATGTTTGTGAGACACTGTCGCTTATTTGTACTCATCATCACCCGAGAACTAATTTTATATTAACTTTCCTTTCATCTTTATTAAACATTTATTTTTATAGTTAAAAGAATAAACATTTTAAGATTAATATTACATGATATAGATCGTTAATATTGTTTAAAAGCCTATTTATGAGCTGTTCTATTGCTAGGCACAAAGCCTGTAATCAGTATAAGAAGCGTTTGGACCATAGTCCATCACGATCCGCCAGTATAGGTTGGCAGACTTTACATATCTTCTAAAATATTATGGGCAACTTCCAGACATACAGGTTTCACCCGATATTTTATTCGCCGAATAATAATAATTACCTGTTAAATACGCTTATAACTTCAAAATTCAGAGGTTCGTCTGAGGAATAGAACTCAAGACTCGAGCTTTGGTTGGTTTCCCGCTTGGCTATATATCTATACTAGCTGTGCCCGCGGTTTCACCCGCGTATATGATTACTCCGCCGTCCCCATGGATCATAGCGTGATGTTATATAGACTTCCTCGATAAATAGGCTATCCAACACTAAAATAATTTTTCAATTCCAGCCTGTTGTTCCTGAGATTAGCGCGTTTATAATATTAGTTTATAATATTAGTATATCTATACTATAGTATAGATATACTAATATTATACAGCTGAAGAGCTAGAGAGACTATTTCGATCTGAATCGATAAATCTGCTTTGATCGATTTAGGTCAACCACATATCACTGCGTATATGTTGTAATTAGATTAAAGGAATGGGTATACTTGTGTGTGGAAACAGGCTGGTTTGGCAGGCTGTCACCGTATCTAAAGAGAGCAAAATTGATAATTCTATTTGTGGACCATAGATTTACTAAAATAAATTCTATATTAAATTAAGGTTTTATTATAATTAAGCTGTCAGCTCCTAATGTGTATTTATTAAGATTTATATACATATACGATCTTACTATATTTTGAATATGAAAGTTCGTGAAGATATTTGGACGTATTATCAAACAATTATGTGTAAACCGTTGAAGAAACTTGGATGTAACTTTTAATCACGGTATATCTTCCTGTGGGATCAACACAGGTGAAGCTACAGGCAAAAGTTACAACAGTATATAAAGTTTAATTTATTCTAAGCCTAATCAAGTTCTGTAAAAGATTTGATCCAATCGAAAAGGTTCATTGCATTTTTGGCCGATATAGGGGAGCTAGTAAATTTTTGATATCCACTAGATATTTTAACAAAGGGGAATGTTGAATGTTTCATTATATCATAAACATAAAAAATATTGACGTTTTTTAATCAACGCACCAACAATATTGATGTCAGTTGTGAAGAAGAGGCTTCTAAGAGGTGGTGAGAAGTTGCTTGCGTCGTTAAGAAAATTTTAAATGAGTTTAAACATGTCGTAATCTCATGTTTCAATTTAATATAAATATAGCAAGTTACAGCATAGATAATTGGTCTAGCCTCAATTTAAGATCAAACTGTCCGCCCTTCGGGTATAATTTTATACTCTGCATCCGCCTCTTATTACCGGCCTACAGAACCTAATAACTACTACACATAGAAACATTTTATTAATAGTCATAACTGGTAAAATATTCTGATATACTTCTGCTAAATTTCATATAGCCGCACCTTCGGATCCAAGTCTACAGATGCACTTGTAACCGTGATATTTTATTTATATAAAATACTTTCGAGCGCAACTCCGCTCGCGTGGTACCTACATCAATAAAAATAGCCTATGTCCTTTCACTGGTTTTAAACTACCTTAATATCAAATTTTATCTTAATCGATTGAGTGGTTTAGCCGTGAATAGGTAATATACAGACAGAGTTAGTCGAATTTATAATATTAGTAAGGATTGTTACCAACACGAATATTACAAATATATTTTCATATAAAGATGTTACATATGGTATATCAATGGTACATACATACAGTGTTTTAGATCTTACTTAACAGGGAGCTGGTATATAATAATATTCTACCGCATACATACCGGCATAACACCATATAGCCCAAACTAAGCAGAGCTTGTAATATGAGTACTAGACAATGGACAAACATCATATATCCTCTTTTTGTAAATACATACATATTATACATAGAAACACCCAGACCAAAAAAACATCGATGTCCATGCACACAAATGTTTGACTTGTGCGGGAATCGAACCCGCGACCTTAGGCGTGGCAGTCGGTTACACTAACCACTACGCCATCGAGGCTGCACATTGGCATCTATTAAGCACAGGTCCAGAGACCTAGTACTGAAAATTTTGTTGATAGAAAAACCGTTTATCACTGTTCCTGACTGACTGACTGTTGGGAGTCGTACACGAAACCATATGCACAGCAGTGGCACTCACTACCGCTGCGCCCTCATGGTAGACTATCAGTACAAACATAAGGATCTCTAGTAAAAAAAAATAGTTCTCCATCAACTTTTAGCTATCAAAGTTGTATAGCCGACTGTCGACCACGGAATTGGCATTAAAAAATAAAGTATCGATATAAAGTTCAACTGTCAAACAGATTAAAAACAACAGCTGCACAATATTGCTCAGATATATCAATTTAATCATTGACTCATTATTATTGCTATAATTTTAACAAGTGAACTACATTGTAATTATGTACCTATAAAGCCTTAAGCGACATTTAGAACTCCGTTGGAGTTTATAAGTTCAGCACGAGATAATAGAGTTGCAGTTACTGACTAATAATACATAAATTCGATAGATAATTCAAGCAATCACGTTTGGAGCGTTTACTTTTGATTGCTAGTTTCAGCCTAAATACATTAGTAAATATATTTACACTGTATCTGTAGGTTTAGGTATAAATTTATTTATTAGAAACTTGAATAAAAGAGTAGATAGCACTATCAATATTGAGCAACAGCTTAAACACTAGGATAATCGTAGAATTCATTACTAGTACAACCTATAATAAAAAGTTATACTTAAGCCATTTACTGAGTTTCCTAGCATGTTTAGCGGTAAGAAATGAAACACAGAGAATGCTAGCGCTTAAAATTTGTAAACAATCTTATTCTATTTTTATAGCTTATCGCGGTGGACTTCACAAACATTCATACAATGGACACTAAGAACAACAATCATTTGTGGTTCACAAAATTATTTTTTCCTCATGGGGTTGAAGCTCGCCACACATTTTTTGAGTGGCAAAGCGACCACTTAAGCCGCTACGCCACCTGAAGAGAAGATTATAGTACCTTGCAACCGTAAAAATAGGACCCACTTTAATATTTTAACCGCCATAGACACCCATAGATGACAAGGAAAAATTTACCCAGCCCGCCACATCTGAGCACATTTCAGCCGACTATAAGTGAGTGTCACGTATTACGATAGGATGACAAATTTTTAAACACGTTCGATATCTAATTAAAAGCCGCGTTCGATTTAAAAAAGTACATCTAAAGTGAGTTATAGAAAATAATAACAAGTTATTAATTATTCAAAACCGATTAATTGCTGATTTTAAATAATAAACCAGGAGAATAAATGTGGCAATTTATTCGCCCCCCAACAGGGCTCGTATATGAAATCTGTCAAAATGATTCCTTAGTTGACTAAGTAACAATCGATTCTTAATAATATTAAACTAAGCGCATTACAATACATTTACTCAATACAGTCCTGCCAGAGTTCTAAGACTTACTAAAATTTATAATAATAACACAAACACCTGTTAAAATATAAACCACATATTTTTTCTATTTATTTAATATGATGTTTTTTTAAGGGATCATACATAATGACCACCAAAAATACTAATTGCGCAGCAAAATATGCTTACTTAAATATATCATAACGAGCACCTATACGCTTGAAATTACTGCATTCCGTCTCGGAAGGGTTAGGTTATGTTAGGTTCCTTCTTAAACCAACCCAAAAATAGGAGCCCCGCGAGGCGGGGCTCCGTCGACTTATTTTGATCTCTTCAAATATAATGCGGTTTTAATTTTAGTGATCATTTACTATTTTTGACTGTTATATTTTACTATATCTGGTGATACGTTAAACACAAGCCTTTTTTTAATAACCATTATGGTTTAAGATACAAAGATGTATTGCCCCCGTAATATATAAAATCAAATTTGCAGAATGGTTCACTTGGTCATTGGTTACTTGGTTTTTTCAACGTAAATAGGCAATAGGTTTTATTACTGTCTCTACTTTTATGGCAATAAAACAACATTAGTTAATTATAGTATTCAATTATTATCAATAAAACTAACAATATAACTTTTGTTATTGGTATTCATTCTGTTTTAAGGCATGTCCAGAATCAGAGCACATACCGCAAAAGGTCTAGCTAAAAACATGTACGCTTTTAATAATATTTTGGAGATATTTGCCGTAGGTGAATAGAAAACCATATATCTTTGTTCTTTTAATGATTCCCTTTTACATAATCGCATATTTTGGTTAAGTCCTCTTTTTAAAAGAAGAACTAACAATTAATCATTCGTATTTTTAAATGAGGTAAATAAATAAAAAAGCTATTAACCTCATTAAATAAATACAAACGATTAATTTTTAAGGACAATTAATCATTTGTAAGATATAAATTTGTTTTTTTACAAATAAATATATTTATTTTAATGTGGATACACCACATAATTATGTAAGTTTAACATTAGTGATAATTGCAATATACAAAAAATATCTTACCATCAAACCAAAGACGAGCGACATGATAAACAATTTATATAATTTTTGTGTAAATATATAAAAAATCCGAGATCACTATATCACATTACTTTCAGCGGATCGAGTACCACAGTGCGCACACGCAGCCCGCGCTGCGCTTATATAGACGCACACTGGACCCCTGTTTACACCATTCAAACGTACTTATTTACTATTTATTGGGCTCAGCCGTACATATTCAATATAGAGTATCCTTATTAACGGGCTACATTTTCTCAATGAAAAGTCAATAATTACTTCGAGTATTCGTTTATTTAACCCAATAAAACAATGAAACAGTATCAATCATATAAAACTGTATACTGTAAAATATGTATGTAAAATACATAGTGGAGTAATAACCAACGTTCTTAATTAGGTACTAGAAGGACGTGTGCTTACACAACTCATAAATCCATCGGATCCAAATGTTATAAATATTATGGCAGTGGATTTGGGATTCAGTAGCCGGAAAAGTATTTTAAATACTAGTCAGGGTGTTACCCAAGTTCTGAGGATATTTGGTTAGACATCCAACTATAGGAATAAATGTAAAATTTGTAAAGTTGTTTAAATGTTTGTTACGTGTAAACCGATCAACGGACTTAGACAATACTTCGCAAGTACATAGCTATATCCTCGATTAACACTTAGGATACTCTTTAACCAATTAGGCGTTCCCAGGTAGTTCATGCAGGCGCAGCTACTGCCAGAAGCTAGTAATTATTCTTGCGCACTAGGTTAATTCCAGTAGGCAGGAATAATTACTAGCTTCTCTTCAAACATTAAAATAACTGAATCCATATATTTTGTAAATAGGGCTCAAAAATAAAATCTTTAGTGCATTTCATTTTTTTTATATCAGGCTTGCTGCGTCGACGCCGCCATTTATACTTAAAATACTACGCTGTATGTTCATTCATAGTCACATACAAGAAAGAAGTATTCATATATGTACATATTATTAATATATGATACCTCTTATTTTATAAGTAAGTAGTAAGTTATAATAAAATTAAAACTTATCAGACTGTTTTTATATTAATTGTTTTCTATTAGGCTATATATCATAATTTGACATAGTTAGAAATGATATCATAAGATGAATGAAGGAAAGGACGATGAACGATTTGGCCTATGAATCAACACACATTCCACCTAAACAATAATTTGTATTTTATTTTATGACTTAATAATCAATTATTACAATCTCACGGATACTTTCGAATCTTATTTTCGTGTTAAAAAGTATTTTCGCGATTTCAAATACATCGGCATCCATTGTTTACATCTGAGACACGCAGTGTTGCCATATTTACAGTTTTTACAATATGTTTTATCAGATAAATTATTTCCTATTTAGCTTGTCGGTAATTTTTGTTACGTAGTTAATACGAATGCTATTCTATAAATACCATTATTGAACTTCATCATAAATATGACCAATTTCTTAAGAAGTCATAAGTTTTAATGTAAAAGACCATAATAAATACCACTTTCTCGGTATTATACCTACGTTTTTCTATAGTGCAAGCATGGTAAAACTTCTTTTTAAATTATTTTTTTACGTGTTGGAATGCATTAACGCCTACCCCTCCGCGGGGGCGGGCGGAGGGTTAATGTCGGACTCACCGGGGTAAAAGAGAAAGATGGAATAAGGATGATAATAATGGACCTCTCGGATTATTCAGAAGCAATATTCAGAAGTATCCGTGAATTATACTCACTTTTGATTGAATGTGGTCATCCTTAACTACATATTTATAATTTTTTGTGGCTGTTGGTTCTTAGGCTAATAATGTATGGCAGATGAACAACTATTATTTTTAAGGAAAATATAAGATATAATTAGACTAAGGAATGTAGTCTAAGGCGTGGACGAAGGGGATGGCTGCTTAAATACTGTTATCAAAGTAAAGGCAGCCAGTAATAGAAGATCCTACGAAAAAAAATATTGTGTTGATTACTGCCTACTTGATGCAGCGTGATGACAACTGTGCATGCAGCATGAGGTCTCGGGTTCGATTCACGAGGCGAATAAAATGTTATTTTGTTTTCTATCAAGAAATTCTCAGTAGCTGCACAAAGTTAAATTATGTGGGACAAGATATGGTTCAAATACACCTTGCCTTCCTATAGAGAATAGGAAATAAATAACTGTCGGAGATATTCGAACTTAAATCTGTATTTATTATACATCTGAAGAGTTTGTTTGTTTGTTTGATTGAACGCGCTAATCTCAGGAACTACTGATTCGATTTGAAAAATCTTTTAGTGTTGGATAGTCTATTTCCCGAGGAAGGTTATAGGCTACATAACATTACGCTACAACCTACAGGTGCAGCGCAGTAATAATAAACGTGGGTGAAACCGCGGGCACATCTAGTTACTAATAAAATTGAAGTCAGCAATCCAGTCAAACAAGATCCGGCTGAATTCTATTTTGCTATGGTGTGACTGCCATCAAACTGCCGCAATCGTTACTAACCAGGTAACAACATTCTAAAGATATAAAGATAGGCCAGATGGCAGAATATTTGTGGCTACTGAGTCTGAATATAGAGTGTCGTAATTGTCAATGATACTCTATAGAGGGACTCAGTAGCAATGCGATTGCACGGATGGCGTTGTGGTTTAAGTGGTTGCATCGCCACTGCCGCCGCACCCAGTGTTGTGAGTTCGATCTCCACACGAGACTTACAAATATTTGTGTATTCCACAAATAATTGATTCAACCATGAATGTTTTTTTTCTTTTTTTATTTTGTTCGTCAAAATGATCACACTGCGCTTGATGGTAAGCAGTCGTGTGGTCTAAGAGCAGTGGCCTCCACACCGTCCTCATAGCAGCCGAGGCGATGTTGATGTCTCTACTTTGACGTCCTGAGAAGGTGCTTTTTCACGCCCCGCTTAAAGGATCCAGGATTGAAGGAAGAAGGAAACATGTGCCTTGGCAGAGAGTTCCATGCCTTGATCGTTCGGCAGAGGTATGAGGACCCAAACTTGTTGGTCCGCGCTCTAGTCGACTCTACCGTGTAAGGATGGCATCTGAGCCGAGCACGCGTTGTTCTGGATAGGAAAGGGGAGGGCGGGATGAGGTGGAATAACTCATCAGAGGACTCCCCGTGGTATGTTCTTTGTGTCCGTTGTTTGAATGTTTGTAAAGTCCCCCGCGACGCAGGAAACATCAGAGCGGGAGATGTATTTAAAAAAATTTGATTATGATACCTAGGAAGAAAGGGCTTACTTAAAACTCTTGGTTTAACCTGTCAATTCCTGGAATACCATATGTAATTAAAATGTCTCAAGTGTCTCACCGCCGGTGCGCCACTGCCTTTTAGTGGGTTAATCCCAAGCACTAAAGTCTAATAATGTAAGTATAATGTGTTACCGAATATTAAGCTTAAGTATTTTTATATGAGTTCCGAAGGCTCAGATACATAATTATCTTGCTTTTCCCGGAACGGAGGGGCTCATTGTCAAGGATAACTGACTGCTCATCGGTACATAACGCAGGTTCTGAGGCCTGCATATGGTCCTATATGCAGGTTTTATAGGCTATGGGTTCACATTAATGCACGACACAATCATTGCCATACTGCAGTAATTGTAAGAGATTACCTGAAAGTGGTTGGAATTTCTGTTATGCAGAAAATACAAATTTTAGAAAATTGTTACACTACTACTACTATTAAACTTTACTAATTTTTAAGCTAATTAAATTATTATTAAATCTATTTAGATTTAATTTATTTTTACACTTTCCCCGACGTTTCGGTTGCTTTTCAGCAGCCATGGTCACGGGGAGACGTATATAGCAATTTAATTTCAATGAATAATATTCGCGTAAATAGAAAACAATATTATTTTTTAAAGTTGCGTTTTTTTGACGCTGGGTTTATCTTGGTATATGCTCATGTTTATTTAGTACTATTGGGTTGTAGTCGTTCTCTTACATAAATTAATTATCATAAAAGTGGTAACATCGGCTTAGCTCACAGATCTAAGTGCACCAGTCCACACCTTACTAGTAAAAAAAGAAAGTATAATTAAATCATTCAACAAGTGTAGTGAGCTTAGTGCCGTAACATATGACCTAAAGGCAGGTCTACCCGGCGGTGGTCCAAGGCACTTATTGCGGACATACTAAATAAAAATGAATTAGCCTTTTATGGAATGTATCTCCTGTCGTTAAGGAAACTATAAACATTATATTCATACGACAGCATTCAGCGATGATGGTTTTATGATATTTGCAGAACTTCTAGAATGATTCAAAATAGTTTTTGTAATGCTTACTAATATTAAAATGTGAATGTATGTTCGCTTGCTTTTTTTTTATTGCCGTGGTGGCAGACGCGCAAGTGGTTCACCTGATGGAATATGGTAACTGCTGCTCATGGTCTTCAGCAATGTCAGGACACAGCAAAGCCGCTGCCCTACCGTGAAAGAAGAACTCTCTTTAAACCTCGTTTGAAGAACATATCATAGCGCTCGGGAAACACCGAAGCAGGCAGTTCATTTCAGAGCTTGCACGTACGTGGGAGAAATGATCGCTGAAAGCGTACCGTCTTGGATTTGAACGCTTCCAGGTGCTTATTTATATGTTACCCTTTCACGCCTTAACTTCTCGACCGATCATCATGAAATTTCGCATACATGTTGTCAGGGGTATTAAAAAGGACACCATCCACTTTATCATTTAGAAAAAATACTGTTCCCGAGATGTAACAGTGCTCATTTTAAATAACATCTGTCAGCTGACTTTCCATTAGGATCAATTTATCGAACACATACTTGTGGTGTTTTTTTTTATTATTGCGGTATTTCTGTGACAGCCTTGTGGCCTTTTCCTAACTTCTATACTATATATACTGATTAAATTCAAGGCACCTTCCAAGATGGTTTAATTTTTCCAGGGCATTTACGAATTTCAAAACTAAGTTTTTTCGTGGCAACCACTGCTGAACCTGGCTACACAGGTGACACAGTGATGGAAGTGCAGGGGAATTTGCAGGTCAACATCACACAATCAACTATCAACAATGGGCTTACATTGTAGTATCGCCGTTTTTCAACTTAAGTCACAGTTTAGGAGTTCAACGAAACTATGTTAATTTAGCCCCAACTTGGAACATCCCATTTAGCCCCAACTCAGGAACAGTAAATAAGTAGGTAATAATAATAATAATAAAATAGTTCATTACAGTAAAATGTTTTACAAATTTTCTTAAGCTAGGTACACAAAAATAAAATCATAAACAATTTATATATCCATAAGAGTCATCGTTGACGACCGTACTAGTATGAACTGTATCACCGTCGCGTCGCCAGCGTCTTCCATCTAGAACGATTCATACACAACAAGTATAGCTCGGTTTTGCAACAGTTACTTTTTAGTTTTTAAATGTATCTTTAAACATATTATGTATAATCTAAACTTTAATAAATTAAGAATAATTTAAAAATGAAGACCTACACTACCAATGAGTGAATGTGCGTGTGTGCGCGTGTGTGTGTGTGTTTGTACGTGTGTGTGTGTGTTTGTACGTATGTGTGTGTGTGTGTGTGTGTGTGCGTGTGTGTGTGTGTGTGTGTATGTGTGTGTGTGTGTTCTTTTCACTTTCAGCATAACTTAAGCTTAAAAGCCACTTGCGAACTGTATTTTTGTATTTTCGTAGAGAAAGGAGATAAATATTATTTACTTTGTTTGCTATGTTATATAGATAACTCATCACATAATATATAGGTATATCTAAGATTCTGGCATATAACAAAAACTCTATTAGGACAAATGTCTGTCTCCTCTTTTACATGTAGACCATCATCTATGATCCAACTACTTATCAAAACCAATTTTACGGATGAGAGGTAATACATTACGGCGTTTCTGTGATCACCTTTGAACTCGTTCACATAGACTTTTAGCTACCATAATATACACATACATAGTCTCGCACCCATAACCCAAAAGAGTAGGCAGACCTCTGTCTACTCTTTTGGGTTATAGGCGTGAGTTATACACCCGGATTCAGCCTATTATCGATTAAAGTTCCAAATAATAAGAGAGATATTGACGGCTACCCGGCATAGGTCCAATCTTCGTGATTGCTATTCAGAATTTATTGTCAAATATTTCAATTACATTTTACCCGATCCGAGAAACGAACCTGAGACATCATTCACAGCAATCGCAATCACTACTATTTTGCAATCGAGGAAGTTATCGTAATATTGTATTATTACCGACTTCCAATTCTTAAATTAGAGTCGGCGTGTAACGTATTATATTTTAGCTGCGTGATATACCTAAAGCAAAAAGCATCCATGCAAAGATTTTACATATTATTTTTACCATACAGATATCTAGCTGCAAACTTGATCAATCTATAGATTGCAATTATTAGTAAACTTAACAAAATAAACCTAGTTCTCCTAAATCCCTATAAAACAGCTGACGGCGCGGCGGCATCGCCCCTTAGCAGTCAAACTAAAAACCGGTATGCCCACATTAGAGAATGCCCAAACGGCGACACACCATTTCTTGACGGGCGTATGCCTCCTTTCCAGGTAATTGAGATCAATTTAAATCCTAGCTTATATTATAAATGCGAATGTGAGTTTGTTAGTTTATTTGTTACGTTTTTATGCCTTAACGACTTACCTAATCATCACGAAATTTCGCATACACGTTTTCAGGGGAACAGAAAAGGACATGAGGTACCTATTATCCAGAAAAAGTAATGTAATTATTAACATTATTTTTTTCTGGACAAAAGTTTTTTTATTTATTATTATTTATATTATTTTCAGCCTGTATTGTCCCACTGCAGAGCGAAGGCCTCCCTCTCGCTTTTCCACATATCCCTATTATGCGCTAGTTTGCACCAGTCTCTCACGTAGTTAATTAAATCGTCTTGCCATCGACGTTTTGGTCTGTGCTGACTTTAAAGAAAGAAAGCTCCTGTGGCATACGGCAAACGTGTCCAGCCCAATCCCATTTGAGTTTGGCGGCTTTCTGGGTAACGTCTGCGATTTGTGTTTTAGACCGTAGTGTGGAGTTTTTAATTCGGTCCGTTAAAAATATATTTTTTTTTTCTTGCAGGGATGCATTGAATCATACCTCCACGCGGGGCGGAAAGGTACGAGGGGAACGTCCCAGTCCTACCGACTAAACCTACCTCGGTGTTCCTCGACATTGCGCGTTGCAAGAATCGGCGGGCCGCGCGAATCGTTCTCACATGCGAATCGCGACCCCGCCGAAGTTTCTACCTGCAGTATGAAGCGACAGGACCCTACGCAAAACTATCCAACAGTCAAACACAATTGACGAAGTACTAACTGTCCCCTACTTGTCCCCCTGTAGGGAGATGAAGAAAAAAGACTGAGCGGCACGCGTGGGAACACGCACGCATCTCGGACACGGAGAATATAAACTTTTTTTATTTTTTGACCCAGGGATATCCTTTTTGGATACCCCTTCCCCCGGGGGGAAGGGTGGTTATGTGAGACTCTCCGCCCCTGAAGGTTGTCGGTATACACACTAAAAACCTGGGGTGAGCAGTCCCTCCGCCGACGGAGTGGGGCGGGATGGGGTCGCGTTAGCAATCACCAGGGAGAGATCTCCGCCTACGGAGAATATAAACTAACTTAACCTACGTTTACGCTAGTGAAGCCGCGGACAAAATCTAGTTGTAATACAGGCATATGTTTAATCAGTTAACTTATACATAAGTTACACAACACCGACATAGTTTTACGCGTTCGTTAATAAGATTTAACGTTGGTGACCATATTGGACTTTGTTTTTCTTACCCCATCATTTCCCGGGGATGGCGTAACTTGTAAGTGATCGGTGCGGAAGGTTGGATAGCAACATACCTTATTATGACAGGACGTGTAAACCAATATTGGCGTACATTTATATTCATTTACTACAGTCTAAGCATATTTATTTCTTACGCGCCCAGTATAAAAAGATAATAATGTTTTTAGAACGGTCGATTTTAGGTCACACTGTCATAATTACAGAAATAGATATTTCAAATATCAATAATTTTATAATATAATGCATTTTGGACAGGCCTGAATATACCAGGTTTTATTTAAAAAATACCAAGTCTCGAGGGCGAGACCTTGGTTTTCAACTAGAGCCACCATAGTAGCCATATATGAGTGCGTGCGTCTTCTTAGCTATCTCTTTCATCCCGTTTTATTATGTTACCTAAGTGCACTCTCTTTCTGGTCATTTTGGACCATCCTTCCTCAGCATACCATCATCATTTGGTCTTTATGGTGGCGAAGAACATGACCGAACTAGCAAAGATATTTTTCTTTCGCCTTGTCTGTTATGGAAGAACCTTTGTAACTGTCTCTTATGTTGACGTTGCGAGTTTTGTTCCTCCAGTGACCAACATGGTATGCGCAATTCTGTGTAAAGCAACTTTAAAAACGATATGTCGGACAGTGCCTGATAGACGGCATTCTCGCTCTCTGTTTCATAGGACCTAACAACAATACTGACAATATCTATATGTAATATAAAAATACGTCTAGACATATGTGTATTTTATTCTTTGGGCATTACATATACGAGCTTTAAAGGCCTTTTGGAGTCAATCGAGTATCGAGTGGGTATACCCTATACTGCCCTTTAAGTCATTTTGTTCAATTAGGTGAGCTCTACGTTACAAAATTATTAGATCATGGCCTCTATCGCTAACAGTTCCATCGTTCGCTTCTGACCAGGACCGACTTCCTTTCGAACCTACAGCACTCCAGCCAGTTGATTTATATTGTATTTTCATGAATCGAATACCACATCGCATATAAATATTCAACAACATTTACGCATTTTAAAATGACTTCATTTGGTTTAGTTATTCAAAAAACGAAGTTGTGAAAATATGTGCCTTTAAATAATTGAATAAATTATTGAATTTCGTTTTATTATAATGTATTCGTTGTAGAGTGATTTTTGTATATGATGTTATAATAACTGATATTATTTATAGATGCGATATTATACAGAGTGTGGCGTAAATAATGGATAATCCTGAAACTGTCGAGTGGCCAGATTATCATCTATCATTTACCCCACTACTTACCATCAATTACATGATGGTAAGTAATCACCGTAGCCTGTGGACGCCTGCAACACCAGAGGCATCACTCGCGCGTTGCCGATCCTTTAGGAAAGGAATTGGGAAGGAGAAGGAGCGGGAAGGGGGAAAGAAGGTGATTGGGATTCCAGCACTCTCACTCACCGAACGAAACACAACAGTTATAGGAGTACTGCTATTTCACGTCAATATTCTGTGAGAGGGTAGTCCTTCCCCGGTCGAGCCGGCCCATTCATGCTGAAGTCAGTGAGGCTTTACTAATTAAACTACTTATGTCCGTTGAGTAATCCCTCATATGTGACCGTAGGGCCACGCGATAGTGTTGGCAGACGTAAGGAAAATTTATTGTAAACTCACATGCAACACCGACATTACCTCTCGTACGGAGTTTGAATTTAAGAAGTATTACTGAACCCCGTGCTTTGCAATTGCAGGCAGGCAGGCTGACAGCTACATCGCTAATATCAGTTAAAGCTTGAGTCTTACAAATAAAATATGCAAGTTATGTATATAAATTTATTTAATATTAATTAGAATAAATAACTTATGTCTACATTACAATAGTTACATTTTATTAATAAATAATAATTTATTATCATTTTAATACCGATACACACAGACACCACGAAAGATCAAACAGATTTATGGAAATGGAATTATAAAAGCGTTTACTCAAAAACATACATTCAGTCAGACACAGATTAAAAAGTGTACGTTCGCGTTTAGAAATGTTTAATAATTATAACAATAATTTTACCGGTCCATAAAATATGTTTAAAATCATATAATTTACTTAAATCAATACAATATTATAAATGCGAAAGTAACCACCTATTTTTAAATTTAAACAGATTTTATTTATATATGCAGATAACTTAAATCCTTAGGAAACGCTAGATTATTTAAAAATAAACCATACGCAATCGCATGCATACATCTTGTTCCAAAATTCGTTTAATTTTTATAAATTCTGATGTTTTGTCGCTATTTTGAGACCGATCATAATTTTCTAAACACGAACATACTAAATTAACATAAATAAACTTTGTCACCTAAACCAAATAAATACATACACTCGGCACAATCATACACAGTCCTGACACAATCATCATCTATTAGTATAAGTGCAGTGATACTCCAAATTACGCTACCGAAATATGCAAAGAACTCACAATCGCTTACAGATGGCATTAACGATAATTCTTTGACAAACACAAAACTTTTGATAAGTCAAAACCTTTCGCTAAATACTAAAAACATTTGGCAAAAAAATCTAAATACATTTTTATATATATAATTCTACTGTACGTGTGTATGTCACTGAAATCCTCCTAAACGGCTAGACCGATTTGGATAAAAAAAATTGTGTGTGATCATGTGGATTCGTGGATGGTTTAGATTTGGGTTTTTTTTTCGTGTGTACGGGACTACGTGTGTCGGGACAGCTAGTATACATATATAAAAGATATAAGACACAACATCTAAATATAAAAGACATTTTGACATGTAACTAGGCTCTTGACTAATTTTACGCTGTAGATATCGACACAATTAAGGATATTTGCGTTTGTCTTTTTAAATAAGTAAACATTCGCCTTGATACAATCAACGTCTTTCCTTGTAAATTAAGCACAACGTAATTCTGGAGTATCTTTCTTCGGCTGCACATATCATTCAGTCTCATTTTCCCCATTATTGGGCTCTGAAGTGATCTCCGTCGAATTCTCTAAGCTCACGACAGACAAGTCTTCAGTAGTCTCCGCCAGTGTAGAATTTGTAACGCTCTCCGTAGTACTAACCTCAGGGACGATTTCGCAACGTTTGCCTGTGATGCCTGGTGGACAACTACATTTGAAGGATCCGTCATTTGATTCCAAAGACTTGCATTTACCGCCGTTCTTGCAAGTGTCTTGGTTTTTCTCGCAGTAGTTGAGTTCTGGAAATAAAATGCGAATTAATTCCCATTTACTTTTTCATTATAAAAATCTCATAGAGAACCTTGAATTTGAGAAAACTTGTGTGAAGCAGGTTATTATTGTAGTATACACGATGTAATACTAAACGAGGCCTTCTTCGGAAGGTGGCATAGTTCTTGCACAACTTGATCACAACCATATCTTTTTCAAGTGTTTGATTTTGTTCACCTTTTTATTAACTTAGCTACTACTTAGTACATTATTCCAGAACGGCCTAAGATTTAACGAATCAGATGGAAATGACCAGCGAGGACTGTTATACACTGCTTGGATTTAGATTACATTTAAAACATAA
The DNA here is from genome assembly GCA_930367265.1 of Catocala fraxini. Classification (NCBI taxonomy): domain Eukaryota; kingdom Metazoa; phylum Arthropoda; class Insecta; order Lepidoptera; family Erebidae; genus Catocala; species Catocala fraxini. The sequence goes on from OV884035.1 coordinate 5,840,320, forward strand.
CTCCCACCTTCGTCACACAGCATGCCTCCCCAACCAGGCTTGCACAGGCACTCCCAGGGCTTGTTACATGTTCCGTGGACACAACCAGGGTATCTGTGGCACTCGTTGCAGAAGGCCCCGGTCCAGCCCACCTTGCAGCGGCATTCGCCCGGTCGGCGGCAGTAACCTCTTTCATTGTGGCAGCCTGGGGCACAGATTGCTGGAGAAAAACCACAACATCAAAACTATCGTTCAATTCCTTACAATAAATTACACGTTGTTGCTAGCAAGACACATCTAAAGGTGAAAGTATACTCTGTACAGCTTTGCACATATTTAACAATATTCCGAGAGAGATCAGAATGGTTAAATAAATAAAAGAAACTACATGACTTGTTAATAAACAAAAGTTATTACACAGTCAATGATTTCATGACTGATAAATCTTTGCACCATTACTCTATACCTCAATCATGACGTGTTCAGTATTCTATACTTTTACATTATATTGTCTGTTTATAATTTCTGTGACATTGCGATCCATATTGACATAACTAATTTTATTATTTAATGCATGTACCTATCTCCCAATTATTATTACTTATGTAGGCCCAATGGGCGGGACATAGCTGAACTAAATAATGTAAACTATAACTTCCATATTATGTACCTAAATATAATCCAGGCAAAAAATGAAATTATTCTTATAAACTAAAATACTACCCAATTAATTTATAAATGTGCATTATAAATGTGCGACTTTGTGCAGATGTATGTTCATCTTACGTGTAAACCATTGAATTGATTTGGATGGAACTTAGCACACAGGTAGAGCATATTCTACATTACATTACTTTTTATCCTGGTTTTGAGTTCATATGGCATAATAGTTTAGTTAGTTAATGTTATTATATCAGCACTTTAATTTTTAATACATCAATTAAAACTCTGTGCTACCAAATAGAATTTCCTGCCCAAAACCTTAATAAAACTATGCCTAACGGGAACCAAGGCCAAGACATATATTAGCCTCAAACACAACCGCACATTCATGCCATAGGACCAACAATATAATATCTTCTTTATAATACAAAGATTAACTTACCAGTCTGGCACAGCAGTCCGGTGTAGCCTGGCAGGCACTTGCATTCTAATGGTTTGTCGCAGTAGCCGTGTTGGCAGCCTGGCAGTGGTTGGCAGGCGCGGCAGGTGGCACCAGACCAGCCTAACTTGCAGCGGCATTCCCCAGGAGTCTCGCAGAACCCACGGGTCGCGTGGCAGTCGGAGCGGCAGATAGCTTTAAAGATTTAATGGCAAAATAGTTAAAGCAGAACATTATCAAAATAAATAATTATATTAAATACATGCAAACTAATTACTTTATCATTAATTTAATCATTACTTAAAAGAATAAGGACTTCCTTCTTAATCTGACATAAAATAAGAAAATTATAAATAAAATATATTTCTTGTGTAATATTCAAATTAATTAAATAGGCTATTAATATACACGTAATAAATAACAACTTATGTTTTCCAGTAAAATATATTTAAAAAAACATAAAAATATTTAATCATCTGTTTATTTTATTGGCGCTCTAACCTTTGATTCATGATTAATATTAGTTATGAAATGGTTAACTAGTATTCACAGTCTTTAATATTATATCATGTTGTATTTCTGTTATAATGTTGTGTACAACTACTGTTCATTATTCAAAATACCTCGATCAAACAAACACACAAAAGCTGACATAAACGATACATTCTTAAAAATATACTCATATCAAAATCTCCAGATATTTTGGTACTATATGATTACCTTTGACGTTAACCAAAAACTCATTAACACAAACTTATCGTGCTTGCTTGCAAACATAAAATATCAAAGTTCGAAAATTTCAACAAATAATTTAAAATATTCTTACATATTGCCTCCATGCGAAAATATTATTATGTCTAAGCCATCAAACGTTAAAAACATTAATTTTAATCTTTAGGGCATAGTACATGGTACAAGAAATTGATAATTTTCAGTAATACTCACGGTCAGAACAGAAGATGCCGTCCCATCCAGCCCGGCAGATGCACTCGAAGGACTCGTTGCAGTAGCCATGCTGACAGCCTGGCAGTGGTATGCACTTGTTGCAGCGCTCGCCGTAGAAGCCCAACTTGCAGCGGCACTCGCCTGGACGCTTGCAGTAACCTGCCAAAGTAAAATACGCACTTTAGTCTTTTTGGAACAATTATAATAATATCAGCTCATTATATATACTGTCCAACTGTTGGACACGGTTGTCACGGGTTGGGAGCCTTCTGCGCTGACCCATAGCCGCGTAAAGATGTTAAGACCATCTGAGACCAACAACTAACACGAATTGAAAAAAATTGCATGTTGGCAGACTTCACATAATCTTCGGGAACATTATGGTGGACTCTCAGCTATGCAACGTGCATCACGATGTTGTCCTTCGCCGGTAAATACGGCGATAATTAACTATTTGAAACGCACATAACTTCGAAAAGTCAGAGATGCGTGCCTTAGGATCGAACTCGAGACCTTTGCGCGGCAGTTTAATAGTCTCCCACAATCCATTGATAGGTTGTTTAATTGGTTATCAGTTTGCTGTTGTGATAACGATCTTCACGCGAAACCAAAATGTTTGTAATCGGAAAATTAAATAAAACTCAAAAATTAAGTATTTTAAGTAGATAACTTATTTAGTCATCTTATAAAACAGTGATTAATCGACAATATACTTTAAATCCGTGAAGAAATATCAATAATCAATTTTAAAAGGGCTATAGTTAGCTAAACTGATTTTTCATAAAAAAAAAACCTCCTTTACATTGTATAACTTTTTAGTCTCGGCATACGAGCACTCAATTTGTTGATGTTGTCTTCTGATATATTACTCCAACTTTCGCATAAAGCATTCCACATATCTTCTTGCGAGAATGGACCACGATTAAGGACGTTCCTATCAAGCTCTTCCCGCATAAGTTCAATTGGATTGTGATCCGGGCTCTGCGGAGTCCACACCATGTTTTTAAAACGCCTTGTACCTCTTTCTCTTCTAAATATCCCCTGCATAATTTTAAGCTATGCTTTGGATCATTATCTTGTTGGAAAATTAATCCATCTCTGTAGCGGCGTGCAACTAATCGCAACCCGGAAGGAACGGCTTTTTATTCTATAATTTTGCTTGTCCTGCTCCTTTTTCAAAATTCCTTCAATTCTGATTAAGTCGCCAGTTCCTTGGCTAGAGAAGCTACCCTAGACCATAATTAAACCACCACCATGCTTGACTGTTGGGACCACACAGTCTGGCATCATCTTTTCTTGGGCGCTACGTCGAACATTCTTCGTTTTGATTCGAATAGTTCAAACTTGGATTCATCAGTCCAGACAACTTTTTAAAAATCTTCTTCAGTCCAATCTCGATGGACAAGAGCCCACTGCATCTGTTTTTCTCCTTTTGTGGTCTTAACAAAGGTTTTTGAACGGCAACGCCACCTTACAACTTCGCATCTCTCAATCGCCGTTTTACTGTAGTCAATGATAAAGGTTTAACTCGGGTTTTGTTCACTTCAACGCGGATTTCTGATGCTATTAGGCGTCTATTTCGCTTGCTGGTAACAACGATGAAATTATCTTCACTAGAAGCTCTCGGCCCTCCCGAGCGTAGACGATTTTGATTACTGCCTGTCTCCCTGTATCAAGTTATTGTACCATGAACACGAGTCTTCGATAACTTCAGTTGTGAAGAAATCTCACGTTCGGATTTGCCTTCGTTATGTAAAACAACGATGGCAGAACGCACTTCACTACTTATTTCGGGTGCTTTTCCCATTTTAAGATGTCTTGACTATAGAAACCACAAGTTTAGACTAATTGAGATTGTTTGTAAACAAAACCAAGAAACCTCAGGTAATAAGTCGGAAACATGTGTTTTCGGAAACTTAATAATGTTTATTATTAACCAATGCGAAAGAAAAGCAAAGTAATTAGTAATGAGCACATCATAAAAGTATTACCACTTCTCTACCACCTGGCTCTTGCGTAGCATTTGTCGGTGTTTGAAAACAATAGATGTTTACTGTCCAATAACTAGAAAGCAAACAAAAGAATGACTTCTTAAGATATTCGGTATTAATAATAGAATATGCAGATGTGCTTTTTTTTATTTATGTTACGGGCTTTTATTACAATTGATAGATGATTACGTCGTTCAAGTGCGGTCTAAAGCTTTTGGCCGGCAGGGTATATTTTAGATCTAACATTTCAGGAAGGCTAAAGGCAAGGGTCCTTTGGACTTATACGAAGACATCTTTACTGACACCTACATGCTAATATTTATATGCCCTAAGAATTAGCCACTGAAGTTTAAGCACATTTGTATCATATCTAAATCTAGTCTGGCAAGTCTTAAAATATCAGACAGTTTAAAATCTATTGTGACTGTCCACCGGTGTGCCGCTGAGACACAATCGGCTAACGAGCTTTATTTCACCACTCGGCATTTCATCATCATGCATCCTATTCTTATCTGTTAGACACAATTCCAAACTAGGTCCTACTACTGTATTGACTGAGCCTCAATATACCGCTTGTAGATGAATCATTCTAAATCAACATCACCTACCGCTATCGCCATTTAACATTTGAACAGAATAACAGTACTAGTCGTCAGATGCTACAAAAACTGTCCCGCTTGTAGCTCTAATGACAACTGAAACCGCCGTTATCTTTCTGTTAACATAGTGATGTGAACTGCGAATATAATCTTATACATACCTACTTAAACTCAAGTAAGTAACTTAACTAACTTAAATAAGTAGGCAACGTTGTATTAGACCTACATTTTGCTAACCATGACCTAAGGCCTATTTAATGACAACCGAACCTATTGACGTCTAAAGACACAAAAAATTATACAAAGAACTGTCCACACACAGAAAAGCGAGTTCACAGTTAAGACAAAGATAACGATAATGTACAATTTTCAGTATAAGTGAGCGTGTTATTACGATATTTATAATTAAGATATCATGTTGAAAAATTCCGGAATTTCGCGTACGCGTTGTCAGGGGTACAGAAAATGGCATAGGGTACCTATCATCCAGAAATATAGACTGCACCTGAGGAATAAAAATTTATATATCCTGCATTTAAGCATGCGATGCCGCGGGCTTAATGTAGAACTGCATATAAATGTAGATATCTTTGGACTGGTACCAGTGCCACAAATAAACCTAATAAATATTGCTAGTTTGTCTTAACTACACTCCATTTGGTTAGGTATTTAACTAAAGGTAATCAATCCTGATGTGACTTTTTACACAAACACATCGCACTCTTAATAAAACAGCGGCTTAACTCGAAATTTGAAAGTAAGGCAATTTGAACTCTAATTGTATATGTTAAATTCTAATATTATATTTGTGTTAAATCTTTGCAATAGAGTTCAAATTTGTTTAATCCAAAATACTGAGATAAGTCTCTGTTTTATTAAGGGTGCGACATATTAAACAAATAAACTACTACTTAAACTAACGGTTAAATTGATTTAGTAATCGTTATTGTTGTATTTACATTGATCTTTAGCAGCATTTTATTTATAAAATGAGTTTTTAGATAAACATATAAAAAAGACACATCAAGATTGTTTACCTTTAGTTAAATACCTAACCAAATGGAGGATAGGTAAGCGCTTGCGGGGAGACGACTGCAGCGCAGCGCTATCGTATACTACGCCTGAATATATAAAACTAATGGGTCAGCAGTGTCCCTACATATAATATAATAATATCAGCCCTGTATTAAACTGACTGTTAGGAACTGAAGTGTTAGGCCATAATCCACCACGCAAGCCCAGTGCGGGTTTGCAGACTATACCTACATATATTCAAGAAAATTATGGAGGACTCTCAAACATGCAAGTTTCCTCCCTACATATATATTAACCAATATCGTGACTAAGCATAAAGAGATGCTTTCTAAATAATATCAAAGTTCTCGTACTTTCTATTTGAAAGTCAGTTGACTGCACACTTATTGCAGCCTTTGTTCAGGCTGTATGCTGAATGACTAAGGTCTGTGACCTAGAATGAGAGAGAACGACCCAGTCTCCACAGTGATAAGATGAATATAGGTACCAGTTAGTGTGTGTTTATCTTTGTCAACCTACTAAACTGATGAGCTGCATGTGATTAGACTTAATGACGTTATAGAGGTAAGTACACGGATGGCGTGGTTTAAGGCGCGCACTCATCACTGGCCCGACTAAACAGTCGGGTCTGTGATGAGTGCGCATACTAGACAACAATCGGCCGACAGTTCTCGGACGATTTGCTATTTAGTTTAAAATCGGCTTTTGACGAGAGTGGTCGCATAATGTAAGTTACGCAATTCTCCAGAAGTATTATTATTGCTTTTATACAACGGAAGAAGAGGATCAAGAAGAGAAATCAAGAGTATTGGGTGCATCCTATCTACAGTGACAGATTATTGCAAGGAAAATTTTACACGATGTATTCCAAATTACTAGATTATCCGAAACATAACAGCGAGATCATGAAAAATAGACATGACCGTCCGGTGCCAAAGCCCGGAGCAAACTGAACTATAGGACGAGTCTGACCGACTAAACAATCGGTGGTATGCGCGCCTAGAAGAGCGCCATACTGATTTAGCAGTCGGCCGATAGTTTGCCGACGGTTCAGTTTAAAGGCAATCGTGTAGCCCATCAAACTATTTTATCGTCCGATACCGAATCGTTATAATGTGCGCACTCCCATACATCTTCATACTGATTAAGAAACCAACCAAACTATCGGCCGATCGAAAGTCTGCAGTTTGCGGGGACTCTAAGTTGCCTTGCCACTGCCACTGCGCCGAGTGTAGGTTCGATCCCCACATAATTATTTTTGTCCGTTGTACAGTGCTTGTAAACTCCCCCGTAACACAGGAATAGCTCAGGAGTAGTATTTAAAAAAGTGTAAGTATTCCTAGCTCAACCGATTACGAAATTATCCAAAAGCTTTAAGGTTTGAGTGACGGTCTAAACAAAAATTACTGTTTTCGTAATCTTTAGCTATATTAATATTATAAACAGGAAAGACTTGCTCAACCGATTTCAAATATTTTCTGCATTTGAAATCTTTATTATCACCGAGTACCTAGCATAGGCTATATATTTTTTTAAAGTACTATTACTAACCTAACCTAAGCTACTTTTGCGAAGCCAAGGGTTGTTTTGCTACATTTTCGGTAATATTTGCCACGGGTAGAGTAAGGAACGCATTTCGGTTGAATAAAGAAACTTTATTAAAATAATGTAATCAGATCAGTTAGGCATACTAGTTTAGGATGAGTAAAGAAAAAGGATGAGACGTCATAGGATGAATACGGAACAACCCGTATTAAAGCATTTAGCAGTTACCTTTGATCTGGAGCAGCGATAGCTCAGTGGGGAGACCAACAGACTGCAATGCAGAGGGTCTCGGGTTCGAACCCACGTCGCGCACCTCTGACTTTCGGAAGTTATATGACTTTTCGAAATTATGTGTGTATTGATTGACAATTATCGCCTGCTCCGTGCCTCAGAGAGCACGTTAAGCCGTCGGTCCCGGCTGCCATGAACATCTATGGCAGTCGTTATTGGGAGAGTGTCGACACAAAAGATCCCACTGGGTCGAAGAATCGCCGGTCTGCACTGACTGGCCCCCACATAAGATACATAGATACATACATACCTTTGATCTGCGTTTTGTAAAAAGATAATAATGTCTTAAGCATCATAGTCTTCTTCTTATCGTGTAGATGGCAACAGTTTTAAATAGTTTTAGCCCAGTACTCGGCAACGCGAATTGCATTAGGTATTGCTTGGTATATTTCATCAAGCGTGCACAATTCTGGACTCGTGGGGCACGTCAGCAAATTACACATTGTGCATTATAGTTACGTACGTCGGTTGACCGCAACAGGGTGGCTAGTGCGAGTTTGTTTTACGTTAACGCGATCGACAAGTTTATGACGTTCGGCGCTCGGATTGGTCCGCTCCAAGCTCTTAACCAATCAGAGAGCCAAACGGTAAACGTTAAAACAACTCACTCAGACGCATTCTTTTATTTTTCTGTTACGTCAAACTCACATAACTACAAAAACGTGGCTGTCTGACAATAGATAGATACATGGTTGTGAATTATGCAAATTGTACAATATACTGGTAAATTTACGTCTCATTAGATGAAATAATGTATGGTAGAGGTTTTGTAACGACTTGAAATCTATCTATATATGTAATAAAATTGTAACAGGTTGATGTCTGTACAAGATAATAGTATAATAATATTCTACCACATACACACAACACCATCTAGCCCAAACTAAGCAGAGCTTGTACTATGGGTTCATGACAATGGATAAACATACATATATACTTTTTTTTTTGTAAATACATACGTATTATACATAGAAACACCCAGACCAAGACAAACATCCATGTTCATGCACAGAAATGTTTGACTTGTGCGGGAATCGAACCCGCGACCTCGGGCGTGGTAGTTGGTTACACTAACCACTACGCCATCAAGGCCGACGAAGATATTTAATGTGAGAGATATTTATAAAAGCTATAAAAGACAAACCATGTTTTTTTATAATTTTTGCCTGTATGTATGTTTGTGCGCGCATCACGCAAAAACTACTGCACGAAATTGAATGTGGCTTTTACAGTTGTATTGCTGGAGATCTAACTTAAAATCAGGCGTATGTTTCATCTTGAAACGCTGCCTAGAAGTTGAGTATTATGTGTCGATCAGGTTCTTAATTGCAAAGAAAGAAAAAAATATAGTTACACAAATTTACAGACAGACAGACAAACATAAAAAAATTTTGCTCTGGCTTCTATAGCTTTTAATAAAAACCCCTCACATTATTAAAATCCGAACTAACATTATAAATGCGAATGTGAGTTTGTTTGTTACGCTTTCACGACTTAACTTCTTGAACGACCATCATGACAATTTGTATACACATTGTCCGGGGTACAGAAAAGGATGTAGGGAACCTTTCACCCAGAAAAAAGTACTGTTACCAAGCATTTATTGACAAAATCTAAATAAATGCGAGCGAAACCGCGGGCAAAATCTAGTATATTATGTACAATAATATCAGCCCAGTATTAAACTGTCCCACTGCTGGGCATGGGCCTCTTCTCAGTGTTCGTTGCATTAATTTCTCTTATATATCTCCTATGTACAGATATTGACCAATTACAAGTTTATTTTACAAGTATGTATATATTTTTATTCAGTACATAATATTCAATAAATGTGTTTTGTGTACGTACACAAAACCCAAAATATTGATAAAATGTCTAATTGAAATTAAACTACTATATACGGATTTTATCGCGTTGTTTATTTGACACTTTATTACATGATTTTGAAAAACTGTTACACTGCTACTACTATCAAACTTTAAATTTTTTTAAGCTAATTGAATTATTATTAAAACTTTTAAAACTATTTAAACTATTTAGATTTAATTTCACGGGGAGAGTCTCCCTTCTCGTCGGGGAAAGTGTAAAATTAAATTAAATCTAAATAGTTTAAATAGTTTTAATAATAATTCAAATAGCTTAAAAATTTGTAAAGTTTAAAAGTAGTAGTAGTGTAACAGTTTTTTAAAATTATGTAATAAAGTGTCAAATAAACAATGCGATAAAATCCGTATATAGTAGTTTAATTTCAATGAATAATATTCGCGTAAACAGAAGACAATATTATGTAAAATGTCTAATATTTGAAGAGGATTAAATTGTTTACATACATACATTCGTGCATAAATGTTATCGAATGATCGTAATACAACTTTAGATTGCTATCGTTATAATTGCAGCTGCGTAACAGCATTATATTGGACATCGATCCTAATAGGGAGGGGGGAAAGTACTGCTGTAACTTTCCTGTTTTGTCTTCGAAGTGTTTATGCAACCTGTCAGTTATACCGGGACAATGTTACCTTAGAAAGTGTTATGTAAGGTACGTAGGCATATTCCATTTAAGTACATGGTACTTATTTAAATAGAATAATATGGTTTATAAATACAATATGATATCATAACTAAGATATAGTAAATAACTTTTAAATCTTAACTAATATTATAAATACGAATGTGAGTTTGTTTATTTGTTTGTTACGCTTATACGCCTTAACTTCTTGACCGATCATCACGAAATTTCGCATACACGTTGTCAGGGGTATAAAAAAGGACATAGGTTACTTTTATCTCATTGACATAATCAGTTATCTTCATTTATGCGAGCAGAGCCGCAGTTAAAATCTAGTTATATATAAAAACCTTAAAGTGTTGGCTTAATCATGCTGCTTTCAACGAGCGTATTTATTTCCCAAAATACTAAACATACATCCTATGCTGCTGCAACATATAAGTAAATTTTTACATACTTCATTAAAACTCAGTTAGCCGTTTAAGATATCTGTATCCTAAAAACTACTTTTACTGGATCATGATTTAGCCGATAAGTCTTGAAAACAAGTAACCTATCTATTATAATATTTATTTTAAAGACATAGACACCGATATAGACAAGAGAAACATAGAGAATAACTTTTCAAAACTTGACATAATATCGCCAAATTACTATAGTCAATTCTTCCCTCGACTGACTGAAATATCTCCGTTTCAAAGTGTACTTATACTCATCAAATTCATAACTAGTAGGTATTCGGTTAAAGCCAGCATGTTTATACAGACATGCCCTCTATTTGGCGAATACCAAAACAAAAATCACGGTACTAGACGAGTGTACGGTATTCGGCCGATTCCCTACATCTGGTCTCATAGAACATCAGCCTTGTATATAACCTGACCCACTGCTGGGCACAAGCCTGTCTCGAACCTTTAATTTAAGAAGAATTAGGCCTTAGTCTACCACGCCGCCTGAGTGCGGATTGACAGACTTCAAATATCTTCGTTAATATTTTTTGGAGAGTTCTTAGGCATGCAGGTTTTTTTTTCATTGTATAAGATGCAAACGAGCATACGGGTCGCCTGATGGTTAGCAAAGGAGTCACAAGTGTGCTGCATTCCTTTTAAATTTTCCCCCACCAGAAAGGAGGGAGGGGAGGAAAGGTTGGGCCTCCGGTACCCTCACTCACTCGACGAAACACAACGCAAGCGCTATTTCACGCCGGTTTTTGTGAGGCCGTGGTATCACTCCGGTCGAGCCGGCCCATTCGTGCCGAAGCGTGGCTCTCCCACGGATAATCCATCCATAACGATGATTTCCTTCACCGTTTAAACATGCGATAATTTACAATTACTTCAAAATGTCAGAGGTATGCGTCTCAGGATCCAATTGAAGACCTCACCGTGGCAGTCTAACAGTTTTCCACAAAAATAGCTAGTGCATCTGATCGTAGGTTAATGCAAATATATTACCTTGTAGTGGATCGCATCCCTTCTTACAAATCGGCACGTCACAAAGGTCTCCCTGCCAGCCAGGGTGGCACTTGGGCTCGCCTTTGTCATCGCAGATGTAGTGGCTGTGCTCACTCTGCACGGCCGGCAGCTCACACGCCTGGAGACAATACACATCATATCAAAGCTATATTACTATACATTTATCTAAGGATTGCAGAAGCCCGATCTATAGCTATTCATCCTAACTAATATTATAAATGTAAATGTAAGTTTGTTTGTTACCCTTTCACGCTTTTACTACTCGACTGATCATCATGCTGTTTCACATGCACGCCCTTAATGATACAGATAGATCATAGAGTAACTTTCATCCAAAAAGTAGGTGTTCTCGAGATATCGAAATATGTTGACAAAATCTGCACTAAAGCGAGACCCCTCTCGCTTTAGTGCAGATTTTGTGAACATATTTCGCGGGCAAAATGTAGTTTCTAAAATTCGATACAGATATCCCCAAAGTTGATTGAAGTGTAATTATTTGACCTACGTTTTACCAGCTATGTTTAATCCAATATGTTGAACCTATTCATAATCTATACTAATATTATAAAGCTAAAGAGTTTGTTTGTTTGGTTGAACGCGCTAATCTCAGGAACTACTGGTTCGAATTGAAAAATTCTTAGTGTTGGGATACCTATTTATCGAGGAAGGCTTTAGGTTATATAACATCACGCTACGACACACGGGGGCGGCGCAGTAACGATAAACGTGGGTGAAACCGCGGGAACATCTAGTTTAAATATAAAGCCTTAAGTTCTGATTGCCATTAAAATGGTTAACATCAACCATCCAATAGCATTTTAGCAACTGGTAAAAGCAACCTAGATTATTTCAATTAGCCCTATCTAGTAGTCATTAGATAGATATGATTTATTGATGTCGTCATATTTAAATAATTAATTGTTAAGGCTTCAATATACATTTCATAATTAGTATGAATTCTTGTTCTTGATATATGATTATTCTTTTGTGAGTTCGGAATTCCATTTTATTCTAAGATATGGAAATATTTGTTAATTCTCTCATTTAACCTTTTGTATTTTTTATAGATGGCTAGCGGGCGTAGTAAGTGTACTTAATCCTGCACATATGGGCATATGTATATCCAGGATTAGTTATTTAAATAAAATATATAATAGCATACAATTGATTACAAATATCGCCTGCTCCGTGCCTCGGAGAGCACGTTAAGCCGTCGGTCCCGGCTGCCATGAACATTTGGCAGTAGTTATTGGGAAGTCAGTGCCCTCTAATATCCTGACACTGGTCTAGCCTTAGGGTATCGTTAGCCTTCGGGTTGCGGAGGTCAGGTGGCAGCCGCTCCGTGTAAAAACTGATATCAGTCAAATCCGGTTAGACCAGAAAAAGCCGACCCCAAGTGACTTGGGAATAATAAAGGTTAGAAAGAAGAAGATATAATGGCATACAAATTGTAATAAGCCTGTACTCAAGCACTGAAATAAATAAGTCGGTGGCTTGCCTCCGATTTATTTACACATCTTTCACAGATAAATTCTTGTATTGTAAAGGTTAAAATATTTAAACAGTGTACACAAGGAACTCCTTTATATGGATAGTTTTTCCCGATTATATCGAAACCAAAACTCTACTATAAGTTTGACTATCCGTTGGGATAAGAGGCAAAACGAAAATACTTCTCACCAATTCCGTGGCAAGTTAATCGAACCTGTGTTTAATATAAACGCTCATATATTTTAGGTATGTATGTGAGTATACACATATTTGAGCAAGTAAACTTTTTATATTAACAAGCTTTTGTTCAACGATTATTTCATCAGAGCTTTCCAAGCGACGCAAGAGTTAATATGACGTTGATAAATACTACTTAACTAGATTTTGCCCGTGGCTTTGCTCGCATAAATGTAGATTAGTTTAGGTTAGATTAGATAAGTAACAGTGCTTTTTCCTGGATGAAAGGTACTCTATGTCTTTTTCTGTACACCTGATAACGTGTATGCAAAATTTCATGACGATCGGTTTAGTATTTAAGACGTGAAAGCGTAACAAACAAATAAACAAACTCACTTTTGGATATATAATACTACTTAGGATTAGCCGACCCGACGGTTGTTGTCTTGTCAATCTATACAAAAATACATTTCACGTAATTAAATTCAATATCAAAACGTCCACCACTTCTTTTTTATATAAACATACCATTTAAATTTTCGACATTATCCCGGGGTTTTTCGCAAAGTTTCGTTCATACTAACCTTGTCCTGATAATTACAGTTATACAAAAAAAAACAGCCGAATCAGTCGAGCCGTTTTTATGTGATGCTCCGTCATACATGTGGCAATAGATTTTTATTTATATAGATAAGAATTTAAATCTTCAATTATTCAGTCTTTGAATCAGCTAAATGTATCATTAGCAACAGAGCTTGTACTGTTTTTCTACTCTCAAATAGAAACTGCTCTGCTATGCATATAATGACTAGCTTGGGCGACGTGATATGTTTTTCTCTGCGTTAAATTATAAGTTGCAACCTCATCATGTAACGAGAAAAACTAAATCTCTATGTACACGCATACTGAGCTATCTATGTTAGCTTGTGAGCTAATACAAAACGGCTATGGCAACTGCCGATATTAAGATACCAGTTTCGAGTTTTGTTAAATAAATACCTATACTTCTTACGCGTGTCAAGCAGAAACGTAGAATAAATTTACCTCATATACGAGGGACCCACAGTGTGTTACTTTGATCATAGTTGTAGACATCTTCTGTTTATCTGTGTATTGGATAGATATAATCCTACTAAAGCTTCTATTAAAACTTTTCCGGCGTTATCTTTTATATTTTTAAAGTTATTTATAAAATCAATAAATGTCCATAGAAGCCATAGAAACGCATTTCATTTTCTTCTGCCCAGTAATAATTTTTTTGTTAAAAAAGATATGGTATTATCGAAACTCGTTAAACGCATTGATATATCCACAGAAATTCAAATAATCAAGCACTTCTAGATGACGATAAAATATTGTCTATTTCCAAAAAAACAAACGAGATTCTCTACAGATTAGCATTTTTCCAAGACGTATTTGTTAAATACGGTAATAACTACTACCATAAATAATCAGGCGCAACAAGCATAGAAATACAGAAATATATAGTTCTAAAGTTTTAGGTTAGGGTTGTCACTAACCTGCTTACTCGAAAAAAATATCGGTGGTAAATATGGTCCGGACCAAACAAATCTTCCGATATTTTTTATAAACGTGGATATGAATGATATATGTATGTACCTACTGCATAATTCTTCGGCGAATTTTTTGCCATTTTACTTTACTCATAACATAGGTACTGATTAGCAAACCGTAGTCGTCAACTAGTAAAATATTTAGATGTTGGATTAGCTTTTACAGTATCTTATTTTCTCCATTTGTTGTTTTCAAATAAATTCATTTTAAATTATTTACTTTTGCGACATAAATAATATGAATTTGAAATTTAAATTTAGAATTCTAATAATTATAGTATTTTTTATTATATAAATAGATGTGCCCGCGGTTTCACCCGCGTTTATGATTACTGCGCCGCCCCCGTGGGTCGTAGCGTTATGTTATATAGCTTATAACCTTCCTCGATATATAAGCTATCAAACAATAAAATATTTTTCAATTCGAAGTAGTTCCTGAGATTAGCTCGTTCAACCAAACAAACAAACTCTTCAGCTTTATAATATTATTATAGATTATCAAAGTGTTTAAGTTTTTGTTCGCTTATTGTATTTTCTTGTCGTGTGTAATACCCATAAGCTTGTTTTGTTTTTAAACAACATAAATCCTAACAAGAAAGCATAATAGTCGTGATTTTGATCCGGTTCTCAGCTTGTCCAAACTCGTTATAACCAGGTGGGTCATTGTATAGACCCATTACCTAGTAAGAATACTTGTTAGCACATGCTTGTTACATTGACCTATATCTTGATCCTAAAAGTTCTTTATAAAATGGACATAGAAAGTGCTGGTCTCTCCTTTCATCCTAACAACAGGATCGTGCACGGAGATCGCACGAGTCATCGCAGGAACTTTCTAATATGAGCCGCGAGAAAGCTACGAGAAAGTGTGCCACGGGAAAAACGCCGGTGAAAACATTTGAATATTAGTCGTTTATTTATTAAATATTATTAATTAAACGTATTTTTTAATTAAACACGAAAATGAAGACTTATAAGCTCTATTTTAATTTAGTTTACTTAAATAAATAACTTATGCAGGCGATCAACATGGCGATCAACAACACAACAATAAAGAAACATGAAATTTTAAAATTCTAGTAATTATAATCAATGAAATATTTATAAGAACCGGTTTCATATGTAAGAAATATTAATTGTGATTTGTTTTTAAAACTATTTAAATACAAACCGAAATAAATATTAAAAAAACATTATTAATCACTTGCTAAATTATTTAAAATAATATCCGCCACCTCAAAACTTCAATACTAATTTGACCTAGTCATAATATTATATTACCATTGACGACAAAAACAGCCACCAAATTAAATCAAAAATAAATAAAACAATGGTACAAACCTGTTTCTTCCATTTCGGCAGATGCTTCGCCGGCAGCACAGTGTTCACGAAACACGCAACAAATATTAATAATACACGACTCATCTTACTCCATTTACTTGGTGTGTGCAGCATAAGATGCAGCGCGCGCGCAAGTTGACGTTATACTGTTATATCGTGTTATTGAACTTGACTCTAGAGGGGCTACTTTCGCCGCGATCGCTTTTTACGAGGCCATCAAAAGTGAGATTCGCTGTCACGCTTCATTTGAGCGGCGATTTAGTTGTGAACACGTGCCGAACTTGTATGGGCTGCGTAGAGATAACTTTTATACTATCCATGTGGCAAATTAAACAAGAGACATTACACGAGCGTTATTTTGCTGTCAATAAAAAAGTTGTCATGTCACCGCAAGCGCCAATGTTCTTGTAATTTCTGCTAATAGCCTCATTCGACTTTATTTACCGAAGGAACTTAACACAAGAATATGTGCCAAACCTGTATGCGCTGTCTAAAGATTGTTTATACTATCCATGTTGTAAACGCCACAAGACATTACAGTGTTCTTGTTGCTGTAAAAAAAAAGTTGTCGTATGAGTCAAGTATGTAATATTTGATGCTAACTGGCACGACAACTTTATTTAAAATCAATAAATTATTTTCTTTTCTTTTTTGGTTTAAACGACAACTACCCGCACTAGGAATAAATCCTGTGTCGCGGGGACTTTACAAACATTCAAACAACGGACACAAAGAACACCCAGACTCGGAACAACAATTTGTGGATTTAACAAATTTTGGCCAGTGTGGTGAATGATGATCGACCCACAACAGTCGACACAGTGGCATCGGCAAAGTGACCACTTAAAGCACTACGCCATACGTACATGTAGGCATGCAGTCATGCATAGGCATATACAGGTTGTCCCAGAATATGTGAATCAAATTGTAACGGGAGATTCCTTAGGTGAGGACCATTCAAAGGTGCTAAAAAAAATATGACATTTTGTATAGAATAAAAAATCAGTTTTTAAAAAAGTACGACTTTTCAGACGACTGGTACTTCGTTTATGTCTAATTTTCATTTTTTTATTCACTATTATTATTTGTGAAAGATTGATTCGTCAAACTAAAAACGTATTTTTTTTAAACAGACGTACTTTTGAAATTGCGGCATTATTTTGGTGTATGTATTTTCTTTGCATTTAAATTGTCTTTTAACACAAATGCCTTAATTTTGTTAATTTTTTGTTTTGCCCATTTGAAAGCTACCTTAGGAATCTCGCGTTACAATTTTATTCACATATTTTGGGACAGCCTGTATACATTTATTTTGCGTATAACACCATTCAAAAATATTAAGACTGGATCGCAGATACATAGACAGATAAAACTTTTAATGTGCATTGAGACAATAATATTGATTAAAATGCTAAAAAGTGTAAATCTTTATTAAAGTGTCTTCGAAAAATTGCGATCTACTGAAACTTAGAGGTCTCTCCTAGTTAATTCTTCCAAATTTGCACGAGCGCGTCGCCTTCGTTTAAATAGTCGTAGTGCTGTATGAATATAAATACCTATGTACTGGTTGCTTAAATGTCAAGTTAGCCGAATTCGATAACAAACAGACACACAGTAAAGTTATATTCGTATTAAGATAAAGCTAAATAAACCTATGCTGTGTATTACTCTGCCTAATTCTTTTGGAACGTAAAAACACATGCGGCGCTGTCTTTGGGGACTGCCGATAGAAGTGAAAACTAAGTAACTTGTGAATTGTATCGTCGAGCTATTAGATTATTATTTTTGAATTTTGAATGCGTTCGGTGATGATGACGCGAATTCCATGATTTTTGTTCACCCAAAAAGTGCTCAACGCTCCTAAAGAAGTTTTCACTTCAACAAATGATAAGACTGCTATTAGATACAGCTTCAGTTATTGTCCAAATTTCTGACATTAAACGTTGGGGATAAAAAATTAAGAGGGCAAAATTAAAAAATAAAGAATACTCAACGCTTGTGGCTATGCCGCGTATCTCGTGGACGTTGTTCCAATCAATTTATTTTCTACATGATTGCATTATGGAAATCCCCGTTGGCTTGCACTTGGGATGCATTACTTTTACACTTTACAGGAAAACGCATTAAACGAATAACGGGACTTGAAGCAAGTAGGGTGGATGTACAGTTACCAGCGCCAGTGTAACTGGGCTATCTCTGGGTAACTTTGTTGTTAATAGGTACAAGTTGTTGCTTCTCATTATATTTCTTGAGAAGAGCCGTGTAACTTTAAATAGGATCGGGTGGCGTGGTAGCTTATGTAGTTGTCTAGTCATTGTCACTGTGACGGACAATAATTATGTGATGCACAAATAGTTGTTCCAAGTCTGGTTGTTCGCGTTGGTGTTCGCGGACACTAAGTCCGCTGTTTTAATGTTTGTAAGGATTCCGCGACACTAACTTGATTCCTAGTGCGCGAGTTGTCTTTCTTTTAAACAATTTAGTAAGAGTCATATTTTTTTTTTATATTTTACATTTTAACGTAATTTAGCTTTTAGACGATAAAATATAACTAAGTACTTGTTTAAGTTATCCAAAGTTGAGTTCGATAAAGGCCTTAATAAAATAGTGAAAGAATCTTATTTTATACGCTTCGCCCGCTTTTCGAATACATGTATCGCAGGGTTCTTTACAAACATTCTAACAACTGCCACAAAGAACACACAGACTTGGAACAACTATATGTGGATCACACAAATGTTTGTCCCGTGTGGGGATTGAACACACAACATTCGACGCAGTGACAGTGATAAGGCGACAACTTAAATCTAAGCCATCAGTGCAGTCGAAATTAGATGTATATGGTAGTAATTTAAATTCGCTATCTTATTCACACACTCACACAAACATGCACACACACACACACATGCACGCACACACATGCACACACACATGCATACATATGCCACCACCACTAAATTCACTCGTAAACTAACAAAAAATTTACTTATTTTGATTTAATATTTTTTTAAGTCTGTTCATGTCTATGTATCTTGCTTATATTATTATAACAATTTTGTGTAATTTGTTTTTGGGAAGGACTGTTTCCCAGCATGCAGCTCACGCTAGTTTGGGAATCAGGGCTGACACTGTAAATGTATAAACTTTTTGTTGCAATAAAGAATTTATTATTATTATTAAACGGCTAATCTCCGTTAAGATTGGCCGTCGTGACCAAAATTCATACTGGGGGTCATGATTAGTAAATGCTATAATTGGCGTAGATAAAAAGAGGCCTGCGCCACCTGAGAATTTTCTGATGCCCTCTCCAGGATGTTAATTTTCAATTCAAAATTGTGTATATTGATCATCACTATTTAGTCGAATCGCACCTGTAATCAAAAAAGTTACAGAACTGTTTTAATGGAATAAAAATAATAATATCAGCCGTGTATACCTATTAACTGTCGCAGTGGTGGGCACGGGCCTCTTCTTAATATGAGAAGGGTTATGCCTTAGTCCACCATGCTGGCACAATACGGGTTGACAGATTTCACATATCTTAGAGAACATTATTGAGAGCTCATTAGACATGCAAGTTTCCTTACGATACTTTCCATCGCGGCGTTAAAGCAAGCGGTAATTAGTTATTTAATGCGCACATAACTTTGAAATTCAGAGGGTGTGCTTTAGGGTCGACCTCGTGAACACACTGCGTGGTATTCCAATGGTTTTCCACTAGACTATGGCTGCTTTAGTAACGTAGCTTAGATATATTGCCCAAGTTTAAATCTATATTGGTCGACAAGTTTATGTAGAATTGAATTCATTTATTAATTTAATTTATTTTATTTTATTCTAATTTATTTTAATTATCTGTAATTAAATTATAATAATTATCAAATTATGACATTATTTTTCAAGTTTTATAATAATTAATAACTTACTGTCGTATCAATTTCCTTTTTTAATATAATTTATATGTAAACACTATGCACGCAATTTTTGTTTTTTATTAGTGCCTATATTTGTTTGTATTTTGTTCAATGTAAGTAATGTCACTTTAACGTAATTTATCAAATGACCATAAATATATATATTTTTTTTTTATTGTTAATGCATGCCGTGGCAACTTGTAAGTAAGGCAGCACTACATAATGTACTCGTAATTATGTGTTATCACATTGTTTGTAATTAGTGTATGCTTTGTTGGTTGTCCATAAATAAATAGCAATATTGAATTCGAATGCTTAGTCTCCTAAATAAATGTAAGCAAGTGCCAAATTGTCACAATTATTTTATTGTGATTATTTTGATTGAATAACATCATAACATATAATAATTGCCTAATTATATTTATATTTCAGTTAATTAAACGGAAGGAAGGAACTGGTTTATATTATTATCTACACTTATGTAAGTTTCACTTCAGTAAAACAGTATTGTAAAAATAAAAGGAAGTTAATATTTTGCCAACTTTCCCGACATAATACTTTTTCATTACTTCAGAAAAAGCGCGTAATAAATAAAAAAGGATCTAATCATTATATAGCCACTTAATCGGGTACATGTTAAGACAGTTCGTTTCATACAAGTTGGTTTCCTTAAGACATAGCGTGCATCCATTTGATTCATTTTACACTTTTACGCGCTTCTTTCCAAGAACTGTTACAAGAAAATGATTGACATACAGTATGTATGTATGTATCTTATGTGGGGGCCAGTCAGTGTAGACCGGCGACACTTCGACCCAGTGGGATCTTTTGTGTCGACACTCTCCCAATAACGACTGCCATAGATGTTCATGGCAGCCGGGACCGACGGCTTAACGTGCTCTCCGAGGCACGGAGCAGGCGATAATTGTCAATCAATACGCACATAATCTCGAGAAGTCATAATTATAACTTCCGAAAATCAGAGTTGCGCAACGTGGGTTCGAACCCGAGACCCTCTGCATTGCAGTCTGTTTGTCTCCCCACTGAGCTATCGCTGCTACATACAGTAATATGTATTTCGTTTATTTCGCATTCAATTTATAAATACATTTTAATTCGTTTGAGATAACTTTGGTACTGTAACAATATTTTAATCATTTAAGTATCTAGTAAACACCAGAAAGTATTTTCTTAAGTTCTGTTAACTAAAATGCTCGAATGGCGTAGTAATCTAAGTGATCGTGTCACCGCTGACACTACAGAAGTATTGCTGGACAGCAATATTTCTTTCACCTATGAAAGTGGAATGTGAAGGTAGTTCAGGGTAAAATGCAGCATCGTTCTATTTAAAAAAAGACTTACTTCTGCTGAATGGTAATTCACTTCGCTAGAATTTCAGACCTTCCTTTCATAAGAAGACTACTTCTTATGGAGAGAGGCTTTGTAATTCTACTTACCACAGGAACATAATCTGTATAGCTTTTAATCAAAGAGTGTAGATTACGCTGTAGCCTAGCAATTAAGTTAAATTCTTTTTATACATATAGGTATATAGACACTAGTATACATATATACTTAAATGATTGGACAGAGGTATACTTTAAGACTGCGCCGAGCGAAATGTGCCAAAACAGGCGGTCACAGTTAAGTGAATAAAATCAACACTTTTTGTTTAATACAAATATAAAATATACATTTACCATAGCAATAGCACTTCAAATCCTCCATACAATTTTACTATGGCGGCCAGGCGCCGATTTTAATATGCGCCGCACGAACTCTGTCATTACCTGTCTTACGCTCGGCGCAGTTTTAGGCCCACGTAAAAAGGCATTAATTATTGTCGTCCAAGTTACATTGCTAGATTACGTGCTGGTACTAAGGATAGTACAATAATGGCACGATCCTCCCAATCGAGTCATTAAAATAGTGATTATTATTTCTGTTGTCCGCCATTGTCGAAGACATCTTCGCGCTTAGTGTCACTGCCTGACCTGCAAACTATTATTAAGTAGGTACTTACTGTAGGATTATTAGACGATGTGGTTAAGCTAAATAATATTGTTATGTTCTTTGATATATTGAACATCAATAAGCTTATGTATGCCACGGGTGATTAATTCATTTTCCAAACTAGGCAGATTGTATAAAAACTGTTTATTATTAAAATGTTAAGCAAAACTTGTTAACTTCAGGTAAAGCCGCTTGGTAAAGCCAGGTTTAATTAAAAGCACTGTCACTCTATTACAACAATTGTTTACATTCATGACGTGTTGTGAATATTGCCTGATTGTTTTGAATGAATAATATTCAATCATGGTTAACTATTTTTATTTAACATTTTATAAGTATAACAGTAGGTGATATAATATAATATTAGGTGAAGAACAAAATAAAAGTCAGAATACCTTCACATGTTACCATTTATTTATATTATTTTCTTTTCTATATACACTATATTATAAAGCTATATACACACATTTTAGGTCCATGTTACATTATCATCAGTTTTACATACATCTTACAGAAGCTCTGAGCGATACAAAGTTAAAAAATACACCAGATATCACCGCTTAGTAACTTATTTACTATTGACAATAAATAAAATGGAATAACGAAAGAACGTGTAAAGTATACGTTTACATATAGGAATAATAGGTACCTACGTTTGCTATGATCAATTAAAAAATTTGTGACCATAAATAAAAAAACAATTAAAATTAATATTCGAATGAGTAAGAAATTACGTTAAAAATAAAATATAAATTACGATTGCACTAACGTTGAGAATACATTCATCTTTTATTACTTTTTTAATTTATTTATATTTTCTCTATATATGACAGATTATTCACAGATATAAGGCAGTACGTATTATAGCACATGGATTATACATTTCGTTTATACTTCTGGGTACTTGTAACATACATAAATGCATCCAATGAATTCATACACCGTTACTAAATATGCCGAATGCCAAATACAGAAAAGGTAACAGAAAATTTCAATACACGCGTTGTAAAACATCGTAACTCTGAAAACATGGTTTACTAAGTTCTAGAATAAATAGCCTTTGCTCGTCTTCTGCATATTGAAAAAGTTTTGCTTTTAATTCTATTGATTTGCAGGTAACACCGGCGGCCAAACACAATGGGTTGTAACTATGACAATCCAACAATAGACAGGTTAACGATTTCCATATTAATACAGCACTTCTAGATACCTAAAATATAATGTGCCGAAAATAGTAGATACCTTCCGCACTTTGTAAAACAATGTTTTTGACTTACAACGTAATTCAATTCGTAAATACAACATGATGAATGTTACATGTCATTTAGCTACGATGTCTAGCATGTTACGTAACAAATGTACTAATTCCTAAATCCTTAATCTATAGACACAAATCAAAAGATAAATTAAAGATAAATGAACTAGAAGTACACACGGCTACACATCAAGTTAGACACCCTATATAAGCATAACTACACTACATATAAAATAGAGAATTGTCAGAAAGGGACAGTGCATTGTGGTGTCGATGTAATGGTAAGGATAGAGCGTCGCGTCCCGTTTAGCGTGAGTGAGACAAAATAACAAAAATATAACGCACTCTCTCGCACGATTCGCAGCGTTCAACTTCTAATAGTTCAAAGTCCAAACAGTCTAGGCTGATGTGTCGCTGTGTGTACATATTAAAATTACCTGAGCAATTTTGATTACAAAATAAATTGTATATAATTTAGACTACAAAATAAACAAAAACAGAAAAAATTTGAGACCTGTTATTTCTCTTTTATTTTTGTCTATGTGCCAGGTCATGGGGTTTCATCATGGGCCGAATTTTATTCAGATCTTTTTTATATATTTTTATACTGTCGCCAATTACATAATTAAGCTCAGATTTCGCAGCCATCCAGGTTACAAGTCTACAACATATGACAAATATTGCTAAAATTATATTGAACCTATATTGCTCCACGATATACCAACAAATAATAGTCTTTAGTAAGACATAGTGCGCCGCAAGCTACAACATTGAATTGAATTTTAGTCTGAAATGACACGCGGTTTGAAATTATTCAACTTTCATTAAACTGTTTCTTGCAGAATTATAATAAATATATAATATATAATGAAACTTATTTTACATAAAAATAAGTTTCATTATATATTATAAATTTAAATTTTACATAAAAGAAATAAAATATTATGAGGCAACAAATGAATTCTCTTTTTCTTTTCACTGAATTCCAGCAATATTTGTTTGATAGTTATTTCTTCTGTATATGATAGAAATTTTAATAAACCATGCTTTGCAACATAATGCAGTACATGTGCCCTTTCGGCTACGAAACATTACTAAAACAACTAGATTAGATTTTCTACCTTAAAAAGTAAAATCTATCGCATCCACAAAATACATATAAAATTATCTATTTCTTTTAAACTGACCACGTTTTATTAATTCTATTACAAATATTTTTGACTAAAAACCAATATTTGAGACAATTTTGGAGACTCTTACAATATACCACAATACGTAAACTCATTCGAGTATATAACTTATAAATAGACGACACAAGTGTTGTATGATTGGCGCTACTGTGATCTAACAACCTCGAAAGGTAATATCGACACTTGATACAATATGCCACCTTTTTGCTACAATTGTTTAATCTTTAATATATCAGGATATGCAATATCAAAAAGACCACATCTCATATACAAAACGTATAGCAGATAAGGGGCTGTTCAAGTATTACGTAAGCACTTTAGAGGGGCGCCCTAGGGGTCTTTGCTTTGCTTATTTTTGATGACATGGTCTAGATGGTGATTACGTCGCTGTAGTTATTTACTTTTTTACAAATATGGCAACCCACACATTGTCTATATTTGAAAACGAAACGCATTTTCAGGGATTCCCACAAAATATAATGTATACGTTTAGGTACTCGCTTAGAACCGAGTAGGGGAATTACTGCGCGCTATAATTCACTTGACGTGTTAAAGTCGTCTATTCTAAATCTATTTTCTTATTTCTAGAATTATAACTGCTGCTCATCAATAAAAAAGCAGAATACATTAAAAGAAAAATGCATATGAAATGTTTACGTAAGCATGGGAGTGGGAGGGAGTAAGATCTTTGCTGACAAGGGGGATGGGGGAGTAAATTGTAATAAATCTGCTTACGTAATACTTGAACGACCCCTAAGCTCTTTTCGAAATTGCATATGACCATGGAACGGAAAAAAAGACTCTCGATGGATAAGCACATCTCACTCTTAACCGCTTTTTACACAAGGCAATTTCTTGAAGCAGACTAGTAATATCTTCGCCTTACTTGTTGAAATAAACAAAGATAGAATGACACTTGCTTCAATAAACTGGCCTCATATATATGGGTTTTTAGTAGTGCGCGGTACTGGAACCGTCGTAGAGACATGTGTTCTTTATATAAAGTGTCGAAATATTATCAGTCTCCGGTACTATTTCTCTGTATAATAAGTATATACAACAAACCAGCTAAAACTCACTATTAGGTATACAATGGCTTACAAAAATCTACTTGGAAGTATCTCTGTGAATAAAAAAAACACGTTATTCTAAATAAACTACTCGTGCAACTTTAAAACTAAGCTCATAAATATTCTATCACTAGTTTCATTATCTTAATTACCAGTTACAGTAGACGGACTTTGCAAAACTAGAAATCATTTTACAAGCATTTCTTAGTGACTTTAAAACACGAATAACATCGTAACTGGAAAATTTGTTTGTTATGTGTTTTATAAAAAAAAGAACAGGAATATTTTTATTATTATTATCTCAGCCTAAAGACGTCCACTGCTGGACATAAATCTATCCCAAGGTCTGCCATACAGACTGATCTTGGGGTGCCCGTATCCAACCGCTTACCACAAGTAAAAATAATTTTACTCTACATATATTAAACTATAATCTATCAAAAAAGACAGCTCCCGCGCTAGGAATAATTCCTATCTGCAGGGTACTTTACAAAATTTCAAACAACGGACACAAAGAACACCCAGACGTGCGCAACTATTTGCGGATCACACAATTTTCTGTCCCGTGTGTGGATAGAGCTCACAGAAAGCAAAGTTCTTTAAAAACCATGTATTTCAAGTTACGATGTTATTCTATAAGTATAGTGACTATAACAGTACACAGTAGCGCCAAAAACACATAAACATTATAAACGAACACAAATTATACACAGATAAACACAAAATATTTTATCGACATGAATAGGCCGGATTTTAAGTGTACATATTATTCTCAGTTCTGTACTCTGACTGAAATGGTCACATTCAACGTGGGAATGTGATTTAAAAGTATTATTGATGGAATATTTCTTGTGAATGTATATGGGATACTGGGCGATATATTATAGCACATTGGCATCGTTATAAACTACACGACAATACAGATAGCTTTACAATAGCTATCGAATAGTTCGAAAAACTCTTATACAACAGCTTTGTTCGTCCGTTGAAAGTTGTATAACACAACTTTCAACTCAAGAACCGTAAGAGCTAGAGACTCGCGGTCAATGTCATTCGACTCAGCATTGTCAATATACACCCGAAATGACTATAACCTTTGACCTCTGACCTCAAGGTCACGTGAAACCATTTTTACGAACTCTGAGATTTACGGCAATTCATTGCCGTTTCTCACTTGTATCTAGTACAATTATTGAAATAGCAAAAAAGAAGCTCCTCTACAAGATCTCGATCGAATAAGAGGTTAAAATTCAAATTAAATGTGGAGAATGGAGGTTTTATGTGTAGTTTTTAGTTTAAAAGAATGCCAACGGCTTTAATATAACCTAGTCGTAGATATTTGAAGAGGATTTAAGTTCCTTGTCAGCTGAGGCATGTGGAGAAGTCATTCGTGTCCAAATACAGTCGACTCTAAAACTTATATTAGAAATCTTTAGAAGTTTTATAAGAGTAAATCTGATATTACCGGATATCTCACTAACTTTATCCGACAAAGGGTCCTTATAGGATCTTACAATCACCCAAAACTAATACCACGGGACCAGCGACGCCATTTTAAGCTATTAAATTGCAGCAGACCCTAAAGTTTGTCGATTATATCTGGCTTTCCAACAACTGTCTCGTTAAAATTGTATATAAAAATATTTTTTCAGTTCAAAAAAGCTTAATTATTTCGGATATCCGGTACTATTAGTTACATTACTATACACCAACAAAAGAATTTAACTTTGTTAGTATGATACATGACTCAATTCTCCACGCACGAGACAAAAACAACGCATAATATGGACATCAATTATTCGACGTCCACGCCTCAGCGGACAGTGAACGGATCATGACAGTACATAAATAAAAATAAGGAACAAACAGCAATGGAATGTATTCAATGACGGATAGCATTAAGTAAAACATAGTAATTATGTGTTAGTAGAAATTAGTTATTTTAAATGCAAGATTTATGTAACTTCGCTTTGACGCACGGTATAATGTAATGTTAGGTTATTTGCTTTGTTAAACAAAAAACCCAAGGTTAGATGTGTGATTTAATATTTTAAACAAAATATTGCTTTGAGAGTTGAGGAATGCTGTGAACCTATAATAGGTATGCATATCAGTGTTAATGTCGTCTAAGACGATGACGTCTACAACTTATCATATATTCGCACTCTTAATAAAACAGAGACTTATCTCAGTATTACAGATTAAACAAATTTAAACTCTGCTGCACTTACTAACTACAAATATTATATAAGAATTTATAATCACACAATTAGAGTTGAAATTGCATATTTTTCAAATTTCAATTTAAGTCGCTATTTTATTAATAGCGCGTACATTTATAGTTGGTATGCCTAGTAAATAAATGTCACATTGCAAAGTGACACACTGAACAAGGTAATCAAAATGTTGCGCTTGCTGAAGACCAGTATTGTACCACTGCTTACAAATAAATCCCTTTATTTGATTTTTATTAAAATCTTTTTAGGTGGTTAAATTTATATCTTGGGTTTCTGTATTCCAATGAAGATGTACATATATTCATTCAAAATCATACTTGATTCAGAACGTAGTTATGTTAGTGTCATAACGACACAGCTCATTTCACCATCTACTGAATCAGACGTAGCAGACCATCAAAGGGTTGGTTGAAGTCAAGACTTGAAATGATGATATTTAGCAACTCATTGTTTTACAAGTATTGTTATCAAATAACATCGTAACTCAAACTGCTCGGTTTTAAAAGGAGCAGAGAAATTTTCTTGCCTATTTGCTTTGTGTCCTTACTAATATTATATGAGTAGTAGAGCCTCGCTGATCTCAGCATGAATGGGCCGGCTCGACCGGGGAAGGACTACCCTCTCACAAAATCATCATCCTCTTGCCCTGGTCCCAATTTATTTGGGGTCGGCGCAGTATGTCCGTCGCTTCCATACTTCTCTGTCACCCGTCATCTGATCATTTACCCCTTTCAGTCCATCCATCTCTTCCTTGGCCTTCCTCTCCGTTTTCTTCCCTCTACCTTCATATCCATCACTTGCTTACCTACACGCGTATCATCTCTTCACATAACATGTCCATATCAAGCCAAACGATTTCCTTTCACCTTCTCGTCTATGGGACACCACTTTCAGACTACCTCTTACCTTTTTTCATACCTAATTATGTTCATTCTCGTCACTCCACACATCCATTGTAACATTCTCATCTCTGCTACATGCAATTATTTCTCATCTATCTTCTTACAGAATATCGATGTGAAATAGCAGTATTCCTACTGTTGTGTTTCGTTCAGTGAGTGAGAGTGCCGGAGGCCTAATCACCCTCCTTCCCCCTTCCCGCTCTTTCTCCTTCCCACTTCCTAGGAAAGGGTTGGCAACGCGCAAGTGATGCCTCTGGTATTGCAGGCGTCCATAGGCTACGGTGACCAATTACCATCAGGTGGGCCGTATGCTTGATTGCAAATATAGTTGTATTAAAAAAAATGAGAATGTGAGTGTGATTGTTTGTTACGCTTTCACGCCTTAACTACTTGACTGATCATCATAAAATTTCACATACGCGTTGTCAGGGATACAGAAAAGGACCTAGCGTACCTTTCGTCCAGAAAAAGGTACTCTTACTGGTGTAACCTACATTTACGCGGGCGAAGCCGCGGGCTAAATCATGCATAGTTTACCTTTTGTTGCTTGACGTTGGTCACAAGCTGACTTCAATTTTTAAATCATATATAGTTTATGCAACGCGATATTTAAAAAGTAATTATTTGCCCTGCATCATTTTAAACATTGTATTCTATTATATTACCTTTCACAGAATAAAGATCACAAGCAATGCTGCTTACAAATTACTACATTCATACATAATAATAACAATAATATTCTATCACATACACACAACACCATCTATTCCAAACTAAGCAGAGCTTGTACACTATGGGTACTAGACAATGGATAAACATACATATATACATATTTTTTGTAAATACCTACATATTACACATAGAAACACCCAGACCAAGACAAACATCCATGTTCATGCACACAAATGTGACTTGTGCGGGAATCGAACCTGCGACCTCAGGCGTGGCAGTCGGTTACACTTACCACTACGCCATCGAGGTCGATTTATATGTATGATATACATAGATTCACGCCTGTTTCCCAGAGGGCTAGGCAGAGACTACGGATTTCCATTTGCTACGATTCTGACACGCTTCTCTGGCTTCATTCACTTTCATAACATTCCTCATACACGCTCGCCGGTTTTACTATTCTTGTGAATCCCTCTAGCTAAGGGTGAAGCTTGTCTTAGAGTTCTTTAGGCCTTAAAACATTACTTCGCATTTATATCGCGTGCCAGAAAACATAACGTTTTGAGTTACGATATTGTTTGTTTGACTACATTTTAAAAAGATAAAATGTGACTCTCAATTAAATATTTAAATGATCATTATAAATGATACGTGTTAAAAAAAGGTAATGAGAGCATCCTTGACGGACGCTACCTTATGCACCCTACATCAAGAAAATGGGCACTGAATCCATCCATTTACTTCAATTCACAGACTATATAACAGTAACTAGCAATCGATATTAATGTCTAACGAAATATATATTTTCTTATTGCTTTTCTTAAAGACATAATTGTCAAATGGCAACACTATATAAAGCGACCATGTACGAAAGTGTACCTCCCTTACATGGTCGCTTTATATTAAAACAAACGCGTCTCAAGAAGCGAAAATAATAATCAAATCTTAATTATAATTTCGCTATACCTGCTTCTACATAACAAGGCTTTTGAGTATTATATATAGTTTTTGTGTACATCAAAATTTGCAAATATTAAACTTTATAATCAAAATAATCATAGATATTTAATTTGAAAGAATAAGTTAAGATTTCACAAATTATAATCAGCTTGTGTCGTTGGATGACTCTACAGCTTTCTAATTAGTATGGAAAGCACAGAATATGTTAATTCACTACTAGAGACATTCTGCTAGTTATATACCATCCGAATGTGCCAATGATAACACCAAATAATGTCCTCCAGACCGAATTTCGGTCATGGCGGCCAATCTTAACGGAGATTGGCCATCTGTGCAGGAGATATTATAGTGCACAAGTATGTGCGCAAACACAAGTGCACTCTCTGTTCCTTAACTCTCATGATCCGATGGGACGGATAATCCGACGCGACCGGAGAGAGATCAGGCGCAGGACCAACGGTTTTACATGCTTTCCGAGGCACGGGGGAGTCTAACACCGCCAACTTCCTAACTCCGGGCTCGTATTGAGATTTCTTAACAGAAAAACCTAATAACTTTTTGTTGGCCCGACCCGGGATTCGAACCCGAGATCTCATGCACAGCAGTCGTATTCACTACCGCTGCGCCACGGAGGCAGTTAACACCAAATATGATACTGCCATCAAAGTGATAGTGACGCAATATTATTATTACTTTTATCTCTAATAGGTAGTACATAGTATTCCGTGCTTTGTGTTTATTATATACGAAGTAATTCAACCTATTTTAACCAACAAAGTCTTTTCATGTCGAACGCGAGTACATGCGTGTTCTAAATCGTGCGCGCAAACATGCACAACAATGTCGTATCAATTTATATTAACGTTTGCAACACTCAATATGCCTTAATTCTGATGTACACATTTTTATGAATATCCAATTCATTATGTTTTGTGATATCATAAAATAAAACTTGCTAAACATCACATGCTTATTTCGTTCTTTAACCGTAATATAAATGCTGTCTCTATTAAAAGGTAACCCATAAGAAAAATCATGTATGACAACGTGTGAAAGGGTTTTCAATACCGGTTAATAAGGGTTTTACATGTGTATGACATATGATACCATTTATCAGTAAGATTTATACTGATATAATTAAAGGTTGTATACACTGAGATCTTGTAAAAATCTCTGTATACCGTACATTGTACTTGTTCTAAGTAAAATATATAGTAGTTTTACTTACTGGTCGTAAAATAACGATTATTTTCGGCATATCGCACTCTTAATAAAACAGCGACTTAACACGAAATTTGAAAGTAAGGCAATTTGAACTCTAATTGTATATGTTAAATTCTAATATTATATTTGTGTTACATCTTTGCAATAGAGTTCAAATTTGTTTAATCCAAAATACTGAGAAGTCTCTGTTTTACTAAGGGTGCGATATGAAAACCAGGCTCTCATTATTCTAATATTATGATTATAACACTGTGTTTATCTTAGTACGAGGCGCTCATAGCTAGTTGCACTCACTGATCGGTAAACGATTAGCGAGGTTAAGCAAAGTTGGGTGCGGTCAGTCTATAGATGGGTGACCGCTTAGTGGTATTTCATCTGAGCGTTTCAGTGCTTCGGAGGGCACGTAAAATGTCGGTCCCGGTTGTTGTCAAATCGACAGCAGTCGTTAAGCCATGTCAGAGGCCTACGGGTGGCTTGAACAACTCTTGACAAAAGGTTGGCCAATAAACTCACCAAAAAAAGGAGAATCTTATTATGACAAACCAAAAATTATATTATTCCTTTTCTCTTTATGGTAAATATGATGGTGACGTATATATTATCTACTTGGAAGAATGCAACAATTCTATCAAACTGTTTGCGAGCGATTTTACTAGACAGTACGCGGATTAAAACATTTTACATAAAATATTTTCGAACATTAAGCTTCCTAAATCGGTTGACATTTTATGTTGATACATTTTTAGGTTTTACTTAGAAAGAAAACTCACGCATACAATTTTACATGTAATCAAGTTACTACTAGTCCACGAGAATTGATCAGTCGACTTATGTATTTAGATTGCTCATTGAACGATTAAGTATTTATTAACCGGTTAAATAAAAAAATACTATTAATATAAAGCCTTGAAATAATAACAGGCATTCTGTTATTTTAACCGTATGTATATTAACATTTTGACCGCCACAGTCATGTATACATGACAAAGCAAAATGTTTCCAGCACGCCACGCTCACGACTGCATAACAGACTTAAATAATGAAATCGTAGCTTAGCGCCGAGACCACGCTTTTGCTTTTTCGACGTGGCGGTCAATGGGTTATTATGGTTTTTAAAGGTCTAATAAACAAAGCGTTTTGTCTGTTTATGCAGAGCCGCTAGACTAATCACATTTATATTAAATTCGCACAAAATAGGGACGAGTACATAACCGTCTAACAGCAGCAGATAAACTACTGCATGACTTTTATAGACGAGTTTCATCATCTAGAAGATGAACTATTATCTATAGAAAAAAACTACATAAAATACACTTTAGAAGTATGTTATAATTACTTATCCGATAAATACCTTAGGGGCCATTCATAAATTACGTCACACATTGTGGGGAGGCGAAGTGTGACATTGTGTGACAAGGGGTGGGAGGTGTCCTAAATTTCGAAACGTCACATTTCAAAATCTAATATAATATATAAGCACAGTAATACCCCGCTTTACGTTATACAAACGAACAAAACAAGAGAAAAAGTGCTACTATAAGGGGATACCCCATTCGTTTATCAAAATAGGCAGACAATGTAGGAATTTCTAAATGGAAATAAACTAATTTCGGAACTGCAGGTTTAATTTAATAATTTCTATAGGTATGTTAAATTTCAAAATATATGACGTCACACTAGGGAGTCTCACAAATGTGACCAGCTGTGACAAGGACAGGGGCTGCGGTCAAAAAAATTATGAAAATCGTGTGACGTAATTTATGGCTGAGCCCTTAAGCCACGTTGATTAACTGCAGTACTACGTCTGGAAACCTAATTCTCGTGGATTAATAATACGTTTTAACAATTAACAAGCCCGTAAAAGACGCTTATGAAAACTTGAACGATCGTAAAGACATTTACATCTACATATGTATGTATCTATCCTTTCATTT
Organism: Catocala fraxini; assembly: GCA_930367265.1. Lineage (NCBI taxonomy): Eukaryota > Metazoa > Arthropoda > Insecta > Lepidoptera > Erebidae > Catocala > Catocala fraxini. Next base: position 5,873,748 of record OV884035.1, read on the forward strand.
GGTTGAACCACAGAAAAGACAAATCAGTTTAAAATCAAATCAGCATAATATGGGTTCTTGATGACATATAACAATGACTGGAGATGAAAATCTTAGTACTGCTGGAGCTATTCAAATACATCCGAAGTTTCGCACGAAATTTTCCAGTGTTTGTTATTTCGGGCAGTCACGTGTCTTCGTCGCGGTCATTAGCTAGCTAGCTTTTCAAAATAACATATAAGTGAGCTCGTATTGTGTTTATTCTATGACCTAGTTTAAAAACGTATAACCAGTTTGATATTAACCGGTTTTATGTACATTATTCCTTGTAAATTACGAGCTTTATAAGACGCTTAATAAATTAAACATTATTTTGATAGCTACTCCAAACGAAGCATAACATCAGCATGGCTCGTTTATCTATGGTAAACAACAAATTACGAATTTAATTTCCGCATAAATCCGTAACTAAAGTTCCAAAACGGTTAACCGTTATTGATCGATCGAAATCGGTTAACCGTTTTGGAGCTTTAGTTACAGTTGTGCGAACCATTTCAGCTTCGCACAACGCTTAAAACCATAACTAAAGTTCCAAAACAGTTAACATTTTTAACAGTTACAACACTTAAACGGGTAACCGCTATTTGACGGCTGAAAACGGTTAACCCATATCGGTTTCGTACGAAACTTCAGATGTAACTCCGATAGTACTTACAACAGCTTAAACATAAGTTAGTTACGATTGTACCGTATCGCTTCGCTTCTATAAGTCCTTTTGTCGCGTGTTGAACATCGGCACCTGTTTGTACTCCGGGAATGGGTACAAGACAAGATGGTCTGCTGTCTTGTACCATGGGATTAAACCGTTCTGGAAAAGAACAAAATATATTTTACTATCATATATCTGTAATGCAAGCACTACTGATATTATTGTAATTCCACCTTATGTGCTCTCAGTTGAGAATATATTATTTGAATAAATTATAAGTTTTAAATCTTAATTGTTTTAAAACATAGTAGAAAACTACTATAATTAAATTATTTTTAGCAATAATAATTGAAAATGGAACTGCTGACTGAATATAATAAATCCTTAATATAATATAAATACATACACTTTATTATGTTTTATAGACCATCATCTAAATAAATTTACAAAATGTTACAATTTATATTCTCATGTAGCATTATGGTTTTATTTTATAGTAAGTTATCGTAACCTATACCTAATTTGATTAGACAGTTCATTTTATTTTGTTAGTATTTTTTTTAAATAACACAATCTTACAATCATTTGCACCTCGCCTGCTTTTTAACGGTTACCGGTTCCGCAATTTCAGGTGATAACTGTCGCCCATGGCTTTCTTTGCAGCCTTTTATTGTCACTATCATTAATCATGCTAAAAATAATATAAACACGAATGACTCACCAAGTTTGTTCTCTTGTTAGTACCTCGTCCGTAACCGTTCCAATGGTTACCTGCAATTCCTATCAGATCACCAACCTGAAATATCAAAGTAATGTTATTTAGAATACGTAAAAATGATAAGCTACAAATTATAATTGTTCAATATCTAAAAAATATTTACATTTTAGCATGTATGTATGTATGTATGTATCTTATGTGGGAGCCAGTCAGTGCAGACCGACGACACTTCGACCCAGTGGGATCTTTTGTGTCGACACTCTCCTAATAACGACTGCCATAGATGTTCATGGCAGCCGGGACCGACGGCTTAACGTGCTCTCCGAGGCACGGAGCAGGCGATAATTGTCAATCAATACGCACATAATTTCGAAAAGTCATATAACTCCGAAAGTCAGAGGTGCGCGACGTTGGGTCGAACCCGTAAGTTCAGTAAGTCTCGTCTCGATTTAGATCCCAAGGCTCTGACTTTTCGAAGTTATGTGCGTATTAAATAGTTAATTATCGCTTGCTTTCACGATGAAGGAAAACATGGTGAGGAAACCTGCATGTCTTAGAGTTCTCGAAGCTATGTGAAGTCTGCCAACCCGCACTGAGCCAGGGTGGTGGACTACGGCCTTACTCTTCTCAAATTGAGATGAAGCCTGTGCTCAGCAGTGGGACAGTTTAATACAGGGCTGATACCTATTATTAATTATGAAAAACAGCTGAATGACCTGTTTTTCATAACGGCACGGTTTTGTGAAATAGCTAGTGGTTATGTAAAGAGCTAATTTTACAGCTAAATTTATACTAGGTGTAAGAGACAACGTACCGAAAACTAAAGTAGTAAATTTAGACCATTATTAAAAATTGAAAACCGTTGGAAATTTCTTCAGAAAATCACATTTCCTTCTGCAATTTTCATCCATTTTATTTAAAAAAAGAATAGCACATTTTAATAAAATACAGCAATGTGAATAAGTCGTCGTGATTTAAACAAATCAGCTGTTTCTGCGCGCGGCGCGCAGAGTTCATTCCCCGCCTGGTGCGTTATATCCATTTCGTCATCAATCCATTACGTACCATGTAATAATATTAATCAATATAAAATCTTAAACTTGCGTCTTTATGATAAATAGAAGTTTGCGTCGAGATAAGTACCTGTTTAGATGTCTTGCTAAAGTTTTAGGTATGCCGTCTCCTACACCTAGTATATCTATATATTAATACGTGAAACAAAAACTTTGAACCCCTTTTTACGAAAATTGCGAGGACGGAGGAGTCTGAAATTTGGCACAGTTAAAGTTTATATAGAGAAGGATGGCAAATCCTTATATTTTTATAAAATATGCATTAGAAATACATTAAATTAATGAAAAAAACACTACACGCACGCAACCATGCATTTGACACAAGCAGTCGAATCGCGTTCGTAGTATTTCGGTATTGTTCGGCTGATGTCGTAGAATTCTTCGTAACTATGGTTACACATGTATGTGGAGTAGGTGACTAAATGAAATGTGATTATAAAGGTATAGTTATAGACAATAAAATAACGATCAAACTTGGCGACCGCTAGTAATGTTTGATAGGTATATAGTATATAGTATAGTTACCAGGAAGGAGATGTCCTGGTTCTTGGCGTCGTTGTTCATGACGGCCACACGGTCGTGCGCGTTCTGTCCGCCGAAGTAGTAGATGTCGTCCAGCGAGAAGAAGCTGTCTGATGCGTCCACGCGGTTCGTCTGCATTATCTCGTATGCTACGCGACCCACCTGTGACACAGTACCACACACATTAAAGCACAGTTTGAAGTGATTGAACTGCTATTAGAATATGGCAGTAGGCTATGAATAAGGCATTGGATGATCAGGTGTTCTTAGTTTTAAGCCCAGCCACTGCTCCATTGACATCTACCTAAGCATTTAGAGTAGCTCGAAGAGTTACCAAGAATACTGCTCATTTGTAAACCTACTAATTGTAATATTTTCTAAAATTATATAAATTCTACAGTCGGTCCACTAATATACATAGTCTGAGGCACTGCTGTTATATAAATAGGCAAAGACAAATCAGTCCAGTACCTACCTTTTTGCCTCTGATTAAAATTATTTTCTTTTATTGTTTTGTAACTATTAACGAGTTAGTGTCATCAATAAAAAATGTAGCTTGTGAAAGCACTATAGTTTGACCGAAACCGCTGTATCACGCCTTAGGTATGTGCGCGGCGAGACAGAGGGGGGAACGCAGGCTAACAGGCCGCTGTCATTCGTCAACGCTCACGGCAATCCCCCCGTCTCTTCGCGCACATACCTAAGGCGCAGTACAGCGGTTTTGGTCAAACTATAAGTATTATTATTTTTTCAATAAATTGTAAGGTATATAGTATATAAGGTGTATAGTCGAATTTTGTCCATTTAGCAAACACTAGTCCAAGTAATACAAATATTGAATCAAATGACATCAAGACCAGCATAACTTGGTTTAGTTTATTATATACTTTTATAAAGAATTCCTAACAAAAAATCATTAACACCTTAATAGGTAAACCACCAACAAGATTCATCGAGCTCCTAGATTCAAATTTTGCTACATAGATAGTTTATAATATAAAATGAATCCTTTGTGCTTCTAGCACATCGTCTTCTATTGCCAATCTCTTAGCCAAAAGTGTTTGCCAACAATACGTTAAGAAGAAGAATCTCTTAGCCAACGGCTTTATCCATTGTGTCTGGTGTCCGGCTAATTGATATTAACTTATCAACTGTTCAAATGCCAGACATGATTGGAAACCTATTGTCCAGCCGCCGGTGTGCCGCTGCGATTTAATAGACTTATTTACCTGGCTACTAAACGTGCAGACGATATAATCGCACATGGATAGCATGTGCAGGTCCACCAATAGTCCGGTGAGCGACAGCGGCGTGTACCGCCGGTGTGTCGCCGCCGTCTTCGCTATTGACGCGTCGCCCAGGAATATGTAGTCCGGATACTTCTTACGGGCGTCTTCTAGGACCTGGGAATGTGATGGATTTTATAATAATCTTGTTTGAAGATCTTATGGTGTATGATAGAGCGAGTTATCTCTGCATCTGAATATGACTAGTACACACTGACTACTTAAAGTTGTGTATGGCTTAAAGGACCCACGTCATGTGAAAGTTTACGACTATTGGTGTAAGAATCGATTGATCTGTAAATACATATATTTTTTTTACAATACTAATAATACTTGTGTCGCGTATATCTTTATAAATACAACAAACAACGGCCACAGAGAACACCGACCGGAGATCAGATTCGGCAAATTATTTTGTGGATCACATAAGTTTTTGTTGTGTGTAGGGATCGAACCTACAGCTCTAAGCGCTATGGCATTGGCGTGGCAACTACTGTGCAATCAATAAAAGTCAAGTTTTACATTGAAACTGAAATTGTTTAAATACTTTAATATCGTAGTGAGATACGTACTTAGTAGCGTCGTACGTCCTCTTTTATTTTCATCTTTATCTTATAGCAATATCTACTGCAACATGTGGTTACAGTATTTGGCCCTCTGAAGCCCGACCACCAAATATATTATTATAATTGCATTGACGACTCGATGGCGTAGTGGTTAGTGTAACTGACTGCCACGCCTGAGGTCGCGGGTTCGATTCCCGCACAAGTCAAACATTTGTGTGCATGAACATGGGTGTTTGTCTTGGTCTGGGTGTTTCTATGTATAATATGTATGTATTTACAAAAAAAAAAGTATATATGTATGTATATCCATTGTCTAGTACCCATAGTACAAGCTCTGCTTAGTTTGGGCTAGATGGTGTAGTGTGTATGTGATAGAATATTATATTATATTATTGGCCATTGCAAACATAATCTCTATACGTATTGCTATGATTATATCAAGCAATATATTTTAGCGAAGCAGCGATAGCCTAGCGGGAAACCGTTGGACTGCCACGCAGAGGTCTCGAGTTCAAACCCAAGGCGCGCAACTCTGACTTTTCGAAGTTATATGCGTATTAAATAGTTAATTATCGCTTGCTTTAACGGTGATGGAAAACATCGTGAGGAAACCTGCATATCTGAGAGTGTTCCATAATGTTCTCGAAGATATGTGGAGACTGCCAACCCGCACTAGGCCAGCGTGGTGGACTATGGCCTAACCCTTCTCACAGTGAGAAGAGGCCCGTGCCCAGCAGTGGGACAGATTAATACAGGGCTGTTATTATTATTATATTATATATATATATTTTATGCAATACATTGACGTGTATTCTATAATATAGCTGTTATTGCCGGTTAGTATACAGCAATTACACATTGCAGTAAAAATAAAGCTCATTCAAAAAGAGCCTTTAACCACACCACACTTATGTAGTTTTTAATAAGGTTTATACATTGAAATTAAACTACATTTAGATATATTTTCATTTATTAAAACTTACACCATATGGTACTTAGTTTAATTTTTATGTATAACATTCGCGTAAACGTAAGACAATATTAAAGTTTTTGCACTTACATTAGCATCGTCCGTCGCCAAGTAGACTCTTCTCGCATCAAGAGGTCTCGTCAGCTCGAGCTGGTCGTAGTAATCCTTCACATGCGCCATGTACTCGTGTATGTGGTGGAACGCCGCCTCCGTCCCCACTTTATCCGTCCGCCTTATATGTACACTGGAAAACGAAGATGGAAGTTAATATAGTACTTTTGTTTGTAAGCATAAGTTAGTTGAAGAGATTCTCGTTGCCGTGGCATACATACAAAGGTCTAATGGATATATCCCCAAAGAGTTAGGCAGAAATGAATTACACCTAAAGTAAGTTCAATTAGTCAAGAGAAAACAAGAAAGCAAACGGTCACGGCTTCTTAAATTGTTTTACTCAATATATCTAGGTTCAATTTCACTATTTAATACAACAATGTACACACACAATCAATTTTTTTATTATTAATTCATGGTAAATACATGACATTCCAAGATGGAATGACAGTTCATTTGTCCATCTAAAAAAATGACTATTGCACAAAAAAATGTGTTATCCACAAATGGTTGTTCCGAGTCTGGATGTTTGTGTCCGTTGTTTGAATGTTTGTAAAATCCGCCGCGATATAGGCAGTAATCCTAGTGCGGGAGTTGTAAAAATGTATGCCACAGTATCACCAAAGTAGGCAAAAATCTATCTTAATATTACACAATTTTACTGCATAATACAAAGTTCATAAACTACACACAGAAGAGGAAAACCAATTAATTTTCCGCCTCATTAGGTTACAATACTTACGTACTAAACTGTAATGTTTATTATCAATCAGCATTTATTGGTCGTATAAAGTTTTGATGTTGATGTTTCTACGATATACAGCGAAGTTGATGCAATCTTTGTATTGTTACTTTGCACACCTATAAGTAAACTAGTGTTCCAAAGAAAATTTACTCATCAATCAATACTAGTTATCATAAAAAAGGTTTGCTTACTATTCCTTAAATTGTCCTGCCGGATACATTCTTATATGAATGCATATTGAATTAGTTTTGTTTTATTTGTTTGCTGGATGTCTGAATGCTGTATTCAGACATCCAGCAAACAATCATTACGCGAGCGAAATTTGTATTTTTTTAACATGCCTTTTATTCATAATAATTAAATTATAAAGAAAAGTTATTTTTACTAAGCTCATTAATAGAGCAGCGATAGCTCAGTGGGGAGACCAACAGACTGCAATGCAGAGGGTCTCGGGTTCGAACCCACGTCGCGCACTTGACTTTCAGAAGGTATATGACTTTTCGAAATCATGTGCGTATTGATTGACATTTATCGCCTGCTCCGTGCCTCGGAGAGCACGTTAAGCCGTCGGTCCCGGCTGCCATGGACATCTATGGCAGTCGTTATTGGGAGAGTGTCGACACAAAAGATCCCACTGGGTCGAAGTGTCGCCGGTCTGCACTGACTGGCCTCCACATAAGATAAGCTCATTAATAAAATCATTCACATGCAATTCAAGGTTTCCTCGATACAGGCTGGCTAAATAAGAGACTATGAAATTAAAGTCTCTGCAAAATGTATATTTACAACATAGGGTACTGATGTATATTGTAGTATTAATATGTATTCTGTGGCACAAGCACTATTATAAGAGTATTTATGTTTCCTTTTTAAAATGTTCCACCTTTGTATCTTTTTACAGTAGCAAACCATTTGATACTTTAAAATAAGTAAATCGTAGGAACACAACATGGCAGCGGTAGAAAATATATATTTTATCTAAGATTTTTCTTGTTATTGTTGTGTCCATCACTTGGACAGCTGCAGACCGTATTTCATTCAATATAAAATTTTGACACTTCCATCTATGTTTATATATGAAGTAGCATTGTTTGTGAAGAAAAATCCCCATTTATTTATTAAAATGTCAGATGTCGTCACACGCAGTAGACGTAAACACAATATATTATGTATTCGTAAGGTTCATACAGCGCTCCTATGGAAAAGTGTGTTTTGTTTAGCGCCGAAAATATATAATAAACTGCCGGAAACAATAAAAACACTTAATATAAGCCTTTTCAGAAAAAAATTACGAATATTGTTGACTGAAAAGTGTTATTATTCAGTTACAGACTTCCTGAACGACAACATTTAATGTTATATAAAATTTATTTTTAATGTATTTTCCATAAACTGTGTTAGTTTTTAGGTCTGCTTTTTTTAAAGAATTGTGTATTTGTGTATATTTCATTACCTTTTTTTTAATATGTTTTGTATAATCATGTAAATATTTGTACGCCAACATTGGCAGGACGCAGAACTGCACGTCTATTATTTGTAACATCTCATTATCACCTGTGTTTAACAAATAAATTTGATTTGATTTGATTTGATTTGATTTGATTTGATTTGATTTGATTTACCTCTTACTAGTCATTATTCAGAGAGAAACTAGGTGAATACGTTTGTATGATCTAAACGCTGCGCACATTTCGCACCCTTAATAAAACAGAGACTTATCTCAGTATTTTGGATTAAACAAATTTGAACTCTATTGCAAAGATTTAACACAAATATAATAATAGAATTTAACATATACAATTAGAGTTCAAATTGCCTTACTTTCAAATTTCGAGTTAAGTCGCTGTTTTATTAAGAGTGCGATTTGCTCTTAAAAACAATTGTACATTCAATATGACTCATGTTAGTAATACCTAATTGATTTTTATTATTATTACTAATTTCTAATTTTTATTTTTGTGATTATTCAATGGGAATGCATCCTAATTTAATTATTAATTTATATTTTATTATTATTTTAAATTCTGTGATTATTCAATGGTAATGCATCCTAATTTTATTATTATTTTATATTTTATTATTATTTTAAATTCTGTGATTATTCAATGGTAATGCAACCTAATTCTATTATTAATTTATATTTTATTATTATTTTTATTTTATATCAATAATTGTGTTGAATACTTTTATTTAATGACTTTCACTGAAATTTATTGTTTTAATGATGTTTAGGAATATGTTTTGCATTGTAAAACAAATACCAAGAAATATCCTATTTCTGGGCGGAAGGCGCTGACGACTTTAACACAATTTAATATTAGCACGGTCGTCAACGGCAACCTCTTAAATAATGTACCATTGTTCAGTTTTATTTAGAATCAGTTTAAGAATAATTTGTAAAACTATTTGTTTAATAAATTATTATTATTATTTAAAAAAAACTTACCCAACGATAGGCGTCTTGAAGTTCATCTTAGCTATTGTATCATTTATAGCCTTCTGCATGGCAGCTTTAGGCTTCAGTATATATTTAAGCATTTGGCCTATCCACCACGACGACGGATCGCCGTTAAACCGAACTATCCTGAAAACAGACGACATGAGAAGTATTAGATAATATATGTGGATTAAAATTGCCAAGTATTCCATAGTCTTCTTCTTTTCTTCTTTTCGTGTGGTTAGTGGCCAACCCGTTGTCAAGAGTTGTTCAAACCGCCCGTAGGCCTCTCACATGGCTTAACGACTGCTGTCAATTTGACAACAACTGGGACCGACTTTTTACGTGCCCTGCGAAGCACGGAGACGCTCAGATGAAATACCACTAAGCGGTCACCCATCTATAGACTGACCGCACAACTGCACACAACCTGCTTAACCTCGCTAATCGTTTACCGATCAGTGAGTGCAACTGGCTATGAGCGCCATAGTAATCTTTATTTATACTTAGCGACCCGCCTCAGCTTCGCACGGGTAGTACAAAACCTTAACTAATTATAAACCTAAACCTTCCTCATAAATCACCCAGTCTATTAGTGAAAACCGCATGAAAATCCCTTCAGTAGTTTTTGAGTTTATCGCGAACAAACAGATAAACACGGCAAGGGACTTTGTTTTATAATATTGTAGTAATTCTTCTGTACATTCGTATGACAAGTCCTCCGCTATGCCTGGACCGATTTAAATACAAGTGAGAATCGGCAATGAATTGCCATGAATCTTAGAGTTCGATAAAATGGTTCAAGTAATATGCAAAGGTCACGTGATACCAAGTGTCCTTGAGGTCAGAAGTCAAAGTTCATAGTCATTTTGGGGTATATCAACTATGCTGGGTCGAATGGCGTAGACCGCGAGTCTCTAGCTCTTACGGTACTTGAGTTTATAGATGGTATCACGTGACCTTGAGGTCAGATGTCAAAGGTCATATTCATTTCGGGGGTATGCCGACTATGCTGAATCGAATGGCGTTGACCGCAAGTCTCTAGCTTACGGTTCTTGAGTTGAAACTGTATAACAGACAGACGGACGGACAAAGCTGTTGTATAAGAGATTTTTCGAACTCTAAGAAAAGGGTGTGTTCGAGTAAATCCCTCGATAGATTAGATTTACAAAATTCTTAGTAGCGGCACGGAGTCTCAATATATAATCGGTAGCCGTCAAAAGCTATGATTCAAGATTCACATAGGTATAGCCAAAAACACGAGGATTCTATTCGAATTTGGAGGCTAAAAAGTCGTTAGTTTGTGTATGTACATATGTAGGTATGCATGTACATAATATGTATGTTAACTTGTGAACAATATACTTAATAATAAAATTTACATTCAATACTCATACGGGCCGTAAAACACCGCGTTATAAATCCTATTCGAGGAAAACACTGCAGATAAGCATCGATACAATGAAGTAATACCAAGAAGGATAAGTAAAGTATTGGGCGAGCCAGCCGGTGACAATATTTGGCAACGTTTCGAATGAACCAGCTCGCTCGTGGGTTTACAGTCAACGATATAAGAAAATAAACATTTGTGAGAATTTGAAGTGCTTTATTATACACTTTATTGGTAATTACTACTGCAGTAACAGTTAAAGGAAAAGTTATATTCAAACAAATTTGGAAATCTTTTAACGTATAGAGTCGCAGCGGCACGCCGACAGCCAGACACAGGTTTCAATGAAGTCTAGCATTCTAACGGTTTAATTAGAATTAGAAAAATTTAGAGGCGCTCATAGCCAGTTGCACTCACTGATTAAGCAACTTTGGGTGCGGTCAGTCTATAGATGGGTGACCGCTTAGTGGTATTTCATCTGAGCGTCACCGTGCTTCGGAGGGCACGTAAAATGTCGGTCCCGGTTGTTGCCAAATTGACAGCAGTCGTTAAGCCATGTCAGAGGCCTAAGGACGGCTTGAAAGAGAGGAGAGAGAAAGAGAAACTAGAGAAAAAAAAAAAAAATCATTAATGACGCTTATAGCCACACGCTCTACTATGAGGCATAGAAACATACATATATCTGGTATAATGTTACTGTAAAACACTTATGTCTCAGACTTAATGTATAGAGCAACGATAGCTCAGTGGGGAGACCAACAGACTGCAATGCAGAGGGTCTCGGGTTCGAACGCACGTCGCGCACCTCTGACTTTCGGAAGTTATATGACTTTTCGAAATTATGTGCGTATTGATTGACAATTATCGCCTGCTCCGTGCCTCGGGGAGCACGTTAAGCCGTCGGTCCCGGCTGCCATGAACATCTATGGCAGTCGTTATTGGGAGAGTGTCGACACAAAAGATCCCACTGGGTCGAAGTGTCGCCGGTCTGCACAGACTGGCCCCCACATAAAATACATATATACATAATGTATAGAGACTGAATAACAATTATCCAACTTTCACATCTTCCTACCAACATTATAAATGTGTTTATTCACATAGGTCCTGTTGCCACGATCAGCGAAGTAACAGCGTAGAACCTATGAGAAGAACTGGCAAGAAAATTACGACTACTCTTTTTTTATCACCAACATTTGTAAAATAAAGAATATTGTAATTATTTATTTTACAAATCACTGTAGAGCAGATGTTCTGTTCGTTGTTGTTGTCGTTGTTAAACTATCACGTGAATACATAGACGAGGATAGGGTAGGATCCTTTTTGCATTACCGTGGGAATCATACGGGTATAAGCTAGCTTACAATATTTGAGTACAACTCACCTATGCGCCAAATCCTTCGGTATGGCAAGTGGCAGGAACTTGGGCTTCTGCGATATGGAGTCTATGAACGGCAAAGAGACCACTTTCGCATCGTACGTCACTGGAAACATTCAACACATAACCTATAAAATATATAATGAATTAAACCTTCGATTGCCAAATATGTTAGTTACATCGAAAAACAAAATAGTTTATAGCGCTAAAATTAATTCCAAAGAGCAAAATTATAACAATATAGTGTTCCAGCTTTAAAAGTCCACAATATGATGTGAGCTATCGAGTAGACCTACTCGAATAGATTACTAAACTCATCCGCGCGTTGTTGCATTCGAATAAATATTCGAATACAGATGTTCACAATGCGATATCAATTTCACGTCGTTAGAGATGCACCACGCTTACCAATAGTGAAGTCAATACATTCGAATATATTTCGAATGCCATCTTAAGGTGTTGTTAAATATTCACAGCATATTGTGAACAAGGCTTGTCTAAATAGCGAAATTAAATAGCATATTGGTTTGTGAGTTGCAAAAATATGTCATTTACATCGCGTGTTTAATAATCGTAGTCTAACATTGGCCCAATCTAACAGACACTACGGTATATACAAACTTATTATCTAAGTCTTTAGACACAAAATAGGAGTATATGTTAATACTGGTATAGTATTGAAGCGAAGCTTTTAATGCACGTTTATGGGCGGGGATTTAAATCAGTAAAAAAGAAAAGATACGAACGCGGCAACGCAATACAACCCTTTTATTTCATGTGTATAAGGTGTGTATTTATGAATATTTTTATATAAAATGTATATATCAGCCCTGTATTAAATTGTCCCACTGCTGGGCAAGGGCTTCTTCTCAGTGTAAGAAAGAAATATAAATAAGCAAATGGTTAATTTACCATTTTAATGTAAATATAAAAAGATTTCCCATACTCGTCCGCTATGAAGATATATAACATCATACCAATATTTTAAGACTTCAAATCGAAGAGAAGTACCTTAAGTTATCACTTAGTTCACCAATTAGTAATTGAAAAGATATAATATGTTTCTATTAAATTAAGTTATCCTAACCAATATTATAAATGCGAATGTGAGTTTCTTTGTTACGGTATTACGCATTAACAACTCGACTGGTCATCATGAAATTTCGCATACACTTTGACAGGAGTACAGAAAAGAACATAGGGTACCTTTCATCTATAAAAAGTAATATTCCCAAGCGAAGAAAGTCGCACTAATCCTGAATATGAAAAGGATCTACAAGATACAGAAAGACACCGTTAAAAAGCATACAACACTATGAAAATTTGATAGCTATGGAGTATATAGTTCAACAAATATCTTGAAGTGTTTTGTAACGCTTGTCATATAAACATTTACGTTTACAACTATTACGACGTTTTATGGACTTGTAACATATCGTAAATCATGGTATATAATATGAACAGTTATTTTTATACTAAAACAAGCTCTGAATATACTTATTCGTATTTATAGCAGGCAGTTATTGTCCGATCTAACATTATTGACAATGGGACATTCACCGTTATTTGCTATGCGATAGGTTCAGCTCGTTATGAACAAAAAATATATCGCATTAAAAGTGATAATACACAGAAAGTTTAAAAAGTTACAATATGGTTTTTTTTTTTCTAATTAAGTCAGCCAGCGTTGTTAATATTATTTTATATTTTCAAATATAATAAAACTTTTAAGTGCAAATTTTACACCAGATAAGCCTTAATTAAGGATTAAATTTGGCAGTATCATAGTTTATTTAAAGGAAATCTGGAAATTGATGATTGAAATTGCTAAATTAATTAATTAATTACTAATGTGAAATATTTATGAGCATATTAGCAGTTACTATATATAACGGTCAGTTAAACAATTAGTTAACGCTCCTTTAATATTTTAAAATAAACCTTTTTAAATGTTATGTACCCTAACGCTTACAAAGCTGCCCATTTTATTAATTCCCTTATTATTACTAACACACGATATGACAAAATATAAAATGCATTCTTTCCGTCAAGCAGTATTACTTCTATTCCCTCCTAGCTTTTGTCTAAGTTAGAAAGAAGATAATAAGGGGAAGATCTGGTCATTTAGAGCTAAAGCAGTTTCGTAACCATAAGCAATAGTAATGTGACTACAAGGTCCATCAAACACATCAGTATAAATACGATTATTAAAAAGCTGGACAATCATAGCTACTAAAGGTAAACATATCCGAAATTCAAATGCTAACAAAAAGCCTACGGTATATACTTGAAGTTAATGTACACCGTGTTCTCTCTTATAGCAATACAAACTATCTTGATAACGATTGAATTCGATTGACCAACTTTAGTTTTTGGGGCGCCCCATAGGCACCAAGCGCGCACGAGTTGTGCATTTCAAGGAGTATGCAACGGTTATGATTTACCCGATACGTAAGTATGTTGAGACCACGGCTAGTGCAACCTGGCCAAGAAGTCAAGCTGAAGGCTTGACTTATTGGCTATTTAAAAGGTATATATAATAGCGAGCATGACTGCAATAATACTCACTTTTAGTTATATAAACATCAAATAAATCAAAATAATGATGCCACGTATACATATTGTATTTATAACGACAACCCCATAATTTTCATGAAACTAAGATGCAGAAATATTATACAATTTTAAGGATCATATTAATATTTCTATGTTAGAATGGATAGGATAGCTTACATTTAAACTCTTGGGCTAGTTATGCAAAGAAACCGAAAAGTGATTTTAATCATGTACTGCTGTTAGAAATTCCTTGGGTTCATGCGTAGACACAAATACAGGTAGTCATAGATATTAAACAAAAACCATTTGGCACAGTTGGATGCTCGCCTCATCCATGGATTTTGTTCAAACTAGAGAAATTTGCTCCTACAGAAGGTCGCAGCCTAAACGGGGCGGAAACGCTCGAATGATAAGTTCAGGTTCAAGTTGCAAGTAATTTTATAGAAAAAAAGAAAATCGGATGACGTATTCAAACAACTTGGTATTAGTTTGAGCAGAATCTTAATCCAAAAGGAGGAGTAATGTGGGCCCAGCAACACAACTACAGAACCATTTGTTTGAGATCGGAGTGCTATCAAAAGATACTTCTTTTGATAGCATTCTGATCTTGATGCTATTGCATAATCAGGGAAAGACTTTTTACTTCAAGAGGAAAGATCTTCGGTTGTGGACGGCGATTGCAGTCTCAACTTAATTTTAGATGTAGAACATACATTATCCCAATTAAAAACACACTACTTCTTAGCGATGTGCAATTACCGATTAAATATTCGAATGGTAAAGTGATTCCAATGGATTCGATTAATATTGATTATTCGCTTTGTTAGATCGATCTATATCCGAATACATTAATTTTTCATATTGGTTGTTATAAAAAAGAGAAGTCATCAGCAAATCATGATTCAAATCTTTGATCTTTATTCAAGTAATAATCAGTGAGAATTTATAAATCAACATCGAATACGATTCGAATACCGAATGCATTCGAATGAGAAATCGTGAAATTTTCGAATTATATTTTTTTGCGGTGACAATTGCGCATCGCTACTATAACTTGTTAACGAAATCATTGGGAAAAACATTTCTCACTCTGCCCACAAATGCATTGTTAGACACATTCCATTTTATTTAAAAACGAATGTCACAATTTCATTATGTACAACCTTCAAAAATATCATAGAAATCGGTCGCTCTCTGTGAAGTGACGGTCGTCTCCCGTTCTGTTCAAAAAGATTATTTGATTTATGAATGGATTCCTGTAATCTGCCAAGTATGAGTATCACGGATATAATGGATGCAGATTTTTACTTTACTTTATAGCAGATAAATATTCCACTTGATAACATTGACATTTATATTAAAATGAGTGCTTAAGACTCCGGCACACTAAATGTAGGACGTGGGCGGAGCTTATGACTGAATGGAAATAACTTTGTTTCCAAATATCTTTTAGAACAGTCTATGCTGTCAACAAGGGACCAGTTGTCTACGTTTCTTGAGCTAGCAGCGCAGCGAGTCTTTTATTATTGGCTTGGACACGTGCGAGTGAAGCGCTGGTTTTGCACACATAAATAGGCTAGTAAGCTACAGGAATAGTCTTGTAAACCTTTTTTATTATATAACTCACCACTAGCAAACAATGCCAGTGCCCTGTTATAAAATAAATAAATGCAGATATAATGTGTGCTAAACATATCCGGTAAAAAGCAATGTCTCGTTGAAAAACATATAACATTACAAGATCAAATAAATAAACAATAAATATATTTTCTATAAAGATTTTGTTGGACACATATTTTATTAATAATATAACTGTCACCATTTAAATATGTACAACCTTCTAAAAGTTCACGGAATTTGGTCCTTCTTCGTAAAGGGACCGTCGACCCCCGTTCTGTTCAAAAAGGTTATTTAATTGGTGAACAAATAATATATCATTATAATCTATCAAATAAGTGTTACCCTTCCTATTCTCAATTTACTCTATGAAAGAAAAACCTTCGTTTAGCTGAAGGAGTATTATAGGTATATGTATAGTTTGTTGATATTTTAAAGAACAAGGATTAGGTTTAAGTCTCCAGCACACTAAATGCATGACGCGAATGGTGTACGATAATTAATAATGCGTCGATTACATTTATAGATATCTAGCTGAAGAATATAAGCACATATATGTTCAACTAGAGCATGTCTACTTACTATAGAAAACTATTGCCTTGAAGGTATGTTATATTCTCGTAAAAGTGGATCGTATTTTAACCGAACATCGTCGTCGATTGAGCTATTTTAAGCTAACGTTATCTAGTTTTCTTTGTACTTCCAAATGAGAGAAAATGTCTAGCCATACTCTTTAGCATCGGTAAATATATACCGGATTGATACGTGTGTAAAAAAATTGCATTGGTGTTCAAAGGCTAATCGTGTGTCGTGTGCTTTATAAAAAATTACATAATTGTATGCTTATATGCTATACAAATATATTTACAATATTATAATGTATTAGTGTATTTTCCAACCGGTACGCATACTTCTGGGATTGCTTGATAGGGCTCGTATAGCATGCTTTCGTCGAGTGAATCTACCATTTAAAATAATTACGCTACAATTAGTAACTATAGGAATACGTGTGTTGCGATCGTTCTTGGAACTGATATTAAAAAACCTAATTGTATAATTGTAAAAGTAGTAAAAGCCATGAGTACTGTGATAGGTACTTAATAACCTACCTACTTATGTGCCATTGATCTTACGTAGCGCAGGCACTCCCAACGTCATGCATTTAGTGTGTCAAAGCCTTAATATCACTAAATAATACTACGTGAACTACAGCGGGCGTTTTATACATTGCGGACTATCAATCTATTAATTAATAAAAATTTAACTAACAGATCGTCCACATAAGGCTTATGCCGCGATGACGACTATCTGAAAAACCATATAAGTGACATGGTGGCGATCACTTAAAATTAAAAAGCGATTGCGAAGGAACAAGTATGAAGTATAATTACCTGGCCATTGAACTACTTTATCGTCATACGCGCTGGTACAGCTGTCCGATATGGGATGGAACACGTAGTCCCAACCCTTGTTGTTGTATCGCCAACCCTTGGAGTTCAAGATTAATGTTCTTTCCGTTGCGTATGCGAAGATCAGGCAGTAAACTATGTGGTGCAGCTGGCAGCCAAAGCCACAACCCTGGAGAAGGAGAGATAATACTTTATAATAATACATACAAGAATGTACTAAAATACTAAAAAAATGCCGAAAGGTCTGTTTTGTGATTGACAATGATGACTAGAATCTTGTTTCTTTATAATACTTGGTAAGCGGTTACCACAGCCGACCGATGCTTATCAGACCACTCCGACTGTCGCGCAAAGCCCTTGGGCACACATACATATTTTGTAGCACTGGTTGAACAAATTTGAAAAACAAGTATTGATGCAACGTCTTAGTATAAGTTTGTTATGATAACATAGCCAACAGCCTTCAGCATTTAGTGCCTTTATTGGGCCAGATACCATGGGCTCATGGCGCACGTGTGGTAAAAACGGTACTGATACAAGACGCATCCTTGCGCGTTGCCAAAAGTATGTAAACCTCAGAAACTCTTGCTCATTACGCAAAACACACTAGCAGTGTTACTTTTCCGTCTTTTGATAAAAATACAAATACTTATTCTTTTACAAACTATCGTATATTCTTCTCAATAGCGCCTAATATGTATAAAATGTCCATTTCTATACAATAATAACCGGCAAAGCTAGATTGGCGTATTTAGGGTTATTTTCCTGATCCCTAAACATCGATGGCGTATACACAATTTTGAGTCGAAACCTAACATCTAGGGGTCGGCACCAGGAAATTCTGGTGTTAGTCAACCTGCACCTCCTTATGTATGCCGATATTAAACGATCATAACGACTATTGCAACGATGCATGCTTGATTTAGCCGCTTATAAGATATGCGGCGCAAATAAAAAACGTCCTTCGTCAAGTCCAATGCATTGATGACAGCGTTTCTATAATTAGAGTATTGCTATCCAATACATATTCATCTTCATCCGACTGCAAACATACCGAACTGTATATTACATAACACGAGAGATAGCTGTGGGGTCACGGCGCCTATCGCGTGCATTAGACGATTGACCTTCGGATAACAGGGGTCAACTATTGTTCGAAACATCTGTGTTTCGGTGGAACCATTTTGATTCATTAGTGTATTTCGGTATTTTATTTGTTGGTTGTAACAAATCAATTAATGTATGCACGAGTAATAAAGAGTTGTTTTGATAGTCACGTTGCCTAAGTTTGCATGTTTCCGATCGATCGTGAGGTCCTAGGACTTATTGGATTTTCTCTTTCGACAATTATTAGTACCAGCATAGACTGGTAATATGCCCAGGTGACAAAACAAATTATTAACTAGACTACATTTTGCCCACGGCTTTGCTGGCGTAAATGTAGATTAGGTTAGCAACAGTACTTTTTCTGGATGAAAGGTACCCAATGTCTTACTCTGTGTAGCTGACAACGTGTATGCGAAATTTCATGATGATCGGTCGAGTAGTTAAGACGTGAAAGTGTAACAAACAAAAAAACAAACAAACAAATATACTAACTAATAGGCTAACATCATCATATTAATAAAATGACCTAATTAAATACATGCGTATTAAAGTGACCATTACTTTTGTTATAA
Organism: Catocala fraxini; assembly: GCA_930367265.1. Classification (NCBI taxonomy): domain Eukaryota; kingdom Metazoa; phylum Arthropoda; class Insecta; order Lepidoptera; family Erebidae; genus Catocala; species Catocala fraxini. Next base: position 5,892,893 of record OV884035.1, read on the forward strand.
CAACGTTCATTCTATAAATGAATCAGCAACTTATGGCTATAGCTATAAACATGAAACGTTCTTTGATTTACGTTATTTTTATCTTTCGTCGAGCTTTAGGCCCGAGATACATTAAAGCGGAGATGGGCGGTTAGAGATGAGATGTTTCGTAAATAACAAATAGCATTTCGATATTCCTGCAGTACTTCGCCTCTTAGCTTCTGTGGAAACAAACCTAACGAGCCACATTTTTATTTTATCTAAATATATTCGATTACAACGTTCCGGACAGTGATAGCTAGTCTCACACTATTCTTTGATGTAAAAACAGCTAAGATGAAAGGAGTGGACAATGGTGTGATGATCAATGATAGATAATAAACTTCTCGCTCACACACGCAGCTGGCTCAGACCAGGACTTATGTACCTACCTCTTACTAAATTAAGAGTTGTGAAACGTATAAGCGAAAATATATGTGATCAATACTAATCATTGTTCCGTAAATTAATTTTTTCGTGTCTGGTATAAGCATATTGTATTTTTCGCGGCATAAGGTTTATATTAAGGCAATAACATAAAAAGGGCTGATCAGAACACATACCGCTACAAAAGATGAGAACAATTCATAGGAGATTACGTCGCTTTATGTTTAACTATACCGCTCCTTTCATATCCTCTCCACCCATCTCCGCTTTGTTGGAAACTGACCCTTTACCAGTGGTATATTTATGACAACAAATCGTACAATTTACGAACAGTCCACAAATGTGTCGCAGTTCGTTATGATTTTACGAACAATTTTAAGAGTTCTAAATTGAATTTTATTAGTGCAGCGATAAAACTGAGCGTCGAATACGTAATCGATTTAACAAGTTTATTGCATCGGCGCGTTGTTTTTAACATGGCGGGAATATAGTTGAATGGAAAATGTTTTGTTAAGCTTAGGATACTGATTTATTATTATTATGTTTTTGTCTGTCTGTGTCTACATACACACTACATACTACATACTCACACCCATTTATTGTCATAGAGGTAGGCAGAGGTGTATATGTATACTTATCACCAGTTAAATACGGTTATATTCAGCCAGATGTTGCTCTATTTGAGTAACATTATAACCGAAAACCTAGGTTTTATTTGGGGATCCTGCTTTGTTCTACCTTTCTTGTAACACAGGATTCTCATACACCATTGCCTTAGCTTTCGAAAATATAGCCGTAAACTTATATTATCTATTAGGTTTAGCCTGCAGCTTTGCTCGTGTGAAACTACACCTTAAATCATAGGCAACATTAGCCAGGAATAGTGTAGCGTTTTAGTAGCAAAATACTTTAAGAATTCGGTCCAGCAGTTGCAGTCATTACCACCAGGAAGACCAAATTTAATTTGCCGTCAAAGATATTTTTGGTTCGATGATTTTAATTCTTATAATGTTAGTAATAAATAGATATGATTTGTTCTCGATGATGGGTGAAGACTGCCGACCCGCACTAGGCCAGCGCGGTGGTCTGTAACCTAATATTGCTCATAGAAAAAAGAGGGCCCAAGTCCAGCAGGGGGATAGATTATAAACAGGCTTGATATTATCATTCAAGCCAATACACCACTTAAGAACTCAAGACTTAATTAGCCGCATTGACGTTCACAGCAACCAATCCACAAAGCTTCTCGCGCGCGCATCATAATTTTCCAAATCGGTAGTTCCGTTTAGGAGAACAGTGCGAAAAGCAAACACGTGTCGTGACGTCAGTGGGTCATTGACCTGGTGACGTGTGACAGTGACAGATAGGGCGCCGGTGCGTTAGTGTGTTGTGCTAATTATAACTGTTTAGGGACAAGTTACTATTCATGTTAATAATGGAGATGGATTGAAACAGCTGGGTGTTTAGAGATTTATTAAGTAAACAGTGGGCGTCTCTAGGGTTCAAATATGCGTTGCGTAGTAGCGTGTATCGCCGTAGTATTTATGAGAATTTGTGAGTGAATCTACTGGCTTTAATTATTTTGTTTACATCGTTTACTACGACTTAGCTAAGCGCTATGTAGTATTGGAATTCGGGCGTGCAATGTGCGATATCTTCACAAATCCGTTTGTAGTAAGATACGAGCTCTAGGTGTTCGAGGAATCATCAGGTTTTCTAATTTGGGTTCAAATTACTGGTATTCTTATTACCCCACCAGTTAAGCTACGGTGCCTATTAGAAGTTAGTCTACGTCAGTAGCGCAATGAGTGGGATTCAAACCTGCGACATCTCGTAAGCAAGTTCTATGCCCATTTATTGGGCTGCCGCCGCTTTTCAATTATAAATATGTAAAAACCATATTATACTTTCCAGTTTGCTTAGTAAAAATAAATCTGTCTGAACACCGACACTCGTAAAAGCTAGTAAGCTAACAGCTGAAATCTAGCTCAGTGGCGAAGCGGTAGTGAAAAGGATTGCTTTGCATGAGGTCTCGGATAAGAATCCCGGGCGAGCTACCAAAAAGTTTTTGTATTTATAGCAGCCCAGCGTTAGGCAGCTGGCTATATTAAACACTGCCGTGCCTCGGTGCACACGTAAAGCCGTTAGTCCTGCGTTTGACCTCTCACCGGTCGAGTTAAATTGCCGTCCCATGACTATGGACTATGGAGTCTCCCATGCCTCGATGCGCACGTTAAGCCGTTGATCCTGCGCCTGATCTCTTTAAACCCATCATCGGATTATGGGATTTAGGGAACAGAGGGTGCATTTGTGTTTGCGGTGACCAGTCGCCGTTCCAAAAGGCCTTCGTGAACGAAATTCGGTCTGAATGACATAATTTAATTTTTAATAGCGACCCGACCCGGTTTCGGACGAGTAGTACAAAACCTTAACAAATTATATACCTAAACTTTCCTCGTAGATCACTCTAAGTAATAAAAACCGCATGAAAATCCGTTTAGTAGTTTTTGAGTTTATCGCGAACAGATAAACAGACGCCGCGGGGTACTTTGTTATATAAATTGAAGTCTAACCTTGTTTAGATTACATATAAGTTTCCTGGCTTCTTTACAGTCGGGCGGGTTTTGGAGATGGCGTAGTCGTCTTTGCACCAGATCACTCACGTTGGCTGCTTCTGCGATACGCCACTCGTGATACCCGTCCAATTCCGGCAGTTGCTGCTGGTCTGATAGCAGCGATCTGCAATGATAACATGTCTTTAATATTTTGGTGGTATAAGCATCTTGGTGGTGCAGCAGTAGTAGAAAACTACTGTGTTTGAGGTCTCTTAACTGAAATGTTATTGGATTTTCTGTCAAGAAATTTATAGCAGCAATAAAGAAACTGCACGGTAGGCGGTAAAAGGCTTGCCCCATAAACCATAGCTTATCATGGGGGTGATATGCTTGTCTTAAAATACTAATGCCGTACTAGAAATAAATCCTATGTCGCGGGGGACTTGGAAAACATTCAAACAACGGACACTAGAAACACCTAGACTCGGTGCAACCATTTATAAATCACCTAAAATTTTGTCCCGTGTGGAATTCGAACCGGCGCAGTGGAAAGCACTAAACCATCATGTCTGCTATCTTTTTTTATAAATATAGCAGCATGGAGTCCATACATGACCGTTATCTCCATTACATAGGATGTCAACACTCAGCTGTCGATATTTGGCATAAAACAAGACTATTCACTTCTCTCAGGATATACAAACAGTTGTTCAAAGACAGTTTGTCAGTAAGTTTTAATATGTACATATGTATTAGGCAAGGATATAAATTTTCATACGTCATATAAGCTAATTCGTTACCAAATTGTCCAGAAAAAGCCTCGTGCTGTGACAAAATACGTTGGAGTACGCCCGAATCCCACTACATGGCTGTGCCTTACCAGAGTTCGATCTTGTCAACTATTTTCTATTGCAATAGTTTGAGTGGGCAATCCGATGTTGCGTGGCGGTTTCCACCCTTTCTAATTATATTATCATACAAACAATTTTTCTATACTTATATTATAAAGCTGAAAAGATTGATTTCATTTGATCGCGCGATACATGGAACTACCTGACCGATTTGAAAAATATATTTTTCATTAGGTAGGCCGTTTAATCTGAAACGATAAACCATCACACTTCAAGCAAAAGGGGCGGAGCAATCATCATTAACATGAGTGAAACCGCGGTGACAGCTAGTGAGTCATAAAACCACAATCAAGTTAAACATAGTACCTGCCATTACAGTATTATTATACATAATATATGAACGTAATTATTAGTATTGATATGTCCTCGAGTTCGTTGGCTATAACATAGTTACTGGAGGTCACTGATTTATTTAATGTATGGCATTACACCTATGATATATACCAGAGGGCAGACAGACTGGTATATAGCAAGTAATCTGTACTCTGATATGGATGGCCAGCTTATTACGAGAAAACAGACACACATACAGGCGAGCGTACAAAGTAAGTAAGAACGTACTATTTTTTTAAACATATTCCGTTCTAGGAATAAATCCTGCGTAGCGGAGGGCTTCACAAACATTTAAACAACGGACATAAAGAACATCAAGACTCGGAACAACCGTTTGTGGTACCCACACCACTCGACATAGTAGCAGTGGCGAGGTGACCACTTAAACCACTACCACTACGCCATCCGTGCAGTCAACTGATCACATCCGTGCTGTCAACTGATCACATCCGTGCAGTCAACTGACCACATCCGTGCAGTCAACTGATCACATCCGTGCAGTAAACTGATCAAAGTCCTATGATACTTTTGATGCCATGCCATGTTAGTAGCAATTGAGCCAACCAGATGATAAGTAGTATTTAATGCCATGCTATAAACAATATGAACCCTTAACATGCTTCAAACTTAAATAAGCTCCAATTTTGACGGTTTAGCATATCAGTTGAAAGAAAAGGTCTGGCGCACGGATATATTCCAGTAAACCCTGCAACATAACAGCGAGTAGCCACACCGTGGTTCTTTTAGTAAGTATCTCAGGGGAGGTCGACATAACCTTCTTATCTCCTCATCTCCCCTTGTGACTAAAAGGTACATACCTTGCTGGCGCATTTCCCCACATATAAAAATGGCCTAACCTACGACAATACCTTTTTTAACGTAGTGGATTGCCATTTACGCATCCCTCCTGCGGACAAAAGGGTAAGCAAAGGGTATGTCGGGCTCCCCTGGAGAAAGATGAAAAGTCCCTGGTCGTATTGACTAAACCTACCATGGTGTGCCTACCGCCTGCCTTGAATGGTTAGGTGGTCGCTGGAAATAATAATAATAATAATAATAATATTTTACCACATACACACAACACCGTCTAGCCCAAACTACTGCTTAGTTGCTTGTACTATGGCTACTAGACAATGGATAAACATACATACATACTTTTTTCTTTTGTAAATTCATACATATTATACATAGAAACACCAAGACCAAGACAAACATTCAAGTTCACGCACACAAATGTTTGACTTGTGCGGGAATCGAACCCGCGACCTTAGGCGTGGCAGTCAGTTACACTAACCACTACGCCATCGAGTCGTCATGAAATGAAACTACATCAGCTATTTTTACGTGGGGAAGTGTTCCTGATGCAGATCCCCTCGCCACAAGGGGAGGGGAGAGGGTTATGTCAGGCTCTACCGAGACTTCGGGCCTACCTACTAAAACCATCACGCTGGAACTAAAACTACCTATCTCAATATTTTTGTGACCGAAATTACTCCATATATAATTCAAAGAAATAATTTAGTAGATACATAATATATAGAAATACTATTATTCGTTTTTAATCTTGTATCGGTTTTATTGTATCTATGGTGAAACAGTTTAGGTTATAAAAACAGACTGGACGCTAGAAGTTGTTTATAGCAATTATGGTTTAGCTTCCAGTTCTACTCAAATTAAATATTCGAAACTTGTTTTTATAATTGCAATACATATTATTCATCATTTGTGTTGTTAGATTTCCGTTCGTTAAATCCTAACTAATATTATAAGTGAGAATGTGAGTTTGTTTGATTGTTACGCTTTCACTCCTTAACGACTCAAACGATCATCATAAAAATTGAATTGCATACACGTTATCAGGGATACAGAAAAGGACATACGGTACTTTTTATCCAGCAAAAAGTACTGTTATAAATCTAACCTATATTTGCGCGAGCAAAGCCGCGGGCAAAATCTAGTATTATAAATTTCTTTCCTGAGTCCTTGGTACCGTGAGACTTCGTTTTCAATTCCCGGGTCAGGCATCGTTTTGTATTAAAGATTGCGGAGTAGCAGATTCGTAACTTTACCCGATAATCGTCAATAGGTCCGCCCCCTATTAGTAAAATATTAACCAATTTGAAGCGAATGGGTAAGCAACCCAAGATAACTTGCAAAGAACAAGCAACACGCTATCTTTTTCCTAGAAATTGCTATATTTTATACAATTCAAGCGTGTCAGTGCCAAACACGCGACACGATTATGACATTTATACTGTCAAATCTGACATTTATACTAAGAACAAATTACCCTGCATGCACTTAGCACCGTCTGTTACTTAACAGATAGAATTTCTCTTAAGGATGTTAAGAAAAATTACTAGTATTCGCGATCCCAAGTCTATTGGACTACATGTGCATCTTAAGTAGAAGCGCATCGTATTGCGTATTATTTACCTACGGTCTCTTAAAGTCACTTACTTAGTTCTTCTTTGGAACGTAGAATTACCGCAATCAACGCTCTATTCTCCCATTAAATTTAATTCTTATTGACAGAATATCTGTAGAAGACAGCTCATAATGCGAATTGTTTATTACGCTGCTTAAAACACATATAAATTAATAACTGAAGTGAATTTATGCGTACCAAGTCGGGATACGCACGGCACGGCAAATCAATAAGTTTATTCATTTCAGAACTTAGATCCAAACCGCTGTTCTTAAAAGAAAATAGTGAGATATTCGATACTGAAACTATAAATGAAAATATTATAATTGTTATCGAAATTAAATAAAAATCAAATCGAATTCAAAGTAAAAATCGATGAACGGAATGATCCGACTCCTTGGGCATACATACTTTTCTATGACGTGTACAACATGGACATTCAGACACTTCCCACTTATTGAAGTTTTTTTTATACTATTATTATGATGATATAGAAGAAATATCTAAGATATAGTTAGACTTTTCGATTTGTGGTTTACCAAATTTTTTTTTTATTTTGCTCTTCTAAATGACCACACTCCGACTGACGATAAGCAGTCGTGTGGTCTAAGAGCAGTGGCCTCCACACCGTCCTCGTAGCAGCCGAGGCGATGTTGAGGTCTCTACTTTGACGGCCTGAGAAGGTGCTTTTTCAGGCCCTGTTTAAAGGACCCAGGATTGCAGGAAGAAGGAAACACGTGCCTTGGCAGAGAATTCCATGCCTTGATCGTTCGGCAGAGGTATGAGGACCCAAACTTGTTGGTACGCGCTCTAGTCGACTCTACCGTGTAAGGATGGCATCTGAGCCCAGCACGCGTTGCTCTAGATAGGAAAGGGGAGGGCGGGATAAGGTGGAATAACTCATCAGAGCACTCAGTGTAGAGCCACTGTTATGTTTTCACCATAAAGAAGTATTTTCTTTAATATATAATGTAATTTAAATGTCATGCATGCCTGTGTTTTGTTTAATTACTCAGACTATGTTAAATAAAAAATGTCTCAACTGCAAAACATTGTAATTATACAGTTGGTATGCTTAAATTATAAATAAATTAATCACAAATGTGAAGTCTGCCAACCCGCACTGGACTAACGTGGTGGAATAAGGCCCGTGCCCAGCAGTGGGACAGTTAAAACAGGGCTGATATTACTATTAATAAGAAAATCATAAATTAATTAGAACCAAATATTCAGCCTAATACAATTCGCCAAAAGCTTTAATCTATGCACATACAGTGGTCGACATATAATTAGAAACAGTACATAAAACTTAGGTAAATACAGAATGAACTATCGTTATGAGTAAAAATATATAGATTATATCACCATTAACTATGCCAGAATATAGCCAATGAGTTAAAAAACTCATAAAATATAAAAAAACGAAATCTGTTCTATCTTTAATTATTAAAAGAGTTTAAATATGAATGATAGTTGAATTTCTATTACTGGCCGCTTGGACAACTAATTAGAAACAGGATACATGATCTGCTCCACATATGAAATTTAAAAAAAAACCTTTTTCTACGCTTTTCTATAGTTTCGGCGGCAATTAAACATCAATTTGGAATAACGTGAGTTTTGTTAAAAATGGGTAAAAATAAGAGTTGTGACGAATCAATTAGGCAATTAATTGTTAAATTACATTTAGATCGAAAGTGGACTTATAGAAGAATTGCTAATCATCTAAAATGTTCTGTGAAGAAAGTTTTTAACGCTATTGCTCATTATAAAAGAAACGGAACTACTAAAAGTGTTGTTAGAAAGGCTCGTCCAAGGAAAACGTCTCCTCAGGAAGATTTGCAAATAATACGTGTAGCTAAACAAAAGCCTTTTAAAGGCTCCAACGAGATTAGAATTCTAGACCTCGAAACTGGTAGGCCGCAGATTAGTGGAAGCTAAATTGTTCGGGAGGGTTTCTCGAAAGGTACCGCTTCTTACGAAGCAACACCGAGAGAAGCGATTATTATTTGCAAAGAAATATCTTAACTGGACCGTACGAGAATGGAAAAAAGTGTTATTCTCGGATGAAAAAAAAAATAAATATGGTGAATTCAGACGGCAAACGCTACGTTAGACGTCCAATAAACCATTCTTTTGATTATAAATACACGAGGAGCATAGTCAAACACGGCAGTGGTAACATTAAAGTATGGGGATGTTTTTCTGGTTGCGGAGTTGGACCCATCCGTAAGATTGAAGGTATAATGGATCAATTTCAATACAAAAACATCTTAGAAGAGACAATGATTCCCTATACCGACGGCCATTTGCCTGTGACCTGGATCTTTCAGCACGATAACGACCCAAAACACACGGCCCGCAGTGTTAAATCCTTTCTTAGTCAGCAACGTGTTACCATGTTACACCGGCCTAAAAACGTAATTCCAGTCAAAATGAACTTTACGAAGCATTTGTTGAAGCATGGAACTCGATCCCACTCGATAAATGTACGAAATTACTTGAATCAATGCCACGTCGTTGCAGAGCCGTCATTAATAACAAAGGCTATGCAACTAAATATTAAATTTTAAGAAATTTAGTAACCCAAACATAATTTTACATAAATAATTTGAAATTGATGACGTTAACAGGTTAATAACTTTAATTTTTACCTCATTTCTTTATTGTTTCTAATTACTTGTCCATGACGGATGGTGCTGCAAATGTCGTTTCGTTGTTTGTACGTAACTAAATATCTAAATGGTAGTTGTAAACTCGGATATTTATTTGTTTTTAAAGAATTATAAGTTGTTGAACGTATTCTATGCATTTTGTTGTTTTATTTCCAAAAACAAAAGTTTTACGGCAACGTGCCTTGTATACTGTAAAATACGTCGCAAGTGTTTCTAATTATATGTTCACCACTGTATATGTATACCAAGATGGAAATATATGAGGATGTCATTATAACAGGTAGATATGCAAGTACACAACCCAATGCAAATCGCACTGATTAGCAAGAAAATCATTTGCATGTAAAGTTATGTGCCACACACAACACTGGCCGGCTAATAAACCGCTGCGATGTCTTTAATTAACCGATTAACCTCGTTTAATCGCTCGTCCCACGAAATGACGAGAAAACAACCCGGTTCAAAATGGCGTATGGAAACCGGTGTTGCTAAAAATAAACGAATTTGGGCATTTAAGTTGTGTACATTTCGTAACTCATGAGTACCTACCTACGTTTTCGTAACGTGCCCTGCACCGATAACACTCCACAACAAAATTGCAAATTTTGTCTGATGTGTGACTTTTATCACATGATGTTTACTAATTTGTCGTCGCTGAGTCTACATATACCCTAATTTTTTTTGTTACAGCCCTTGTTTACGTGTTATAGCTTCCATTAAAAATTTGCTGTGTTACAGTGTTAATATAGTTATCACTGTTATCAGCAATAACTAAAAAAAGTTTTCTTAATATAATTTGATCGAGCATCGTCAATCAAGGCTACTGGAAGGCACATATGATGGCTGACTATTATTGGAGCATTCGGAACAGCTCTGTACTTCAGCTTTTTTTTTAGCTTTTTCAACTTAAGACTGCGCCGAGCGAAAGGTGCCAAAACAGGCGGTTACAGTTAAGTGAATGCAATTAACACTTTTAGTTTAATACAAATATAAAATATACATTTACCATAACAATGAATGTGTTTACAAATACTCCGTGTAAAAAACTTGAAATAATAAATATTTTCTCCTACAAAATCACGTAAATTTACACAAAAAATTCAAAAACGTAAACTCTTGTTACGTGATTTTTAGATTATAACAGTAGAAATCTATCCTATTTTACAGCTTAAACGAAACATAAATAGTTATTTATACAATTTGTCCGTCCCAAATATTTAAGTTATTGGTTGTCAACCAATAACTTAAATATTTGGGACGGACAAATTGTCAAATTGACGGACAAATTATAAAGATACATATTTATCAAAAAGCACTTCAAGTCCTCCAAACAATTTAACTATGGCAGCCGCGCGGCGATTTGAATATGCGCCGCACGAGCTCTATCATTATCTGTCTTACGCTCGGCGTAGTCTTAAGAACTAAATAAAATAAGAATATCTTTAAATATACTGTTTTTATTATACAAATACCCATGTGTCATATTTTTTTAGCTAGACCTGATACAGAAATTTCACAACAAACATTAAAACAAATAACACCCAGGCTCACTACAAATATTTGCGAATCCCACAATATTGTTTGTCTCGTGTGCGGATGGTGTTCCGCAACACTCGGAGTGTCAGTCGCGAGGCGACTATTTAAACCACTACACAGCCGGCGTATTCGAATTTTCTTGACGATATAATTGACTGATTAAAACGCTTGCATGAAGCGTATGGAACAGCCAGAATCGTAGCAAACAGCACACAAGATTTCAGTCTACTTCTCCAAGATACAAGCGTTAATCTATGTCTAGAATTGTCTTTCTTGTCTTGCTTATTTAGATTACCTACTTTTGTCATACTTACTAGTAATCTGGAGAATGATGCATAGCAAGTTCCAAAAGTGACTAAAATAAACCTCTGCCTAATCCTCTGGCGACATTGCAATCGTAATGTTATAAATCTATATATTAATACGTGAAGCAAAAACCTTGTGCCCCTTTTTACGAAAATTGCGTGGACAGAGGAGTATGAAATTTGCCACAGTTAAAGTTTATATGGAGAAGGAGGTGCGAATTATTAAATAATCAAATTAATGGAAAAACACAACACGCACACAACCATGCATTTGACACACGCCGTCGAATCGCGTTTGTAGTATTTCGACATTGTTCGTCTGACGTCGTACAATTCTTTGTAACTATGGTTACCTATAACCTTATTTATATGTAATAGAGAAAAACAGAAAAGAAAGTAGCAAGCTTAGAAATTTAGGTCGAATTTTAACCACTAGGCGATCGCTAGTAATACTTAAGCCATAAGATCCAATACCGACGAATACTATGACTAACGCGTTTAGCGCGTCATCACAACGTCCGTGTCAAATGCGTAGTGTTATAACCGCAATAATACAAAGTAAAACGTATTATATCAATATAACACTTTGTACAACGTATTTGAGGGCCTCTTTTCAGTGTGAGAAGGATCAGGCCATAGTCCACTATGATGCCCCGGTGCGGGTTGGCAGACTTAACATATCTTCAAGAACATTATGGAGAACTCTCAGATATGCCGGTTTCCTCGCGATGTTTTCCTTCGCCGTTAAAGCAAGCGATAATTAACTATTTAATACGCACATAACTTCAAAAAGTTAGGAATGCGCGCTTTGGGGTCGGATCGAGACCCGTTCGTTGCATTTCAACGTTGCATTCTCCCACAGGGTTACATACGTATAGATATTTAACTGAAATGCGGCCATAATCAATGTTATAAACAGAAAAGAAGCAGATGTGTTATTATCGCACGCATAGTGAAGACTCAAAAAAACGTCCCAAATAGACGTTTCCTATTGGTCTCAAACCAAAGTCGGCCTCGATGTCGTAGTGATTAGTGTAACCGACTGCCATGCCAGAGGTCGCGGTTTCGATTCCCGCACAAGTCAAACATTTTGTGTGCATGAACATGGATGTTTGTCTTGGTCTAGGTGTTAATATGTATAATATGGATGTATTTACAAAAAAAAAGTATATATGTATGTTTATCCATTGTCTAGTACCCATAGTACAAGCTTAGTTTGGGCTAGATGGTGTTTGTGTGTATGTGATAGAATATATATTATATTATTATATTAAAGTCGGTTCAACAATATCCTTCGCAAAAGATTTAAATCGCAATTATTCGAATGGTAGCTATCACCTTCACGTAAGCTCTTGCCATATCTATTGCGATACTTATGAATACGAATTGTCAACACACTTGCAGTTAATTATAACAAAATAGTCTGGGTATCAACTTCTTGATGACTGATCAAGAACCATAATGTAGTTTAAAATTTAACAAGCCATACTTATAAGACAAGTGGATATAGTGACAAGAATAGAAAAGGGTATGTTAAGCTGGTTTGGGCATGTAGAAAGAGTGGACGAGGAAAGACTGACTAAGAAAGTTTATAAGGCTAGTGTGAATGGAACAGTCACAAGAGGAAGACCTAGGCGAACGTTTCTTGATCAGATCGGAGGCGTTCTGGACAAAGGCCAGGTTAAGAGCACCTTGAACCGACGGGCGTGTATGAGGAATGTGATGAAAGTGAATGAAGCCAGAGAAGTGTGTCAGGATCGTAGCAAATGGAAATCCGTAGTCTCTGCCTACCCCTCTGGGAAACAGGCGTGAATCTATGTATGTATGTATGTACTTATAAGACTTATGTCACACATACAACAGATACCTATAACACTCCGACCAACCCAAAATCAAACCTGGCACCTTGGAAACAACCGCAAATATAAGCTGTAACTTATATACAACATGACCAATGCAGCAGTCATAATATAAAACGCAATAATTCACTAACAAAACTGAAAATTAAAACTATTTTATTCTAGCATTCTCGAATGTCATAGCATACTTACGTCATATTCATATTATGTGACATAACATTATGTCAATATCAATCCAGCTTAAACAAGTAAACTCGTTTAGATCAAATACATTTTATAATTATGACCTTGGCCGTAGAACAGAATTATATAATACCTAAAGCAATCTAATACTTTTTGAACGGCGTCACAAAATGTTGTTTATAATATACTAGTTGTCCGGACAGACGTAGGCCTGTACACACGAAAAAGAAAACAAATCTTAACCATCCTCGAATCCACATGAACACACACAAAAAGTTTTATCAAAATCGGTCCAGCCGTTTAGGTGGAGTTCAGTGACATAAACACGTACAGTAGAATTATATATCTAAAGATAGACTACTAGACTGCTCGCGAGTCCGCCCGCGTGGTACTTACATCAATAAAAAGTAGCATAGGTTTTAAACTGTATCTGTACCAAATTTCATCTAAATCAGTTGAGTGGTTTACCGTGAAGAAGTAACAGACAGACAGAGTTACTTTCTAATTTATAATATTAAATAAGGATTGAAGCAGCGATAGCCTAGTGAGAGCCCGACGCGTTGGATTGCCACTCAGGTCTCGAGTTCCATCCTAAGCATCTCTGACTTTTCGAAGTTATGTGTGTATTAAATAGTTAATTATCCCTCGCTTTAATGGTACAGGAAAACATTGTGAGAGAACCTGCATGTCTGTGAATTCTCCATAATGTTCTCGAAGATATGTAAAGTCTGCCAACACTGGACCTGCATGGTGGACTATGGCCGAACCTTCGCACAGTGAGAAGAGGCATGCCAAGCTGGGACAGTTTAATACAGGGCTGAAATTATATATGGACCAATGATTAATTATGTTCGGGTACTTTGAAATAACGACACTGGAACATTGAGACAACTACCATCTTAGTCTCCCCGTGACCATAGCTGCTGAAAAGCAACCGAAACGTCGGGGAAAGTGTAAACTTAAATAAAAATAGATTTAATAAATTAATAAGCTTAAAAATTTGTAAAGTTCAATAGTATCTAGTAGTAGTGTGACAGTTTCAAAATTTTGTAATAAAGTGTAAAATAAATAACGCGATAAAATCCGTATATAGAAATTTAATTGCAATGAATAACATTCGCGTAAACAGAAGACAATATTATATATATGGACTATTTGATTTCATAGCTGCCTTTGTTAGTGGTTCGGCGCCTTCTAACGAATAAATAATATTCCTGTGGGCATCGTATCGTCGTTGAGTCGCAGTAGACTTAATAAAATCATACGCAAAGAACAGCCAGACTTGAAACAGCATTTATAGTCGTGGTTTCATAAAGTCTCAAAGAATACTCAGACTTGAAGAAGCTATTCGAAGACCAAACTACTTGAACCTCTGCGTTATCTTTGCTATCAAACTCACATCTATAATATAATCGTATTCAATTTCACGTACAGTTAAAGATATAAATCGATAAACATTTACGAGATTGCGAATTATTCTATCATTCATAATAATAATATTTTTATTTTTGCCCGCAGTATTATTTTGAATAATAGTTAATAAAATATTTTAATGACAAATCATAACTGCAAAACAACTATTTAAAATAACAATTCATTAGGTAGTTTTCAAACTTTTCTCAATGTTCAGATACTTTCTCGATGGCGTGGTGATTAGTGTAACCGACTGCCACGCCTGAGGTCGCGGGTTCGATTCCCGCACAAGTCAAACATTTGTGTGCATGAACATGGATGTTTGTCTTGGTCTGGGTGTTTCTATGTATAATATGTATGTATTTACAAAAAAAAAGTAAGTAATATTTATCCATTGTCTAGTACCCATAGTACAAGCTCTGCTTAGTTTGGGCTAGACGGTGTTGTGTGTATGTGGTAGAATATCATTATATTATTATTACTTATGGCGATGAACATTATCACACTTTATTTTGATATTATTTTTATTATTATAAGCCTAATTGGCGTCCCACTGCTGAACAAAGGCCTTCCCTTCCGACTTCCATATATCACGAACGCTTGTTACGAGTCACCCTATGAAGAGAACAAAAAATTGTTCATGTGCCCAGAACTAGCATCCGAGTCGTGTGATGAGTGACTTGGATGCGGGTGCTGGTCATGGCGACAAGACAACAATAGCTACATATAGACACGACTCAGATGCTTGTTCCGAGCACACAAACTATTTTTGTTCGACTTACAGAGCGAGAGCTAGGCACTGAAAGGGTTAATTGAGCTACTGGCGGCAACCACCCTGAGGTTTGACCTGGGGGTGGTGGGCTTCGTGGGCCTGCCCGCCACCCGATCAGCACCAGGTCCAAGAGGCGGCGTGCGTGTTCCCACGCGCGCCTCTGAGTCGTGTTTTTGTCTCCCTACAAGGGGACAGTAGAGGGTCTATTATGTAGTGGCCTGCCGTTTCACACGGCAGGCCGAAACCTCGGCGGGGTCGCGATTGCATGTGAAAGCGATTAGCGCGGCCCCGCCGTCTATGGTTATGTCGAGGAACACCGTGGTAGGTTTAGTCGGTATTACCGGGGTATTACTCCCCCGGTGAGCCCGACATAATCTGTCCGTCGCCCCGCGGAGAGGTATGCGTCAAAGCATTCCCACACATATAAAAAAAAAAATTTAAAATAAAAATTAAAAAAAAAAACTACTGGCGGCAAGCCCCACTTCTATCGAAACTTAATATTATAGCTGTAAGAGATAAAACCCCACTAGTAATGCTCCAAACAAAATTACAAGTCATCTTTGAAAAATAACCGTTTTTGAAAACATGTTCTATAAAAGAATACCAACCTTTTCCTATCACCAACTTGGTCCAATATCACTTTAATCTTCTCTTGCTTATTATCTTCTTGCATTAATTTCCCCAGCTCGTGGTTAACGTAGTACCACAGTTCTTTAGTGTTGGAATATATTCTTCTCCTGAGATTCTCGTACTCTTCCGTTGGTCCCTGTCCCCCGTCGAAGAACAGGGACCCTGTATCTATATCCTTAAAGTTACCATTGAGCCTGCAAAAAAAAAACAACTTGAATACATAGGTATACAAAAACATAAAAGACTAGATTTTAACCGCGGCTTCGCTCGCGTAAATCTATAATATGTTAGGTTAGATAAGTAACAGTCTACATAACCTCTACGCTCCCCTTTTTCCGCGGACAGGTATGCATCAGGCATGCCCCCAAGTTTAAAAAGATAAGAAGCAGTAGTTTTTCTGGATGAAAGGTACCCTATGTCCTTTCTGTTCCCGACATGCTTGCGAAATTTCATGTTGATCGGTCGAGTAGTTAAGGCGTGAAAGCGTATGAAACAAACTAACTCACATTTGCATTTATAATATTAGTTAGGATTTTGGACATAATGCACCCTTATATCGTCTAAACCTGGAGGAGTACTATTAAGAAGTAGTGGTGCACACAATTGAATTCGAATGTCATTCGAATAAAGTTATGCAAAGCGCGATAGCTACTTTCCATACCACAGCTATAGTGAATAATTTGTATCCCGGGTCGGGCCAATAAAAATGTACTGGGTTTTTCTGCGAAGGAATCTCAATAGCAGGCCGAAGTTAGCAAGTTGACGGTGTTAGTTAGACACGCCCGTGCCTCGCAAAGCACGTAAAGCCGAAGGTCCTGCGCCTATCTCTCTGCGATCGTTTCGGATTGTCGTCATATCCGATCATGAGTGTTAGGGAACTGAGAGTGCACTTGTGTTTAAGCCAGTTTTGTGGACTATAATACCCCTGGTCAAGTGACCAGTCTTCGTTAATTAATTCGACCTGGAGGACGTTATTGTCATCGGAATCAATCTACAGAAAGTGCAGCTAAATAACCTTGCATTGTGTTTCTACTGTGAAGCCGGCACTAGAACTCCTTAAGAAGATGCTATGCTATTGCAAAACCTGTAGCCTGTTGTGGAAATAATATCAGCTTCTTTTTGGTGGTGCAAGCGATTATAAGGTACTACAGTGACTATTTACCTTCAGGCATCAACTATCATGTAGGTTTCGTAAGTTTATGTAGGATCGATTTACAACTCGTCATAGTATAGTCAGGGTGCCTAGTGCGAGTTGTTTTTACGTTAACGTGATCAAAACGTTTACCGCGTTTGGCTCTCTGATTGGTTAAGAGCTTGGAGCGGGCCAATCGGAGTGCCGAACGTCATAAACGTGACGATCGCATTAACGTAAACTAAACCCGCACTAGGCACTCTGGTCATATTTAGGGATCTAACACAAAACCTTTCATAATGGCATTAAACTACAGTAAGTACTGTTTAATTTTTACACTCCATTTAATTCCTGATAGTTATACTATATGCATGCAGGCTGATCGCGTGATTTACATTCATTCGTTTATCTGGCCAGTATTGTGGCATATGTGACGATTGTGAACCACTTTCATTGATTTCACTTCGATTCGGTTTAAACCAACAAGAGTAAAAATAAAATAATAAATGACATTGTTGACAGCCTGATATTAATTGAATAAAATAAAAAGTATTTTCTTTATACAGATAAAATATGTTTTGGTTGACTACGTCGTTTTGATTGAATATACATTATTCGATCATTGTATATAAACAATTCGATCTTAAGATCCCTTCAGAAAATGTTCTATCTATTTCGTTCTATTTATTATTATAGGTTTTTGTAACATGTTATGTGCACATAATTAATTTAAATTAAACAGATAAGTGTAAATTATTGTGTGATCATTAGTCGAAATGATACAACCTAGCGCTATCTACATCGATACATATAATAAACGTTCGTAAACCGATATTCATTAATTTATTAACATGGCTTCGCATAATTTAAAATTATATAAGTATTTTTGACAGCTTTACTTGATTAACTGTATATGCTAGTCCGTAATCTTGTACATGACGCATGTAGCTGGCGTGGGGTAGTAGGTAACGCATGTAACCCGCGCGAGCCTCTACATGCATGTGACGGAGTATCCAACGTGCCCACGCGAGTAAGGCAGGATACATGCGATGGCTACTCGCGCGGGCTACATGCATTGACTACACGCGCGGCCTACATGCATTAGCTACTCATGCGAGTAACATGCGCGAGTTAATCATACCTATTGTGATAAGGTTCTGTGGCTTTTATATTGCCTTAATAGTGTGGCAATATTCCACGAACACACAAAATACTTAAAATTCAAACAAGATCGCGGTGCAATGACATTCAGATACTTAGCTTTATTATCACTTATCACATAATGTTTAACCAAGACCACGTTGGTATAAGTAACCACATTATTTCCAATAAACGTAGATCTTCTCTCTTAGCCTTTATTATTCCCAAGTCACTTGGGGTCGGCTTTTCTGGTCTAACCGGATTTGACTGAATATCAGCACGGAGCGGCTGCCACCTGACCTCCGCAACCCGAAGGCTAACGATACCCTAAGGCTAGACCAGTGTCAGGATATTAGAGGATACTGACTTTCCCAATTACGACTGCCATAGATGTTGATGGCAGCCGGGACCAACGGCTTAACGTGCTCTCCGAGGCACGGAGCAAGCGATAATTGTCAATCAATACGCACATAATTTCTAAAAGTCATATAACTTCCGAAAGTCAGAGGTACGCGACGT
This sequence comes from Catocala fraxini, assembly GCA_930367265.1. Lineage (NCBI taxonomy): Eukaryota > Metazoa > Arthropoda > Insecta > Lepidoptera > Erebidae > Catocala > Catocala fraxini. The sequence goes on from OV884035.1 coordinate 5,911,689, forward strand.
GGGTTTGAACCGGAGACCCTCTGCATTGCAGTCTGTTGGTCTCCCCAATGAGCCATCTCTGCTTTTATTTATTTATTTCCAATAAACGTGGATAACATTTAAAATAATTGATATACTAGGTTTTTGCAATCCAGAGGATGAATAATCAATATAAGATAAATATATCTAAGTATGTCTGTTATGCTTTTACGACTAAACCACTAGAGCGATTTTGGATCCTCGTGAAAGAATCGGCCACCTTCTATTCCGATATGTGTTCCCGTGGGATACACGCATTTTGAAATTAGTAAGGAAAATAAATAGCTCACGGTAACTAGGGTTTTATTCTACCTAATATTATAAATGCGAATGTGAGTTAGTTTGTTTGGTTGTTAAGCTTTATGCCTTAACTACTCGACCGATCATCATGAAATTTCGCATACATGTTGTCAGGGGAACAGAAGAGGTCATAGGACAACTGTCATCCAGAAAAAAGTACTGTAACAAGTCTTACCTACATTTACGCGAGCAAAGCCGTGGATAAATTCTAGTACAAAAAATGTTACGTTTAATCGCATCGAATAGCGTTTGGTTGCGATATGAAAATATAACGTTTAACTCGTAAATTAGCGTTAAAACAGACACAATAAATAAACATTGTCTGTTTCCGGGGTCTGAGTATAGAGCAAGAAATTAATACAGAGCATCGATGCGATTCCTTTAAGATTGATGTAACAGCATATTATCTGCGTTTGATGTAAGATTTATGTAGCAGCTAAAAATAGCAGATCTAAGGTTGCTCTACAGAAATCACGTGTGATTATATCCAGCATTACTAATGCTATATGTTCGAGCATCAATAAATACAAACATTGCCATTAACAAAAATATTTTTGAGTTCTACATAACCGATTTTGGAAAGAGCTTCAAGTCTAAAGTATATTTTCAAAAACGATCATACCTACTTTCCCTTAAACTATCTCGTCTACGCATACACTCTATATTCAAAACTGTAATTTTCAACCAGCCTCTGAATCACTTTTTAACGCAAAGGTCAAAATGCATACAGCCCAACTTGACACACTTTCTTGTCTACATAAAACCTTGATGCACTTACCCTGTGGACCTTTTAATCTGTGATATAAGATTACTGTGCTGCTGTCTCAGACTTTCCAGCTGCGAGGTTACTCTTTTTAATCGTTCTTGGAATTCTAGGACCTCATCTTGGTTCCCGTTGCATCTGCAAAATGGAAATAATTAGTATTTCTTAAACTTTTTGGTACAACTAACCCTCTGCTACAAAGTAACATACATTTATATTCGAAAATGTTTTAAAAATAATAATAATTGGAAACAGGTTTTTTAAGTCTTTAACGTCAGTCTGTTCAGATAGTGAATTTAGTGAGCGCCGATATCGAATTACTGCTACCAGCAGTTGTCATCCATAGCGACGTTTGACTTAAAGCACGCAAGACATTTTGTCCTTTGAAACTCCATCTACAGAAGTATATAGAAAGTGCGGAGTACATTATGAAACACAGAGATCTCGAACCAGAGTAACCAGTTGAAACGTCGAGTGTAACTTTTCAAAAATGTACACTGTCAGCTGTCCTGCCTGGCATCTTATACCGAACATTTCTAACGGATCACGTTTTGGAGACTATTTTTGTTTAAGCTTAGATTAACATGAATTCGCCTCTATCTTGGGTTGGTACACATAACAGACTGACAAAGGTGAGGTGACTTGCCAGCTTTGCAACAGATTAATTACCTATACGGTTTTTATAAAGTCTATAAATAATTATTATCTATTTTTGACAATCATAAAAGTAGGTTATCACAAAGGTTTGTACTTAGAAGCAAAAGACGCCTTATAACATTTAAGATGTGCAGCTATTAGGACACCTAAAGTGTCAAGAAAGACAGTTCGAAGGAAAACTAAAGAGAAGATAAAGACGGTAACGCATAAAAAAAATTACAGAGAATTGGAAAATTGTATATAAATTGGACAGTTTATATACAGGGCTGATATTATTATATCATGTATGTCTCTTTCAGTTCATATAAAACCTGTATGTGAGTGGTGCAAAGCCTAACCAATACATTGAATAATCATAACAATTAATAATTGAACCGATAACATTTCTATGCGATTTCCAGAGACCGCTACAACCAACTCTTATAGCAGTTTTATTGTCATGTCTTTCTTGTTCACTCGCAAAGTAAGACACTGCTTTAAGATGTCAGTATGGCCTCTAAACTATTCGACAAATACAGAGGACTTCTTGTGTGATTGTTAGTCACATGGGTTTGTGAAATGATCTAGTTAGCACTTACCGGTCGACATCGAACCTGTAAGAATATAAAAATGAAAATGGTACTTTAATGAATTCCAACTAATATTATAAATGCAAAAATGAATTTGTTGGTTAACGCTTTCACGTCGTAACTACGCGACTGATCATGATGATGTTTTGTATCAGGGGTACAAAATAGAATATAGGGTACTTTTCATCTAAACAAAAGTTTTTTGACCCAGGAAAACCCTTTATGTATACCCCCTCCCCCGGGGGGGAAGGGTGGTTATGTGAGACAAGTACTTACTAACCTAATCTAACCTACATTTACGGGCGCGTAGCCGCTTACAAAATCTAATATTACATAATGACGACTGTCTCGGTAGCAGCGGTAGTGTATATATAATAATATAATAATATAATATTGTACCACATACACACAACACCATCTAGCCCAAACTAAGCAGAGCTTGTACTATGGGTACTAGACAATGGATAAACATACTTATATACTTTTTTTTTTGTAAATACATACATATTATACATAGAAACACCCAGACCAAGACAAACATCCATGTTCATGCACACAAATATTTGACTTGTGCGGGAATCGAACCCGCGACCTCAAGCGTGGCGTTCGGTTACACTAACCACTACGCCATCGAGGCCGACTGTATGCGACTGTTGTGCATGTGGTCTTGGGCACGATTAGATCGGGCAAAATGTTATTGGGTTTTCCTGTCAAAAATCTCTCAGTAAGCACGCAAGCAAGGTCTGTAACTGTCTGGTATGGAAATAGGCTTTCCCCTTACGTGGGTCTTAAAATTATAAATGAAGATATGTGAGTGTAGGTAATACACCACTGGCTAGCCTTTAAAGGTTTAAAGGATAGAGGCATAAGACTACGTATGTATGTATATGTATAAACTTAGAGTGTTGAATGTGACACGAAGACAGCAATTGGTTTCGCCTCCTTTTACATGGGAAGAATATAACCGCGGGAGCAGTGTAGGCTTCATACAATTCTCAATCCTTACAGGAATGTACAGGTATGAATCTATACACAATGATAATAATGTATGACAATCTTAATACCAGCTCAATAGGGAAAACGAATTTAATGCTCACTAAAATGAACGCTATACGTATGAATAATGGGTGCATAAGGCTTATGATGTCAATCACACGCTATTAAGTATTCCTTCTTATATCGTTAGATCACAAATTAAATAGATACAGATATCCAATTCTATACAATACGCAAAAGAGACTTACACATATTCGCTTGTAGACAACTAATCCCAGTTTCGCGTATTGTATTAATCCAGCTTTCTGTACTTATCTATTTTATGGTGGCAGGTTTTACAAACATTTAAACAACGTACAATAAACACTATTTAGCGAATCTCGAGCGAGTTTCCACGAAAAGTTTGAAGGAAGCGATCGATTATGTAAAGCTTAAAGGTTCATACTAGGCCTTTCGGATGATCATCAAGCGACACAGACACTCTCATCGGTCGAAGGCGGCAGTTGCCTCGGTGTAAGCAACGCTTCGACCGAACCGCCTTCGGTAAGCCGACGACGGTAAACGACCTAGTATAAATGAGCCATAAGGCTTGACGAGAGCCCTCTGAAAATGGGCAGCTATAATCACTACTCGGCGGCACCGTAGTTAAGTGGTCACCTCACAACTGCCGATGCGCAGTGTGAGCTCGATCTTTAAACGTTTGCTCATTACTAATTTATGTAATAGAGAAATATATTGATGTCAGGCAGAGAAGTGATGACTCACGACACGAGATGGCGCTGTGCAAAATTACGCACAATTTCATATGACAAACTACTAAATTACGCAAGCGAAAATCTCCGCAAGAAGCTATACAAACAAGTTTCCGACATCAATCGTCGGACCTCGGCTCACCAGGCACGATCGCTTAGCCTGCTGGAGGATCCTCCCTTTGTGTCGAAGGGACGTAATTTCTCGTTCCTCTGCGATTGTCCTAAGTATGGAAGCTCTCGATCAGCGCAGGTCCTGGGATAAGCCGAGAGGAGCGGTCGCTTTAAGCGGCAGATGGCAAAGGGCGCAAAACGCTAAATATATGATATAAATACAAACATATATGCGCAAATTTGGGAAAAATAAAGCACAATATCGAAAATTTAGGAATGATTATTTATTTAACATAAAACCGAAGTAGAATTTAATGAAAGCGTTGACCAAAGAGCGCCGAAAGAAAATCTCGCTCTACCCTGATCAGCGGTTAGGGCAGGCGCTGTTTTTAATGTCCGTTGTTACAATGTATATAATATATGTAGGCTCTCTAGGAATCTGCAGGATGAATGCGCGAGCGATCCCAGCGCCCCAGCTATAGACCGTGTGAAGGAACACCATGGTAGGTAGGACTCGGGACTTTCTATCTTTCCCCGGGTGAGCCCGACATAACCGCTCCGCCCGCCCCGCGGAGTATGCGTCACAGCATTACCCCACGTAAAAAAGGTCCCTCTTATTTTTAAGTCTGGTACTAACCTGAGCGGTGATATAACTAAGTATGTGACGACTATCCACACGATCAACAACACTACAGCCGCGCGCTTCCATCTCGCTAGGTACATCATAAGGTAATCATTGAACGCCGCGTGACCATTGGAGTAGTGTTTCATTGTCGCCGCATCCTTGTGTCGCGAAACTCAGTATGCTCGCAACATACTGCTGTACTGGAACAAAACAAAATAATATTTATAATACATACTATAAAGAGTTAAATTTGTGCGTTTATAAATATATTGAGCGTAACCTCTGGAATTACTGAACAGATTTTAAAATTTCTTTCATTAATAGAAGGCCAATACTCTTGAATGAAAAGGCGATGTTTTAATGGCACAACGCGAGTGGAAGCTATTACTAATATAAAACAGAAAAGTATGTATATTTAAAATGTGTCAATCCTAACTAGTCACAACCAGTCTAATTCTGGAAAGGTTATATAGGTAAAAGCACGCGATGACACAAAAAAACGTCCGTTACCGCTGCCAAGTATGCAGTATCTAGAATATAGTTTAGATGAAACGCTGGTGGTATGATCATGGCTGTATACTCCTCAACATCTCTCAACCCAAAAATTACCTCGAGTATTACAAAAATTAACTCTTGACACTTTTTGTTGTTGTGCCGTGCAACATAATGCAACGGATTTGAGTACTTCGCGGAGACACGAAACAACTATCTACAGATAGGTCTTTTGATTCTAGGTAAAATGTGTCTGAGACTTGATGTGTAATTCCCTGTGATAATTAGTTCGAAATCTTTCATAGGTTAATACATAAAGATACAAGATATACGCACATACTATTTCCCATGCATATTAAGGTCAGCTGAATGCTGATAATCTAACCAGACACGGCTAAATATGTTTCACTACAAATTGCCTGCTATCGAACTTCCGCGTCGTAAACAAGATAAGAAAAATAATATAAATGAAGTGAATAAAAGCCAACGGGTAAAATAAATTGACCGAAGACTTCGTCAGTATTGTATTTTAGCCACATTCATTAAGCAATAGTCTACCACGCTGGCCTAGTACAGGTTAAAAGATTTTGGATATCTTAAAATGAAATAAAATTGGTGTACTTAACATGCAATAAAAAATAACATAATATTTGAGAAAAAGTAGAAATTAACTATTTACCAAATCTAATCCTAAGACCTTCAGCGAGCGTATCTAAAAGGCAACAGCTCAGCATGTGCTACCCAGCGCTGATTTTCAGCTGAAGACTTATCTAGCATTATGGGTTCAAAGATATGCAGCATTCCTCACGATGAATATTTGCCATCTAATTAATTTATTATATAATATGCATACAGCTGGCTAGCAGTCAGACAGCCAACGCCGAATCCATTTGTAATTGTTCTTTCATCCGAAATGTCAGCGGTGCGTGCCCTTCGCTTGGCAGTCCAGCTATTTCCTATAGTCTATAGCATATAGGCAAATAATATAAAAGAAAAAGGCTTCCTACTTGAAAATCATATCGCACATGGTTGGTAATTTATACAAATACCAGGCCTAAAGTAAGGCAACGGTGGCATATCAATGATTTTGATCGTCTGATTGACTCGTAACAATCGGTTGACTGCGATTAAGAACGCAATAAAAACTACAAGTAAATCAATGGGTGCAAAATTGCTTTGTTTACTGTGTGATATCGGATAAGGCCTGAGATTATTACTCCTATTGTTATTTATAAAAACTTTAGTGTACATTAATGCTTCTCACTGACTAGATCACGGTGCGGTGTGATGAGAAAACACAATGAAAATCGCTTTAGGTATTTAGTACGTGAGCTAATGTCGCCAGGAATTCAATGAATTATAAAAATAAGGTGTTCATTATAAGCAAGCATTATGTTGATACCTTATAAAAAACATAACCATGAGCCAATTATTACATAGTCAAAAACTTGCATAATGTCGATTTTTTTAGTTTAAATACTTGAACTAGTTGCTTTGCTTGCAAAAAATTTGTGTTTTGGCAGTATTTGTAGAAAATTTATTTGGAATTTGATTTTGCCCGCGTAAATATGGGTTTGGTTGGGTTAGCAACAGTTCTTTTTTTTTGGACGAAAGGTACAGTATATGTCTTTCTGTTCCCCTGACAACGTGTATGCAAAATTTAATGACAATCGGTACAGTTGTTAAGTTGTGAAAGCGTAACAAAGAAACAAACTCACATTCGCATTCATAAAATTAGTAAGGAAGTAAGGATTATTTTGTTGTAGGATACCGGCTGATTATTATTACTGCTTGCTACGCAAATTTGTACTCTAGCTCATTTACAATAGGTACACTATTTGCATGAAGACCGCTAGCGTCAGTTGCGTCCATTCCTGTCAAACTGCATTTAGTTGTAACAGACGCATGATGTGTGCCACTTATCATCATTATTCGCTACGTGTTATTTAGTGTCATTATTTTCGTCATAAAGTTTCCCTCTTTAGGACAAATGATTTTAGAACTATACGAGGCGGTCAACCAATTTACAGTGATATTGACGAAAGAAAAGCATAATATAGAAATTATGCTTATCAATTTGATATGATCACTAAACATTTAATTACTCGGACTAGGATCAAACCGGATCCTATGCAGCTGATCACCAGAATTGGTTAAATCAAAATTTAAATATTAATTATATAAAAAAATTTGACCGCTGAATCTGAAGTTAGATAACTTGGTAGTCATAACCCCAAGCAATATAAAAGCTTATGCCACAAGGCCTTGGAACCTTAAACAACGCCAAAGAAACCAACAAGGCAGGAAGACCAGGTAGACTTAAAATAACCTACTACTTCTAGCAAAATGAGATTACATATAAGTAGACACATCAGAATACAAAATGAAGATACGACAAAACAATATAAAAATCTAACTGAGCGCCTCATTTTAATGACATCATTTTAGAATAATAGCGTACCATACGTGTTTAGTCGACAGACGCAGACACGCTCCAGTCTCAACATCTCGTTATACCGTGACGCATTAGAGCGTGCCATTCAGACGGCTTTACTTTTTAACAGCTCTTTGTTTTAGAAGGCACGGAGCTGTTAGTTGGATACCTGAAGGTAGGTACTATTCTTTATTATTGTAATATGTAGGATACTGAGTCTATAGCCCTAATAGCCTAGTGCTTACTGTAAAACTTAAATGCAAAATTTTCGAGTTGATTATTCGTAATATTCGTATGGTCAGCCACATAACTAGCTGAACATTAAACAAAGTTGGAAATATATTGTATGAATTACAAATTCCTATGTCATCATTAAGTATTATGTCGTTGTGATTAATTGTGATTCAATGAACGTCCAAGAGGGACATGATTGGAAGACTCTTAAAAAAAAACTATGTTTTCACTACTACTGTTGTAAAAAATAGAAAAGTTATCGTTTTATAAAATCTGGCTAAGGTTAATCAACTTATATCGCTGATTGTACCATGAAACACTTGAAGTAATGTTTTAATCGTCCTAAGCCTTATCATGTGTTCGGAACTACAAAGTGATGAAAGAAAGAAATCCGAAGGAATTTCATGGTATATTGTTTAAGTCACCCCGCAGTTTCGAAAAGACATTTTAATGGTTACTTCTAAGGCTGTGCTTCTGAGCCTTGGTTACTTCTAAGGCTCCTACAGCATATTCAAGAGAATATGGCTCTTCAAAAGATACCATAGGATCCTACAACCAAAAGAGCTTGAAAGAAGAAAACATATGTACCTAAACGTTCAACAAGTACCTTTACCAATGTTAGCGAACAAAACCGGAACGATTACAAATTAAAAAATAATTTCTAGCATTGGATATATGTACATGCAACACACATGCAACGCGTTTTCTGCATTGATTGTATGGCACATTCATATATTTACTCACCAGTAATCGGTTAGTTGACTCACAATTTTATTAGTTTATGTCAAATAGTAACATAATCAAACTCTAAAAAATGAAGAAATTTTGAAATGTAAATACTTAATAATAAATTAGGTACAAGCGTTTTAAATGTGATAGTAAGGATAATTTTCATATAACAGAAAAATAATGCACGATACAAACTAGTGATGTTGCGAATATTCGCATCCGCAGCTTCCGCATCGATTTGGACATCTGCATCCGCATCCGCAATAATCAACGCGGATCTTAATGCGGATCCAGATATAGCGTAGGTTACGATAAGAAAGAAATCAGTTGTTCAGTAGTAGGTAGTGTTTAATTTATGAACCTTTGAAAAACAGGCTTGAACTCGCGAAGGAACAGTTTACATCAACATCCGCATCCGCAATTGCGGAGCTACCGCATCGATTTGAACATCCGCATCCGCGGATGTGAGATTTCAGATATCGATATCCGCATCCGCATCCGCGTATGTCAAAAAATCTGCATCTACAACATCCCTGATACAAACAGTAATAAGAACTATTTAAATGGGCCAATCCGAGATATCCCAACAACACCCCAATTTTTCATACTAACTCAAATTTTATAAATATTAATTCCTAAATTTTGTCCTGTGTAGGGACCAACAAAACTTGGCGCAGTGGCAGTGACAAGGCGAGCCCTTAGACCACTGCGCCCTCTGTGCAGTCGAAGTGCAGTGACGACATTATCAGTAAAAGCCGAATAGTGTTTTTCAAATTCAAAGTATTACTAAAATGACCAGAGTAATACCACACGATCAGCTGATCGTGGAATTGAAGACTCCAAGACTAGCAGGCTCATGATTACTCTACTAAGCAGTCATGATTATTTACGACTATAAACATCCTCGAGATTACAAGGTCCATAGCAACTGGGGCTAAAAACAAAGATAATATAAACAGGAAAAGCTATTTTACGATGCTGTATTTGCAGCAATAAAAATATTATCCTAACTAACTAATATTATAAATGGGAATCTGAGTTTGTTTTCTTTATTTATTACCCGTTCACGCCTTCACTACTCGACGGATCATCTTGAAATTTCGCAAACACTTTGTTAGGAGTATAGAAAATAACAGAACACCTTTCTTCCGGGCAAAATGCTGTTTCCAATTTTCCGATTGAAACCCGACCATCAAAAACAGTTTTAGAGGTAAACTCGCAGGCAAAAAAATTGTTGTGTTAGTGATTAATAACCTTTTATACCAGCAAGTGCTCCGCAGGATTCGGGAGAAGTCGCGGACAGAAACTAGTGATTAATAAAGCTTTCCTACGTGGCCGTAAAAAGCTCCATTAGATTGTGCTATTATATTTTTATCGCGATAATCAACGTTTACCGGGGTGGCGCCGAGGTGTAGAATACTAAATAGTTACTACGTAAACCGGAGTTGTAAGTTAGTATTAGTAGATTATGTAACAGCTTTCCTTGGTATATAAAACTGTCACACTGCTGGGCACGGGCCTCTTCTCACTGTGAGAAGGGTTAGGCCATAGTCCACCACGCTGGCTCAGTGCGGGTTGGCAGACTTCACATATCTTTGAGAACATTATTGAGAACTCTCAGACATGCATGTTTCTTCACGATGTTTTCCTTCACCGTTAAAGCAAGCGATAATTAACTATTTAATACGCACATAATTTCGAAAAGTCAGAGATGCGCGCCTTGGGATCGAACTCGAGACCTCTGCGTGGCAGTCCAACGGTTTGAACTAGGCTATCGCTGCTAACTTTTCCTTGGTACTTGGTACTAAACATATATTATAAACGTCTGCTTCAATGCCTTAGCAGAGGTGTAGGTATGCAACTTCTGTGGATTAATATTTATTGACAAATACCCAATAATGCTCTGCCCGATTCCGGAATCGAACCCAAGCTGCTTCGAAACCCGGATCGGGCAGTGTAAATAGGTTTCCTGTCAATAAACTATTTTAAGCTTTCTGAGTTATTTCATTAGATTATAATTTATAAGTGAGAACTTGTAATTGGCCTTATTTATGTTATAAGAGATTCTATCATATTGTTTTAACTGCAAGTTTTCCTATAAATAATAAAATAAATTCTTAGTGCCAGCAGGGAAACTGAAAAGCCGCCTATATCCTTGCAGGGTAAGCAGAAATGTATTACATCCTAATTTCGCTACCTATTTTTTAAGTCTCACGTAGTGGCACTTAAAAGCCTATTGTGATCACCGGGCACAGTTCACAACTCCATGCACTAAAACATTGCTTGACAAGGCCTAATAAGACATTAATGAACCCTAACTAATATACGAGCGAATTTAAGTTTATTTGTTTGTTATGCTTTCACGCCCTAACTACAGAACTGATCATCATGAAATTTTGCATACACTTTGACAGAGGTACAGAAAAGGACATAAGGTTGTGGAATGAACACCCTGCCCAGGTTTTCCCACAAGACTACAGTATGAGGTTCTTCAAAAAGGGCGTTAAAAGGTTTTTACAAGGTCGGCAACGCGCAAGTGATGCCTCTGGTGTTGCATGCGTCCATAGGCTACGGTGACCACTTACCATCAGGTGGGCCGTATGCTTGTTTGCCACTTTAGAAGTATAAATATACATATATATATATATACTAGCTGTCCCGAGAGACGTTGTGCTGTACACACGAAAAAAATCTAAAACCTTCCTCGAATCCACATGAACACACACAATTTTTTTAATCAAAATCGGTCCAGCCCTTTATGAAGAGTTCAGTGACATACACACGTACAGTAGAATTATATATATAAATATATTCCGCAATTAGTACTGTTCCCGAGAGATAGAGAAAGAAAGAGAGAGAGAGAAAATTGTCATAATCCTACATTTGCGCTAGCGATGCCGAGGCCAAAATCTAGTTGTTTGTATTAGTATTGTTTTTCTTTCATACATTTTAGCTTGTTGCATCTTTTCCATGTAAAATTTAACTATGCTAAATCCTACACTCCTTGGTTCGCGCAATATGCTTAAAAACCGGTACAAATATCTCTCTTCACATATGAATATACAGGCAGAATGTATAATATGTACATAGGTATACAAATAATGCCTACCAGCACTACTAAAAGCCCGCGTTTCAACCGGAAACAAGGCGTTATAAAATAGCACATACGCTTTGAATCTATATTCGTTTAAACACACAAGCCAGATTAGATACGTTTGAACGCAGATATTTTAAGTGTTTTGTTCCTAGTATTAGCGAACAGGCGCAAAAACGTGGGTGTGTTTACATTCGCCTCAATCTTATAAATGAATGCTTTGTGAATTTACACATACGATTGTATTAACGCTTGTTGAGTGACGCAGAATAATAATATACAGAACGACATCAAATTTAAGCTTAGAATTAAATTTAGGAATTGGCCGTGTTATAAATGTGGGTGATTGTTAGCGGTGGTAGCATGTAGCATGGTGGTAGCAGGTGGTGGATTGTACTTACGATTGAAATGTTTGGGACCCGATCCTCACCCGTTATACCTACTAAAGACATGAACCCATTCCTAATACAAGCACATAACTTTCCAAAAGCGATTAAAGATTTCCTAGTACCGTTCAAATAACCTAAGTGTTTTAAAACATATATTTAACCGAAATCCTAAACTTTTATCTAACTAGTCCTTAAAAGTCGTAAATACGAATGTGTTTCAGTATGGCCATGACCATGGCTGTTGAAAAGCAGGCGAAATGTCGGGTAAAGTGTAAATATGGAAAGTTAAAAGTACTGATCGCGTAACCGTGAAACAATATAACGAATGTGTTTGTTGGTTTGTCCTTCTTTTACGCAGCAGCGGAGGATCAGAGTGCCTAGTGCGAGTTTGTTTTACGTTTACGCGATCGACACGTTTGTGACGCTCGGCGCTCCGATTGGCCCGCTTCAAGCTCTTAACCAATCATACAGCAAAACGCCGTAAACGTTTTGATCGCGTTAACGTAAAAACATTTCGCGCTATGCACCCTGAACGTCGTAATTTTTGCATAGAGATTATTTACCTACGGGCCTGAGAGTAACATCGGCCCGTTTTCAATGCGATAAATCGTTTGACCTATGGCACGGTAATGTTATCTAACAGTATTCTATCTTCATACAAACGATCGGAACGCGAGTCATACTTACGCACCTCGAGGTCGGTATGCACTCAGTACGCAACCAGGCGCGAATGCCCCGCAGCGCTGAACGGACGGTGTGATGGTTTTGTAAGCGTGCGATTTGTTAATATTTGATTGAAATAAGTACAAGTACTTACATAATAATTATGGCAAAATGCAATTGTAAACATAAGTATTTTTTATTAAAGTTTTATCCAAATGCGGATTATTTAAACTTTTAAATTTAACTATAAAGCTTTTCGTACGTCTCGGTCGAGACGCAAATATTTTTCAGTCTCAAATATATGGTTGTTTTTTATTAAATCTACTAATCAAAAACATACATGATTTTTATTGAACACTTCTTATTTCAATCACAGCACATTTAATTTTTTTTTTATTAAAACATATAATAATTACAATCACTAAACTAGAAAGAAACTCAAGTAGGTAGATGAAATTAAAATACTGTAGGTGGGCAGCCCTCTCGCGCGTTCGCGGACCGCGCGACTGTAGGTAATTATTTCAAGGACAGAGCCGAGTTACAATACTGTTAGATAACATTACCGTGCCTATGGGGAGACACTAATGTCAAAAAACTTGATCATCCATGTATTATTTCTAGAGCGTCGATCAGTCAGCATACTCGCAGCGGTGTATGACTGCGGGTGCGTAACGAACCTGCTAATGTACTAGGTCTCGTAGGTACGTAAAATTACGTGTAATTTAATTTTAAATATGAAACCTTCAAACAGGTCATCTCTTTTGTGTCCTTTTAACAATGTGTGCGTGAGTGTCCTATCGCTACGCCACCGTCACCTAAAACTGCGTCTCTTGCTATGGTTATATGCTAATAATAATGTAGATAAATTCTATATGACGTACTGTTCAGACTAATCCTAGCTTATTATAAATGCGAATGAGAGTTTGTTTGTTTGTTACGCTTTCACGCCTTAACTACTCGATCGATCATCATGAAATGCATAATGCATACGTTTTCAGGGGTAGCTTAAAAGACATAGAGTAGTTCCAAAACAAGTACTAACTACCCATAAAAAAATTACATAACCTAAATTTACGCGAGCAAAGCCGCAGGCAATATCTGGTAACTAATAATCTATACTAATATCATAAAGCTGAAGAGTTTGTTTGTTTGGTTGAACGCGCTAATCTCAGGAACTACTGGTTCGAATTGAAAAATTATTTTAGTATTGGATAGGCCATTTATCGAGGAAGGCATAGGCTATATATAGCCTATGCCTTCCTCTATCATCACGCTACGACCTACGGGGGCGGCGCAGTAATCACAAACGCGGGCGAAACCGCGGGCACATCTATTTATTAAATAAAAATAAACCGAATTATATTTCTTGCCAAAAATAATAGTACAAATACAATAGTAATACTTTTATGTTTAATACCTATGCTATAATCTAATTATTTTAGTATTCAAACTTATATACATCCATAATATTAAAAAAATCAGTAGGTACTTTTGCTACCTATTTACGTTGCCATTGAAGTTATGGTAAGAGAGTCCAACTCGCATTTGACCGTTCATTTTTATGCCTACGCTTAACCCAATATACCTGATCTTTCAAAAATTATCTAGGTCACAAAACATAATTAAATAAGTAAGCATTTCTGCCACTTACTAAACACACTTCACATACTGTAGGTAGGTACATGTCATGACGTATAGCATGTACATACAATCCGTAAATCAATACATACTCACATATCTAACACTTTAGTACTTGTAATATCTACCAGATAATTTATTGCAATGACTCACACGCAACGCCTTTTAAGAGTTTCTGCAAGCGTATATTCAAATTCACCTAGATCCGTTCTTAGCGAGTCGATTTTGGTGTAATTAACATAATCTAATATAACTAAACATTAAGGCATCAATTTCACCTGCTTAGCATTTCAATCTCCGCAACAAAAAGCGTAGAATCAAGACTGCAGAGTAATATTTCAGATAAATCACCGAATCGACACTATTTGATATTGATTTCGTAATAAAAATTAATATCCTTTTGTGCTAATTAGAACAATGAACTATTCGATTCGGTTGATTAATTATTAACTATTCAATATATCGAGTTGACTTTCAATTACTTTCAATAATTCAGCTTGCTGAATGAACGAACCTTGTGAAACAAGCCAGACTGTATGGGCCACTTACGAGGTGCTAACGAAGGCCTACATTAGGCCTGCGAGAACCGAACCTTCGCGCGTCAATGGCGACTTCGTCTCATAGCATACTAGCCGAAGCAGCCTCACGAGACAACTCGATCAGTCAGTATGCGACTATTCGATTATATGAAATTAAAATATGCTGTACACTTTACCTTTTTTTCTTGGCCCAAATAAACAGCATTGCCGTTTAACCAGCCAGTCTTCTGGACACGTTACCAGTTCACAGCGATGGTAACGAATTCTACGACGCCTAAACCAGTTTTGTAAATATCTAATATTAAAATTATTAATATCATTATAACTATTTTGTATATATCGCACTCTTAATAAAATAGCGACTTAACTCGAAATTTGAAAGTAAGGCAATTTGAACTCTAATTGTATATGTTAAATTCTAATATTATATTTGTGTAAAATCTTTGCAATAGAGTTCAAATTTGTTTAATCCAAAATACTGAGATAAGTCTCTGTTTTATTAAGGGTGCGATATGTTTGTATATATTGTATTTATGTAAATACACGTGTAAAAAACATATAGCTAAATTAGAGTTGTAATAATGAATAGTGTGTAACATATTTAAAATGGTACATTTCAAATTTAATCGTATCAAAGGATATCGAATCATTCACCAACTGAGTTGAGTATCGACCGCCCAAGTCTAGCAAGTTTATCTATTCCATATATTTTATCTATTTATTATCTACCTACAGAAGTACCTTATTAAGTCATTGCAGTATACTTCAGTGCTGCATTATAATACATATTATATGTTTTTATAATATTAATATCAGCTTGTAATTTTTTGAATGAACCTTAAACGACTTTCGGCAATGTTCGTTTTCCTACCGTGATACAGAAGAAATTCGTTAAGCGCGCGTATTGGAAAATAATCTTCAAGGCGTAAGCCCGGCTGCATAACAAAAAATCTAAGGATAACCCGGCTTTGGAAGGCGTTACTGGCGTCTTACTGGTGTAAGACATAATTGGCACCGAGAAAATATCGAAAGATTCGAAAAATCTACGAATGCATTCAACATTTCTAAAATCAGCCGAATACAATTTCAATCAATGTTGTCGTCACAGGTTCAAGTCGACCGAAATTTACTTGAATCTTATGTTTCGTGGTATAAATACACAGTTAGCGCAATTTATGTTCGAGTTCCCCTTTCTATAAACACGCTCTGCACCGTGATATAATAATGCGAATATATGCGACTCAGCAGCTACATACTTACTGCGCTGTTTAAATATTGGTTTTATACCAAAATACTGAGTTGGTAATTGCAATTATATCTTATAGAGAAAGTGCAGATCATGTCATAAGTTGGTCTAAGGATTTCTTATCAGTCTGTTAAAATGGCCAAGGTCAAATTATAGACCATAATTTCTCTGGTCATTATTTATGGTAGTATATATGTAATGACATATTTATTTTGTAGTGGGTAGTAGGTACGTACTACTCTCGCAGTAGGAATAAATCCTGTGTCGCGAGAGACTACCAACATTCAAACAACGGACACAAAGAACACCCAGACTCGGAACAAACATATGTGAGTCACACAAATGTTTGTCCCGTGTGGGATTCGAACTCACAATACTCGTCGCAGTCCACTAACTTCGACCACTTAAACCACTACGCCATCGGTGCAGTCGCTTAAAGAACGTTGCTTTTAAGGAAGATGGGATCATGGATTTTATACATAGCACTACATTAGCACATCGCGTCCTTAATTATACTCTGTCTAAATAGAATTAATAATTTATGTAAGCAACCTTTTCATGCCTAATAAAATATAAAGTCATTTAGAAAATTCAAACTCTCTTTGAAAAGAAGTTAATTAATACAATAAGCCGTATGAAAGTCTTTCTTTTGATAAATATCCATAAATTTATTTCACAGAAAGATATTTTATGATAAAGTCAATAAAAGTTGTTTACCTTTTTCTTAAATTCTATTGGGATAGACTATAGATAATTACGATAAGAGAACAAGTGAGAATCAGCAATGAATTGCCGTAAATCTTAGAGTTCGAAGAAATGGTTCAAGTAATATGCAAAGGTCACGTGATAAAAAGTGACTTGAGATCAGAGGTCAAAGGTCATGGTCATTTGGGGGAGTATATCGACTATGCTGAGTCGAATAGCGTTGACCGCGAGTTTCTAGCTCTTACGGTTCTTGAGTTGAAAGTTGTATAACAGACAGACGGACGGACGGACGGACAAAGCTGTTGTATAAGAGTTTTTTCGAACTCTAAACACATATTATAGTGTTTACAATAGTAACACAAAGTTTTTAACATCCACGACTCTGCTCTTTTAAAATATGAGATATGTATATTTAAATTATAAACGGCGTGGATCTGCCAATCCCACGCCTCTTGTTCAATGCAGGTTATTACAATAACTGAAATGTTTAAATAACTTTCAATTTTATGACGTAACAGTACTTCGTCATTATGTGTGATGTAAAAATGTGCCCTACAAATATTATATATGTGAATGTTTGTGCTAGTTTCTTATATATTTTATTTTTTACATGACTCATAAATCAATGGTTTTTGTTTGATAGCATCGATTTATGTGTTACTTACTACCTTCAACATAAAAGTATCTTTTGTACAAGAGTTTACTCGGTAGTATATACATACATACATACATAGATTCACGCCTGTTTCCCAGAGGGGTAGGCAGAGACTACGGATTTCCATTTGCTACGATCCTGACACACTTCGTTGGCTTCATTCACTTTCATCACATTCCTCATACACGCCCGTCGGTTCAAGGTGCTCTTAACCTGGCCTTTGTCCAGAACGTCTCCGATCTGATCAAGAAACGTTCGCCTAGGTCTTCCTCTTGCGACTCATCATATATCATATTCTTATTTTGATCTCAAGTGATTTCTTACGATACGTAGATAATAACTGCCGCAGTATACACATGGCAATGTCAGCAGTAGGTATTTTCTGCCAAAACACTACCTACCCTGGAAGTCACAGTATTTTAGAGTTTGTTAGAAGAAGGACAAGTTATAACACGAAGATTCCTTTGTTTAAAGTTTTCATCCTGAATGCGTAAACCCAATAGGTTTACTAATTAGGTTAAATATCGTTAATTTACATTTATTAGTCGTATTATAAAAGTATTGTTTTCCAATTCACAAAGTGATCATCATTCACAAGAATTAACACTGGCAGAAATTGGAACCGGTCTTTAATCCATACCCAAGGCACCGTAACAGAAATTCTGCATTCCAACAAAAATCATGTCACATATTAGCATTGCAATATAATGCATACTTTTAAATAAAATACGTTTTATGTGTACTGAAAGGGCGTTTACGACCGACAACATACTTAAAAATTACTTTAAAAGTAATTAAATTTTTTAACGGTAACATAAATTAATTGTAATTAGCCGTACACTATTTTAACGTAAAATTGCAAAGAAACAGATAATTTTGCGTAAAATCAATAAGAAGAAACGACTTCGGATATAAATGTATCCAGTTATCGGCATGTTTATTTGAGCTGTGGTTTCTGGAAAGCTGCGTCTAGACATCATATACATGTCACATGCATCTTTAAAAGCCCGGCTGTGGGTTGAAAAGTTCGGGGCAATGAAGTTAGCCTATTATTATGTACACAGATACACAATATCTTTTTTTTGTTCTTATAAAGACATCTCACGCAATAGGAGCAAAATTCTGTGTCGCGAGAATCTTTACAAACATTCAAACAACGGACACAAATAACACCCATGTATGTATGTATCGTATGTGAGGGCCAGTCAGTGCAGACCGGCGACACTTCGACCCAGTGGGATCTTTTGTGTCGACACTCTCCCAATAACGACTGCCATAGATGTTCATGGCAGCCGGGACCGACGGCTTAACGTGCTCTCCGAGGCACGGAGCAGGCGATAATTGTCAATCAAGACGCACATAATTTCGAAAAGTCATATAACTTCCGAAAGTCAGAGGTGCGCGACGTGGGTTCGAACCCGAGACCCTCTGCATTGCAATCTGTTGGTCTCCCCACTGAGCTATCGCTGATTATCTAAAGAAAACAAGTAAGAAAGCATGGACTATATACAAGCATGTTACTAAAATGCTTAAACAAATCCACGAGCAAGAAATACTAATATAAACTTAAGGCCTATTTACTTAAGAAAAGTTTCTTGAAATGTTATGCTATTATTTATTTTTGCAATTTAAGTTAAAGATAGCACGACAAATGCAAACAAAACGTAACCCGTGTAAATTGACCTGTTTTCGATCGAGGGTTTGTGTAGTTTCGGTTCTCATCAGCCTAAGTCTGTGCTGAGGCTTTCGCATCTAAGTTGTAGTCAAACTTCGAGGAGACTTGTATCAGGTATCGAACTACGATAAAAGCCATTTGATGAGTTGAACCTGCAGTGCCGTTTGCTTATCGTTGGAAAGCAATAAAACTGTTTTTATTATACTTCTATACTAATATTATGAAGAGAAAATATTGGTATTTTGTTTGTAATGAATAAATTCAAAAACTAATTTAACTATTATAAAAAAATATTTTAATATTAAAAAGCTGTTTTATCCAATTGTAGCATAGGTAGGCTATATAACATCACGCTACAAGCCACGGGAGCAATGCAGTAATTATAAACGTGAACCAACCCGCAGGGGACAGCTAGTAGACTAACAATGAAAGTAATCTAAATACAACTACATTATTCAAATGAAGTTTATTTAAGACTGCGCCGAGCGTAAGACGCAGTTGGACTGAATGACAGAGCTCGATAATCAAATCGGCGCGCGGCCGCCATAGTAAAATTGTATGGAGGCTTTTAAGTGCTTTTTGATAAATATGTATCTTTATTATAAACCAATAACTTAAATATTTTGGACTGACAAATTGTAATATAACTATTTATGTTTCGTTTAAGCTGTAAAATAGGATAGGTTTCTACTGGTATAATCTAAAAATCACGTAACACGAGCTTACGTTTTTGCATTTTTCGTGCAAATTTACCTAATTTTGTAGGCGAAAATATTAATTATTATATGTTTTTTACACGAAGTAATTGTAAACACATTCATTGTTATGGTAAATGTATATTTTATATTTGTATTAAACAAAAAGTGT
This sequence comes from Catocala fraxini, assembly GCA_930367265.1. Lineage (NCBI taxonomy): Eukaryota > Metazoa > Arthropoda > Insecta > Lepidoptera > Erebidae > Catocala > Catocala fraxini. Next base: position 5,931,840 of record OV884035.1, read on the forward strand.
TGGTTTTATCAACTTAACTGTGACCGCCTGTTTTGGCATATTTCGCTCGGCGCAGTCTGAAGACTGCTTCAATGGTGCAGCGGCGGCATATATGACTTTACACGCGGTCTGGCAACGTGATATTGGATTTTTCTGTCTAGAAAATCCCAGTAGCTGTACGAAATTTGGTACCATGCTTACACGGCAATAGGCTTGCCCTATAATACGCAGGACCAAAGACCATAGCTGCCGAAATATGGATGTGAAACATTCTCTGCCTACCCTTGATATAGGCGTGAGATTCATGTTCAACGTACGTTGAACAATAAAATGAACGAATTCCTATCAATGAATGTTGTTTGATTTGTAAGTACTTATAAAAAAATAAATCAAGTAGCTGGTCTCTAATCATTGAATTCGGCAACCCGCGCCAATAGAGAGAATAGCTTAGTTTACAAAACAGAAGCACCGTTGTCCAAGGTTGCGGTTCCGACTGTATAATAACTAGTTTGATCATTTCCATATTTACAATTATTGTTCATAATAATTAGCATCCAAAGAGCACGAAAATATATTAATATACATACACTAGCTGACCCGCGCAACTTCGACTGCTTCACAAAAGAGAATCTTCCCCGTTTTTGCAACAATTTTCATTTATGCTCTGCTCCTATTGGTCGTACCGTGATGTTATGTAGCCTATAGCCTTCCTCGATAATCAAACACTGAGAGAATTTTTCAATTCGAACCAGTAGTTCCTGAGATTAGCGCGTTCAACCAAACAAACAAACAAACTCTTCAGCTTTATAATATAAGTATAGATACATATATACTTAGTTCAAAACGGGAATTATCTCCATCGTGCTACTGTTTACCTTTTCGACCTAATAACATCGGCCGTCGCAAGATGACTGACTTATAATACTACTAGGTTTTGCTCGTGACTTCGCACACTTTAAAATAGACTTTGTCAATAAATTGCTATCCCATCTTCCATCCACGCATAATGGACCAACTTGGAGTTCAAATGTGGAAAAGGGAGTCCAATTACAATTGCTATCCCATGGGAATAATGCTTTTTTCTGTATGAAAGTAACCCTATGGTATTTTCTGTACCCCTGAAATTTTGCCGATAAGTACACGTTGTATGCAAAATTTCATAATAACCGATCTAATAGTTAAGGCGTGAAAGTGTAACAAACAAACAAACTCACATTGAGTTTTATAGTATTAATTGGGAGTAGCTGTTACCTGCGACAACGTCTGCGTGGAATTTAACAATTCTTTCTATAACAGACGGTTCCTTTCTTAATTAAAAGTAGCCTAAGTTACTTCTTATAACATCAGCTACCTGCCAGTGAAAGTCCCGTAAAAATCGGCCCAGCCGTTTCAGAGATTAGCCGGACCAGAAAGAAAAAGAAGAATGTGGGGCTGTCTTTGGGGACTGCCGATAGAAGTGAAAACTAAGTAACTTGTGAATTGTATCGTCGAGCTATTAGATTATTACTTTTGAATTTTGAATGCCTTTGGTGCCGATGACGCGAGTTCCATGATTTTTGTTTACCCAAAAAGTGCTCAAGGCGCCTAAAGAAGTTTTCACTACAGACATTTTTTTTGATATCCTATATTTATATCTTCATATGCATTTAGTAAAAAGCTGTTATTTTGACATTACAAACAGACACTTCAAATGTATTAATTTGTATGTATAATATAGATGTGCTATGTAAATAGATGTTACATAACTTACGTCATACATTACATATCTACTTCAATTCTATAGGTATGCATAAAAGAGTCTTGAGATTAAATCTTAGTACATTCCTCCTCGTTTCAGAATTCTTGAGCATACAGCAATGCGATTGAATAGTGTAGCAGCGTAGACAAATGCATAGTAAATGCAGACGGCAATGCAAGCGTAATAGGTCTGTGCGAGCGACTTAGATAATACCTACATCTCAATGGCACTCCAAATGTTAAAGAAAGGCAAAAGTTATGAAAATAGAAGACTGCCAAAGTGCATTATAAGTTATAACATAGCGCAGTCACCGATTAGAAATATAACAAATAACCTTAACAATAAACATATTTTATCGCTAGCTATTTAAAAGTGAAGTAATAAAAACATAAGTTATATTATTATTTATTATATTTTATTAATAGCGAATAAACTATCTTATCTTATCTTATCTTAGCTTATACAGGGTGTGGCGTAAATAATGGATAACCCTAAAACTGTCGACTGGCCATGGATGACCAAATTATTGATATTTTTGATATTTTAAATAAAATTCGTACTTACTCATACAAATTCAGCTGCCATTTCTACAATTGGCAACATTTTCTCGTTCTGTTTTTTTTTTATGTCAATCCTTAATTATGATGATACTTGTATAATCAGACCAGTATCAAGTTTTATTGTTACAATCTAAGACAACATCGCAAATATAACTTTAAATTTCGCAAATATAAATATAAAGAATTTCTGGGACCCTGTATTAAAAAAAAATGTCCATGGTCATATGCTGATATAAGTGGGGTAAATTATAGATAATAATCTGGCCAGTCGACAGTTTCAGGGTTATGCATTATTTACGCCACACACTGTATATTTTTTTAAAAGACAACACCCGCACTATCCTTGGGTCCTGTATCGCGGGTGACTTTAAAAAAAATCAAACAACGGACACAAAGAACATTTAGACACAGAACAACTACTTGTGGATGAAACATTATTTTTTAAATTTTGTCCCGTGAGGGGCACTGTTATCAAATCCAGAACATCGAACCCACAACACTCGGCGCGGCGGCAGTAGCAAGGCGACCACTTAAACCACTACGCCATCCGTGCAGTCCAATTTATATAAACTTCATAAGTAGAAATAACATGGATGTTATATTTAGGCTGATTACGGAATATTTTTTTACTTTTAGGCAGTTTTATAGTTCAAAAAAACTCTTATACAATATACTTTGTCCCTCCGTCCGTCCGTCCGTATACCCCCGAAATGACTATGACCTTTGAACTCTGACCTCAAGGTCACGTGATACCATCATTCAACTCAAGAACCGTAAGAGCTAGAGACTCGCGGCTAACGCCATTCGACTCAGCATAGTCGATATACCCCGAAATGACTATGACCTTTGACCTCTGACCTCACTGGTCACGTGATACCATTTTTCGAACTTTAAGATTTACGGCAATTCATAGCCGTTTCTCACTTGTTTAAAGTAACGTACCCGTTATTCTCCAGTCTAGTAGTAGCTTGAAAGATGCAGATCATATTAAAACATAATATAAAATACATGTTAGAATATAAAAAGATGTTGATTAAACAAATGTAATCTTATTATTCAGACTATCAGACGACTGGACATCGGCCTTTCTTTTTAGGTCACAGCAGCACCCGGTGGTCTTTTTAAGTTATGTGCGCATTAAATAGTTAATTATCTTTAACGATGAAGAGAAACATTGTAATGAAACCTTTATGTCTGAAATTGATTATCTTAAACGATGAAGATGTCTATATTATTATGTCTAAGAGTACTCCATAATAGTCTCAAAGATACGTGAAGTTTAACCAACCCAAACAGGGCCAGCATGGTGGCCTATCAGGTCGATATATTATTTTATGCTAGTTCAACCCGACCACGCTTCGCTGTGACTCAGTCTATAGAATTTAATTTTCCGTTACCGTGGGGACGCCGCGAATACCTATATAATATCACATGTATATATAACAAGTTAGAATCGGCAATGAATTGCCGTAAATCTTAGAGTTCGAAAAAATGGTTCAAGTAATATGCAAAGGTCACGTGACACCACGTGACCTTAAGATCAGACGTCAAAGGTCATAGTAATTTCTGGGTATATCGACTATGCTGAGTCGAATGGCGTTGACCGCGAGTTTCTAGCTCTTACGATTCTTGAGTTAAAAGTTGTATAACAGACGGACGGACGGGAAAAGCTGTTGTATAAGAGTAGTTTCGAACTCTGAAAACTGCTTCGCTCGCGTATTTAATGCAGCGTAGACGCCATCATAATCTAATACATTTGTAGGTTAGGTTTGTAACAGTACTTTTCTCTGGGTAAACTACCCTTTGTCATGTCCTGTTTCCCAAACAACGTGTATGCGTAACTTCATGTTGATCGGTCGAGTAGTTAAGGCGTGAAAGCGCACAAACAAATTCACATTCGCATTTATAATATTAGTTAGGATGCAACGTTTCGTAAGCAGCGATAGCTCAGTGGGGAGACCAACAGACTGCGGTTCGAACCCACGTCGCGCACCTCTGACTTTCGGAAGTTATATGACTTTTCGAAATTATGTGCGTATTGATTGACAATTATCGCCTGCTCCGTACCTCGGAGAGCACGTTATGCCGTTGGTCCCGGCTGCCATGAACATCTATGACAGTTGTAATTGGGAAAGTCAGTCAACCCTCTAATATCCTGACACTGGTCTAGCCTTAGGGTATTGTTAGCCTTCGGTTTGCGGAGGTCAGGTGGCAGCCGCTCCGTGTAAAAACTGATATCCAGTCAAATCCGGTTAGACCAGAAAAGCCGACACCAAGTGACTTGGGAATAATAAAGGCTAAGAGAGAAGAAGAATGCAACGTTTTGTAAAATTTCAAATCAATCCAAACCTTTCTAATTTTACGAATATACACACGCAAACTGAATTTGTATATAACGATTACATACTCGGTAACACGTGCAGTCGTAAGTAAATAGACCTACCATATCACGTAAATTTTACATGCAACTATGCAAACATAATCTATTTATGTCATTATTAATATCCTTGAAAGTCGAGTGGAAACATTCGTTCCTATGATAAACCCAAACCATTTCACATTATCACACGCATTACTGAATACACAAACATTTCAATACACTTATTAATAGTCAAATTGAACTTTATGCCATCGGATTACTGACGTACGGACGTCTATATAATGTTGTCGAAATTGTGATTATATACATCAGTCATGAGAGTGGTTTGTGTCACGCATGGTGACACAAGAAAACCGGGGACATGTTGGAAACAAACAATTATTATCTCGAAGGCTTATTTTCTATAGTTGGGATATAAAAAGCACCATAATATTCCAATGGTCGGTCGTAATGTATTTTATCGATGTTTAATCTTGATATTCAATTTTTGCAGTCGTTAACAAACCATTCGTTTGTTTTTTAATTTGGTATTTTGAATTAAGTGTTTTCTTTTTTGTTGTAATGGTAAGACAAAGCAGTTCAATACTATTTTCTGTGCTGTTAGTCCTTTTAGAGTTCGAAAAAACTCTTATACAACAGCTTTGTCCGTCCGTCCGTCTGTTATACAACTTTCAACTCAAGAGCCGTAAGAGCTAGAGACTGCGGTCAACGCCATTTGACTCAGCATAGTCGATATACCCCCGAAATGACCTTTGACCTCTGACATCAAGGTCACGTGATACCATCTTTCAACTCAAGAACCGTAAGAGCTAGAGACTCGCGGTCAACGCCATTCGACTCAGCATAGGCGATATATTTCGAAATGACTATGACCTTTGACTTCTGACCTCAAGGTCACGTGGTATCACGTGACCTTTGCATATTAAATGAACCATTTTTCGAACTCTAAGATTTACGGCAATTCATTGCCGATTCTCACTTGTTTTTTTTATTTTGTAGCTATTGACGGTCGTTAGTGGTATCAAAAAAATATTGCAATAATATATTTTTGTAATATTCGAAAAATGTAAATTCGTGTTCGATTCGGATGAATTTAAAACACTGGGCAAACACTCGTTTTAGTTATGATTATGTTAGGTAGGAGACTGGCACACGTCTTACCCATATTTGCAGTCCATGGTGCATTTTGCATAGATGTATAAAAGGAACATAAAAAGGGCAAACTTAAAAATGTTTCGTACTATGATGAAATTGTCATTCTGGTCTGTAAACAGAGCTATAGAATTATGCAACTATACGCGACTATATATCTGTCTTCAAAATGTTCCCTATAATCATAATATTTTATTGCAAAATTCTTCCAAAGCTGTTCAGCAATTAAGCCATAAAACGTAACAAACAGACAGAGCAACATCGCATTTTTTAGTATAGATGTTTACTTATCACGATGCGGAGATGCTTTACAGACATTGTAATTATGAATACAGATAAGGATCGTAATCGGCACATCTTACGGTAGATAACAAAAGATTCTGCGACGTGCTACAGCAGAGGTAGGCAGCGAACTACGTAAGCTTCGCTGCCTACTGCAAACCATGTGTGGTGCCAAGATCACAATCTATGCTAATCCGTAATCTAAATAAACCCTCAAATAATAATAACATTTCATTTGTTTCTCTCAAAAAGGTACATTTCGTATACACTCAAACAATGAGAAATTACGAAACCTTTTCAAGAGCTGGCGTCTGTAGTAGGCTCGAGTCCTGTACTACGAATCTCCAGGCTTCTTTTGTACAATTATGACTTAATTCGTTGGTTAGTGAAGGTAACATTAAAGAAATGTTAAAAACAGGTTAATAAGTTTGTATGTGGTATACAGAGGCGTATTTTCACATTTCACCAACTATGATTTTAGGTCCTTATAGAGTAGAGGCGATCTTATTGCTGAACCGGATACAGTTCCAGACTACATATTAGTACTGAGATTTTTTTACCTAAAAATCCTGTAATACACTGGGCTGACCCGGAAGCGAATCCAAAATCATGATATCTAATGCAGTGGAGTCGCATTTACTCCCCGTTGTACCTCCAAGATAGTCAACTAAATCTATATCGGTACATAAAAATATTATAATGGGATAATATAAATAAATAAAATATGTAAATTAAATTAATTTTTAATACTAATAGCATAGTTCTAACATAGTTGATAAGTTATATAAATACTGTCACTAATTGATGTATGATATTTATCTATGCACCTATGCCACGCGACGAAATAAAATTATTATAAACGAAAAAGTTTGTTTCTTTAATGTAACTGACGTATAAAAAGTAAATGTCTGTCATCAACTAGAGTAAGTTGCGTGCCTCTTCAAACATACGCGCAGCCGTCCAGAACGCTTTCATTAGAAGCCATAGACTAGCTCATTAGGAACGAGATTGTCGCGTGACAAAAGCTCACATGAAGTCAGTCTACTAAGAGTACCTATACATATAGTCTATACCATTAGTTCCCAAAGTGGTCCAGGTGGGCCCCCAGGGGTCCACGGGAGACTCGACAGGAGTCTACGCTGGCGTGACAAAAAAATGGAGGTCAACAATTCGTAAGCGGGGTAATAGTCGATAGTGAAGAACTAAAACGTTGGCTTGACTTCACCTATCATGTATGTAGGCAGATAATATTTTAAGAAGCTCAGCGACTATTACTTTTAAAAACTACTGAACTACTGTAATTTTTCGGTAGAGAATTTCTAAAAACAAAAGAAAACAAATAATATGGTAGAAATGCAGCTGCGGGGGTCCACCGGAACTTGCAAAATTTTGAAAGTGGTCTATGAGAAAAAAAGTTTGGGAACCTCTGGTCTATACCTTTTAAAATAAGGAAAATATTGGCTTGGTTCGCTGTGGCCGTTGTATAAGTTAATAATACATATAAGCAGCGATATTAAATTTAACTGATGCATACCAGTCGCGTACTAACGACAGACAATCGAACCTGAGATCTCAGAATCGGGTTCGATTACTGTCGCTAATACTCGCCAAGCTTTTTTTTTTTTTTACCTGGGGGAATGCTTTGACGCATACCTCTCCGCGGGGCAACGGAGAGGTTATGTCGGGCTCACCGGGGAAAAGATACCCCGGTAATACCGACTAAACCTACCACGGTGCTCCTCGACATAACCATAGACGGCGAGGCCGCACGAATCGCTTTCACATGCAATCGCGACCCCGCCGTGGTTTCGGCCCGCCGTGTGAAACGGCAGGCCACTGCGCGAAGTATATTTCCTCCACCATCCCCCTGAGCGGGGGGGACAAAGACACGATACAAAGGCGCACGTGGGAACACGCACGCCGCCTCTCGGACCTGGTGCTGATCGGGTGGCGAACAGGCCCACGCAGCCCACCACCCCCAGGTCAAACTTCAAGGTGGCTGGAGGTCATCTCGCGCCCTCCGGCGCCCGGTTCTGCGGTTGGGGAGAGGGCTTAAGCGCTCCCTCTCCCGCTCCGCCGCCTCCTTGATGGAAATTACTTCCTCACAGAAGGAGGCGACGGCGTTCCACGATCTCTCACTCCGGACCATAGACTGAACCACGGCCGGGAGTGAGAGGGCAACCAGTCCGACTGCCGCGATCAACTCACGGCGCTGCAATGCCCAGGCGGGGCAATCCACCAAAGTGTGCAGCGCCGTGTCCACAACATCGCGGCAGTCGCCGCAGTGATGACAACCGGGCGTCGCTTCCCGGCCTATACGACACAGGAACTGGCCAAAACAACCGTGGCCAGTCATTACCTGTGTCAGCCGGAAGGTGAGGGCGCCATGCCGCCTCTCCAGCCACTCCTCAATAACGGGACTTACCGCCACGATCGTGGCGTGCCCGGCACTGGGGTGCACAAGTCGATTTCTCCATTCTTCCACCAGGACCTGGCGGAGTTCGGACCGTGCCGTCTCTAAAGCGGGAAGACTTGGTCCTTCACCCCGAGCTAGTGCTTCCTGGCGCCAACGATAGAGTGACGCCAGAAGCGCCGCTTTCAGATCCCAGGGCATCGATCCGGCTAGGAGACTCGCTGCCTCGAACGAGATCGTGCGGTAGCCACTAATTAACCTGATGGCCATTGCACGCTGTGGCGCACGAAGCGCCGAAATATTACGGGCCGTCAGGTTATCTCCCCAAACTGGTGCCCCATAAAGGGCCATGGACCGCACGACCCCTTCGTAGAGCCTCCGGCAGGAGGTGCCTGGCCCCCTTAGGTTGGGCAGCAGACGTGCGAGCGCACCTGCACCGCCCAGAAGCCTGGGGGCCAGACAACGAAAATGGGCTACAAAGTCCCATCGGCTGTCGAGCAAGAGACCCAGATATCGACAGCGATGCGGACCCCTCCTACCATGATGTGGGCCCCTGGAGGTGGCCGGTTCCGAGGACCGTGAAAACAGACGGCCTCGGATTTGGACAGGGCCACCTCAAGGCCCAATCGCCGGATACGACTCACGACTTGTGCAACCCCAGCGGTCGCCAATATGGCCGCCGCCCGGTGCGTAATACTCGCCAAGCTGGTCTAAGTTGGTTAACACTCAGATGTAATCGACAAGCGTAGTTATTCAGAGTTAAGAGTGAATCAGAAAAATGTTTTTGGGTTCTTTTGTCCAAAAATTCTCCGTAGCAGTTTGGAACCTTGTCCGATAGACGGCTGTAGGCTCGCCCGGTATTACGTGAGAACTATAACTGTAATCGGTGAAAGATGGGTTAATGCGCCTCACCCTACCCCTCTAAGGATATCCTCGAAGAATATCTTGCATTCCATATAGGCATGAAACTATATATCGAAACTAGCTGACCCGCGCAACTTCGTCTGCTTCACATAAGATAATTTGCCCCGTATTTGCAACATTTTACACTGATGCTCCGCGCCTATTGGTCGTAGCGCGATGTTATATAGCCTATAGTCTTCCTCAATAAATGGATTATCTAACACTAAAATAATTTTTCAATTGTGATTAGCGCATTCAACCAAACAAACAAACTCTTCAGCTTTATGATATTAGTATAAATTAAACTACTTTACATACGGATTTTATCGCGTTGTTTATTTTTATAAAACACAATTATTATTTATTACATAGTTTTGAAACTTTCAACTACAATTGTTAAACACTTTTACTTTAGTTACTGTTTACTTCTATTTAAGCTATTTATAAAAACTATTTAGATTTAATTTTACACTTGCCCCGATACTTTGGTTGCTTTTCAGCAGCCATGTTCACGAGGAGACCCGTTGTTTAATTTCAATGTATAACATTCGCGTAAACGTAAAACAATATTACGTAAGATTATATGTTTGTTTTCAAACAATCTCGAGATCTGGATGACACCCGGTTCAAGCGCAGCGTTATTGAAATTTCTCTTAGTTGACATTTTTTGAAAATAGTCTGTAATGTGTTCGGTGCGCACATATAATACTTAATAGTATAAATCTAGATGGGCATTAACCCTTATTACACAGTATGAAATGTATGAAACTAACTGAGCATTGACCTTGTTAAAAGGAACCTACAATATATCTGTAACTAGCTGACCCGCGCAAATTTGTCTGCTTCACATAAGAGAACTTTCCCCGTTTTTGCAACATTTTTCATTGCTGCTCCGCTCCTATTTGTCGTAGCGTGATGTTATATAGCCTATAGCCTTCCTCGATAAATGGGCTATCCAACACTAAAAGATTTTTCAATTCGGACCAGTAGTTTCTGAGATTAGCGCGTTCAAGCAAACAAACAAACAAACTCTTCAGCTTTATAATATTAGTATAGATATTCCTCTGTCTATCTCCTTCAGAAACATCTCTATGTAAAGTTATTACAGGGTCTATAGCAGTGGCGGACGAGTAGCGCATGATTCTATTAAATATACGTAACAAGGCGTAAAGCACCTTGACCAGTAATCCTATTGTCTTACATAGCATAGCCTTATTACACAACTAGTTACAGTTATGGTTTAGTCCATTAATCTGTCAAGTCTTAGAATACCAGACTGTAAAAAGTCTATTGTCTGGCCACCGGTGTGCCATTGCAACTCAATAGGTTAAGGAAAATACTGATTTGATTAAATATTGATTTGTAATTAAATTTGAAGTCTTAAAATACCAGTCATTATTATAATCTATTGTGTCCGGCCACCGATGTGCTGCTGCGACTCAATAGATTAAAGACAACAGTGGTATGATTTTGTTATTTTTTTATAATTATGAATTTTATTTAATTTAAAACATATTACAATTATTTTAAACCCACCAAACTGCATAACAGTTTATCGGCGGGATTAGCGCTCGATTATAACATACATATATTCAACCAGTTTCACGCTCTCGGTTAATACAGTGACTTAACAATTCAGAGTATCTAATGGTAATAACAATAAAATAAAATACAAATAATAAAGCAAGAAGTAATTAAAAAATTAAGTGGTTTAAAATAAAAAAAATATTTTAGTGCATCGAGGATATTAGCCCATTTATCGAGGAAGGCTATAGGCTATACAACATCACGCTACGACCATTAGGCACTCCTAATAAGTCCCGTTTTTGCAACATATTTCATTGCTGCTCCACTGAGCAGCAATGAAATATGTTGCAAAAACGGGAGAAATTCTCTTATATGAAGCAGACGAAGTTGCGCGGGTCAGCTAGTAAAAGAATAAACGATATATCCACCTACATAGACTCACGCCTTTATCCCCACGAAATAAGCAGAGGTATAACAAGTGAGAATCAGCAATGAATTGCCGTAAATCTTAGAGTTCGAAGAAATGGTTCAATAATATGCAAAGGTCACGTGATAAAAAGTGACCTTGAGATCAGAGGTCAAAGGTCATAGCGGTTTGCAGTAATAACTTTTAAACTTTCGCGTTGCATGATATATATATAATACGTAACGGGTATTAACGCGATCATGCATAATGTTTACCTTTTTTATGCTTGACGTTTCGACCAGGTTACAGCTCAGGTTACAGGTCAGTCAGCTTGTGACCACGGCCGGTGTAACCTGGACGAAACGTCAAGCATAATAATAAATAATAAATAATAATAATAATAGTTTATAAGCAACTAAAAAGGATTCAGAGCTCAGACATCATCATATTTAAATAAATGAAATAAGTCAGGCACATCTGATGTATACAATGTGAGCAATTTCCCCCGAGCTAGGAAATTCCTGTGTTACGGGGGACATCCCTCCATCCTGTGTAATGTCATGGAAATACAAAAATAATTTTGTTTATATACAGAGTTGTTGATGCAAAATGCGAGTACAATGCTGTGCTTAGTAAACTAATTTCGAAACAAAATTCAAGTAGACTAATTTAGAGAAATTGAAAGAAGAAAAACAACAAATAATAAAAAAGGTAAACATTATGCATGATCGCGTTAATACCCGTTACATATTATATACATATATGAAAAATCTCATTAACACTGCCCAACCCGAAAATCTTATCCGAAACCTATTTACACCAGCGTACACTACAGCGGCGCCACTAAGGCAGTATGTTTAGTACTAAAATCGGTTTTCATAAGAAAACGAAATACGTAAGTAAACAAAGATTTCTTAGTATAATAAAACATTGAGTGCTTTACACAGAATGTGTATTCTAAATGTCGAATGGATATAATAGCTATTACTCATTTTATATCGGGCATCATGACTTGGCGAAAAGAAAGACTGAAAACTTTAAATTCCTACCTATCTGCTAATAATGTCCACCAGACCGAATTTCGGTCACGGTGGCCAATTTCAACGGAGACTGGCCATCTGCGCAGGAGATATTATAGTGCAAAAGCAAGTGTGCTAACACAAGTTCACTCTCTATTCCCTAACCCTGATGATGCAATGGAACGGATAATCCGACACGACCGGAAAGAGATTACGTGCTTTCTGAGGTACGGGGTTTCTATCAACGCCAACTTCCTAATTGGGGCTCGCATTGAGATTTCTTAACAGAAAAACTCAATAACTTTTTGTTGGCCCGATCTGGGATTCGAAACCGAGACCTCATGCACAGCAGTCACATCCACTACCGCTGCGCTACGCTGTTAATAATAAATAAAAACTCTATATTAGAATTAAAACACACGTGCATAGTGTCTCACTTCCCTGAAAGGGTAGGCAGGATGTATTACACCCACTTTCGCCAATTATAACTGAAGGTCGGCGGAAATAAACTTGCTCCCTATTACGTATGTGAATAGGGAGTTCGTCTACTTCCGCCTACTGGGAATATCATGACAGAACAAACCCGATAACACACAACCTAACAACCCGAGACCTCGTACACAACTGTCGCATTCACTACCGCTGCGCATCCGAGCCAGTCAGATTAGAATCCAGTCAAATTATAATTATATACAAGTAAGGCAAAAGTTAGCGCTCAGATTTGCGGTCGATTGTAAGGTTCCGTTTTCGATTCTCGATTGAAGTGTTACTCTTATCACATACCAAAATTAAGCTGTCTCTAAAAATCACATAGCTTTTTTATCCCTTTTTATCCAGTTGTATCCGTACAGGACAATTAAAGTGATGTGCAAACATTCGTTAGTGTGATTGATGTCTTACCTTGAGGCACTCGTCGAAATATGCCTTTCGGGGGAGAAGTAATGCAAGCTCTTTGGTTAAAAGGTTGTATGCAAAAGCCTCATACATGTTCTGAAAGATGCCTGCCTGTATAGTGTTCCCTCGAGCTTATGCACGTGATATACATATGTGGGTGTCTCGGTAGCCTAGCAATTGTGAGTGCGACTGCTGTGTATGAGATCTCGGGTTTGATCGCCGGGTAGTTAATACTATGTAGCGGCATAGGATCGAAAACTTTAACCGGTAGGCTCGCGCTTCCTATTACATAAGACTTAAATTTATAGGTGTAACCCCTTTGCTTATTCCTTTGGAGTTAAAGGCATAATACAACGTATGTATATATTGTTACAGCAGCAGTACAGAGTCTGGCAATGTAGTGGATTAAAAGACATTAGAGGGCGTAATGACAAATCAAAGTAACGGATGTAGTTTGATGTTATCACCACAACATCGGTCACACTAGAAATCCTAAAGGACCGTCTATATCATTAGTTCCCAAAGTGGTCCAGGATCACCAGGGGTCCACGGGAGACTCAACGGGGGTCTACATTGGCATAACAAAATAAAAATGGGTTCCACGAAAATTTATTTGTTTCGATAGTGAAGAACTAAAATGTTGGATATTTCGGTGGAGAAATTCTAAAAAATAAAAACCCGTATATATTTGATGCAGTATGCCAAGGAATATGGTAGAAATGTAACTGCAGGGGTCCACCGGAAACTGCTAAATTTTTAATGTGGTTTATGAGAAAAAAAGTTTGGGTACCTCTGGTCTATATGCAGGAACTGACGTCAAGCATATGATATGATAACCCAAAAGAAGCCGCGGTGAATATCTTAATTAAATTATGTAGAAAATAAGTCACCTTGAGTTACTTGCAGATAGTGTAATCGGTAAAATAGCTCATCGACAGGTGACCTAATGAATCATCTCTCTTATCTAAAATACCTAAGGGGTTATACAAAGTTCAATTGCCATTTTAAATGTTGGTAAACCTGTTTAAGATTAATACTAGTCGAACACTAACAACTAACGTATCTTTAATCGCCAATTCGTTACGCAAAGGAATTAAAATGCTCAAACTCTTTGCTGATTTTTTTACATCGTCATCTCAAATTTGGAATTAAATTTTGTTTTGTAGCCAGTATTTCTTTTATAATTTTTAGATGGCTGGCAATGGCCTGCTATTTAACAAAACCCGTAGATACGGTTTTAACCCTAGGGATCCCGGGTCATCTCGTTAGCAAGGAGGCAGTGCTTTTATCCTTACGCCAAAATATCTTTCTTTTTTGTAGAGCCTAGCTTTTTTGTAAGTAATGCATAATTTAATTTAAAAATAGCATACGAATGATATTTGATACAGTTGTACACAATGCGATGCCTACGTTTCATTGTCAAGAAAGCAGAGCACTCTCCTATACATCACTACATATTATAAAACTAATTCCTCCGACGCGTCTATTTGTTCACGCTTAACTCAAAAACTACTGAACGGATTTTCATGCGGTTTTCATCAATATACAGAGTGATTCATGAGGAAGTGTTAGGTGTATAATTTGTTAAGGTTTTGTACTACTCGTGCGAAGCCGGGGCGGGCTAGTACTGTTATACATTCGAGTATAATTTGAATGCAATCGTGCACATGCCTATCTAGCAGTATGTATATTTTTTACCATCTTAATGGCAAAATAGTCCACAAAAGGTTGCAAATGGTAACACAAAATAGATGACCCGTCGACTAACACGAGAATTTTTACCATCTCCATGTTAAACCGTCTGAAATGTCTTGATGGAATTATAACAGATGTCTTTTATCTGATGTAATGTGACATCGGCCACAGCTGTCTGATCGCTCTACAGTCAAAAGCTTGAAATACTGCGACAACTGGACTAATCTAAAACTATATGGGGCAAATCGAATACCGTCCTCAAATACTTATGGTCGGATGGCAAAGGGATTATGACGGTAAGGAATGTTTCGAGCTAAACTATTATATATTTACATTCTTGACATATTTAGTAGTTCGATCTATATTTAAATTGTTTTAACGACTGGTTCTTTAGTCTTGGGACATAACTTTGCACGTATGATAGGGTAGTTGCGTAAATTTAATTTGTTCATCATTTTAAACATAACACCAAATAGCAATATAACGAAATCTTTTGTGCAAACACACAACAATATTTTTGTATCAAGATTGACTGCAAAATAAGGGAGTCATAAATCATTTATTCAATTGCGTACATAGGTTTACAGTTAGGAAGTTAACATTCATATAGCCGTAAAAGTCGTTTAATATATTTGTCATTAATATATTAAATTTGCATATAAGGAAAAACGAGGTTATAGTGGGAATATCTCGCTATTTATAAGAATAATATAAATATAAAAATAGCATTTAAGAAGCGGTAACCTTATAGTTTAAAACATGCATCATAATTCTGACATTTGAGAACCACCCCTACTACTAGATTTAAAAGGCTTGCATCTTATTTATTTTTGAGTACATTACAAATGTCTTCGTATTTTAGAGTTTAGGTAATCAACTAAAATAACAAAAAATGTGATTCAACTACCCTATTGCGTGCGGCCGTGAGATTCTGGGTCCGATTCTGAGCCCTAATCTCTCAAATGGTTATTGTGTTTTCCTATTAGAAAACTTTTATTAGCAGTGCAGACTCAGGATAGGCATCTACCGGCTTATTTCCAGAGTTTGTATTGCTACTGAAAAGAATCCAAATTATTTTATCCAATCCTGGTTGAACACATAGCTCATAAGCGTAAGAAGACATTTTTTAAAGGAACCAACAAGGCACGATGATAATTTTAGTAACGATTAATCCGTTGCCTGTTCGCTTAACCTATTCAATCACCGTGGCACACGCGCGGCTAGAGAACTTTTAATTACGTCTAATAGTCTAAGTCTTGACAGATTAAATATCCGTGAGCTACTCGTATCTTATGCATATTTACCCGTGTTCACTGAACTGTCAAAAAAGTTAATCGGACGTCATTAGACCTGTCAATATATTTACGCGTTTATTTACGACGAATTATCGTGGGTCTCAGTTTTGTCGCGTCAATTACTCGACAATAACTCGGTGACGACTTGTTGACTTGATGGTTTGTTAATAATAGAACAACCCCGATTCGATTTATTATAAACAAGTATAATTATGTCGAACTAGGTTATCCCTGTGACTTCGTCCGCAATGCCGTAACTTAGATCACACTATGCAATATGATGCCGCTATTGCGTAAAACGTGATTTGATTTTAAGTTAAAATCTAAATTTGCAATCTATTCAAACTGCATCACAACCCGTTCTGTAGTTTTTGCGTGCTGTCGGAATAAATAAATAGTCAATATCCTAAAACTTTTGTTTTAGGTATAGGCTCCTCGAAATAGTCGAGTCTAATTATATAAAAGGTGATAGACACTGGTAATATGTCCGTTATTTGCATAAAGTTATGCTTACATTAACTACTACTAATTGTGAGGTCCCGGGTTCAAAAGCAGAGTGATACACTGTATACTGAGATAGCAAAAAATCGGGAGGATAATGCTGAGGGTGGTTCTATGACGGTGCAAAGGAAGAAGTGCCGTCAGAAAACCAGTAAGAACTGCTGCGGCACAGCTCCTGTGGAGCCAGGTGCAAACCTGCGTGCTGCAGCATCAAACACACCGGTGTACATCTTTCGCCTGCATTACACCACTAAGTCGGAGGATATCGCGGCATATGTACGCCAGAAGTCCAAGTACATGCCAAGAGTGCAGCTGCTGGAGTCGCGTCGCAACGTCAACTTCAAGGCGTTCGTGATGCGAGGCCCAACTTGCTTTCTACATGTATTTATGAAAGAGGACTTTTGGCCGAAGGGTGTGGTGTTCCGTCGCTTCCGCGGACAAGTGCCACATGAACGCACTACAACAGAGTGCAAGTAAAGCATTACTAACATAGTTAATAAGTTATATAAATACTAACACAAATTGTATGTGCAAGTAAAGCATTACTAACATAGTTAATAAGTTATATAAATACTAACACAAATTGTATGTATGTTTGTCTATAAGGTATTTATCTATGCGTCTATGCCACGCGAAATAAAATCTGTATTATTATTATTATATATTATACGCAGCACGATAATATTATCAAGTAAGAGGAAATGGGATAGTCCTTTATAAAAATTATACAAAAATTGGGTGTGATTCAAATTCAAATTCAAATTCAAATCATTTATTGCCAACTAAGTGTACATGGTGATGGTATACAATGATGATATGTGCTTAAGACTTAGCGCCTTTTACAAGCGTAGCAATATTGAAAGCTGACTAGCAATTATACGATAACTAAATAGGAACCATTGTTATAGTCATTAGTACAATAAATTTAGAATTATATAAAATTAATGAAATACGGAATGGATATAAACATTTCAAATTAAATTAACATAATAATTAGGTATATCTTATTAGTTATAGCATAAACATAGAATAAATATTAATAGATCAATACAGAGTTAGATAATGCAAATAAATAATTGTCTCCTTATTTAAGATATCAGTTCGTGTAATCAAGAGCTTCGTCATATACTTCTTATTTGGACATGTATTATTATTATGTAGGTATTATTATTATTATATAGGTATTATTATTATTATATAGGTATTATGTCTCTACCAAACAAATTCGAATCATTTATTATTTAGATATTCTGCAACCGAATAATAGCACTCTTGGGTCAGAAAAAATTTGAGGCGTTTAGTAAATGCTGTTTCAAGCTTTTCTTCTTTAATTTTTTTAGGTAATTTATTGTATATCTTAACAGCCATGTAATATGGGCTCTCGTTGAGCATTTTCGTTTTTGAAGGAGGTAAGTGTAATCTGTCTTTATGGCGTGTGTTTAAATTGTGCATGTCTTTCATTTTATTAAAGGAGTCTTTGTGTCTGAAAACAAATGTACATATATCGAGTATATATATTGATGGTAATGTTAAAATATTGAATTCAGTAAAGTAAGGTTTGCAGCTTTGCGTATTGTCTATGTGTGCTAGTATTCTAACACATTTCTTTTGTATTATAAATAATTCCTCTACATTTACACTATTACCCCAAAGCATGACGCCATACCTTAGCCAGGAGTATGCATATGCATAGTACGCCGACAATGCTGTTTGTGTATCCGTGCTATGTTTTATTTGAAATAGAGCGTATGTAAATTGAGATAATTTGGTTAATTTTGTCTAGGTACATCTAATTCTCTGAAACTATAACGGTGTATCGCCAAGTATCAAATACAAGAAGATACGATGGTATCTTCTTGTATATGATACTGATGACGCAAAAAAAAATGTAATGTATAGGTTTTCGTAAATAATATTAAAATCTAAATATATATATCTACATATATACAAAGTTTAGGCAGAGGTATCAATCCCATTTCGCCCGCTACTTTTTAGGTCCCACGGAAGAGGGATTAGCCTTTGTATAATAAAACTGGTTTAGTTACGAATATAATAGCATTTTAACGAACCTCAATAACTATTTATAATTTTCATATATTTTATTTCTAGAATAATGTTGACTACCACACGGAGGCCGGCGGTGGTCTAAAATTCTGGCGCACGCCATACATATCTTACTTTTCGAAGTTGCGTTCGTATAGGTATAGTAGATGTTTATCCTTAATGGTCAAAGAGAGCATCGTGAGGTATCCTGCCACTCACAGAGTTCTCCATAATTTCCTCCGCAAGAATATCGGGCTGCAAGCGTTAGGTAAGCGTTTATCCTAATCTATCAGCCATTATTAGTACATTGCTGGTTTTGTTAAACTAATTAAAACCAAAGGCCGTATTTTCCTCCTATTTGTAAACTCAAACTCATGACCTTTTTATCAGAAATTCGAAGCTTTTGTAATGAAGTAGGTATTATAATCGACGTTTCTGCAGAAATATCAATGAAACTTCATGATCATGATATCTATACTAATATTATAAAGCTGAAGAGTTTGTTTGTTTGTTTGAACGCGCTAATCTTAGGAACTACTGGTCCGAATTGAAAAATTATTTTAGTGTTGGATAGCATATTTATTGAGGAAGTCTAAAAGCTATATAACATCACGCTACGACCCGCGGGGGCGGCGCAGTAACGATAAACGCGGGTGAAACCGCGGGAACATCTAGTGTTTAATAATATGAACGACCATACATATACATAGTCTGACGGGTACCTATATACCCGTAGGAATAGGCAGAGAGGTATTACAACCAATTTTGTCAGCTATGGTTTTAAGTCCTACCAAATAGAGAGCACAAGCCTATTACATAACAGTCTACGGAGAAAGTTCCAGAATACGAGTTCCAACTAAATAAAATGAAAATTTTGATCACTGTCCAAACATATTCAAATAATCGATTGACAACTTGTGATACATTTATCAATTTCTTCTAATGTCCGATCACTATAATCACCGTACCGGCCATCCCTCGCGTTCAAAATTCAAGTAATCAACCTGCTGAAATCAGCAATCAGCAACTATATAGTAATTTCGTTTCTTGCTCTAGGTTGCAAATCGCGATATTATATCTGATTGTGTACGTTACTTTAGTCACCGTCAATTAACGATATATTTCGAATATTTGTTACACATTCGGTAAGTGGTTGCTCCGCCACTGCCACTTAAGCTAGTACTGTGAATTCGATCTCCACATCCGAGTCTGAGTGCTCAATGTGTCCGTTGATTAAATGTTTGTTAAGTCCTTGCGACACGGGAATTAGATACGAACAAGGAAGGCGACGTCTTCGTCGTCGAAATCGAATTTTTAATTAACAAGTAAGACGCATTTACATATGAAGAGTTCCTTAACGCAATGTCAAGCTATCCCTATATTTTCCCAAGCTAGGCAAAGATTTAGAAGATAAGCAGCGATAGCCCAGTGGGAAACCGTTGGACTGCTACGCAGAGGTCTCGAGTTTGATCCCAGGGCACGCATCTTTGACTTTTCGAAGTTATGTGCGTATTAAAGAGTTAATTATAGCTCGCTTTAACAGTGAAGGAAAACATCGTGACAGGCAGGTTTCCGCCTATCAATCTTTCTTTCTTTTCGTGTGGTTAGTGGCCAACCTGTTGTCAAGAGTTGTTCAAGCCGTCCGTAGGCCTCTGACATGACTTAACAACTGCTGTCAATTTGACAACAACCCGTACCGACTTTTTACGTGCCCTCCGAAGCACGGAGACGCTCACATGAATAGACTAACCGCACCCAACGTTGCTTAACCTCGCTAATCGTTTACCGATCAGTGAGTGCAACTGGCTATGAGTTCTACGTAATGTTCTCAAGATATGTGAAGTCTGGCAACCCGCACTGGGCCAGCGTGGTGGACTATGGCTTAACCCTTCTCACATCGAGAAGAGGCCCGTGCCCAGCAGTGGGACAGTTTAATACAGGGCTGATATTATTATTTTGCACAAAGATAGCACGTCACTTATATCAAGAACATCGTGTCGTAAAAAAGACCCTCAATCATACATCAATAGTTTAAACTCTTAGACCACTGACTGGTTTCCCCATCAAGTCATCGCTTCTCTTTATAAGAGCATGGCGCCTAATTAATTATTGTCCCACATTTAACATATTTAAACAATTGTGACAAGATCTGCACTTGTTTTGAATGGTATATTATGTTGTAAATGATTACTCATAGTTGCCGATATATACAAAATGCGTGCTATGCAAATAGGAATCTTAACTTCTAAATCACATGGTATAATTTCTATTACCTACCTACAGAATATATGTTTGGATATACACATTCCCTAAGGATAAGGCAGATTATCATACGTTGGATGTAATTAATGTGACTTGTGAGCATGAGGTCTCGGATTCGTTTTCTGGCCCAGTCTAGTCAAGTGTTATTAAGATTTTATGTCACGAATAGTATGATACAAGCCTAGAGGGAATTCACTGACCTGCCACACAAAGCTCTCTAGTTCGATCGACGCACCTCGTATTAAATAGTTTATTACCACTTGCTTTAACGATTAGGGAAAGTATCGTGAGAAAACATCTGAGAGTATTACCTAATATTCCCAACAATGTGTTAAGTTGACCAACCGGCACTAGACTAGCATGGTGAACTATGGTCTAACCCTTGTCATTCTAAGAAGAGAGTGGAAGCCTGAGTATGTATATCAGACATAATTATGTTTTGTTACCTTGATATATAAATAACATGTTTTCCAATTTTATAACATGGTATCTTTACACAAGTGTCATAAACAATCTGTTTGTTCATAAACTAAATATACAATAATTGCAAGTTCGTATGATTTATTGCACTCAAGTTAAAAATGATATCATTACAATAATATGAATATATAAATAACAATGTATGTTTGTTTGTCTCTTATAGACTTGATTACTCATATATCTGATGAGGAATAGGCAGATTTGTACTACAACATCTTGCTACATCACTTTAACACCAGGGCAGTCTATTGCTACTTCCAATTTTTTAACATTATGATCTTTATGGCGAGTAGTCAACTTAAAACTTTGCCTTACCTAGGAATCAAACCTGAGACATAACATTCAATCTTACAAATTTAATATTATGTCACAGGACCGCAAGGCAGTCAATTATTAAATAGTAAATTTATTGAATTTACGATTTGTCCTCGGTCAATATCCTATGCACTGGTAATGGGTTCCATTATTTACTGATTTGGTAATGATAATAGGTACTATTCAGATTTGTTTGTATTGTCATTTGTTTGAAAAGTTGTTTATATTCACCCTCTGTTAAAAAAGACTGAATTATACAAACAGACAATCTTTATAATAACACAAAAAGAGCATTTATATTAAAGAAAGGCTTATATTTTATAAAATAAATTTTGACAACTGGAAAATCATTTCTAAATCATACAATAAGGATGTATTGCATTATTATTTGAGTTAGGTATTGTAGTTAAACATGTTACAATGTGACAACATGAACAACTACAATCCAAATTTTAATTAAATTAGTTTGAAATAAATAGCCTAATTATTTCTGATAAAAAGTAATTACCATAAAGTAAATTACTAGTGACTTCCTGCTAATAGATCAGAGTGTTATCAGTAAAATTACAGTCTGTAGCATTTTGCATAGAGCTGATAGTATATTATTATATTTATCTATCATTATAGGTAGTAAATAGAAATAGCATTGACTCTCATTTTAAACTTTGTTACTAAGAAATATGAACTCTAATGATTGTAACTGTTAATGAATTGAAATCAACAGAATTTATTTCTTAAATCATTAAAATATAAATGTCTGTTATTTCTTGATAAAATGAAATAAAATGCCCAAAGACTTAAGTTCTTTGGATTTCAACAAATTTAAGAAATCCCTTCACATGTTTTTGCTTGAAAAAACATATGATTTGATTAATGAGTATTTTTTATGACAAGACAAATTTAAATGTCTGCGAATCCAATATATTTTTATCCCAATATCATATTAGTACTTCATAAATTTATTATTAGTCTAATTTAATTGTAATGAAAATAATAATTAATAATTATTTAAATATGTGAGCAATTAATAATTAATATTAATGATTATTATTTATATAGCCCATAAAATTTTGTTATGATTATTATGATATGGTAATTTAAAATTCAATAAATATTTATAGGTATGTATAGTTAATAATTTATAAATAATTAATTTGTACGCCACACAGGGCGAAACATAGTGATACTTTTTTTAATATGTCATAACTTGTAACCACCTCTGTTTCATAAATAAAACAATTTGAATTTGAATTTGATTTGTGTTTAGAAGATTTCATTCATTAAACAACAATTTTTTAACAAGATTTTCTACAAACCTTGTAAATGAGTCACAATGGGAGTCCTAGAGAGAAACTATCCATAAACAAGTTTTCTAAAATCTTCAAATTGTATGAATACTTTATGGTCAGAATTTGTTATGATAATTTAGAAAAACATGAACAACAATGGCATGTGACAAACATTGCTTTTAAATTACATCAATACCACAATGTTAGTAAACAGCCTTGCAGAGCACAATAGAAGGACATAATAGCATTCTTTAAAAAAGAAAGAATCTTCTAACGTATTCATGAGATGACTTGTTGACAAAAATAAAGACGGACGGTCTTTGACACCACATGCTAAAAATACACAGATAACTTTATCCAGACCCATATATTTTATAATACATAATATAATAAGGACTTAAACTTCTAAAACTGAAACAGTAAACAAATATTAAAGTCTTTACTTTTATTGATAGAAAAAGAAGAAATAACATAGGCATAACTATATGTGAGTATGCCTAGTTATGTAAAAGTCGAATTCAAAATTTAGACCAAACATTTACTACAACGGTACAATAATAAGCGCAGTAATAGGCGTATAGTACCTATTGTTTACAATATTGATGATCCTAGCCACTTGTCTGAGAATCAACATTGCCGACATCTCGTATGTATAATGTTACACCTAACTTGTAGCTAGTGTAAATATATCGTGTAGCAGCTAATAGGGTTCAGTTCACGACACGCTACCCGCCACCTCAAATATTTATTACTCTATTAACGAACTAGCCGTATCAGTGCGCACATCAACTTGATAGCTCGGCGGATATTGATGATTTAAATCAAATCTATTCAACGCACTAACGGACTACAGACTACACATCTCCCATTTATAAGATTTTAAGCATAAATTATTTATTTTCACTTTTCTGCTAATAAACAAGAGCAATATAGTCCTGTAAAACATTTCAACCACCAAATTCTGAAATTAAATACATACCTGTTCAATATCGGAGCAATTTTATATCAACTTATAACAGCAATCACACTATAGTTACCGTTTAACACTTTAATGTTTTTCTGAAATATCTTCGATTTTAATACGATAATTAATAAAATTCAAATTCACAATATCCTAAGACACCCAAGCACCATCCCTGTCACACAGACTGAAATAAAACAAGTTCGACGATCCGTCAAAGTTGTGCTACGTCAGAGCGATAGTGATAACTAAACGCATGTTGCGATCCTTGCTGCGATCTCTTTACGAAATTAGACAAATAAAAAATATTACAAATATATAACAATAATAAAAATCTTTATTTTATCAGAACTCAAGTATATCTTAAAGATAAAATTGCATCCATTTTTATTATACTAACACAAAATAAAACTGACAATAATACATTTGATTTTATATCAAACTAGCTTTGGCCCGCGACTTCGTCCGCGTGGAATAGTTACTTTGGGCAGCATTTTTAATTTTTAGGATACTTATTTTGCAAATAATACACATATAAATACTATGGTTTACTGCAAATAGATTATTTTAATACATTTTCATAAACTACGTTTTTTGTTTTTCCATGCTATGTTTTTTGTTTTGCTGAAACACAAAGATTTTGCGGGTTTCATACTCGTGAGCACGCAACATAGAGTTGCATATGGAAAACAGTTTATTTTATTATTTTCGTAAATGCTGCTTTTAAGGGATTCTGCACTCTTTTAAACTGAAATGGCAAATTTGTCGGAATTATCAGAATACGGAGAATTAAAACATTTTCTCCTTATTCTATTCTAGTCATGATTATACAGAGGACCTTGAATAAGTTCTTGCTGTTTCTTCATAAATGGCAGTAGCACCACTCCGTGCATGAAATTTCAAATAGTAACGCATCTGCAAAGAAGTACTATATCTAACCTTAAAGTTCAGTGTATGGTAGTTCACTTTAATAAAAGCTTACTATTTCTTTATTGGTTCTGAAAATGTTAATTATTGTGAATTTTATTACACTATTTTATTCAAAAGAAACCTGCAGCTGAGGCACACAGAATTCTTGTTGAGGACTTACAATGACAATGCTCTGTCGGATACGACATGCAGATATCACTTATGAACTACTGCTTCAACGTCAGAAAAGAAGAGGCTTTTTGCACCGGATCGTAACTGGTGATGTAAAATGGATACACTACGATAATCCAAAGCGTAGAAAATCGTGGGATGCCATGCATCAACATCGTCTGCAAAACCAAGTATCCATGGTTCGAAGCTTCTTCTCTGCATTTGGTGGGAATTAGCATGGGTATATATATGGGTAATCTATTATGAGCTACTCAAACCGAATGAGACTATCACGGGAGATCGCTATCGACTTCAATTGATGCGTTTGAGTCAAACTCTACAAGAAAAACGGCCGCTATTTGAGCAGAGACACGATAAACTGATTTTGTTACATGACAACGCTCGGTCTCATGTCGCAAAACCAGTTACAACCTATCTGGAGACGCTTAAATGGGCAATTTTACCACACCCGCTGTATTCCAGGTGAATACAGCGGGTGTGGTAAAACTGCCCATAGCCCCTTTCGATTTTCACCTATTCTGTTCGATGGCATATAGACCGACTGAGCAGTGCTTTCATTCTTACGAAGATATTAAAAAATTGATCGATTCTTGGATAGCCTCAAAAGACATATCGTCTTTTGGACGTGACATTTATATACTTACTGCCAGAAAGATGGCAGAAAGTAATCTCTAGTGATGGGCAATACTTTGAGTGAAATATTTTTGTTCTTTGTATCTTAAATAAAGTTTTCATTTTGTGCAAAAAACAGCGAGAACTTATTCAAGGTCCTAATAGATTTTATAATATTGCAACCTAGATGAGCAATTTCTTGCCGTGTACCATTACATAGCCTTGGTACGTCAAGATTTCTCATTGACAGGTCTGGAACAAAAGGTAACTAAGTGCTTTCCCAAGGTCTATTCTATCTCTGTACCAAATTTCATTAAAATCGGTTGTGATTTAGGCGCGATATTCACGAATTCTCATACAAACTTTCATCCCTTATTTCAACCCCTTCATGCCCTTTTTTACAACAAATGCTCACCTATGCCTTTTCCAAGGTCTACACTTCATAAAAGATAGCTTGATCTCTGCTACAGCTGTCAGTAAAATCACGCCTATGAAGTCCTGAAATTCATAATAGTACAGACAGTACCTGTCAATGTCATACTTTATAGGCATGCCGACCTAATTAGTGATGGGCGATGAATCATCGTGACCACAGACTATAAACTATAGATATTTTAAATAAAACTTAATTGAAAATTAATTTATCTTTTAATTTTATTGTATATTTTAATATCATAAGATTATTTACATGTGTACATACTTGATCTAAAATAATAGTGAGTAAATAAAATCCAATTTCTCACCTACTCATGTAATATTCCATCCGTCAACGTCCCATCCTTGGGTTTCGGGAGAAGACACGCCGCGTTTGGCTCAAAGGCCGTGTTACCAGGCCATAAACTTAAAAAAAGACACGCCGCCATCTTGTTTGATATGAACCCACTCTCTTATAAATTAAACGTCACTCGTAAATTAATTTTTTTATATCCTAACAACCCTAGGAATGTCAGTTTGAAATATGTCGCAGAGATCAAGCTATCTTTTATGAAGTATAGTCTATATCTGTACCGCATATCATCATAATCGGCTGTGGTTTAGGCGCGATAATGATGAATTCCCATACAAATTTTCATTCCTTATTTCAACCCCTTCATGTCCTTTTTTACAATATAAGGTAGGATGTATCCTTTCTCATGGTCTAGTTTATCTCTGTATCAATTTTCATTAATATGGGATTAGTGGTTTAGGTGCGGTAATGACGAATTCCCATACAAACTTTTATCCCTTATTTCAACCCCTTCATGCCCTTTTTTACAACAAAAGATAGTATGTGTCCTTTCCCATGGTCTAGTCTATCTCTGTACCAATTTTCATTAATATCGGTTTAGTGGTTTAGGCGCGATAATGACGAATTCCGATACAAACTTTCATCCCTTATTTCAACCCCTTCATGCCCTTTTTATAATAAAAGATATGTCCTTCCTCATGATCTAGTCTATCTCTATACCAAATTTCATCAAAATCGGTTCAGTAGTTTAGGCGTGAAAGCGTTACAGACAGATAGACAGACAGAGTTACTTTCGCATTTATAATATTATAAGTAGGGATAATCATATTAGACCTATGTATACTCATATAGACAATAAAGCAACACTCAGAATCCTAACTAACATTATAAATGCGAATGTGAGTCTGTTTGATTGTTACGCTTTCACGGCTTAACTACTCGACCGATCTCATGAAATATCGCATACACGGGGTACAGAAAAGGACATAGTGTATCTTTCATCCAGAAAAAGTACTGTAATTAACCTAACTGAATCTACATTTACGCTAGAAAAATCTAGTAATAGCTTAATTTAAAATTTGTTTACTAACTTTAATAAAAACAAGCAACACACTACTATGAGACCTTTTATGCAGTGTCAAAACAAGGCAAAAAGTTTACTCTAGTATTATGTAGATTAGTTGTTGCTTCTGCCGTTGCTCTAAGTGGGCGTTTCCTACGGAAAGGCATACTTGGCATGAAAGACACGCTCTTTCTATATGCCACTTTATATCCAAATCCATATAACGGCTTACGCGTGATCGGGTAACGAACATCCGACTATGTTCATACATTTTAGGTATATAATATTTATTATCTTTCATTTTAACGTTTACCTATTTTCTGCTTTTAGGTATGTTCTCATAATTATATGACAATAACATAATAAATTATGCATATTATCTACCTGTGAAGTTCTAGCAACCAACGAGACGGAGTAGAGTACCTTACATATTTGCCAATTATGAGAAAATAAATAATTTATATGAAAGTAATTGGGAAGAGAGAAACCCGCCACGCATCCTCGGTTTGTCCACCCCAACTAATGCAATAGAAAAAGGTTGATAATACCAAACTCCTCTACTCGTACTCGTACGGCGTACTCCAACTTACTGTATGTCGCTTAGAACACCAGGCTAAATATTGTGGAGAGGCTCAGTTCTACCGATAACGCCGTGAAGTCGGCGCCATAAGTCATAAGCTTGAAGGCTACTGTTTAATACATAGTAAACAATATAATTATTTTAACGAAGCAGATCAGTAGCAGCAAAGACAACTATTTATTGCCGTCATCTTTCCCACTCTCACACAGCACTTCTCCAGCTGAGCAGTAATCAAGTCGTAGTCGGCATCCTTAACCTCATTTAGAACTACCACAAGCCGAAAACGCGCGTGCCAGGTTCTTTTTGCGGTCTTACAAACATCTAAGCTTCCACGGCCCATACTGGTACTGTAATTTTTCCTTTGTGTGGAAGGAATATCATACCAGGTTTATCTACACTATCATCGAGTGTATTATGCTGCTTCCAATCATGTCGGGGTCACAGATTACTATAAAGGTTGTCTGGTAATTAATGGATAACCTTGAAATGTCTTAATAGTAGAACTGAAGGCCGATTAAGAAAAAATATGAAAAAAAACTAACTACTGCCTGAGATATGCTTTTTTTTAATTACCTTTAACTTTCTTGTACACTACGACCATAAATGAAGGAATTCCATAGGTTTTTTGTTGTTTTATTATTAAACACTAATTATGCTAATAGATAGACAGCCAAAAGTATGACTAGCTATTGCACGCTTATAATTTTTTTTTTCTGAACGGCCGTCTATGCTGCCATAAGACATTTCAAGGTTATCCATTAATTACCAGACACCCTGTATATGTAGCGAGCTAGTCGGGGTCTCCTCTATAGAGTATGATCACGACTAGCGGTCGAGCACTTGTTCATATTCATCCTGCAAACTTGGCTTGCGTGATTTTGGGTTTAATAGATTAATATATAATTGAGTACCGCGTCATCTCTTGTAGTAAATTATAAGTTTTTCGTTTGTGTGAAGCAGATACAGTGCGACATAAAAGAGTAGACATTAAATGAGGGCGCTGGCATCGTACATGTGGCAACATAGGAAGCGTGCGATCCACTAATTTTGATGTTTGAATTTTTACCAGTATCGTAATAAAATAATATCACAAGTTTTGCTAATTTATTCCTTAACTAATATTACTAATGTAAATGGGAGTTTGTTTTCATGCCATAACTACTTGGCAAACGATCATGAAATTTTGCATTTATATGTTTTCAATATTATCATAGTAAAGAATTTTAAAATCGAACAAAATATTATAAAACTTCTTTTGATGGTTAGCTTGTGCTCATCCTAACTATAAAATAAACCGAAACAGAAAAGAACACGGTACCTTTCATCCAGAAAAAAGTACTGTTCCCGAAGGAACCTAACCTAACCATAACATACACTAACGAAAGTTAAGCTGCAGGCAAAATCCAGTTTTCCTTTAAAGAAGTAACATAAGAAATCGACTAGACATGGAATATTTCACACATTACTAATTATATAACTAATGATGAATTAAATATTGAGGAAGCCCGTTACATGTGACGAGAGCGTCGTCTCTTCTGTCGAAACGTGTGATATTAAAACTACGAGTGCATAAAAATAACACTTAACTATGCTGAAGCGCGAGCGAACGGCACATGACACTTCGCAGCTAAACAGAGAAAATCTATTTGAGTGACATTAGCTAGATTAAATAGGCTGATTAAGTTGATTTAATGAACTTGTGAATAGGATGATGTTACTGTCAATAAATAATATTAAACATTTGCTGTTCCAAGCCTGTTGAAGTATTAGGGAAAGTTCTTTGACAAAACTTATCGCTATAGTCAACCGAATATCGATACTGACTGACAACATCTGCATATAACGGGCGATAACAATATTATAGCGACGTAATATATACACATAACACAAGAAAACAAACGCAACCACAGAGATAATTATCGTAAATAGACTGACTGTGATTAACACTAGTGATATAACAGTGACGAAAAAATAATAACTTTGCGATATATATATATATATATATATATATATAATAATATATATCAAAAAATATAATTATATGGATATAAAGTTATATTATTGTAGCTATAATTTACACGCCTAATTAAATCGAAGACCGACTGAAAGACTACAAAAATCAATTAACACATTCTATTCAGCATTTATTTAATTTTATAAGACTAATATTGCCTGTTTATGTAGTTGATAATCAAATACAACTAAGATCCATGAATTGTGTAATAAAACAATAAAATATGTATTTACATGTTTATTTATAAATAACATTTAATCGAGTACATAAGTCAAAGAAGTATATTAATAGTTGGCACTTCATGCCTTACTGTATAAAAAAATTTCTTTTTGCCTAATGATATATTTATCAAAGTCGTCTAAGTTTTTTGCTGGGCGACACTTTCGGTGCTTAGCCAGAATTTAAAATTTTCCACCACTTCTCATGCCTTCCTTAACGATTCTTCGCAACGTGCTTTATGATTTAGGTACATAAAAATAACAAAACGTCACTTTTAAATATAAGATATAAAAACATGTTAAAAGTGTCAAGATTATTATTTTATAGTTTAGTTATCAGTAATAAAACTGTCATTTTCTATTTGTAAACATAACCTAAAGTATGTGAAAAATCATAGAAAATAATTAGGAATTCGCAGAAAAATCTCATTAGTTTTATATAGTACTAGGTAGTAATTCACTTTTAGTACAAGATATAATAATAAAAAAATAATGGCCTCCAGACAGAATTTCGGTCACGGCGGCCAATCTTAACGGAGACTGGCCATCTGCACAGGAGATATTATAGTGCACAAGCGTGTGCGCAAACACAAGTGCACTCTCTGTTACCTTACCCTTACCCTCATAATCCGACACGACCGGAGAGAGATCAGGCGCAGGACCAACGGCTTTACGTGCTTTCCGAGGCACGGGGGTGTTTAACAACGCCAACTCCGGGTTCGTATAGAAATTTTTAACAGAAAAACCAATACGTTTATGTTGGCCCAACCCGGGAATCGAACCCGAGACCTCATGCACAGCAGTCGTATTCACTACCACTACGCCACAGACATTCATACCGGTAAAATCTGCCGCTTGTTTATAGACATTGTCCAAATCGGATGACATTTTGCCGGCTTGAAATTCTGCTAAACACGGCATGAAAACCTTATATGATTTCATGAGCACCAGCACATACTTTATTCTTGTTTGTGTAGAACGAATATATTATTGTCAATAATAATATTATTGTCAAACAATTAATGTTTTAACGAAAAGACTTCGACAACAATTTTAAGAGGTAAGACACCGACTACTGACAGTTCGTGTCCTCATGTATAGTGTTGCAAGATGTTGAAATTTTTAGTTCTCTAATAATTAATGTCTACTCTCTTTATTTTAGTCGCACTAAACTTATATTATAATACTATATTTTTTGTAAAAGGTAATTCAAGACTAATATATGGCTACACAATAATTCCAGGAATAATTTGACAGTAATGACAATAGCAGTTCACGTTTAGAAAACAGCGCCAATAAACAGTGCTTAAATGCATTATAGGTAGTTTGGGTTTGGGCAATCAGCCTGTGGTAATCAGCATCAAATCAAACAAGATTGAAACGTCGGGACTGATGTTGTTGATGTGATTTGAACCAAAGATAAATAATTTCACGGCATTCATTCATTGACTTTGCTGTTTATGATCTGTGTCGATTTTATATTGGTAAACACTGAATTGCAGTGAAAATTTTGACCGTTTGACGTTACTGAATTTAGTAATTTTAGTAATTGCTTGTAAAAGTGTGGCGATAACTTTTGGTTAGGTGCTTACTGTGTAGCCACTATTCAATATGCCGAAAAAAGCACCAAAGAATGCTTATTATTTCTTCATGTTAGATTTTAAAAACGAACAACAGAAGAAAGGAGTTAACTATGAGAATTTGGCGGAGGTTGCGAAAGCTGCGGATCCTGAATGGAGGGTAACTATAAAAAACCATAACATGTTTATACTTTTATGAATGTATAGTATATAATATGGAAAGAAACATTTAGTAACAATATTGAGAATAAGAATAGATTTGTTGTCTTTCGGATTACCCTCTAAACAAATCTTTCCTAGTGCAGTCTAAACATGTTCCATTGTTTAAAACTGCCATCAAAATATAACATCTCTAAAGCAAATTTCAGATAGATTATTCAAGTGTATGTTCATTATTTACCGTCTTTTGATACAGAACTCTATATTGAAGAACATCTTAGAAACAACAATGTTTGTGTTATAATATAACCTATTTCTAACTAAATAAAATATTGATTTGATAAAATGTAATATTCCAGTGTGAAATGATCATAAAATAAAGCATTGAGATGCAATTGCTTCAACTTTAATGTCATGACTAACGCTCATCTATAGAGTGGCACAATACTTTTTTATTGAAACAGGATTTCTGCTAATCATCAATTACAAAATAATAAAACAATATGGAACATGTGAAATGTTTTTTATAAATGCAACATAAATACATATTATATGACAAACCTCACAAATTGTAAGATAATGCATTTATAGCGACATATGACTAGTGCCTGTTTTCTTTAGGTATTGGTGGAGACTGAATATCTATTAGATAACAGATGTTCAGATTAGTATGTACATAAAGAACCTCTCTTGTCATTTAAATTTGTATGTTGCACATATTCAGAATGTATAACACTATCTTTTCATGCACTATTTACTATACATAATTTTGTAGCTACATTATGTGGATAATTAGAGAAAATTTTTAATAGCATTGAATGTTTATGAGTTCTCATTAACTAATAATTAAATAATCTATAATTTTTTGTATAAGCACAATGAACACTTACAGTGGTGGACATATAGTTAGACTTAGAAACACTTGTGACGTATTTCATATTATACAAGGCACATTGCCGTAAAACATTTGTTTTTGGAAATAATACAACAAAATGCATAGAATACATTCAACAACTTATAATTCATTAAAAAACAAATAAATATCTGAGTTTACAACTACCATTTAGATATTTAGTTACGTACAAACAACTAAACAACATTTGCAGTACCATCCATCATGGACAAGTAATTAGAAACAATAAAGAAATGAGGTAAAAATCTAAGTTATTACTGTGTTAACATCATCAATTTCAAATTATTTATGTAAAATTATGTTTGGTTTACTAAATTTCTTAAAAATTTATATATATTTGCATAGCCTTTGTTATTAATGACAGCTCTGCAATGATGTGGCATTGATTCAAGTAATTTCATACATGTATCGAGTGGAATCGAGTTCCATGGTTCAACAAAGGCTTCGTAAGGTTCATTTTGACTGGAATTACATTTAAATGAGACTTTTTTTTAATGAAGTTTCACTATTTATTTGTATTAATAACTTTCAATAGGATTTAAATCGGACTGTTTGCAGGCCAGTCTAACATGGTAACACATTGCTCACTAAGAAAGGATTTAACACTGCGGGCCGTGTGTTTTGGGTCGTTATCGTGCTGAAAGATCCAGGTCACAGGCAAATGGTCGTCGGTGTAGGGAATCATTGTCTCTTCTAAGATGTTTTTGTATTGAAATTGATCCATTATACCTTCAATCTTACGGACGGATCCAACTCCGCAACCAGAAAAACGTCCCCATACTTTAATGTGTGTGCTCCTCGTGTATTTATAATCAATAGCATGGTTTATTGGACGTCTAACGTAGCGTTTGCCGTCTGAATTCACCATAATATTTGTTTTTGTTTCATCCAAGAATAACACATTTTTTCATTTCGTACGGAAATGGAAAAAAGTGTGCGTTTATTATTTATTAGGTCCAGTTAAGATATTTCTTTGCAAATAATAATCGCTTCTCCCGGTGTTGCTTGGTAAGAAGCGGTACCTTTCGAGAAACCCTCCCGAACAATTTAGCTTGCACTAATCTGGCGGCGTACCATTTTCGAGGAAATGTTCCTTGGGTCATCAGGTGAAAAACTACATTTCTAATCTCGTTGGAGCCTTTAAACGGGTTTTATTTAGCTCCACGTATTATTTGCAAATCTTCCCGGGGAGACGTTTTCCTTGGACGAGCCTTTCAACAACACTTTTAGTAGTTCCGTTTCTTTTATAATGAGCAATAGCGTTGAAAACTTTCTTCACAGAACATTCTAGATGATTAGCAATTCTTCTATAAGTCCACTTTCGATCTAAATGTAATTTAGCAATTAATTGCCTAGTTGACTCCTCACAGCTATCATTTTACCCATTTTAACAAAACTTATTATTCACATAATTCCAAATTGACGTTTAATTGCCGCCGAAACTACAGAAAAATCGTAGAAATAGATATTTTTTTAAATTTCAAAGAAATAACCCTCTATGGATCCTTTTTCTAATTAGTTGTACAAGCGGCCAGTAATAGAAATTCAACTATCATTCATATTTAAACTCTTTTAATAATTAAAGATAGAACAGATTTCTTTTTTTTTGTTGCATGAGGACTCAAGTTTGAAACCAATTTTCTTGCTACATCTCAATAGCAGCCCGGAGTTATGAAGTAGGCGGTGTTTAGCCACGCTCGTGCCTGGGAAAGCTTTTGGTCCTGCGCCCGACCTCTACAGTTGTGTCTTATTGCCGTCCCATAGGATCATTAGAGTTATTAGAGTTAGGAACAAAAAGTGCAACTTGTGCACTATAATATCTCTTATGCTGATGGTCAGCCTCATTTAAGATTGGCTGCCGTGGACAAAATTCGGTCTGGGGGACATCTATACAAATAAATAAAATTGAAGTGTCTGTTTGTAATGTCAAAATAAAAGCTTTTTACTAAATGCATATGAAAGTATATACAGTATATATACAAAAAAAAAGTTATACTGTTTGTTGTTCTATCTGTTTCTTTGTTCCGGCTAATCTCTGAAACGGCTTGACCGATTATGACGAGACTTCCGCAAAGAAACAAAATCCACGCGGACGAAGTCGCGGGTAACAGCTAGTTATTTATATACAATATCTTTCCACAGAACGCACCAAACAGTGTAAGGCTGAAGTATGAGGATATTGCGAAGCAGGAGAGACAGAAACGTAATATCCCTATTACGAAGTTCACAAGCACTGGAATACCGCTGTCTGTTGTCGAACAACAACAGAGAGAAGTACAGGAAGCTGTTGAGTCTGAAGTACAAGACATCAAAAATATGATTAAATTGAAGGCATTCAATATTGACAGTAAGTAACACAAATCCTAATCCTAACTAATCTTATAAATCGAATGTGAGTTTGTTTATTTAAAGCATGAAGGGCATCAAACCCTTTCATGCTTTAAATACTCGATTGATCAACATACAATTTTAAACACACGTTGTCAAGGTAATAGTCCTTTTTTATTTTTCGATAAAATATTAAAACAGAGTGAGAATCGGCAATGAATTGACGTAAATCTTAGTTCGAAAAAATTGTTCAAGTAATATGCAAAGGTCACGTGATACCACGTGACCTTGAGGTCAGAGGTCAAATGTCGTCATTTCTGGGGTATATCGACTATGCTGAGTCGAATGACGTTGACCACGAGTCTCTAGCTCTTATGGTTCTTGAGTTGAAAGTTGTATAACAGACAGACGAACGGACAAACAAAGCTGTTGTATAAGAGTTTTTCCGAACTCTAAAATGAAGGTATCCTGTGTCCATTTCTGTTCCTCTGACAACGTGTATGTAAACATTCATGATGATCGGTTGAGTAATTAAGGCGTGCAAGCGTAACGAATAAACAAACAAAATCACATTTGCAGATATAATATTAGTTAGGATACTATCTATGCTAAGGGCCTGTTCCACCACCTCCAAATGGCATTTAATATACGATAAAAGACTCGCGATCTCCCTTCTTTAACCTAACAAAAGTGGGACAGCATGCGATTTATCTATAGGATAACCTTTACTTAATAGTGGTGAAACTGGCCGTTAATGTTGTTGCATCCATATACAACTAAAGTACTGCATGGTTAACGTAGCGGGCAAGTGGACGCCTCGCGCTTACCGTTGCGCCGGGAGCTGTGGCTTCGAATCCCATACAGGACAATTATTATTTGTGTGATCCATAAATAATTATCATAGGTCTTGGTGTACTACGTGTCCTTTAATAATATGTTTGTAAAGACCCCTGTGAATAGGATTATTCCCTATTTCATAAGTTTTTAGAAAAAAAAGAGGAGGAGGGAAGAAGAGAGTTTTTAAAAGAAGAGAATGCCATCTAGGCACAATGATCTCAGGATAAATTAAGTAATAAGTTATTGTATTTTCGTAATATTTCATCTGAATCCTTAACTAAGCAGCATAGATAAAATACTATAGTACATTTTATAATGTTCAATTTAAGCCTTAATATAAATAAATTGAATATTTTCTGTCTGTATGTTTGTACGCGTATTACACAAAAACTACTGCACGAAATTGAGTGCAATTTTCACAATCGTATTGCAGAATGTTTATCTTAAAATCGGTGCGTGTTTCATATTTATACATTTCCTAGAAGTCGGTTATGTGTAGAACATATTCTTCTATGCAAAGAAAGAAAACGAACAGATTGGTACCTTCTACCAAATTCAACTTGTACGGAGTCACGCACAAAAGCTACTTGATAATATAAGGTGTAGTCAAAATAAGTCGCTGAGAAACAGTGAAACAATTTCGCATAATAAGACTATTTTTATGGAACTTAAACAAAAAGGTGCTC
The DNA here is from genome assembly GCA_930367265.1 of Catocala fraxini. Classification (NCBI taxonomy): domain Eukaryota; kingdom Metazoa; phylum Arthropoda; class Insecta; order Lepidoptera; family Erebidae; genus Catocala; species Catocala fraxini. The sequence goes on from OV884035.1 coordinate 5,968,752, forward strand.
TCAACCTGGCCCTTGTCTAGAACGCCTCCGATCTGATCGAGAAACGTTCGCCTAGGTCTTCCTCTTGCTACTGTTCCATTCACACCAGCCTTATAAACTTTCTTAGTCAGTCTTTCCTCGTCCATTCTTTCTACATGCCCAAACCAGCTTAACATACCCTTGAACCGACGGGCGTGTATGAGGAATGTGATGAAAGTGAATAAAGCCATAGAAGTGTGTCAGGATCGTAGCAAATAGAAATCCGTAGTCTCTGCCTACCCTTCTGGGAAACGCATGAATCTATGTATGTATGTATCAAACAAAAAACATGTTATTGTAATACAGTTAGGAATCTGTGCGCCGATTCCTTAAAGCCTTTCTGGTTATGGCCAGCGGATCTGATATCTATTATGTTACTAATACATTTCTACGTACCTCTAACAAGTAGTAAGTTCATATATCACATTGTCAGCAGTATGAGCTCGGTTGATGATAAAACAAGGCGTGTTTTGTATATGAATATGGTTCTTATATGTTGGCTATTAAGACATATTTGTTCCAATCCGTCTAGATTTGCTGACGTGACATACCGGGTTTCTTATTGCGGCTTAGCAACGCATTCTGATGAATATTTTATTTTATCTTTTGACTATGGTGCTTGCCTTGGCAGCGGTAATGAATGCGATTGCTGTCACAGGTCACAGGATCAATTTCTTAGTCGGGCAAAGTGTCGTTACGTCATAACCGAACGCAAGACGCATTTGTTTTTTCGTATGCAGCTAAACCGTATCAGCAAAGATATTCGAGATACTTTATGAATTTGAAAGTGCTTATTACATATACATGAAGTTTAATTTGTTACAATACACAAATGCAAAAGGTATTTTAAACATAACTGGATATAGGTGTTATGTGGTTTTTGTCAAGGGTATCTATAGAGTCGAATACATTGTTCGGTAGACGACTGTTATATGCTTGTTCCTTATTACTTGGGACCTACAACCACAGCTGGCAAAATGTGGATGTAATACACAAACATGCCTAAAAGAATAGGCAGAGGCCTATCTCGTCTAGCAATAGACGTGAGAAGACGAAGACGTGTGTATGTCTGCGAAGGCAAGAATGAAGTATTACTGAATGTGTTTTCTTTTTACATAATATTGTCTTACGTTTACGCGAATGTTATACATTGAAATTAGGCGCGTTATTTATTTTAAAACACTTTTATTACATAATTTTATTTTTATTAGTTTTACTTTATCAATAGTATTTTTTATTAGTGTTATACCGGTAAGCAGCGATAGCTCAGTGAGGAGACCAATAGACTGCAATGCAGAGGGTCTCGGGTTCGAACCCACGTCGCGCACCTCTGGCTTTCGGAAGTTATATGACTTTTCGAATTATGTGCGTATTGATTGACAATTATCGCGTGCTCCGTGCCGCGGAGAGCACGTTAAGCCGTCGGTCCCGGCTGCCATGAACATCTATGGCAGTTGTTATTGGGAGAGTGTCGACACAAAAGATCCCACTGGGTCGAAGTGTCGCCGGTCTGCACTGACTGGCCCCTACATATGACACATACATACATTAGTGTTATAATTCAAAATTATGTCATAAAAGTGTATTAAAATAAAGAACGTGACAAAATCCGTATAAAGTAGTTTAATTTCAATGTGTTCTCCACAGATATCTTGGACGCGGACTTTTACGTGATGGACGTGAACTTCTTTTGTAAGACTGACAATGAATACGTCATCGGCGAGAGCACAGTACTCCGGTTCAACTTGAGGAATGGTTTCCGAGACTTCTACCACGAGGCTGTCAATCCAGGTACGTTCCAAATGCTTGCGTGTTAGTTCAATAGCGCTTCGATTGTGAATTGAAAGGTGACCTGTATGTTTGTTATTTTCTACTCAAATGCGGCCGCATCGTCTAACGCAGAGGTGCCCAGACTTTTTTCTCATAGACCACTTTCAAAATTTAGGAGGTTCCGGTGGACCTCCTGCAGCTACATTTCTATCATATTTCTTCGCATTCGCATTTTTTTTTTAATTTCTCTGGACTGAACCAAGGTAGGCGGGCTAACTGTTGTTTTTTTTAGAAATTCTCTAGGTATCGAAATATCTGTAGATTCGAAACCACTGGTACTAAATATGGAATATGCAAGTTTTAAGAAGTAACAGTCGCTGAGCTTCTTAAAATATTACCTGCCTATAATTGATAGGTGAAGTGAAGTCATGCCAACATTTTAGTTCTTCACTATCGAAACCAAATAATTTTTCTTGGACCACGAATTGTGGATCCCCATTTTTTTTTGTCACGCCTACGTAAACCTCTGTCGAGTCTCTCGTGGTCCCTCTGGCGGTCCACCTGGACCACTTTGGGAAGTAATGTTCTAACGCATTTCTTATAATAATTAAGAATGTATCTAATTACTACTACCATTGAACTATATGTTGCCACTAGAATAGTGTTACGCCCAGTGACATCTCTCGGCATTGTGGGAAAGACTCGGCAGTTCCGTCTAATAATTTACACCGCCATCTATTGACATCTTACGGAACTACGTAGTAGGTATGCTTACGAGAATCATAGAGAAGACGCTGGTACTTTCTCAAATCATCGTACTGTATGTAATACCGGGAGTTGCGTTGCTAGAAAGCTCTAGAAGCGCTTTACCCGCGTATAAATAGGGCGCACGCGCACCGCTAAGGCAGTTTACAATCGTAAGCGGTCAAGTGTTCATCGAAGCGAACGGAAGCGAAAATACTACGGTGTTTGAAGCAGTACAGTGAAAAAGTGTGGTATAGTGTTTGTTGTGTTTTAAATTTAATTGTGTGTTTGAATAAAACGTGTTTTACTCGGTAATATTGTTTATATTCTTATCCGTCGAACCCAGCACGTAACAATAGCAAATTCAAACATAGATCATGTCCTACGCGCGGAAAGGGCGGACGCGAATCCTTTTTTCTGTCACCATAGACTTATAGACCATAAACTTCAGATGCCCCATTCTTATGCCGCAATAATTTCTACCTTTTGGATGAGACGTAATGATGATCACAAAATTAAATACATAGTTTTAAATTTATGTCAATTATTTATTAATACTAGCGGTCGCCTAACAGACTGCAATGCAGAGGGTCTCGGGTTCGAACCCACGTCGCGCACATCTGACTTTCGGAAGTTATATGACTTTTCGAAATTATGTGCGTATTGATGGACAATTATCGCGTGCTCCGTGCCGCGGAGAGCACGTTAAGCCGTCGGTCCCGGCTGCCATGAACATCTATGGCAGTCGTTATTGGGAGAGTGTCGACACAAAAGATCCCACTGGGTCGAAGTGTCGCCGGTCTGCACTGACTGGCTCCCACATAAGATACATACATACATACATACATATAAAATTTTAAACAAGCGATATAACTTTGTTGTTCTCAAGTTAAACGATAGGTAGTTAGTTAAAGTTATAGGTATTATTGGGATACCTGTATTTTAGCTTTATTAAGTATTGACTTTTTCAGTGTTTTTTGCAATTACAAAGTACTCATGATGGCAAAATTACATGAACGTAACTTAAAAGAGATAGGAGATAAAATAATAAATCAAACATTTTATTAGATATGTTTCTGACTAATCAAAAAAAAAACTGATTGGAACGCCCATCAGTTCTACTATAAACATTTCAAGGTTATCCATTATTAACCCGACACCTTGTATAAAAAAACTACATCCAAGTGTTTTTTTTATCAGGTCGCATTCCCTTCGGATACGCCTACGACGTGAAACTGGGTTGCCAGGAGTACGGCTTGGAGATGCCAGACGAGTCGACCGAAAGCAGCAACTACATGCAAATACTTGCCAACATTATAGACTATCTGAAGCAATCAGACCCAACTATGAAGACTCTACCGCCTCTGTACACTATGCCGGAGAAGGTCGCACCGGTCCAGGACTTCATACTGCAGATGTGTAGTAAAGCTGGTGAGTTTGTAATGGATATAGGCAGGTGGTTGTGGCATTGGTATTAAGAGGTCGTGGGTTCGATCCCACTCATTACAGTTTTGATTTCAACCCACCTATTCGGTTACGATAATAGTATTTAGCTGAGCTGGAGGGGTTTAACACGTTCACTGCCACCACAATTTTTTTGAAGTTCATAGCGATGCCGCCCTATAAATGCACGCGAACACGCCAGGCGCGTCGGCGGTACTGCATCTAGTTAAACATTGACACGCTAGGCGTGTTCAGTGGCACCTCGATAGAGTTAAATTCTAAATTTGTCTAATTCTCGGTTTCAACGTTGAATATCAGTTAGTTTGCATTTCGCTTCGCAAGAATAAAGGTGATTCTAATACGGTAGTGAGATTTAACCTGGAATTATGGCTGGAAATAGATTTTTAGGTAAGTAATTATCGTAATTTTATCAGAGATCGTAAACATGTTGTCATTTTGAAATAGATTATACATAACATTAACGATACCTTTTTTGTTGATGTTATCGTATTTATTTACTACAAATACCAAATTGTTTACTAATGTAGGCACAAATTTTATATATTTAATGTTTTAATACATACACAGTGATTTAAGAATTAAATAAATATGAGTAGATACCTACATACCCTGCGGGTGTCGTAAAACAATAATCTACCTATGTACCTACATAATCCAAAATATGTTAGTATTAGTATTATTATGTCTTATATAGGTATTTCTAGTAATTAGTAGAATGTAGTATAATTAATAAAGTTATTTGCTATATTTTTAATTTTTTTTATACATAATGAAACAAATCGTGTTATTAATGAAGTTCACGAAAGGATAGATTTATTTGCGTGTAATATGAACGAATTCGCAATCATTACATTAAATGTATTATGATTTTCATTTTTATTGTCTTTGGTTTTATTTTTATATAATGATTATTTTAGAAATAACATTGAATGTAGGTATATAATAACATCATATAATAACATCTCTATAACGATAACGAGTTGTGCGGCAATGTTACATCTCTTTTAATGATTTTAGTCGCACTAACTGGGAACACAAGATCTCCCTATTTACGACAGTGATATCATATACCATACACTTTACGCGTGTTTACATTTGTGGGAATACACCTAATATAGCGGAAGTAGTAAAACGAAAGAAACTGTTGACAACTTCTGATAAATTGATAAGGTGGACACGCTTGGCGTGTTCTCGGCATTACATAATCACTTTTTTTTTAATGCAAAAATTTAAAGGGTTTTTCCGGGGGCCACCTCACTTATACTTAGGTTATTGCTAGAGGATAATGTACTGAGAATTTCAAAAGGCAATTTAGGCAAATATTCGTAATATCTCTAAAACATTTAGAACACGCCTGGCGTGTTCGAGGCGTAGTTATAGAAATTAGCAAGAACACGCTAGGCGTGTCGGCGGCATTGAACGTGTTAATAAGAATATTAGTAAATTGTATCTCAAATTGTTAGTAGATAGTTTAAAAAGGAAAAGATATGTATTTTCTAAAATTTAATTTTACTTACTATAGCTATCACTAAGTTTCCTTGACATAAGTTTGCATTAATGCATACGGTCTTTTAATCCGGGGCTGTGGAAAGTGTTATAGGATTTGATAGGTTCCACTTTATGGTGGTCACGCCTATAGGCATCGCCCAATCACAGAGTAAGACTTAGTGTTGCTACTGAGAACACCTACACAAAAAACCCAATAACACTTTGTCCAACTCAGGTCTCAAACACGAGACCTCATGTACACCAGTCGCATTCACTATTGCTGCTCTGCCCAAGCAGTATGTAATAATTATAGACACTGAATCGAATACATTTTGGAAAAAAGCCAGGTAAACCAGAGCGAGTGTACACACGGCTACACATCAAGTTAGACGCCCTATATACGCATAACTACGCTCCATACAAAATAGAGAATTGTCGGAAAGGGACAGTGCATAGTGGTGTCGATGTAATGGTAAGGATAGTGCGTCGCATCCCGTTCAGCGTGAGTGAGACAAAATAAAAATATAACGCACGATTCGCAGCGTTTAACGTCTAATAGTTCAAAGTCCAAACAGTCTAGGTTGATGTGTCGCTGTGTGTACCATACCAACAAGCATAAAGAATGTAATGAAGTAATCAATGTAAGAGAGATAAATCAGTGTCGCAGCTAGTGGAAATCCGTAGTATCTGCCTACACTTCCAGGAAATTTATGCGTCTATATTTATTCCAGGTGAGGACGATTGCCTATTTCGTGTGTACCGGCTGGACACTATGTTCTACACGCTGATCAATGCCATTAAATCTAACAAGAACGAAGGGTTCCCCAAGGAGTCGCTGGCACTTCTACAGCTCAAGAAAGACATGTTCAAGTATACTCCAGGACTTGGATGTGAGGTAAGAGCACTGTAGTACTTTATAATTCTTAATTCTCTTTCAGTGAAAAAGATTATAAATTAGTCGATGTTTGATTTTGCGTGTTTTTATACACATAAAAGCAAATCGTTTTGAAGCGGCATAAAATTGGTTGCAAAATTAAGTAGGAATTAATATCTTTAATTTGGTTAGGAGAATAATTGGGAGCGTAGTGGCTATCATTCTCGAACACCTTCACTTAAATCACTGTAACTAAACTTATTTCTTATTTATTTTTGAGATAGCTAATATATTTGAAATCACCAACTTTTGATTATAATTACATATATAAAGAAATTGAATTACCTACCCTATTGACTCAAATTGATTAAAGACAAACAATTATTCTGCCGTCCTTTAACTAAAATGCCGTTAACCCACAAGCGCGCGAATATTACTTTTTAATGGATAGTAAAATAGTTTTGAATTGATTATCTATAATTTTACTAGAATTTAAAACTACTTATCTATATAATCATCTATCTATATCTATATTCTAGTATAGAATTCAAAACTATATTGCTTTTCATTAAAAACTCATAATCGCGCGCTTGTGGGTTAACGTCATTTTAGTTAAAGGACGGCAGTATTATATAAGTTATTTACATTTTTATTCTTGTGTCTGACCGGAGCTTCTTGTCTGGCACCTCATACATGGCTAAATGCTCTGGTCAGTTTTTTTTTATATAGTCTAATTATAATCTTTCTGCCACAATAAAATCCCTGTATTAATCTGAGCGAGTAAAACAATTTTAGTTTTAAAACTTCTGCTATCATGCATGGCTTGTATTCCAGCACCATGAGACTATTGATAAGTCAGTGGAATGCACGACGTCCCGAACAAAGCGCTGGGCCTATACTATCCTGGACAGTTGCTGCCCCGTCATTGGCATCGAGATCAAGCCCGGACAACACGTGCCGTTAGACTACGATATCGATGTGAGTATCACTACCGCAGTTGTTTTAGTGCTTACCCTACTATTGAGGGTGTTTTAGGCGAAAATTATACAGAAAAATGCGTAAATTATACAGAAAAGGCGTAATTTATGCAGAAAAGACGTAAATGAGAATGTCTTTTTTTATTTTGTACCTTATCTTTACTAATATTATAAACGTGAAAGTTTGTAAATAGTTGTATCGATGTTTGTTACTCTTTCACACAAAAATTACTGAACCGATTGCGATGAAACTTTGTATGTAGATAGCTGGTGACCTGGATTAACCTATAGGCTACTTTTTATTGAGATATTCACACGGCATCGGACTTACGCGGGTGAAACCGCGGGGCGCAACTAGTTTTATATACATATAAAAGCAATCAAAATAAATCTTTTTGTCCGATCAGTACCAAAATTTACTGCAATATTGTCATTTGACAATTACCCTAGCTACCAGATTTGAAACGCATTTATTTACTGTAGAGAAGATTTCAAAAATTCTTCGTATTTTAGAGTTTGGGTAAATGTAAGTAAATATTTAAAATAATAAAAAAATTGTGAATCCACCACCCTATTTTATAATGCATCCTTTTTCTGTTATAACAGTTATCCCTACTGCCAGATTTGAAAGACCTTCTCATTTTATTTTGACTTAATTATAGATAGTTTTGTATTTTAGGTCATATAACTTTATATATACGGCAAGAAATATCATTATACAGCTCGATTTTGTTGCGATAATAGCTCCTTTCGTGTCGCGTTCTTACGTTTAGTATGGAGACATTTTGAAACGGCACCATATCTCTGCTACGCAATAGTCACTTCTGTATAATTTACGCCTTATGTTGGATCTCCAAAAATGTGAATAGAAGAATTTGTTTGTATAAAATAAATACGGAAGAAACTTTAAACTAAAGAGTGTGTATTGCCATCTTTTCCAGGGCATCTTAACGTACAAAGATCAAAAGAAAGAGAGGGCGGGACCAACAGTTGCTGGATTTGAGGTGATGAGATTTCCTGCCTACTTAGTACAAAAGTTTACAAGGCTGTCTTTCTATGCTAAATGTCGTGGCAAAAGTATTGCTTGTGCATTTTCAATGGCATAATTATGCTTACATTCTCATTATACAGAATTACTATAACTATGAAAATAAATTCGCCATACTTAAAAGGAATATAAGACACCATATTAATTAAATGACAGGTTGTAATCGCGTTGGTAATGATTTAAAAGTATCTATTTATTCATCCAATAAAGGTTAAAATATGAAACATTGACGCCATGACGACGGTCATTTCTTTTACTTCTCTCATGTTGCTTGTGAGGGAAAAGGATAGACAAAATTAATGCTCGCTGTCGTAACGTACCTTAATAGAGGGACGTATGCTTACATATTTTCTTACGTCTTGTTAACCTCAGAGTGGTGTACGTGAAATAGACTTAGTAGACAACGAATCTATGCAAAAATCACGTCGATCACGTTTCTGCTTGAAACAAGAACAAACAAACAAACACACCATTGCACTTGAACGCAGGGATGGCGCAGTGCTTCAAGTGATCACCTCGCCTCTACAGCTGCACAGATTATTGTAGGTTCAATGCCGCGCACAAAGAATTGTGTGACCCACAAATAGTAGTCCCGAGTTTTAAAGTTCTTTATGTCTATTGTTGTTTGTAACGTCTTTCGCGATACAGAAATAATCCCTAGTTAGGAAGTTGTACTTTAAAGACTAATGAAAAATCAAAAATCTATTTTAGTAGAGATAAATGAAAGCATGTATAATATATAATTAGTTTGTACAAAGTCTCAAAACGCATTTGTCAAAAAATTCTACGTATTCTTAGAACCGTATTTATATAACAAGTTAAATAAAATATTAAATATATATAATGTTAGTTATAAAAAATGTAATAATAATAATAATAATAATCATTTATTTCACAAACACACGTACCATAATGTAGTTCCATGTTAATGGAATACCTAGAAAAATTAAATTATACAGACACAGAAAAACTGCTAGAAGTCTTAAAATGATATTATGAATTATAAAAAGTAAATTTAAAGTTGTATATTACTTACTAAACGCCTTTAATCGTAGATGTACTTGACTATAAATATTTATATTAATAATGCGCTAGTATAAAATAAAATTGTCAAGTGATGTTCTGAAACACAGGTTTGTCCTAGTTCAGGCAGGCTTAAACATTACTTTTTGAACTTTATTTATTTTGTATACACTATAAATTAACATAGTTGAGAATTAATATTAATTTAAGCTTAAATTATTTAAGGCAGGTATGCTTTAATACTGTTGATGTAATATGTATGATGTAGTGTAAGGATGTATCTTATTTTTTCTGTTAATAAATAATAATATTATTATTATTATATATTTTTATTACAGACGGCTTCATCCAGCATCAATAGCACATTTAACGATTCGTTCAGGAGCTACGCGAACGCAAGTGTTTGTAGTGACCGTAAGTATAGAGAAAGCTTTATGTTATTTCTAAACACCGGAACTGAATTACGAAGAAGATCGCTTTTAACTAATAATTACTCCAAATTTGACAATGAATCAGTTTCTTACTCTTCTAGGTTCTACTTCGATGTAGTGGTAGTAAATACGACTGCTTCGCGTAAGGTATCGGGTTCAAGTCCCGTGTCGGGCCAACAAAATGTTATTGGTTTATACCTTAAGAAATGTTCAATACTGCTATTGTTTATTATTGTTACACCCACGAGACTTAGAGAGCATATAAAACAGTTCTTCACGCGCCTCATATCTATCCGGTCGTGTCGATTTGCCATCCCATCGGATTATGTGAGTTAGGAAACAGAGAGTGCACTTGTGTCAGTGTACACACAATATGTGCACTATACTCTGTCCCAATAGAATTAATAATTTATGTAAACAATCGTTTCATGCCTAATTAAATATAAAGTCATTTAGAAAATTCAAACTCCCTTTGAAAAGTAGTTAATGAATACAATAAGCGGTATGAAAGTCCTTTTGATAAATATCCATAAATTTATTTTACAGAAAAATATTTTATGATGAAAGTCACTAAAAGTTGTTTATTCTTTTTCTGCAATTCTATTGGGATAGAGTATATAATATTAGGGGTTAACGTATGAAGTTGCCGTTGTATAGTAATAGATACTTTGAATTGACATAAAACCTTCATAGTGTGAGATTTTCGAATGAAACTTTTTTAACATGATTCCTATAAGATTCTTCTTTTAAAAAATGTGCAACATTCGATTTTCGACTTTCAACTGTTTTTTTTATTCAGCTTAGACGGAAAGGATGGATACTTCGAAAATCCTAGTCATTTTTTAATACGAGTTCCGACTCGGATCTAACGCGGCAGAAACGGCTCGCAATATCAACTCTGCGTTTGAAAAGGAGACTGCTAATGAACGCACCGTACGTTTTTGGTTTAATCGTTTTCGTAATGGAAACTTCGACTTGAAGAATGAACCACGTGGAAGACCGGTGAAAAACGCTGAATTGAAGGAAATGGTGGAAGCCGATCCGAGTCAAACTACCTAGGAATTAGCGGCATAGTTTAACGTTACTCTAGCTACAATATTGTCTCATTTGCATCAAATCAATAATATAAAAAAAATATGAAAATCGGTGCCTCATGATTTGACTGATCTACAGAAAGAAATGCGTGTTAAAATTTGTGTTGCCTTGTTGAATCGGTACAGAAATGAAGGAATATTGGATCGAATTGTGACATGTGACGAAAGGTGGATTCTTTACGATAACCGTAAGCGAAAAATGCAATGGCTGACCCCAGGTCAATCGCCGCAACAGTGCCCTAAAGCAAAGATTACCAATAAAAAGGTAATAGTAACTGTTTGGTGGTCTCTTCATGGTGTTATTCACTATTGCTTTCTCAGGTCTGGTCAAGCAATAACAGCAGATGTTTACTGTACCGAACTTTGAACAATGATGGCGAAACTGGCAGTGACAAAGCCCCGACTCGTGAATCTATCTTCACCATTATTGCTCAATGATAACGCAAGACCTTACAATGCACGAGAAACCGTTTTTACTCTACAGGAGCTGCAGTTAGAAACCATACGTCATTCTCCGTACTTGCCAGACCTTGCTCCAACGGACTACCATTTTTACGTGATTTGGAGAATTTTCTGCGTGATAAAAAAATTTCTTCCCAGGAGGCAGTACAAAATGCTTTGACACAGTTTGTCCTAGAACCCCGGAGTTCTATCGTAAAGACATAAATAAACTTTCGTTTAGATGGCAGCAATGTATAGATAATGAGGGTAAATACTTCGATTAAATAAATATGGTACATCTTAGAAAAAGTTTCAATTTTTCAGTACAAATCGGTAATTTCATACTTTAATCCCTAATATATCCTGCGCAGATGACCTGTCTCCGTTAAGATTGGTCTCCATGACTAAAATTCGGTCTGGAGGACATTTTTATTATCTCCCAACTGTATTGACACTTAGGAATAATAATTAATATATAGTATAGATTAGAAATAATAATAGATATAATAAAGAGGAAAGATGGGTTTTTTGTTTGTTTGCTTGTAAGTCTACTCAAAACTACACAACCGATTTAAAAAATTCTTTCACCATTTGAAAGCTGTATTATCAGCGAGTAACATAGGCTATATTTTATTTACAAAAAGAGGTTTTGTTACTAACATAACCTAACCTACTTTTACGCAAGCGAGGCTGCGAACAAAAGCTATTCATAGATAAAAGAGTCTCGTGTCTTAAATGGTTTAATAAGAAACAGTATTAATGCAATTATGTTGCGTTATTTCCAGAGCCACGTAAGGAGAAGAAGCGCACATACGCTCCAATGCGTATGCCTCAGCAAGATTGTAAGTATCTATATAAATATTAACGGTCTTATTCATAAAAAGTTATCACACTTTTAAAGGCTCGCTATAGTAAGATCGACGAAAAGTGTTATTCATAAAAGCATTTTAGCACTAAAACGCTCCATAAGCTTACTATAAAGTTATAGAGGTCAGATCCCCCTACTATAACGCCAAGATGGCCGACTCTCTACAGCTGATTAGTTAGAGAATGATATTTGACGTTTGTTGTTACGGATTGACATGATGTGTGTATTGTCAGTTCTGTAAACATCAAACTTTCGGTTCAAATATAGGTACTTTATAATAGCCAACCACCAACCACTGCTTGATTATTTAACAACTGTAACATAATACACATACCATTTCTACTATCTCTAAATCTGGATTATCATTGGAAATTTGTGTTTCTTTTATTAATATTTCAACGTCTGGAAGGTGTTCTTGTAGTGATTTTGTGCTTATTTCTATTTAATTCTTTAGAAAATTCTGAAACACAAGTAATTAATAACATTTTAATATAGGATAGAATAATAAATAAGTAATGAACAAGCATGTGTAATTTTCTATATTATTATGTACCTGGTTATCTGAATCAAATTCATTCGAGTCTACTGTAAACTCATGAGGGAGCCAAACTGCGATGTCTTCATCACTTGGTGGTTCAGAAGCAGGCGGTGGCCCACCGCCTGTTTGGAACCTCCCTTTTCGCACAAGAAACTTTTTTGCAGACATTTCTATAATTCCCCATTGAGCTTTTATTTGCTGTAATGTTCTTGGAGTCTTGGCCATATTGTTAAAACTGAAATATGAATTAATCTGTATTTACTACTTACACTTAATTTCATATCATTTGAATGTTAAAATAAATTGAATTAATTACCTAATGCGTAAATCATGCCAAGCCGCCCCCTTTTTCGCATTAGTATTTGCATCAGTGTTTTTATTTTCTATGATCGAAACCCTCTCCCTGACCAATTCTTTCAAAATAAACTAAAACTAAAGCAAGCGTAAGTATGAGATATTAGGAATGTTTACACAACATTATTAAATGTATCAATACAAACCTTATACTCCTCCAACCAATTTTCACTTCTTTGCCTTGTTCTGTCTTTTTTGTCTTCAATTCAAATTCCATTTTCAATTAAACCAATACTAAATATTATTTAAACTTATTAAACCTTTCAAAGTACGCGCTGTAACAATAACAATGACGTAATCTGGCTCGGGAATCACCGTGTCGTAGATAATAAAATATTTTTTAGGCCGTAATAATGTCTATGGCCACCTATGTTGGCCAATTTGTTGGCTGATTTCATTGTAATGGCAACATTTTGTTATATAAACGAGTTATAACGCCATATTAGTTATAGAAGGTTTATGGAACGTTTATGAATAAACAATTTTATAGAACGTTTTATATGCTTATCGAAGACTATAACTAATGAGTACTTTAAGCCTTCGATTAGCGTTTTTTATGATTAAGACCGTAAGTCTTTTTGTTGGTTTGTTTGTTCGCAATTAATGCATTTGTTCAACATAGAACCGATTATGATAAACTTTATTACAATAAATTAAGGATTAAAAAAGATAGATATTTACAAAGTACACAAATGAATTTGTATTTAATTATTTATGTAATTCTATAATAACTGATCTCGATTCACATAAATTATCGAACTCATAATACTCACAGCCAAAATTTCCGAAACGAAAATGTGTGTCCTTTGTTTGCATGTTTTGAAAAGTCTACCACAAACAGGTCTTAATCAAAGTGCGAATGATGACTTTTTAAAACGCACAGTATTTCCAAATGACTATTGCAGATGAAGTGTATCGAGGGGTAAGACATTAAAACAGTTTAATAAAAAAAATAAGAAATAGGTTTTAGAAAGCCACCATTTTGTACTCATGATAAAATTTCACGCTTGAGATCGAATATTAGAAAGGAAGAAATTCTTTTTATTTGTATATTATTTCACAATACAATAAAATATAAATATATACAGAACAATATATAGTATGGACATCAAATTAGGTACCTGCGTCAGCTATTGTTGCAGTTGAAACTGCAACGCTGGTATTCTCAAAATACAACAGATGAACAGCAAGCGCCACATTAGGCCATGACTTCTGGATTAAGTAGTGTTCTGTTCGGTAGACGCGTGTGTAATGTTTTTTTCGTCGTAGTGGGTATGTTGCACTCTACGTCACCTACGTCCTTCTATCATTAATACTAATGCTACAGTTTTAGTATATAATTATATTTATTTTACAGATTCGAAGGAGATCCGTCCTGCTCCTGAATTAACTGAAGACAATTTCCCCGCTCTGTCCATTGGGGCTGGCCGAGGTCTGTAATAATTAATAATAATATACCAGCTCATTAAACATCCATCTCCATCATGAAGCTAATAAAATTATTACATGTATTAACTTCATGATCTCCATAGCTCAGTTTTATTCGGTTCCATTTGTAGCAATAGTCTCCTACACCTGCCGCGGCTAATGTCTCAACACGTGTCCCATCCCACACTAGACAAAAACTCTCGACGGGCATCTGCACATTGAACTCATTTCGTGTAAGCCTTCCAGGGTGTCTGGTATTTTCCTAACCTACTAAGGAAAATCCCGTAAAAGGGAACCGAATAATAAAAAGTTTAAAAATCTTCGATAAGCGTTTGATAGCACAATTCTTGAAAAAGGTTATAGACTATCTAACATCACGCTTCGACCCACGGGAGCGGAGCAGTAATCGTAACCGTGGATAAAACCGCATGCGTTAGCTAGCGACCAATATTGTGATATTGGTCGCTATTATATTGGCAGATTAGATATTACATTCGAAGTATTTACCAATGTGTTGATGACACTATGTTAGTAACACCTCGTTGACTAATATTGGTCTTAAGTGTACGCGAATGTTATCCATTGAAATTAAACTATTTTGCCAATGTTATCCATTGAAATGAAACTACTTTATATGGATTATATCGGGATGTTTATTTCAAAACATTAATACTACATATTTTTTAAAATAATTAATCTACTACTGTTACACTTTAATACGATTTAAGCTTTTTAAATTATTACACTATCGAGATCTAGGTTTATACTTTCCCGACGTTACGGTTGTTTTTCAGCCTTTTTGCCTTGTCCACGTCGAGACTTACATAGTGGTTTCCTCAATGTCTTCAAGTGTAGTTGTAATTGCATTCGAAAATATTTGAATAGTAATTCCATTATCTTTCGAATGCAATTATGCCTCACTATAATAATTTTGGTGTCTATTGCTGTGTACTGATTGCCTTTGTCCCTTTCAGGTCGTGGCCTGGCCAGCAGTTTCAACCGGCTCAATGTAAAGAAGTAAATCTACCGATGTTATCACATGACACCATTTATTTTTTATTTGTTATCAGTAATTTAGATTATTTGTCATTCAATTTAAATTGTATTTTCTTTTGGTAGTAATTTTAAGCTATGTACAGTTTTGGGTAACTAAAAAACTCATGGCTTTTACCCTTGGAATGCAGACGTTGTTAGCAAACAATATTACTTTGGTTAAAAAATATTACCTATAGAAAACAATTAAGTTTAATAACAAGTTATAAATTCACTCTTAATTATTAATTTTGTCATGATTCTTGTTATCTGCCTATGCCACTAAGAATCAGTCGAGAGAATGATCAGAATTGTTTATTACCACAATGTTTTAATTAATTTAGGTTACTATAGATATATAGATACTTACAAAATAGCGATTATTGTAAATTGAACGCTATTTTGCCTATTACTCTACAATAATCATTGGTTTTAATAAGTATGTTGTCTATTTTACTAATTTCAAGAATAGTTTGAAGAATATTTGGTTTTTTTACTGATTATGTCTAATTAATTTAATGAAAATTTGCAGTAGAAATAATTCTTGTGTTGCCAAATTCTTGAAACAGTAGATTGATATTAAAGCAATATCTTTTTCATAATACGTTAAAGGCCGACTTCCAAGTCTTAAAAACCAACTTTTCTGATAAACCAAAGGAAACAACACTTGGAGCAAGATATGATATTCATATAAATATCAAACGCTTGCATTCAAAGGGTATCTATTATATCTTAAATATTTTCTTAAAGATATATATTACATATGTGATAGAAGGACTGATGCTTAGACAATATTTAAGTGTGGTTTTGTTATTATTCTCATTTGTTAATTTGTCTTTTTAAGTACATTTAAATATGCTATTTTTATTATAATTTGTTCTAAGTACATTTTGTATTAAATTTCAATGAACAGCATCGACTTTCTGCGTAGAAAACGTCTTAGCATGGTTCGAAGCAATGATATTATTTTTTGTTAGTATACCTGATTTTCTAGATTCATTAATGGTTGATTCTATATCTAATAAGTTCCAAATCTACTGCAAGTTCAGCCCTCCATAAGCGCAACAGTCAAACTCCCTTAGAAAGTTTTAATTAATGTTGGAATAAGATTTTTTTTTAGAATAATGATTAGTCATTGTCCCATTAAACCTTCAAAAGGATTATAACTAATCACTAGTCTGTAAATTGTTCTTTAAAGCTTAAGTTTACAGTTTCCAACTAACTTTAAGAGTTACTTAGAATCTTTAAAATTAAGCTTTCTGTCTTGTTGGATTTCTGTCTCGTAAAAGCCTCGGCCGTGTTAGCCCTGAAGAGAGAGGTCTATAAAAAAAAATAGTTGTAAAAAGGCGAACATAAATTTGCATAAATGGATATGAATCAAATATTATTGTATTTGATTAGTGCACAAATGCTAATTCTTAATATAATATAATTTCAGTTTTTGTATCTACATTAAAGGTTAAGACTTCGAATAATTAAGAGCACGCAACGCCCAAATAAAATTCTTCACCGTGGACTTTATTAAGCTATAAAGACAAAACAAATTGTCAGATATTTATTTCCTTATAGGTGCTTTAAACAGTAAAAAAAATATATATTAAACCTTTTCACAATCATTTCTATAAGTTATAAATAAATTGCTTCGAACCTAAAGGCAGTATTTTTGTAAGATTCAAGAGAAATATAACATGTTGTTATCTGAATGTCATTAGAAGGTTGTATGTAATTAGCGTTAACGTATATACATTAGGCAAGCAGGGTAATTGATCTGTGCGGCATTTACGATAATGATTCAGACCTCACAGCACCTAGTGCCAATTTCGTCCGATAGACGGCACTACTGTACCAACACAAATTATATAAAGATAGATGGAAAGCTCTATACAAGGGCATTGACTTCATAAAAATATAGAGAGGATATTGACTAATATTTCGTTTTGCCAATAATTATTATTGACAACTAGTCAAGAGGCACGAAATATTTTGGAGAGATGAGTAGCCTTACCGATAATACTCTTTGGGAATGGCACTTCCAGGCCCTATGGAGTCTACGCTAGAGGCTCAATATACGTGGACATAGCCGCGCTCATACAGAAACGTGTGTGTACAATAAGCAAGGAACAAGTCCATACAGTATGGAACACAAGAACTATGAGTATAACAATAAGCAAGGAATAAGTCCATACAGTATGGAACACAAGAACTATGAGTATTCTAAATATAAACTGTTGGGGTTACCAGATTATATAGAACTTGTCGTGATCAGTTTAGAATTTAATTTATTCGCGTGATCCCTTTATATATATCCTCATGTGTCACAAAAGAAGAAGAAATGATTTTTGATTGAATCACTTTAACTAACTAGTTTATAACGGAAATAAAAATATTTAAATTAACTAGTAATATCAGTGTTTCTTGTATGATATCGTCGTCTCCTTGATATACATAGACGGACAGTTATCATGTAGTTGTGAAAACTTACTATCATTCAATAGCTAATTACAATAAACTATAGGTAAGTTAACTTTACTTATTAATTCCAAAAGTTAATAACCTTTGTGATCATTCATGTTAAATGTATTGTCTGTGTATAAACAGTGTCATTGAACCTATTTTAATTCTGATATTAAATAACAAACATTTAAAAAAATCCAACAACTGGCCAAATTTAAATACTTTTAAATGTATTTATTAGTTATGGTATGTCTGAGGTGCATGTAGCGCCACCTAGTGGGTTAATTCAAGCCTCTAGTCAAGCAAGTGATGTTAACATGTAAACTAAATAACATATGAGTACCCTTAAAAAAACTACGTAATGGAATACAATTGAGATATTATTTATAATAATTGTAATAACTACGTAACTAACGCTGGTTTCTGATAGACAGATCGACACAAAAATTTGTTAACCAACAGTCAAAGGCATGTCAACTGCTCTGATTGGTTAACTGAATTAGCAACAGCCAATAACATCACTTGAAACCTCGTTGATTAACCTTTTAGAAACAGAGTGTAAACCTTGCCCGATGGAAAATAATTCTAGATCTAACTAAAGCGATTTCAATCGCTTATACGCTTAAAAGCGTTAATAGTAATAGTTTTAAAATATATTTCTTGCGAAAATCTCATAGATACCCATAGATCCTAGACGGCGTGATATAAAATAATAATACGAGTATAGAAATTAAACTCTAACGAAATGTTCTAGGTACATACCTAGAACATTTCGTTAGAGTTTAAATCAAAATCGTACACGGTTATACATATAACCGTGTATGATTTTAGAAGATACGGGATTAATTGAAAAATACTAATAAACTATTACCTGTGACTTATTTATACCTTACTTAACACATCTTATAATTCACAATTTAATTTATTTCATAAAAAAAATACAAATATTGAAGTGGGTTGTACTAATCGCACGTCTAAGCCTAAGACTACACGCGGTCGCAAAAGAAAGCAGCGGCGTGAACAACAACACACGGCGGAGGGGTAGGCGTTGTGCGGGAGGCGGGACGCATGGACTTTTTAACTTGTTAAATAGGATATATGTATGTTTATTAGAAAAAGTATAGTTTTGTAAAAAGTAGTAGAACAAATGTTGTTAAGTATGATGTAAAGAAAACACGGATCAATTAGTATTACTCATTTAACACTGTATTATAATAATTATGCCTTATCAGTTTCTTACTTTAACCTTAAAAAATTATACACCTAAACCTTCCTCATAAATTACTCTGTCTATTGGAAAATACCGCATGAAAATCCGTTCAGTAGTTTTTGGGTTAATCGCGAACAAACAGACAGGCGCAGCGGGGGCTTTGTTTTATAATAAATAATAGATCAGCTATCTGTTCTCCATCTTTTGATAATATAATAACTGAATACACTTATGTATGTATGTTTTTATGATAATATTACACTTTATTAATAATGATGATATATCATTCATTTTGATAGGCACTATGTGTAATTTCTGTGGTCAGTAAAGATTTAAAAACAATAGCGGCGTAAGTACATTTATAAAGTTGTCATGTTGTGTAGCGTATCATTGTTCACTATTATAATTTGTGTACTATAAGTCTTACAATCCCAAGTATATGCGGAGTTTAATATGAAGATAAATATCAAATTATACCTTTATATGAATCCTTATCAATAGTGACTATAGCTGTACAATTCATATTAATGACTTCTAAAAATGTAACCTGTTTGGTCATATGCATAGGTCATGTCGAAAATATTGTTAAGAGTAGTGTAACTTTATGCCGTTATATAAATCAGAATATATTTGTCATTTTGTCATTTTTTGTGTGGCGAATGACAAAATTTATTCGTAATCTATCTAACGATTGTAAATCGGCCTTCATCGTTATCACATGACAGTCCCGGATAACGCCGAATCAGGCGCTGTTTAAAAATACACACTCATAAATGCATATATTTCTGTAGGTATATGTATATTCCAATTATATATGACGAATGACTTGCCTGCGAATTCAAAGTCAAAGTTACAAAACAATTTCTTCTATCTAGTGTTAACCAATTATTCGAAGTCAAGCTGTGATTGACGTTGATCTGTCAAGTTTTCGATTTCTCTGTATTTTTCTGATGGTATATTACTAAATGTTTAATTGATATTGACAATTAAAATATAAGTAAAAATATTAAAATTCTAATTATCTATTGTTTTATTTCTAGTGTAGTTTAAATCCTCTTGACTACTGTGACTATACTCCGATGAAGATTATACTACTTAAGCCTCGGACACGAAGTCGGGGCGGCAACGCAGACCCGGTCTCGAAGCCAGCGGGCAGATCATGCGACGCGGCAATAGGGCAAAAACGTGTTGTGTTATGACGTGTCTTTGTTCGCGAACGAAATGTCTAAACAGCGACGACATTTTTATGACACGATCGTCGGTCGTTAAAAAGCAAATATGAATGCAGACCGGGCACCGCTAGACTGGCCGCTTTGTGCCCGCTGACTTCGTGTCCATAGCCTTACAGACCAATAGTGCCGTACAACTGCAATTATTAACCGTTTTCGTAAAGATGGTATTTGGTATTACAATAGTTAGCATTAATAGCATTTTGGTTACCCAAGGTTACATAACCTTACTAGGTAGTACCTATCTCCACCAGCTTAGAGTTAGTGGAGGTCCAATTACGTTAACACTTTCGTTGCCGAGTAAAATGAGCATTAACCGGTCGTATACCGCCGGCTCGCATACCAGCCGGCAGATTTGTACCCGTCGTAGGCCGGTGGCTCGCATGCGAGCCACCAAATTGGCGCCAAAACGCCGCGCGCCGCTTTCGCTTTAGCTTAAGCTAACGTAAAACCAATTTGGTGGCTCGCATGCGAGCCACCGGCCTACGACGGGTACAAATCTGCCGGCTGGTATGCGAGCCGGCGGTATACGACCGGTTAATGCCGCCAAGCCTATTTGACTTCACAAACATAAAAGACCCGGCTACCGGGTGCATCGCCGTCATAATCAAAAAACCATACAGCCATGCCGCAAACTCGGTTCCCGAGTCGACCGATAAGCAAGTTAGGGTTGTCGATTTGAGAGAAATAATACAAATTATGACCATAATATCTAAAGTGCTCATTGTGATTAGCTTTTATATTTGATTCACTGCACCTACTTAAAAAGTATTACTATTAACGGTTTATGATTACGTAAACGATTAGATATTTAAGTAAACTCAACATATCATAAATATTCCGATGGCCTAATTGTAAGATATTTTTTATACGTCAGTATCATATATAAATACAGTCCCTGGTGAAGAATAGAAATGTACTCTTAACACTATCGACCATAAATGTTTGCTAGTAAACAATAATTGCTAATGATCCTTGTGTCCTATCCTATTGTTTTTAAAATGCATACTACTAAACGCAGCATTCAAATTAAGAGATAAAAAAAAATAAAGGTTTATGACGCTTTTGTTCCTACAACTTAAATATTTAGGTTTGGAAATCATTGCTTTTGTTTATATTTCGGAAGCTCGCACGTGTTTTATGATACGAGATATTCTTCATGGGAACCTTTGTCAAAAATCAGTACCTAGTAATATAATTATAATAATTACTATTATTATGCACGAGCCCCACTGCTCGACGAATAATTTTACATGCTATATCCCATTTTTAATCACACCTGTGCCTGTTTCAAGTAAAATAATAACTAAATAAACATTAAACAATAATTTAATAAATAGACAAATAAATATAAATGGAAGCCTTTTTCTACTTCTTTCCTTCTGCTTCACAGTTCGATTCTTCTTTCGGGTGTTCATCAACAGTCTCTAGCCTGTCTTTCTTGTCACTAGTCCCGGATTTTGAATCATCACTGTCAGAATCTGAAGGTGCTTCAACGTCAGAAACTACCTTGAATTCTTTATTCTCCGGGATCGTGGAACTCATCACCAATGTCGGCAACTCCAAGTTTTTCTTTTCGAGTTTCATTTCAACTATCATACTTCTCACTAGGAACAGGACGTAGATTTGGACCACTGCAAATAACGATGTTATTTAGGAAATGTTTTCTGCATAAAATACGTATAGTCGGCAATATAAGTCGATATAAACTGGCGAGATTTTGATTGAGTTTGTTGTTTGTTTGTGTAAGTTGTTTTCAATGCAGTAATAGTTAAAAGGTAGGCGATTTAATTACAGTTCAAAAATAAAGAGCAATCATTTGGATGTTTATTTTAAAATATACTTGTACAATTTTGTTAAATGTTAATTAAATGTCAGCTACTTAAGTTGCTGACTGTACCTGTATTCTGTAAATGTAAATGTTTTAAATGAATTAGCGATGTCCACAATTGTATTCAAACGTTTTAGAGATACAGTTTTCACAATAATCTTAGCATCGAATAAAAAGTTATATAATTTCTTTCTAATTATTTAATTGTAATAAAAAAAAGTAATTATCTAATAGATTTTTAAATATTATTGTATTTTTGTAACTAGGTAGACTCCTGTCCTTTACGTCACAACCGAAGATTCTGCACTAAACGCGACACTTTTATTATGATTACTTACGTATGCTGATGACTAGAGCCATGCCGACAATGATTCCTATAGCTGCTACAACCATGGAGTAGACCATGATGGACGCGATGACTCCAACTATGCAGTACCGCTGGTACAAGCGCAGCAATGGTATGTCTTTCTACAAATAGAGATAGGCTTTAAGACAAATTTTAAATTAAAATATTCGATGTGAATCAACAAGATCGAAGTTACATCATTGCCCTATAGTTGATTTCATCGATAACTAGCTTTGCCCGCGGCTTTGCTCGCGTAAAAGTTGGTTAGGTTATGTTAGTAAAAGAAAAAGTACATACACTTCTTCTTTTTTAAATAAAATATGGCTTATGATCCTCGGTGATAATATAGCTTTCTAACAGGGAAATAATTTTTTAAATCAGTTGAGAAAATTTTTGAGTTAAATCTTTACAAACATACAAAAAATCAAAGCTTTCCTCTTTATAATATTCTTATAAATTCTTTATTTTAATTTAAAAAATACGTTTACATACTTAATTGGATGTTTAGCTAGTTCTATTGTCGACTGTACCTATTCAACATAGTGGCTGATAAGTATGACATGCAAGCCAATGTAACGATATCAAATAATTACAAAAAATGTAAAGACTAAAGACCTATTTGTTTTCATTTTTATCCCTTGTGGAGACCGAACCCATAACACTCGGCGCCGGCAGTGGCGTCACTACGTTAACCCAAAGCGAAGGGGTTAGTTCCATTCGCCACCCCCAGCATTGCCCCCTTCGGTGGCGAATGGGACATTTCCAAAAACAATATACCTACCATTCGCCACCGAGGGTGACGCAGCGTTGCCTCCTCCGGTGGCGGATAGGATTTTTGTTTTGGAAAAGGTCCCAGTCGTGACTGGGGGTGGCGAACCGGTGTCAATTGGGACAATTGTTACGTAGAAATGTCCAGTCACTGCTGGGAGTCTACTTTTTATTTTACCCAGTAATTATAAACATTACTTAAACCTGAATAGTCATCCTATTCTATTTAGAGCTCATACTAAAATTCTTAGCCATACCTACTTCAAAAACTATAAATATCATTCTAAATACAAGTTTTTGCCTTATGTTTAAGAGTGGCAACTGAGATTTTTCGTAAGCAACATCCCATTTGCCACCCGGGGTGGCGAATGGGCATCTTTATATTGAAAATATCCCTTTCGCCAGCAGAGGAAGTAATGCTGGAGGTGGCGACTGGGATTAAAATCATCCCAGTTGCCACCCCCCATGGCGAATAAGATACCTATTTTTTTTGGAAAATGCCCCATTTGCCACCGGAGGCTGCAATGCTCGGCCACCCCCAGAATGGGACTAACCCAAGCCAAGTAACAATATGAAATAAAGAAAAAAAAATTTTGACTCTAAATAAATATCTATTTGTTTTAATTTTTGTCCCGTGTGGTAACCCACACACAACACTCAACGTCGGCAGTGGCTATGCGACCATGTAAACAAATTATAATCGCACTGATGATATTTTATTATTATTTATTATTATTATTTACATGAAAATAGTATAAAGTACAATACATCTCCGTGTTTATGTAACTACACTCACCCTATATATAGCGCAGAGTAGGATAACATTGAATGCCAGTTCCGAACAATATGTTAAAACAGGAATAGGCTTCTTGGCATTGTCGCCCAATATCGCATCCTGGACTTGCATCAAGATCGGTGTGAAGCTATCGTCACATAAAGCGAGCAGCGAAATTACCTGAAAATATAAACCTAGGTTAGTACCTAAACGTAGCCAACACACCCATGCAGGCATAAAATAACACAAGAGCGATATACCAAGACTATTATAATAAATCCAAACAACGGACACAAAGAACATTCAGACCCGGAACAACCATTTGTAGGTCACACAATTTTTTGTCCCGTGTAGGATTGGAACTTATAACACTTGGCGTATTGGCAATGGCGATGCCACCTAAACCACTGCGCCATCCGTGGAGTCATAAATTAAGTAACACCACGGCAATGTTATTAACAGTATTCTATCTTCATACAAACGGTCGGAACTCAAGTCATACCTACACGCCTTGGCGTTGGCATGCGCTTGGTTCGCAACCAGTCGCGAATGCGTCGCAGTGACGAACGACGGTGTGATTGTTTTGCAGTAAGCGTGCTATTTGTGATGATTTGATTTTATTAAACACTTTCAATTTCATTCACTACGAATTTCATTTTATAATATAATATAGGAACATATAATATTTACAATCACTAAACTAGAAATAAACTCAAGTAGGTAGATAAACGCGTGTCTACGAACCGCACTTTTGTAGGTAGTTATTTCAAAGACAGGGCCGAGTTACAATACTGTATAGATATCATTACCGTGGTAACACGGTTACGGCGTTTTACCCGACAGTAAGAGTGCCAACGTATTAAAAAGCATTAATTTTTTTAATGCCAGCCCTGTATTAAACTGTCCCACTGCTGGGTATAGGCCTCTTCTCAGTGTGAAAAAGGGTTAAACCATAGTCCACCATGCTGACCCAGTGTGGGTTGGCAGACTTCACATATCTTCGAGAACATTATGTAGAACTCTCAGACATGCACGTTAAGATGTTTTCCTTCACCGTTAAAACGAGCGATAATTAACTATTTAATACGCACATAACTTCGAAAAGTCAGAGATGTGCGCCTTGGGATCGATCTCGAGACCTCGGCGTGGCAGTCCAAAGGTTTTCCACTAATCTATAGCTGCTCATAATCATCATCTTGAAAAATCATTTACAAATAAAAAATCAAAACGATATCGTAGTTACTCACCGCTAAAATAATATTCAAATACCCAGCAAGTAGCAAGCCGATTCTCACAGGAGCACACCAACAGCACTGATTGAGCTTAAAATTCACCAGTTGGTATTTCGCATACTCGAAAGCCTTACTCATCTTGCCTATTTTTACCACCACCTGCACACGTTAGGACACCCGCACATTGAATGAATTGCACCAAAAAACAACGCATAGTAATTATTTGCTTTAATAAGGATGCTGGTTATTAGAAGGTCGGCTAATTATTATGTGGCTATTCGGTTAATTCTATAATGTCACACGGTCAGTTTAATACCAGCCGCAATAGTTATATCATAGGGCAATGGTTCTCAATGTGTTAATAGCGAGATACCTTGAAAAATAAAGAATGATAACAAATATAATATTTGTGTAACATGTGGTACGAGAGTTGGTACATAAATATTTTAGTACGATACCCATTTCATCAACGAATGTTGGCATGCAGATATGAATAATTTAACTCCATAAAAAGAATATAAAATATACAATGGTAGTAAAAATATATATATAGGTAGTTATATAACATAGGAACTATAATAAAGAACATAAAATATATGGATTGGCATTTTAATAATATTTATTATAAGCCTACAATGCATTCTGAAAATGGTAGGATTGGCATGATATTTTCAAGAAACTAGGTCACGGAATAGTATCCTATTTTGTAACATTATTATATTGTTAATTATTATAATAGTATAAATAATAGTCAGTAAGTGATTACGATGTATGTACATGTAAATAATACTTAATAAGTGACTATGATACCCATGGATGTTTAAAAACAGAGAAATCTTTTCATAGATCGAACGAATCGCCAGCAAGACGATTCGTTCTAGTTGTATAAGTTCAAAAAACAAATCTTTAGGTAACGCCAATTGATAATTGCAATTCCCATGCCACAATTTAAATTCATTAGTTTTATTAATCATAAGCATTATAGTTGCCCGAATTTAAAGTTTATGTAGCTTCTTAAGCTACGTTATGACATCGAAACTTATTCAATTTAATACACAAATACTTGAAATTGGGAGAACCTATTTGCTGAAATTCCGCTTCCGAGAAAAATACACGTCATTGTGATTTATTTTTCAATTAATCATCAGTATCTACGAGTTTCATATCAGTGTTAGACAGTTCCAACACTGATATAGTGTTAATATTTAATGACCCGCTTGTTACTATACCTTAAGAATTTTAATTCATCACCCATTCATGTTTCAGACAAAATAAATACTAAACTTTACACAATGATTTAATAAACATATACATTTGAGTTCAAGACTTTATTTCTTTTCTTTTCCTTCCTCCTCAATTTTCGATTCCTCTTTTGGGTGTTCGTCAACGGTCTCTAGCCTGTCTTTCTTATCACTTGTCTCGGATTTTTCTTCATCACATTCAGAATCTGATGGTGCCTCAACATCAGAAACTACTTTAAATTCTTTGGTGTCAGGGATTGTGCTACACATCACTAGCGTCGGTAACTCTAAGTTCTTCTTTTCTAGTTTTATTTCGACTATCAAACTTCTCACTAGGATTATGATGTAGATTTGGACCACTGCAAATAACGGTTATAAAGTTATTGTATTTCACATTAATCTGCTGTAAAACCATACTACTTCTAAGATCGCTGTCTGAAAGCATTTAAGTACAGAATTCAATTCGACTGATTGGAAGGGGCAACCTACACGATCGAAAAAAACCTAAATTGCTACAAAGTGCAGGCTCCATTACCATTAAAGGATGTTAGTAGTACCTGCTAATGAAAAAGGTTCGAATAAGCCGTAATTTTCAAAAGTGGATACGATCAAATTTTTTCTTTGCGTTTTGACATACGATGTCAACACGCAAATATGATATTGAACTTCTTTATGCCCACATTCGCTAGAGCTGATGTGACATAATATGCACATTACTATGCTTATTTGCTGACACAGAAAATAAGAATAGTTTATTTCTAGTAATCGCGTTTTATTGTAAAAACAACGCTCCCTCCATACGATTTGCTATAGGCTAAGTACAGGCCCCGCGATAAACTAAAATATAGTACTGTTTTTTTGTGTTTGGTTATGTATGACGTAGGTGGCATTTGGCTCACCTCTATTATCTGGGGGTAGATTCCTTTCCTATATATCACGTGACTTGATCGCTAAACGTAACCATCAATAGGAGCCCAATTGACATCAAAATAAGGGTAAAAATTGTACGAAGCTTAGTGTATAGTGCATACATAACGTATTATTGTATTACACACGTACCTATGCTGACGATTAAGGCCACGCCAATAAAGATTCCTACAGCGGCTACGACCATGGAGTACACCATTACAGAGGCGATGACTGCAACTATGCAGTACCGCTGGTACAAGCGCAGTAACGGTATGTCTTTCTAAAAACAGAAAAATAGAAATAAGTGATTTGAACATGCAAATTAAGCAAGAAGGAAATATCAATAATTTTACTATCACATCGGATAAACATTGGCGTATAAAAAGCCATGCGTAGGTACACCAAAATAGTCTGGTACCCTTTCCAGAATGTTATGTTTCAATAATATTCTAGGATAATCCAGGTGATTTTGAAATCGTGTAATTCCTTTTAACCACGAATTCTACTGGTGGTATAACATGGTCACTGACCATATTTTTTTGGAAAATTATTGTAGCGAGACAAGAATTCGTACATTAATTTCCCCAGGAAAATAATTCTAATAAAATAAAATGGTCAGGGTTTTATATATCACCAGTAGAATGCGTGGTTAAAAGGAATTACACGATTTCAAAATTAACCAGTATATAGGTCATTCTATTTTTAATGTTTGGGGTGTTCTATAGAAAATAACTTAAGATACGCCAATGCTAATAAACTATCCTCATTTTTTTTATTGGTTGTCTATTATTTTGTAGGTATACATATAAACTAAATAAACGATTTAGAAAGACGAAAATATTTTACATTTTGTTCCAAGAAATTAGTCTCTCGTATCTTACTTGTAACTAGGTGATAATATACCAATGTTTCATTAAAAATTGGAAAACAAAATGAAAATAATATTTTCTTAAGTTCCAAGAAAGTGGAGGCACCTGGGAGACATTTTTTATTTTATTTTGGGCTCCCAATAGCTCTAATATAGGTAATTATGTAAATTTAGTGTTTTAGGATTATCGATTCTTTACGGGACATACCTACCCATAATTCTTTTGTATGAGTGTGTCATTGAACTCCTTTTAAACGGTTGGACTAATTTCAATGAGAATTTGTGTGTGGTTGAGTGGGTCCCTAGATGCTTTAGGTTCACAATTAGACCTGGTAGGTGTCGCTATGATCGGGTTGCAAGCCAATGCTCCGGCTGGACAAGTCTGCCGGATCCGCTAATAAAAATAGAATTTGAATATACTTACTCTGTATATTGCGCACAGCAGAATGGCACTAAAAGACAATTCAGCAGAATATGCTAGAAGAGGCATAGGCTTCTTGGCTGCGTCGTCACCCATTATCGCATCCTGGACTTGTATCAAGATGGGAGAGAAGCTGTCGTCACATAAAGCGAGTAGTGATGCCAGCTGAAAATGATTATTAATTTCTGGTTTGCTAGGAAATTAAGAACAAGAACTCAATATTACGGACATAAGTAGAATTACACATAGAGCCAAAGAATTATAGTGTCAGAATGTACGTTCTCTAGAAAACCACAGCACATTGTTTATAATAATATTGAATGACGTCATTCTTCGACATAAAGCGGCTAATACAGACTCAAAATTTAAACCCATTGAAATATAAAACTTAATTAATTAACATTCTCATTAATTGATTAAAATTTTACATTATTTCCATAAACTACTCTAGATAAGACATTGTTTACTCAAATGTAGAATATGAAAATGAATGCTTGGTACAGCGACGCATCAACCTACACTGTTTGGACTTTGAACTATTAAAAGTTAAACGCGGCGAATCGTGCGAGAGAGTGCGTTATATTTTTGTTATGCTACATCCTTACCATTACATTGACACCACTATGCACTGTCCCTTTCCGACATTTCTCTAGTTATGCGTATATAGGGTGTCTAACTTGAGGTGTAGGCGTGTGTACATGCATTTTAAAATTTTAGTAATTGCTCTTAGTTATTTATAATGTAATTATTGCCTGTGGATTCGCTCGCGTCAATGTATTTTAGGTTGGATTAGTAGATAACAGTACTTTCTCAGGATGAAAAGAAATCCATTTCTATTCCCCTGACAATGTGTATGCGTTTGGTCGAGTAGTTGAGGCGTGAAAGCGTAACAAACAAACAAACTCACAATCGCATTTATAATATTAGTTAGGATTACCTACTTGTTTTCTTGGCGATTGTAAGCGCAGTTTTGCAAAAGACACACAATTTAGTCTCACCTAGGTCACAGATAATATAATACTATACTAGTAGCTCCTTAGGTACATCTCCGAAGGGATATGCATAGGTGTACCCATTACACTCTCATTTCGTCAGGTTTGATGTTAAACCCCACATAAGAGGGAATGAGACTAATGTCGTCTTTCGAACTCTTGTTAGAATTAATAATAATAATAATAATAATAATAATAATATTCTATCACATACACACAACATTATCTAGCCCAAACTAAGCAGAGCTTGTACTATGGGTACTAGACAATGGATAAACATACATATATACTTCTTTTTTTGTAAATACATATTATACATAGAAACACCCAGACCAAGACAAACATCCATGTTCATGCACACAAATGTTTGACTTGTGCGGGAATCGAACCCACGACCTCAGGCGTGGCAGTCGGTTACACTAATCACTACGCCATCGAGTCGTCTTTGTCTTATTTCTTGACTAAAGTCAAACACTTGGTTAGACTCGGGCACCGCACCCGATACCCAATGCCATTTATTCATCCCCGTTGCGGTCTTTTGATATAATTTAATTACGTTACACGTACACTTCATGTCGTTCTTGCCAACGCATAACGCATTGTTCGCTAATGTTTAGTGGTAATTTCCTAATATTGGCAAAAAAATCCGTACACGCATATATATAAGAGCATTGGGTAAACAACACTAGGCAGCATTTATTGGTGAATGTATACCTTCTAATCTATACTAATATTATAAAGAAGAAAGATTTAATTTTTTGTTTTTGTTTGTAAAGGTTTAACTCAAAAACTAGGTACTCAACAGATTTTAAAAATCCTTAACTATTAGTGATTTCATTTTATTTTTAAAAGTGGTGTTTCTATCTTTACCTAACATACTTTTACGCGAGCAAAACTCATCTCAAAATATTTATATCATATTATTTTTTAGGTACTCACCGCCAAAATAATATTTAGATACCCAGCAATAAGCAGGCCGATTCTTACAGGAGCACAGAAACAGCACAGATTGAGCTTAAAATTCACCACCTGGTGTTTCACATAGTCAAAAGCTTTACCCATCTTCCCTATTTTATCATCCACTCCTACACACGTTTAAGTCGGCACAGTGAATGAATTGTACCAAAAGCTACGTGTAATGCCTAATTATTCGTTTTAATAAGGACGCTGTTTATTAGAAGGTCGGCTAATTATTGTGTGGCTATTAAGTTAATTCTATAATGTCACATGGTCAGTTTAAAACGGGAGATTTCACGGACCTGCCTTGCTGCTGCAAGAGCACTAGATAATTCTCCTTCCATGGCGTGGCGAGTAGACCACTGCGGAGGCAGCCGGTAAACAACCGCCTCAGTTTATCCTAGGCCAACGTTTTTGTACCGAGATTTCCTATCTTAAATATTTGTGTGACCCAGATATATTTGTTCTGTGTCTAGGTGTAGTGTCCGTTGTCCGCAATACAGGAATAATTCCTAGTGTAGGATTTGTCTTTAAAATCCTACACTAGGAATTATTACTGTTTCTGGTGCTGCAAACCCTTAATAAACGATATCGCTGTGATGCAAGCGCAATAGGTATGCAAATATCATACTTGTGTATTTGCTGGCAAGACTCCATGTCCTCAAGAGCCTTGAAACTGCTACTCATTGCAAACACAACACAAGGTTATTTAACTGCGAGCTTTCGTAGAGGGTATTTTCATGGTCAAATTGCCTCAGTTCTAACGATAGCTTTGTCATAAGTGACAATGACAGTATGTTCTATCTCTAGTAAATTATTTATTACATATAGAAATAGTTGAGTATTATGCTTGCTATATTAATAATAGTAATATCCTCCAAACCTAATTGCAGTCAGACAGCCAATCGCAACGGAGAGTAGCCATCAGCGCAGAAGCAATTATATTGCACAAATGTGTGCGCAAACATAAGTGCACAAAGCGATTACTCTTATAATCAGATGGGACGGCAATCCGACACAATTGAAGAGGTCTGACGTAGGACCAACGGTTTTATGTGCTTCCCGCAAGTTCCCCCTACACGTAGTTGGAAGATATCCTAACTTCAGGTTGCTCGTGACAATTTCTTAACAGAGAAACCTATTTACTTACTTAGATCAGTGGAAATTAAACGTGTCGGGGTAACTCGAGATCTATGAAATGAAAACTCATCGTCGGGGTACCTCAAGATTTATGAATACTCGTAGTCGACCATAAGTTTTTAGGTCCGTCGTACTATAAAGACATTAAAACTTTATACATTTTAAATTTGGTAATCTTACACGAATTAATTTAACCATGTTTAAGAATGTATATAATACAGTCTGGAATAGAAATAAAAACCAAATTATGATTTAAATTTTTATTCAAATATTGAAAACTTCTGTATTTTATAATAAAATTGTTTACAGGCACGGAATGCCCAGGTAAGGGTTCTCTCAACTTAGTTATGTTTTATCTTGGAGTCAACATGGCGATTATGTCTCAATCACAATTTAATAATTTTAAATACATAAGTACCTACACAATACTTTACTGTAGGTATCAGGAACATTAATATAATACGTAATTAAAATTCATACATAAACGAGTAATTACAGCAATTAATTTTCGACATGTTGACTTCAGAGCATAAACCACAGCAAATTTTATCCAAACAAAATATGGTTTATGTCTTATAATTTTCATCAAAACGTTACATTATTAACGGATTAAAGCCACAAATTACACAGATACAGATATGCTCCACAAGACACGGGAAATCAAACGCACCCACACATAGACGCCGTGTAGCAATTTCGAATTAACTCCTGGTTCCTATATTTAGAATCCATTGGTTTTACCTACGGACAGTTAATATTGAGATATTTTTCATACAATGTGTGTCAAATTTAACAATCCTAGGCAAAACGAATTGTCTTTTTTTTAATATAGTAAGCGAGCCTAAGTGGACGTTCGCCTAATTTATCTTTGCTTGTTGTAAGCAACCGCGACTGTGTATGTGTGAATCTGTATTCACACATTGTTAAGCCGGCCTGTACCTGTGGCTTATGTATTCACTGAGCACGGATAACTGCTGCTATTGGGCTCCGTGCCCTGTGTTGCTATATTACTCATTTTAATAATGTTAGATATCAGCCAAAAAGGCAGGGCAGTGTTCTTGTTACGGTAAGCTTCACATAGTTGAAAATACAACATCTTAAAATGTCTTCCAACTCACATGCAAGCAATACAAGGCACTCAAAATTAATGCTATTATTATTAATTCACTATATATTTATTCTACTATAGGATTAGATAAAATTAATACCAATTTATGTAAAGATTTAGAATGTATAGCGTGTAGTTTATGTGTTATAAATTAAATATAGATACATTTAGTTATATAAAGCAAATTCAACCATTATTGAAATCCAAAGCCGAGTAATTATTTCATTTATCATTTATTTTATTTGTAAAAATGACTAATAATTCCGTATAGTAAATACACAAATACATATATAGATAGTTATGTAATTATTTTCTTTGTATTAGTACAACTTGCAGCTAGTTCAGTGTAGTGTGCACTTGAATATACAATAATAGATGACCAATTACGAGTTTGCACTTCTGAAATCATTTATATATATCAGAAATAACCAATCCAATAAATAATTACTCGTCACTTGGGATTAGCAAGAACGATTCGAAAGCATTTTGTATAATATTATACATTAGAGCTTACAATAATATTCGCGCCATTTTAATAAATATCGTTTAGAAATAATATTGAGTTAGAAGCGGGCATTCATGTAGGATATATACGTGTCTATAGAGAGTATTGTTTCTAAACGTAACTTTAAAAATATACTATTTCAAGTTGATACAAGCTTATCAAATATTTTATAAATGTAAAGATGTAGTTAAAATTAAGCGTGCAAATAATTGATAAGAATGACAATGAGACATGATTTTTTAATTAACTACTTTTTTTAATTATCTAATTAAACTGTTACTAAATTTTAACATACGATAGAAAAAATATCAAACAATTACGTCGTCAACTGTCCTCGTTAACACTTATTAAAATAATAATTATTTAATATGACGTAGTACATAAAGCTATTTAATGTTATATGTATATCTTAAAGTACGAAAATAAACATTTCTAAGGTGTGCACTGTCGTGTATTTGCTTATAATAATATATTAATAAATTAGTAACCTTTATTATTTTAGAGAATTTCTTATTATGTAAATTGAATTAAGTTAATTTTAAGTTTGTTTAGTAATGAGAATTTGGCAAAGAGTTTGAATTAATAGTTGAATAATCAAAAAATCTTGTAATGGAGGTGATTGTCTATTTAGACATATCTTTCGCTTATAAAATTGTCTACACTACCACAATAGTCTAGTTTATTTTCATTATAAACTTAAAGATGTCAAATATCATGATATAAAGTGAAGTGAAATGTAAAACTTCAACATCAAAAAATTGTAAAACTTACAATTAGACATTTTAATACAATTCGATCACTAGTTTTGGCCAAGTTAAAAACTTATTAATAAAAGCAAATACACAGCAGTACAAACCAAATTCCCTGTAACACAACCCGAATAAAAACAAAGTCATATGAAAATAAAACTTTTATTTGTGAACATAACCTTTTAGGTAAATACCCTCACAATCGAGCGCAAGAAGGATCAACTAACTTAATACAAATATTTCATACTTAAAGGTGCGTCTAGCGAAACTTGACAACGAAATATTTTTTACTTGCTTAGAGCTCTTGACTTAGGAATTTACGAAAGATTTAATAGACATAATAACTTTAAATGCCTTTGTTGATGTTAAGTAGACATCTTGAAAATTGCAGTATTGCTATCCATCTAACGTGTGCATTTTCTTTGTGTGGACACTCGTGCGATCAAGTAAATTTAGTAATTACGCATTACGTATTTTAGTGATAAAAGGACTTTACCACGTAACAATACCTTATTTTTATTTCTTTATATAACAACTGATTGTTTTAATACGCCGTCGTATTGCATAATCGGCAGGTCGGCAGATTTTGGTAATGTGACTGTGTTACATACACAGTCACAGTCAGAGCGGTCTGGCCGATATAAGAGGAAATATGTTTTAGTTACAGAAGTGCTTTCTGTGAATTCCTACATCTATGTATGTATGTCTGTATATGGTGTAGTTTGGCGTCCATCCGCATCACGTGACAGGCTGTCAAAATGGCGTTCACATCGAATTGTTACATTTTATTTAAATAAATATTTAGATCTCAAGTTTCGCTGAACAATGTAGTAGCTTTTAGTTGACTGTGTGCTTTCGTATTGAATTTTAATAATTGTGTTACTTTGTGACCTTAATACATAAATGACTTGGATTCGAAACAATAAGGTATTGAACTTGTTAGGCTCTTAACACATTCTTTAGTTCTCAATTGTTGAAAATAAACACATATTTCTACTGGTAGTAATTCAGCTATGTAGAGTAATGTTAAATGTGTAAATTAATGTACGACATAACAGTTTGTCGACGACAGCACACAGCCGACCACAAATCTACTCAAATCACTTCATCAACGCGTGGACAACAGCGTTCGCATTCAGCGCCTTCAAATCAGTATATGTCTGTCCCGTTCCCACAAACACAATCGGCTGCCCAGTGATATACGTCATAGAGATAGCAGCGCCAACCTTGTCATCAATCGTATCAAACTTAGTAAGAACGATTCCGTCGATAACGTGTGGATTGGTCGACGAACTGTGGTCGGCCAACGCTTGGTTGAACTTCACTAGTTGGTCGACAGCCTCGTTGCCGACTAAAGCTTCGCCGACGAAGAGTACCATGTCGGGTTCGTTGACCTTGATGAGTTTGGCGAGGGCTCTCATGAGTGGTTCGTTGTCCTGCATTCTGCCCGCCGTGTCGATGAGTACGACGTCGATTTTAGAATCGGACGCGTAACGAATGGCTTCCATGGCTATACCGGCGGCGTCTTTGCCTGTTGAAACATCGTATAATTAATATGTTGAAGAGTTAAGCAGGCATTAAATTATACAATTTGCAGAGTTAATTTGTGGTGCATTGTGAAATGAAAAAGAGGCAATTTATTAAACTAAACTAGACAGTGAAGCTAGTAATTTCACTAACTAGTGAAAGTTTATATATTACGAATTTAAAACAGCCGAGTCTTTATTTACATAGTAAAAGGACTATAAATATAATTATATGCCTTCTATAATACACTCTTTCTTTAATCTACTTATATAGAGAGTACCGAAAAAATTTTCAAATAAATTCCTAATAAATTAAAAATATTAAAAGACACTTATTTGCGATTCAGATTCAGACTCAGACTAAGGCGAGCGATAATTAACTACTTATTTAAAATACTACAGAAAGGTGCGTGTCATGAGATCGAACTCAAGTTCTCTGCTTGGCAGTCCAGCGAGCTTCCTCTACATACCGTACCCCTTCTCGTAGTGATGTACCATCTTTTTCCTGTGGTGCAAGGAGTCGGGAGATAATTAACTATTTAAAATATTTCATAGAGTCAGATGTGCGTGCTTTCGGATCGAACTCGAGTTGCCTGCATGGCAGTCTAAAGGTCTCCCATTAGGCTATTGTTAGCTATACGTATCGCAGAGATACGCCATCTTCCTGCCACGATGCGCCGCGCCGGGGTGCAGCGCGTTGAGGTGACGCGTGTGCGTGCGCAGCTGCTGCCACGATGCGCTGTCGCAGTCCAACGTCGCACTAGGCTATCGTTAGCTACACGTACCGTATCCCTTCTCGTAGAGATGCGCCATCTTCCTGCCACGATGCGCCGCGTCGGGGTGCAGCGCGTTGAGGTGGCGCGTGTGCGTGCGCAGCTGCTGCCACGATGCGCTGTCGCAGTCCAACGTCGCACTAGGCTATCGTTAGCTACACGTACCGTATCCCTTCTCGTAGAGATGCGCCATCTTCCTGCCACGATGCGCCGCGTCAGGGTGCAGCGCGTTGAGGTGGCGCGTGTGCGTGCGCAGCTGCTCCACGGCGCCGGCGCGGAACGTGTCGCACGCCGCGATCAGCACCGACATGTCGTTCTCGATCAACCAGAAGCAGATCTTTGCCAAGTTCGTTGATTTGCCCACACCGTTCACCTGGAATTACGTTTGTCGCATTTCGCTATAGCTGAAGAGCAGTGCACCGTGAAGGTTATCGCACGCAAACCTAGGCTTAAATCCGGGACTAACTTCAGATAGTTATACAATGCTTTAACTCTCGGGCACAAGTCCAATGTCTTATCCTTATAGATAAAGGTCATAGCACACATATCAACTCGGAAAGGGATCGTCACCGTATCGCCATTCGCCTCACCGTCAAACAGGCGTCAATCTAACGTAATCAAAACGGATCAGCAGCTCCGGAACGTCGACTCGGCTACGTCTAGGGGACGCCGCGCTTACGCCGCTTACTTAAATCATATTAATATGGGTACTTTCTCACTTCTTCAATGAGTTTATCCCTTACCAGGGTTTTTTTTGTTTGAAATCTAACCTACAAATTCAATCAAACATGCGCGCAACACGACTGTTATTTGTCTTGTAAATGACAGCACGTTCGGCAACAGTAGGTGCACTACTGTTGGAGAGACGTAAGCGCGGGGACTACAAGTTGACCACGAGCTTGTCCCGAGGCGAGCAGATTACATAAGTTTCCGATTAGTGTGCGTTGCAGTAGGGCGTTTCATACAATCGGCCATGGTCCAGGCGTGGCTTGCCGCCCCCACGCACCTAGTGAACAGGGGGACGGTGGACGTAGACGTCGCGGCTGGCCGTTTCCGCAAAGCGGTCACGGCTGTCTGCCACGCGGCCATGCCGAGGGCTCGCCGCCGCCCCGGCCGCCGAGAAGTGTACTGATGGACGGGAAAGCTGCTAGAGAGAGTGGTGGCTTCCCGTGTCATCCAGCAGTTGGAGGGGACTGGGCCGGCGCTATCGCAGGCCCAGTATGGGTTCAGAGCGGGACGGTCCAGGATAGACGCCCTGCTCTGGCTCAAAAACTGGACGCAGGAAGCGGTCGGTGGAGGGAACAAGGCGTTGGCTGTCTCGCTGGACATTGCCAACGCCTTTAACAGCCTCCCGAATGGAACAGTACAGGAGGCGCTCCGGTATCACGGAGTGCCCCTGTATTTGCGGAGGCTGTTGGCCGACTACCTCCAGGACCGCGAGGTCCTGGTGGAGGGACGCAACGGTTTGAGGCGCCGACGCGTATCCTGCGGGGTTCCACAGGAGTCGGTGCTGGGACCGCTCATGTGGATCGTTGGCTACGACTGGGTGCTTCGGTACACGCTTCTCGCGAGTATGCGGGTGGCGTGCTATGCCGATGACACGCTGGTCGTAGTCAAGGGGAGGGACGTCAGGGAGGCGGTGCGGTTGGTCGCGGTGGGAGCTGCCCTAGTGGTCGACCGTATCCGCGCCCTGGGATTGGAGGTTGCCCTTTCCAAGACCGAGGCCCTATTGTTCCATGGGCCTCGGCGGGGACCTCCTCCAGGTACGCGGGTGGACCCTGGACGGGGTCCTGGTCCGGGTTGGGACCCAAATGAGGTGCTTGGGTCTCATCCTGGACGGGAGGTGGACTTTTGGGGCACACTTCACCCAGCTGGCCCAAAGAGTCCTGGGAGCGGCGGCCGCCCTAGAGAGGTTGCTGCCCAACGCAGGTGGCCCGAGCGCCACTTGTCGCCGACTGTACTCCGGAGTGATCCGGAGTACGGCCCTTTACGGAGCACCGGTCTGGGCGGACGCCCTCAGTCGCAACAATAAGACCCTGCTGCGACGTCCGCACAGGGTCGTCGCGACGAGGGCTATCGCGGTTACCGGACGGTGTCCTGGACAGCGGCGTGCGTGCTGGCCA